>OX438617.1:6025000-7225000 GCA_949316135.1 Choreutis nemorana
TCGAGAGATTGATCATTTTTTGATTGATGATTCATCAAAACTGGAGAGATTATGGATTATTGTTTAAAATTAAAAAAATTATTATTTATACAATATGAATACTAAAATCACATCGTCTAGCCACCGGCATATATAAAACTGCTATAATTATTTGTAAATAGGTTTGGAAAGAAAAAAAAAACAGTAATTGAAAAGTTTAACATAAAACCAAGGTAAATTAACTCCTACTAATTATTGGACAAAACAAGAATGCTGTTGAATTATACAGTACAATATAAATTTTCTTTGATTCCAGGTGGTACTAAGAAGTACACTGGTATATTTGACTGTGTTAAGAAGACAGTTAAGGGACATGGGTTCTTTGGACTGTACCGGGGGCTCAGTGTGCTGTTATATGGATCTATACCTAAATCTGCTGTCAGGTATGTACAGTTAGCGTATTAAGTCTTCATAAAAATTAATAAAGTATAGAATGTCACTGCTGAATTAACAAATTTACAAAGGGAGAAAAAAATGAAATAATTATTTTTATCTCATTAGAAGTGGAGTCCAATTTTGCTGTTATTACCTATTCTGGGAGATATAACTGTTAAAAGTAAATATATCTATTGGTCATCAGAACAACCATTTCTAGGGAATTTGTATGGCGTCCGTGTTCGAAGTCATTTTACATATTGGACAAGAAGATTAAAGATTTGTATAAATATGTGGTATAGAATTATAATAAATGAATAGTCAATAGAAAGTCATATTCTCTATTGGTCCATTACACACATTCAATGCAGAAAAATTAAGTCACAATCGTAACAAATTACAAATGACCCCTATGCCATTGAAAAAGTATCAAATGATAGTTGAGTGACTATCACGATACATAATCATAAATAACCTCAGTGACATAACATATAGCAACTATTAATATTAATGTACGGTCATATGATACTCATTGGCTTGATAAAGTAATACTATATGCCACTGCTAGTAATCTATATGACATTGACGGCCTCCGTGGCTATGCGGCTGGCTGTGACACGCGAGGTCCCGGGTTCAAATCCCGGTTCGGAAAGTTATTTGTTCTATGAAAACCTATATTTTAATTTGGTATTTGATGAATTTATGCATATTAAGCCTTATTTAAATCTGATGGCAAAGTAACGCCTCCATATTTGCCTTTACCGAAACAAAGATTAGGTAGGTATTTAATTTGCGACAAAAACAAGTTTATGTTTACATAAATATTTTATGTGTGTGTGTGTAATTTGTTAAAGAAATGACACACATATGTAACTATTCATTCGTGCACACTGTTATTTGAACAGAGGTTTTATATCAATCAGTTTTTTCCGGGTTAATCTTTGAAACTGCTGAACTGGAATAAAATTAAAAAAAAACAACGAAATCGCAATCGATGATAAAAGTATCTCTCTCGCTAAATATACGAGTACGCTATTCAATAAATGGCAATAAAATATCGATTCAGTAAAATTGTTGGCAACATAACTAGAATAACCGCCACGTTAGTCCAATAGCCAAAGGATAGTTCTTTCATCCAAAAAAAATACGGTTCGATACCCGTTTCGGATACTGAATTTACTAACATAATAGTCATGAATAGTTTTGTACAATACAATTTAAAAATAAAATATGTATGAACCTGTTAAATGAAATTTTGTATTTATTTGCATACTATATTTGCGAGTTGCTAACTTGTACCTGTACACTTCAAAACGTGTGCGAAAAATTAGGATGAACAGTAGAAATTGTACGCGAATGTTATGTGATAATTTAGACTGTTATCTCTATTGATAATAAAATATTCCTTAGGGAATGATTTTTATTATTTCAAAAAAATGCCTTTATAATAAATAACCCTTTCTTAGCTTTTGTTGAGCATTTTAAATCTAAATTAAAAAAATAGGCCCAAAAACAGTGATAAATAAATCTATGACGTAATTTAATATCAAATTTTATGGAAAACGAACAGAGCCGACAAAACATGAAATCGCATAATTTCTCGCTACATCTACATTTAAAATTTCATTGAAATAGTTTGAACACAATCACACTTTGTTTTGTATTATAAGAAGGTCCAGTAAGTTATTTATAAGTGGATTTCGGTCGATTTAGCTTGGCTATGGGTCAGTTACCTATTTAAAGGTTCTGGATCTGATTCCCGGGAAACATTTTGCTATATTACTACTATTGATATTTCAATTAACTATACTTGTAAATACATGTGTTCTAAGTCTATGTCAGTCTTGTTAACCACACAACATTAGTTATCAAACACCACGTTTGAGTCTAGCTGTGCTCTATATGAAATGCGTTATTTGTTTATTAAACAAAATTTGATCATATCTCAACTTAAAAAGTATACATATTTGAACATGCATATTTTTAATGTCTGCCATCATTGCACAAACAAAATGAACTCATATCGTATAGTAATTGGTACTTGTTTAAAAATTTAAAAACAGGTACAGTACATAGTGACAGAGTATAAAATATATGATATCTGTTTCTAGATACAAGCAAAGTTTAATATGAGGAATCTTATCTTCTAATAAAGTGGATGATTTGATAGCCAACTGCGTATTACGTAATAGACAAACTCAAATGAATTTATTTATTCGAACAACGCCTTCGAACAAAAAACCGGTTATTTTAATGTGCATTGACGTATTTTGACGTCACTAACAATTTTTAGGGAAAGACATAGGTATAACTTGTTCGAGTGATCAATTTTGACCTTGGAGAAGCTATGTGGAGACTGGCCTACTTTTTGTTTTCAAATGTTAAATACAGTTGACATCTTACATTGTTAAAATAGGTACAAACATGTTTGAAGTATTTTCAGAAGTATTTACCTACTAAGAATATCCATCAATTCTTCAAAAAAAAAAAAAACTTGTATTTTTGTGTCATTCATTAACTTTGAATTTTATTTGTTCAGTTGTACTGACCGTCTTTTGATCATATATGTGTTTTTTGAACTATGTAGAATGTCTATAACTTTACGTCTGTTACAAAATGACGACAAGAAAGAACTTGGACTTGGAATTAAATTGTAAAAACATAAACTCCTCGAGAGGGGTAGGCAGAGGTGTTAAACACCGTATTTTGCATGTTTTATGTTGGGTCCTAGTGTGACAGGTTGCGAATCTGTCGCACAATGAGAAATATGGCATCTGCAATGTACGGTAACCCGAGAATCGAACCCTGTTCTGTAATTTGGACGTTTATAATTGCTACTTAAATTCGAGTAATAAAAGTAATTTAATCAACCTGCTTAATTGTTCTAATTAAATACCAACATTTTACAATTTCTATGTTATAGAATAACACCAAATTTTTTATACAAACCGTTTCTACTATAGTAGACTGGCTAACCAAGAAAAACGCTATTTCTCGCCAGTGTCCGCTTTCTACGAATAGTTTGCCAACATTTTTTACTGGTTTTCTATGCTTTTGCTATTTACTCATGAACTCGGGACGCATGGACTTTGAGCTGATCAAAATAAATAATTCAAATAAAAATAAAGGTTAAACAAATCACCGCCACCAAGTCACGTGCAATTAGCTGCCAAAGTAAATAGGAAGATTCTTATATTTTTTCTTCATTTTTATGGCAACAATCGTGTTAGACGACTACTATGCCAATGTCACGGGTTGAAAACAAACAGTGTTGTAATTTTAAAATGATCGGTTGGTTTTCAAAAAATGATCAGTTGTCGGATCTGACATACAATATAATCATAATATAAATTATAGACATAGAAAACAAAATAAAAACATCACAATTTTATAGCATTGGATTTTATAAACTTAATAAGGAATTTAACTAATTTGGTGTGACACAGGGATAACAAATAGTTGAGGTTGACGGGGCGAGGAATATGTTGGGGAAGACAGTCATACAGAGAAACTCTCAACTTTGAACATTGGAAAAAATATGTTCCAGGTTACCTTCTTCTAGCCCACATTCGCAGAGGGAGTGATCCCTCACCCTAATCTTGGCAAGAAAAACAGGGGAGCACACATGCCCTAATCTCAAGCGGATCAATGTTGATGTAGATACCTTATCTCCGGCATTGAACTTAAAAACCAAGGCTTAGACGGTATCAAAGGTTGCAAGCTACCATAGTGTTTACCTTTTATAGTTTTGGACCTCTGCCACAAAGAATTCCAAGACCTATATAACTTTGGTTTGGCAAGGGAACGTAAATCCCTGGCTACATATTTAAAATGAGTGTCTGTGCCTAAGTGAACAGCTTGTTTGGCAAAAATGTCAGCCATCTCATTTCCAGCAATACCACTATGACCTGGTATCCAAGCCAAAACAGTTTCAAGGCCAAAGGAATAGCATCTGTATAATAGCTCTCTAATTTTTTAAAAACTATCGCGGGATCTAAATGGGAATTTTAGTAAATCTTGCAAACAACTTCTGGAATCCGAAAAAATAATAGCTTTATTAATTTTATGAGACGTGACAAACGAAACTGCTTCCAGAAGTGCTATAGCTTCGCCAGTGAAAACAGATGAAAAAGGGGGGCTCTTATAATTTAAAATAATTTTGAATTTTGGGATCCATATCGCCGAACCAACATACTCTCTTCTGAAATCTTAGATGCGTCTGTAAAAATGGGTAGCCATCCATCCCATTCTCTTTCAAAAATATCATCGAAACAGGCATTAGCCTCAGCCTAATCCTTACAAATACCAAAATTAAGTATTACGCTTGGGCAGAAAATTAAGGATTCGAAATTTACTTCGAAGATGGGATTCTTGGAAAACTTGTAATGATCATGCTGAAGCCGCCTAAATTCATTGAAACTTTTGACTAAGCAAGGGAGATCTTTATGAGACCAGTATTCAGAGGTTGGTTGGAGCTGAGAAATACGTTCAAGAATGTTGAGAATTTTGTGATTTTGAAATTGAGCAATTTTGTAAAAAAAGCGGTCAGCCAAATATTGTCTCCGCAATGATAGCGGGGGGTCTACACATTCCACCTACAGCGCATTAACAGGAGATGACTTCTTAGCACCAGTACGAATACATCTCGACTGTATACGATCCAATTTGTATAATGCCGTCTTGTTGCAGGGCTCTAATAAAAAGAGCCATAATCAAAATAGCTGCGTATAACAGCATTGTAGAGCAGTTTCTGGCTATAGGATGTGAACCCCACCACACACCTGAGAGAGATCTCAAAATATTATATATTATTATATTCTTATCTTTGGATTTGAAATTATATGACAGACAGGCAACTTCAAATATAATAGTTACAAGAAATTCCCGGCCCCGATAGATCTATCGAAACCATAGCGCAGCGTTCAGTCTAGTATGGAATTAAACACTTATATCTGGCCGGTTGTCTATATTATTTTGATTTGAATGATTAAAAAAGCAAAACACCTCTGCTGACCGTTACATTAAAAATATGTAATTCAACCCTCCTTTTCTGGCTTCGCTGCAGTTAGATTTTTATAAATCACGGGCAAACAAGCAAACAGCTCACTTGATGGAAATTGATACCCGTCGCCTATTGACACGACGATGCCCTTGATTTCGGGAACTCCAAGAGCACCGCCAATGCGTTGCCCAGGAAGAGGTAAAGACCCCCACTCATGCCTGTAATTACACTGGCTCTCCAGTCCTTTAAACCGAAACACACCGAACTGCTTCACTGCAGAAATAGAAAGGAGGCCTCTACCAATTCAAACAATCTCGCACATAGATCTACCACCTGCTAAAAAAAACGCGAATGTTTCAGATTCGGTGTATTCGAACAAGCGAAGTTATACATGGTCAACGATGATGGCACACTATCGACGGCTGGCAAGTTAGGTTGCGGTCTTGTGGCGGGAGTGGCGGAGGCAATATTTGCTGTCACACCTATGGAGACCGTCAAGGTGAAGTTCATCAACGACATGAGGATGGAGAAGCCGAGGTTCAAGGGATTCTTCCACGGAGTGAGGACCATCGTCAGGGAGGAAGGTCAGTTATGATTTTTAGTAGGACTGTATTGGAATGGTAAATATTAATTTAGTTTGTCATAACCAGCAAGTTTCGATAGTTTTAGGGAACCCGTTTCCTGGATAATCGTAAAATTAAAAGTTTTTCATATCATTTTGTAAAAACTGGCGCCATTGTTTACAAAATGACTGATATGAAAAATCTGTTTCCACTTTTTCCTAAAACTGTCAGTCTTTTTCTATACAAATGGTTGGCCTTTATCGTTCTTCTTGGTCTCACAAGAAAAAAAAAAAAAAAAAATGAAAAAAAATATTTATTTACACCAAAACATTTTACATAAAGTTATAGAGAATAATCTCTTTCCTTATTACAGTCCTTTCAACATCATTTTGATTTATTTTTGATTTTAATTGCCAGGTATCGGCGGTGTGTATAAAGGTGTGACCGCGACTATCATGAAGCAGGGCAGTAATCAGGCGATCAGATTCTTTGTGATGGAATCGTTAAGGGATTGGTACAAGGGTGGCGACAGGGATAAGCCCGTACCCAAATACATGGTGGGATTGTTTGGTGGTGTTGCTGGTATGTTTGTGTACTTTTTATATATAATATGTTTAATTTATTGTTTTTTTTTACCAAAAAAGGGGAAACGGGACTATAACTAGGCTTCCATTGTCCGTCCGTCAGCGGACTGTATCTCTTGAACCTGGTATGGATGGTGTGTGAGGTGGACTCGCTCTTGGCTGGATTTCTATGTTTAATTTTAAATTAGTTGATTGAATGCTCTATTGCATTGTGTATGTAATACCTGATAAGGTATATGACTAAAATCAATGCAGTTAAAGTGGTCTCTATGAACAACTTAGATTAAGTTTTTCAGTCAATTAAAAATATATATTGATAACTTTCAACTCTTATGCATGGCATTTGACTTCAAACATGTGAGTAAAGGTTATCTAAGTACATAGCATGGTTTTCCTTCGAAACTCGTTCACCGACGCAAGCTATATTGATCATTTAGTTGCAGCTAGCTTCATTTACTACTATTTTATTTACAGGTGCCGCATCAGTTTTCGGCAACACGCCAATAGATGTCGTTAAAACGAGAATGCAGGGCTTAGAAGCAGCAAAATATAAAAGCACCTGGGACTGCTTCATCAAGACCTGGAAGGCTGAAGGTCCACTCGCCTTCTACAAGGGAACTGTACCAAGACTAAGTCGCGTAGTCTTCGACGTGGCTATAACATTCACCATCTACGATAGTATAATGGACGCATTCAACATGGTATGGAAGTAACTCTCTTAAAGTCTGTAGTCCTAGTAACCAAGTTCTATTTATTGATGGATAAGCCATAAGATTTAGCTAGTAGATCGTTATGTTAATTATTATTAGAATTAATATGACACCAACTCAAGTTTGTTTGTCAACTGCAAATTGTTATGTGTAAAATAAATAAAAATGACAGTCCTAATGTACTGCATGGGACTGGTTTAAAATTAATGGCCAAATATGCATTGAATGCTTAAGGCCTAATCAATTCTGACAGATGTAATATTCAAATATATTTTTTGTGAAATGTAACATAGACATTTGCCTATGATGCACATTCTGAAACAGGATTTAAATGAAATATTTGAAATTTAGTTTTACAGTGATTTTTTAATTTTACTTCACACCTGTTTCTGGCTAATCGGTATTACTTACTTTGGTAAGTGATATTATTAAAAGAGTTTGACTCAACTGTCAAATACCGCCAATTACATTTTAAAAATGAAAAATGACAGGTGAAATTGAGTTATAACAATATGACTATTAGATCTTTTTTATTGTTTTAATGTATTGACATCTGAGTCAGAACAAACCACAACTGTATATTATTCAAAGCTTAGAGACATAATGGTTTACTGAAGAAAACTTAAATATTGGCCAATTTCTAATGAAAACGAATGTATTTATATAAGTAACTATGTACACATAAGCGTACAAATTAGTTATTAGGATGACGTTACACTTGAAACACGGTAGTTTTGTGAAGATACACTTGTCGTAAATTAAATTTGGCATAGTGTAACGCCACCCTTATTTTCGATGTAGGTGCTTTTTTGTAAGACACTTGAGAACTAAAATAATGTAAGTTGAAAATAAGTTCAAACAATTTATATGTAATTTAGAATGTATAAGTGTTATTTTATATGACTACGAGAATATATTTTTGTAGGGCATTGATAAATCAATAAATTGTTTTTGTGTTGTTATGAAATAATTTATAGAAAAAAATGGACACTTGAGTATTTTTGGGTATATTTTACTGTACAGGTTTTTTTAAATGCATTTTTATGTTTTACATTCAATGGTTTATTTTATATGAATAGTTCAACTATATAATTTTATTTTGTTGACATTTACAGGTATATTTGTTCATTTTTTGTGTCTAAAGAGGAGTGTTACGTTTTTATTAGCTCACTTCTCTGATTATTTTTTGTATGAATTAAAATTATATCTACAACAGGGTTTTTAACAGGTACATTATAATTTGTGATTGTTTTGTTTAAAAATCAAAATTAAATAGCAGGCATTAATTTTGTGTATAGTAACTATATGATCATGACTTGTAATTCTTTTGATTTTAAAAGCTTTTTCTTTCTTTTGGTAATTTTTAGATATTGTCTGTCAACTATCAGATACAAGGTAGTGCAACGAAATTAAACTGCTTGCAAAATCGATGTTACTGAAAGAAATCGAAGCAAAACTGAAATATTAATGTGCGCTATTTATATGCAAACTGAAAAAAGGATGACAACTACAAAAAAATCATATTCCTCAATTTTAAGAGTAAAATTTAGAATCAAACCATTTATAAATTCGTTTTGTTTATCGATTTTTTGTATGTATAATTTGGTTAAATTTCATATTCTTGGATCCTCTACAAGATCTCATACTGTTTCTTATATTTTTTATGAAGTCACAAAGTAAATAATATGTATTTTAATTCTGGTCTTGGGATCACATTCCATAGTCTTTTGACGTTACAACTTTTGCATTCATTCTTGTATTTTTTTATTGTATGTCAGTTTTGGCTTTATAGAAGTTTGTTTATTTTTGTTTTATTTAATAAAAAAGTAAAATAAAAACTTTATTATTTTGTTCTTACATATGTCGCATAATAAAAGGGTCTTAACATCAGATCCCATACAACATAATTAGTAATCGCATTAATAATGGGACCAGTAATTATTTAAAAAAATACATAGTAACATAAACAACTTTATTGTTACCAATATAAACTCGCAAAATATAAACCATTTATACCTTTAACTTTCATATGGACCATGCCATACCTATAGAAGAGTGTGTAATAATAATATTAAAATGGGTAGTCTTTATTGGTTTTGAATCCAGTAGCTGGTACACATCTGTGGTTAATGTTGTAACTGTCCACAACAGCCATTTCACTATCGGTCAGAGTGAAATCAAAAATGTTTAAATTCTCTGCAATTCTTGTTTTGTTAAATGACTTGGGTATAACTGGTATCTCCCTTTGGGTCTGTTGGAAACAACAAAAATAAAATAGCGAGTAGAATTGTAACAAAGCTATGGATGATCACTTATGTCCGATTAACAGATCACAATGATACTACTGCCACTGAGACATTCCTGGATGACTTAATAAATTTAAAATAATAACTTAATTAATACAATAAAAATGCCAAATTGACAGTTTTCGATCCACAATGAACAAATTTAGAATTATTAATCTATTTAAAGTATTTAAATTCTATTTAAATTTGGACATGAGGTTCATCATAGCAAGTTGATAAACATTTTCTATAAAAGTTTTTGTTCATCACATGCCACATTTTTACCTTAATATGAAGGATTACTTTTTTTTTCTAAATAACAACCAGTTTCATCATCAGACAATCACGCAAACAGAGAACTACCCTCATCTGTTAACACTTTCATAATTTGACAGATAAGGGGAGTTCTCTTTATGAATGATTCCTAAACTATCAGTCAACAGTCTCATTACTAACAAAATAAAACTTGCTTACCAAGTATCTCAAACTAATTTGAGCTCGACTTTTGCCATACTTTTCAGCTATTGCGCCAAGTTTGGGGTCCGTTTTGATCACATCCTTGCCAATAAACTCTGGCCTGGCTTCAGAAATCAGACCTAGAGGTGTGTATGCTACGGCCACAACAGAGTTCTTCCTGCAGACATCCACTAAATCCTGCTGCGTTAAGGTTGGGTTAATCTGTGAAATACCAAGAAACATCTACATTCTTGAAGTATTGAGTTTAATTCTACTTATTGTGTTTTAAAATATTCATTAGTTTAATATTTTTTTATTTTATCACTCTTTGAGCAAAAATGATATTTGTTATGTTAGTTTTCAATTTAAAAAATCTAGTACAATAGTTAACCAAATGGTTAAAATTTACCTCAAACTGATTGACTGTAGGTTTTATATTGGCTGATTGCAGCAATCGAAGTAGTTGCTGTTCATTGAAGTTTGACACTCCTATTGACTTGGTAAGACCAAGTCTGACTGCCTCCTCCATCCCTTTCCATGTCTCCAGATAATCTATTGAAGCATCTTGACCATTCTCCTGTAATCACATAACAATCAACATATACTAAACTACTATAGCAGTGCTAGCAAACTAAGGAGTACAGTACAAAAGGGGCTGTCTCTGAATATTTCACTGTTATGACAAAAGTGGGCAAAGGTTGCAGCAGCCCCCCTAGAGTTAAAAAAATGGTACAGTAAGTGTTTGTAGAGCTTTGGACTTGAACATTAGATTGTACTATACATATTACAATCACCAAACAAAGACTTGAACTACAAATGTAGAGCTTCATATGCTTCTGTTTGTTTATCAACCATATGTCAACTGCCCTCCCTCTAGGCAATAGGCTGGTAACTGGTGTGGAAGAGAATCATTCTTTTCCCAGTATAGAGGTTACACACACTAGTACATGCTCAAATATTAATTTTGCTATGGTATTAAAATTCATTGAACAATTAACATCACTAAATATTAAACACTGGCGAAAAAATCTTTTTTCAACACATAGCCAAAATGCACTTTTGCTTAAGAAAAATGAACTTGAATCGCTTTTCATAAATTACCAGTATTGCTTTTCTACTACATTCCATAAACAAGGTATACTTACATCTAATGAAAAAGGCCAGTGTACCAAGTAAAGGTCTACATAATTCAGTTTCAGCCTCTTCAACGATTCCTTTAATGCTGGCACCACCTGCTCAGTCTTATGATGGTCATTCCATAGCTAAAACAATGTTCAAAAGATAAAATTTTAACTTCAATAAAAATAATCTTCAAACAATAATTTAATTGGTTATTCATAGATTTTATTTTTATTTTATTGGTTTTGTTTTGCTTGTTTACAAAAATTAAAGTAAGAAAGAGATAAACCTTGGTAGTTATGAAAAGATCTTCCCTCCTCACAAGTCCTTGTTTTATTTTATTTAAAATACCTTCACCAACTTCCTCCTCATTGTCGTAAACCGAAGCGGTGTCAATGTGGCGGTAACCAGCCTCCAAACCATATTCAACTGCCTGACGATACTGACCAGGGTCCGCTTTACGCTATATCATAAAAGCATTGTGAGTAATACAACCATAGAAGCAATTCCTAAGAAAATAAGTTATGAACTTACCGCGTAAGTTCCAAGGCCAACTATAGGCATTTCTTTCCCATCATTAAGCTTTATCATAGGAACAGCCATTTTACTACCTGTAGTTTAAGGAGATTTAAGAGGAGTTGTTCTAACTAAATGCTAGCTAATAAACTTGAGATTAATGATTAAATATAGTACATTAAGTTCAAGTTCAAAATAAAGTTTATCTTCTCGGTCAAATGTCAATTTCACTCATCTATACAAGTAGCAAAACAATATGAACCGTATGAGTAAGGTATAAGTGTGAAATTAAAATTACTAACATTTAGTAAATTTTGTTCCGTTCAGAAACTTGTTGGCAGTGAAAAACGGTGTTCACCGAAACTTTTTCAATCACATTTTTTCTAAAACTAATTATTTATCCACAGACAGATTGACAACATATTTCATTCAAGATGTTTTTGTTGGTTATGTTTACGTTTTTGCAACAAACCAGTTAACAAGTCAGTTCTTTAATTTTACCAAAAAATATAAATAGTCCAATAAAATGTCTGCGACCTTTACTGATGAAGCTGCGAATGATATTATTAAATTCCTTAAATCGAATGTACCAAGGTCGTCTGTACCAAATGTTGAAAGTGAACTTAAAAAAGACTTCATTTTGGCAAAACGTAAGAGCAAAGGTTTAAAACGTAAGGGGACCAAGAAAAAAAACAGAAGTATTACTAGAAAAGAAAAGAAGAGCCTAGGCCTGTATAATATCCCTAGGACTGGCATGAAATACGTTGATGTGTTGCCAATGCACAATATCTGGTCAGACTATGTTTTTCAAGTTTTAGATCTAGACAAACCAATACCGGAAGTTGCAAGTAAAGCTTGGGACAACTTCACACAGGGGCTCTATAAAGTAGATTTCCATGGTAGTATCTTGAAAGTAATAAGATCTAAATGCCCCAGTTACATAGGCAAAACAGGCATATGTGTTATGGACACTAGAAACACATTTAAAATATTATCACCTGAAAATATTGTTACAACAATACCAAAAAAGCTGTGTGTGTTTCAAATGTTTATAAAGAATCTAAAAATTACATTATTTGGGAAACAGCTCTGTGTCAGACCAGCGGAAAGGTCAACCAAAAAAGTTAAAAGTCAACCGCTACCAGATTTGTAAGAGTATCTTCTTTTAAATAACTTACTGCTAGATATATTATTGTAAACCTACTTAATCAAAAAATAAAAGAATATCTAATATCAGTTTTTTTTTATTGGATTACAACACCATTATTACAGATTATGGATTATTAGGTAAAAATACAATACTTTCAATTGTCTGTTACTACTCAAGTTATTCTTGGTGTTAACCTTTATTTAACTTCATTGCAGCCAGTTGGCACATTATAGATACATCCTAATTAACCTACTTTGACACATTGTATGAAGTTATTTTAAAAATTAATCACTCAATTAACTTTTGTAGAAATAACAGTACAAAAAGTATTTTTTATCTGAAAGTTAACTTTAAGAAATAATATTTACTCGACTTTCACTTTAGCACAAGTACATATTATATTATTTCTACATGCTTTTAGTAACATTTACAATTTGCTTAATGATAATCTTATATCATGATGCTGATGCATCTATCATGAGTTTATACTTTCTTTACCACTAGTGACTGCAGTTTTACAAATTTGAATGAATCTTTGTTAACAACCTAACCTGGATAGAAAGGAATTGAGATCCCTGTACCAGAATTCACTGTGGCAATGTATAGATAGGAATTGAGATCCCTGTACCAGAATTCACAGTGGCAATGTATTGCATCTTAAGCCTACAAAAGTAATCCACCTCATAGTAGACACCAAGTTTACATTTAATATCATGAAATGTTACTTAAGTGAAAAACAATTTCTTGTTATCACAAGCCTTAGTATTATTCAGATATCTCATATTTATTTGAATAACCTATGGCCACATTATAACAAAATAAATCTCAAAAAAGTAATTTCTTATTTAAAAAGTGTTTAATATGCTAAATACAAAGGCATAAAAACATATCAAAGGCATTATATTTAAAATCTAAGCTGCATTTTTGCCATTATTTTGTTTTTTATTAGCAAAGAATTTAGGATTGGGGCTTTTTTGACCCACCCCATTATTGCCCTGACCTTTTGGTCCTGGACCATTGTTACCTTGGCCTTTAGGACCTGGACCATTTGGACCTTTGGGACCGGGACCATTTGGTCCTTTGGGACCTTGACCTTTTGGACCTTTGTTTTGTTTCCCATCATTCTTACCATCACCCTTTTCATTCTTATTGTTAGGAGGTGCTGGCATTCTCTTTATGAAAAATCTAAAAGAGATCTTCTTGTCTTTTATAAAATGCCTTAGATTGTCTAATGGCAAAACCCCACATTTTCCTTGACGGAAGACTTCTTCAGGCTTCATTGCGTCATTGAAGCAATGTTCTATAAAGACTACCTTCCTCCTTGGCTCAAGAAGGCTCGTGAGATGTATTTCGTAGATGTGAGAATGGGCAACGTTTTTTGCGCCAATGTGTTGAATGGCCCAGTACGCCATCTGCTGGATAGAATCGATTTTGACGGTTAGCACGAAGAGAAACTTAGCTTGCGGAATCAAGAAAAGGAACCTCTCGTCTTGTTTCACATCTACATTGTTGAGTTCCACTTCAGTGTCGGAGCTGACGTTGCAATTCTCCGGATGGCGCTCCTTGAAGTGATCGATCATGTCCTTCAGTTTTCCTTGTAAATTAATTTCATATTAGATTTCAAAATTTAGACAGATGCATGTGCAAATATATTTTATTCCTACTTAACTTACATCATAACAATCTAATCTGTAATACAAGATTAGTATTGTGATGTGGTTTTAAGGGATATTGATAAGGATTTTTTTTAATTTACTTAGGTTTCCATTTAAGAAAATCGAGCTGATGGCCACGAAAAATTGAGTCCCCATGTAGACTAAACTTCTTTTTCATCCTGTTTTACTTTCGTGAAAAAAGCTTGCTTTAATTTAAATTGGTTCGGTTTAAAATGCCTAGCCAGTGATTTAAAAGCAAAAAAAACTTAATTTACCTTTCCAGGAACATTTTCCAAACGCAGTTCCGGCGGGACAGTCCATTTCTCGGAAAATACATTCCTTCAAATGATCTTCGACACCTGTTGCGAATACGGTGTAAACGCAGCCGTAATCCTTGTTAGGACAGGATACCTTTGCCTGATAACAAAACAGTCAATTTCATAGCATGATATGTAAACTATGGAGACTATTTTGCGAATCTAACATTTCAAACAGTTCAAAGAGTCTGCTAGAGGTCTTTCATGCTTCGCTAAAGGAATTCAATCCAAATCTCTTCCATTTGCTATATTTACGAAAGTATTTATCGCAGTCTCTCACCCTACACTGTAAGATGTACTAGTGGCTATAAGTGTAAGTATAAAACATGTTCATATAACAAATTACATAATCTGGGGTTTCTTGCCGGTATCTTCCCGACATAAATTTTACGAACCGGTGGTCGAGTCATTTTTAAGAAAAAATTAAATTCATTTGACGATTCTAAGTACATACTTTCTTTTAAGTTAAAGGGATAAAGTTATTTATACTTTGATTTTTGAAAGCACTTGCAACAAGTTTGGGCACTAGTGACGATAAGGCTTGGAATACTTTTCCAATCTATGTGTCGTCTAGCATTCAACCTGGACAACCTAAAAAGTCGAGAGTGCCACCACCTTTGATTACATCATCACTAGTACTCTTATGCCTTGACATAAGACACATAAAAAATATTAAAAATCCTATACCTTGGATACGATCTCCTCTAGTTGCCAATTACGTATCTGGGTCATATTTTCTCGGCAGATCGGACAAATGGGCGGAGTGAGGTTAGTGGTGCAAACGTTGCACAGGCTGTGCCCAGACATGCACTGGAAAATCGGTGCAGTCATTGTCTCCATGCACACTGGACATTCCGGCAGATCTACCGCCACCACTGTCATCCTGGTACCAAAACAAATATCATTACTAAGTCTTAGTACTAAACTCTTAATTCTCCCTTTAACCTCTAATGAAAAGAACCTTCATAATTCGAATTTATGTTTGTTCCCAGAAATCCCCTGTAATACACGAATATAATTAGAATACAAAAATTATCACCGCGGTTGCTTGGCGGGAACGGGAAGTGTCTGTTGAAATTTTCTCCTCATATAACAGCAGGATTGAATGTATAAAATGCAAGTATTTTAATCAATGAATATCTGCAGTGCTGAACAAGTGTGGAGAAAGTGAAATACGACTATTTGGCAGCTCTTTTTGCTATCTCTCAAGTAACCTATTAGAGTCTACAGCAACCATACTAGCATGTAACTGAAAAAGAAAAGCTACGTGTCTACTAGTATCTTAATATGTTTATTGTTAAACAAGAAATAAGCTTAATACCCATCACGAACGATAAGACATTCTCCTACCCCCTCCCTAACGATTCCTATTTCCCCCCTCCCTCATACTGCAAACCTCTAGAAAGAATCTACTATAGTACTTGAATCCTTAGTTTGTTGGGTTTATTGTAGGTAGGTACCTCTACTAGTTATTTCAACGAATAGGTACGTACTTCGAACAAGCACCATTACGATAAGCGATAACAAGCCATTGTCATGTAGGTAGGTTTATCGCATCAAATTATTACTTCGACTGAGGCATCATTTATAATTCAAGCCGTGTCCGGGGATTTGAAACGTTTCGTCTATTTTGTATTTCTGGAACGAAACTTTGACTGGATTTGGAGGTCTTATTTCTGCTTAATAGACTGATATAAATTTCCTACTTACCTGACGTGTAGCTGAAAATAAAATATACTACCTACCTACAATACAACTCCTTCACAGGATTTATGGCCATAGGCGCGCGTCATAAGTTAAAATAGATAGATGTAGGGCACTTACTTTTTGTTTCCTTTATTAGTAGCCATCTTTCTGAAACAAGTAGATTGATTCTAATTAAGAATTCAACTGTAAGTACTTAAATTTTACTATTTTATTAATCAAGTCTTAAATTATTGAACCTGTATAAATTGACAAATAAACAGAATGTAGGAAGGCAGTTTAAAATTTACATGAATATCAATAAATATAAATCACAGTTGCGTTTATCTTAACTTTAACTAAGTACCTACCCTATGTTCAGCAAAGTGTTGAAGGTAAAACTACTTTGTCCCCACACAATTTTTTGTTCAAATGGTCTATCTTTACGAAGTAATTATGCACAGTCTCAACCAACTCAACTTCTCAACTTTTTTCGACTTTTAATACTAATAAAAATTAAAAGTAAAAATAACTTTTAGGTTTTACTTACTTATGAGGACTACACAGTAGGGATCTTCACTTCAGGATAATTTCACTTATATTTATTTAACTGAGTAGTACTTAATTCGGTTGTAAACTGCACTTTGTGCTCTTCATAGTTTCTTATCTACTTTATTTCAAGTGGACTCAAGATTGCAGTACTCTACTAGTTGTTTTTTTTTTCCTAAATACCATGAAGCACATACCTCTTCAAAAATATCAGTAGGGAGTGTTGCAATTACAAAAGCCTGACTATTGTTTAAGTACTCAAGTACTTTTATAAATTCGAAGTATGTTATTATATTTTATTTATCTACGTTTAAGGAAGTAAATGGTTTCAGTAAGCCTAAAGAGATAAATTAATGGTACTACTTTTAGACGAACAAAGTATTGCATAAATATCTGTCTCTCACATTAAAACGTAGCTTCTATAAACACTATTAAGAATTGAATTTAAATTTTCGATCGGAGTGATTGCGTTTTATATAGAGAATGTACTCTAATCAATATTTTATTTGTAAAGCTTATTTTTGCCCCCAAAACAGATTTTCTTAATAAAATAGTAACATATTTTGCATACTTGCAATGTGTATTTTCCCAACCATAGATAATTATTATACATTTTCGCCACGTGTAAGCATTTAATAATTATAGTTAATTTAAGATGTGATTGATTTCAAATTTACTGATTTTTGCTGGGAAAAAAGATAATTATATTATATGCCACAACATATATGAAATCGAAAGAAAAACCGGTAAAGAGCGTTGTAATGTTTTGTATCAGTTGTCAGTCCAAAATTTCATTTAGGAAAAAACAAAACGTCAAACATTCTAAACTGTGAATTGTGAAAGAAATATTATATTTATTGCTTTTCTGTTTGAAAAATTTAATTTTTTTTATTAAATAAAATAAAACTATGGCCAATGTTAAAGACCGTGAGGAACCAGCTGTTTTAGCAGTCCAATGTTACTCAAGAAAAGAGTATACAAATGCTTTGCAGTACCTAAATGAACTTGAAAACTTGGTTGGAAGTGCTAATAAGAAGGTCCAGCACAATAAGATCGTTACTGAATTCATGGCTAACGACATGAAGAATATAGACAAGTTCAAGAAGTCATTGGCAAGGCTCACAGGACTGATGTTTCCTGATGCTGAAGTTAAAGAAGTCACTCTTCCATTCGCTTTGTTTAATTATGCCGTACTCCTATACCATTCGCGTTACTATTATCAATGTACTGTGATACTGGAGAAACTACTGTCTTCTAAAAATGTTAAAGATGGCAAACTTTTACAACAAATTGTTCTACTACTGATGGAAGCAACACTATGCAGGAGAACTTATGACAAGACATTGGAAGTTGCCAAGAGCCATGGAGAGCAACTAAAAGAAAATAACCAAGTTGCTTATCTGTTTGATAGGCTTGTGAGTAGGGCGGAGTTACTGTCAGGACAAAAGATGTCAACAAACTTGAAGTCAGATTCTATTGAAAATGTATTTGTAATTGCTCAAAACCAATATTTAACTGGTGATGTGAAAGGTTCAGCTGATACTCTGGGTCAGTTTATGACATTGAAACATAGCTATGATTTGAAGAATCAAGGTGAAGACATATGGGCAGCTATAAACAATAACTTGGGTGTTATTTACTTGTCAGTGAAAAAACCATTTTTAGCTTCGAAGTATTTCCAGCATGCGGTTAAGGAACATTTCAAGGCTATGGAGAGTGAAGACAGTGAAAGGCTGATAGCTTGCAGAGATCGTCCTCTTTATGTTTTTAACCTAGGTCTTGCATTACTAGCTGCGAAGAACTCTGAAGGTGCCTTTGAGTGCCTGGTAGAAGCGGCGCGACACTACCCCAACAACCCCCGCATATGGCTGCATCTGGCTGAATGCTGTGTCAAGAAGTGCTGTAATGATGACAGTCAACAGTATGCTGTGAAGAAATTAGGAAGTGGATCACATACAAAAATATTACTGGCTAAGGAAAAGCTAGAGAAATACTCAATAGCGGGAGAGTCTTTTGCTATCCCTTCACTGTCATTAGAGTTTGCAGCCCTCTGTTTAAGGAACGCTGAGACTTTGCTCCCAATACAAGAACCGCCTATTGATGTGAGCCAGCCCTACATTCAGGCACCTCCTGGTCCCCCTATCAACTGGAAGAAGAGGTGTGAACTCAAGAACTCCATACTAGTCCTGCAATGTTATGTTTTACTACACCTGCAAGATCCATTGGCTGCTCTTACAAGTGCCAATGAATTGCTGGCTCAACCCAATGTCTCTAACGGTCACAAGGCCTGGGCTCACATGTATGCAGCTGAAGCGCTTATAAATCTGGACAGGATTACAGACGCTGTTGAACATCTCCACCCTTCTATGATACATGAACTGGTTTCGGTTCTGCCATCACAGATGAGAGATATGATTGCCGTATCAGTATGGGCAAAGGCAGCTGAGTGTCATATCCTTAATGGAGACTTAGTTACAGCAAGAAAGATATTGTTGCAAATCAATTCCCCAAGAGTGTTGCCTCTGCAAATGTATTTAGAAATATGTACAGGGAATATTGAAAATTGTCATGCTATTCTAAGGAAATTAAAATTAACAAATGCTTCCCCATAGTTATAAATTAAACCTTAATGTTGTAAGTTTGTTTCTTTTTGTGGCCCAAAATATACTTTAAATATTTTACTTTAATAGGCAGGCTGTGTGTTGTGTTATTTGATAGTAACTACTAGAATTGATACTTCGCTTCGACTAAAGGTCGGTATTTATTAGATACATAGTGCGCGAACGGTAAATAAAACGTGGCTAGACATCGATCATGGCGTCACCAAATATCTAACCGGGCATGGTAACTTTAAGGGCAGACTTTATTCATTAAACTTGGTGCCGTCACCTCTCTGCGAATGTTGTACTTCGGATCAAGATTTTGTACAAACTGCCCATCTTATCTTGTGGGAGTGTAGTCTCTGGCATGACGAACGGCCAATCATGATGAATACGATTCAAGTTTCTGCGTGTAGTCCTATTTATTACCTAGACCTTGTGGAAACGAAAGGAAACTTTCGTGCCTTTAAAAAGTTTTTCCACCCATATTAGTGTTGTAAGATTTAGGTTAGTATTTAATCACTCCCCTGTTAGAGGTACACCGTGTTGTTTTGATGGTCAGGCGGTTCCTGACTTTCTCCCCTTTAGATTTACTGTTTCCGCTTTGCTAGGAGGGAAGTCTGAAATCGGTTTCTTACTACCTCCTATTTCTTCTGATTAAGTTCATTGCGGGTCCCAAGACAGCCGATAGGGTGTCCGGACACAACCTGTGCGTCATTGCACCGCTGCATTATTTGTTGATTATTCGATCAAATGACGCCACTGTTTATCCTGGTGAACAGGAGTTGTAGTGGTGGGACAGAGTGGCCGGTATACTCCGAGGCAGGCTGTGCACACATCAGAATTTTTCTTATATGTTGAATAGGTAGTCTTTGGAACGATAAATTCAAATTACGGCCCATAGTTTATTCTTAGGTAATGTCAGTGAAAAGCTTTTAGCAAATAAGCAATCATAGAGTAACAAAAACATTTATTATAAAAGAACGAAAAACTGTGCGCACTTTGATGTTGCTTCTACTTCATTTAAAAAAAGTAATGTCAAAAGTTGCGCGAATCGTGTAGTTTGTATTCTCGTTTTGTTGATTGATGTCAAGAATATTATTGATCTTACAATTAAAAGAAATGACCCTAACTTGAAATTATAAATTAAACAATTATTATTTTTAAGTAACCAGAATGTTTGAAGTGTTATTGCTTGCCATCTACTTTGTTTATTATAGAAACATTAAACATCATACGTTTACACAATATCCTTTTAAATCATGAATTTGATACGATCAATAAATAACGATGATGTAAATATAAACAAATATGATGTCTCGAAAGATAATATTTGTGATAGCCGCGTTAGTTGTGGTGATGCATTTCACGATTATAGTGTTGATGTTGACGCCGCTGTATGGCGCGAAGGGTTACGGCCGCAGGATTTGGCCGAAGATAAGTTGGTGTAAGAACCTAGGGTTCCAGAGTCCCCGGGACACGGTGGCGCTGGCCTCGTTCCCAGGGAGCGGGAACACGTGGCTCAGATACCTTCTACAACAAGTTACTGGTAACTACAATGCAATAGAATTCAAAGAAGGGACCTATTTGGTGCCAACCTACTTATTTTTATTTTATTTACTGGATTGGCTAGTGTTTAATTCATATAAATTTCTTGGATGTGTAGTCTGTCCTCCCACAGGATACAATTTATCTCCTTTCAACTCTGATGAAAATGTGACCAATGGTTTATATGGTTACAGACAGAGTCATTTGAGCATATATAAAATTAGTCTGCATGTGACTAGTTCATTATTGCTATAGTTAGTGTAAAAATATCTTTGTATAGGTATAAGAAGCAGGATTGAAATGCATAATGTTAGTTTCTGATACTCAGTTTGTTTTACACTCATAAACAGTTCCATCTTTACCATAATAGTTCTTAAATATGGAGTTGAACCTGGGGACTTCAATGAAATGAAGACCTAAAAAAAGACCTCCAGTCTCCACATAATTAGTTATGCCTAAGATGGCCATGGTCATAAAATGTAATTTACAATTAATAAATTCATAGTTATTCTACCTGATTAGGGATCTATTTATGACATGTCAAACTTGTGATCAATATCTAATAATGAGGTAAAAACAGGTTGAAGTTGAAATTAGGATATGACTTAATTACATACTTATTGTCATGTTTATGAAAATAAAATTAATGACTGAATTGAAAATGCTTTGAGATAATAAATCTACACTTATGATGAAGACAAGTTCATGGGTATCTTTTGGTCATCTTTAAAAAGTCCAAATGGACCCTACTAAGCATCTTTAATTTAATTAAGAAAAATTGGCTGTGATTTGCTTGCAGGTATCTACACTGGTTCAATATATTTGGACCTAGGTCTTCAAAACCATGGGTTTCCAGCTGAGAACATTGTGAATGGGACCGTGCTAGTTGTTAAAACTCACATGCTACCTAGCTCAGTATTTCGTTCAGCTGTCCTCCTCATACGCAAACCCAGAGATGCTATACTGGTAAGTACCTTTTATAAGTGTTCCAGATTAAGCAACCAGTTCCACACCACCAATTTTATGGAGTATATTTATTCTAAATTAGCCATAAATTTGTTAAATTGTATGTGTTTGTTAAGATTTTTTGTAACAAATCAGAATTATCCTTAGATGTACTGTTAATTTTAATCATTCACGTTACTTACCAGTATAGTAGGTATCCCTATGTTGATCACAAAGAAAGGAGATTTACCTCACCATTTTCCAACAAGAGATTGAAATAAACTAAAATCCTATTACCAAATTGCCTAAATATAGGTTTTATTATAATGTTGTCTTTATCGAATCTATTCTTTTGATGATACCAGTTTTATGGAACCTTGCCCTGCTATGCGTCGCACGAGTTTTCAAATAATGTCGAACAGAAATCGACACTTTGATCTTAATTTACTCAGCCATTTTATAAGGTAGGAAAAAACTTAAAATAGCCGATATTTCTAAAATGAAATCCGTTAAAGAGCTATTGTAATCTTATTCACTTTAAGAAACACTATGTGCTTCAGTAAAAATTAATAAGTAATTGATTAATTTATCATTTTCAGGCTGACTTCAACCGTCGTAGAACTCACAGTCATATCATGACCGCACCAAAATCAGCTTTTAAAGATGACCCAAAAGACAAAGATGGTAAAAACATAAATTTGTTTTGATAAAGTCTGTTATGTCTCAGTTATTTTCTAAAAAATAACTTCCAAATCAGTTTAAGTAATCATGCTACACTTAATTCTTTTAACAGATTTTTTTTTGTAGTATGGTCAGTCTATGTAAACAATTCCATAAAATCATGGGAGAACTTCTACACGACGTGGCTGTCGAGCTTCCCCGGTGCAGTTCACATTGTGTTTTATGAAGACCTGGTACAAGATACAAGGAATACACTGACAAGGATATTATCATTCTTGCAAGTCAATGTGTCTGAGGTTTGTAATAATACTTTATATCTATGCTAGATGTCATTCCTTAGTATATGTAACCTTAATGTCCCACAAATAAATAATAAATGAACATTTGTAATACAAAACTTGGAGTTCTTACTTTTTTTGTATATATGTTGGAGAAAAAAAAGGCATATGTAATGAAGAATTATAGATCTAAATTAATACTACTTTTAATGAAAAATAGATTCAACCTTGCTCTTTGATTTTTTATTATTTTTATGCTACATCATGGTCTAACAAGCAGACGGTTCACCTGATCATATGTTTTGTATGGAAAAAATAATCAGCTTTTTTTGTTTCAGTCTGACATGACTTGCGCCATGATACAAAAACAAGGTATTTACTACAGGAGGATAAAGCATCAGAATTTCGATCCGTTCACTGTGGAAATGTATAAGGACATCGATAATGTACAGAAACGTGTTTTCAAATTAGTCAAGGATTACCAATTTAGGCGAAATGGTACAAATATCAAACGAAAATTTAATTTAATTAGTTTGGTGTAATGAGAAAGTTACTTGTTTCTTTGTAAGCACATAGTTACCTCCTTTTTCATTAAAATGGAGAGGGTTTGTGCTTATGGTAGAGTGGTGTACTTGCGGCCACACATCAAGCTATACATTAAATTGCAATTTTAATCCTTACGCAATAAAAAATGTTGCTGCAAAGGATTGCGGAGGATAGCTAAGTTTCGGTTATTGTTCACATAGGGCACTGAGAGAGACGGAACAAATTCATTCAGAAATTTGATATAATTATTCTCCAAAAATCTATTGATAAGAGGAACAAACATGTAGAAAACTAGTATTATTAGGTATGTCGAAGTACTTTCATAACCTATATGCCATTAATTTAATCAAACATATCACTCATTAGAACTAGCGGATCCAGGGGAGGGCTGGGGGCTCAAGCACCCACAATAACTTCGTAGTACTTCGGTATTTTGTGCTTTTACTTGCTTAAAACAAAGTTAGCGAGGTCAAGGCTCAAAAGAGTTTCTAAGAAAAGGCCGTCAGTTTTGGACGAGGCAGAACTGTTAAGCCCCCCCCCCTAAAAGTCATTTCTGTTTCCGCCATTGGCTCATAAGTACATCTGATCTTACATGACATTGTTTTCTTTGCGGAATGTCTCTCGCATAACGCGCCATAAGAAACATAGCTTCAATAAATCAGTGTAAAGCTTGATGTGTTGTAGCCAAAATGTTATTTATGTAGTTTGGAATCTGGACTGTTGTAGATCTTTTCTTATAAGATTATTGCGGGTCTGCCATGAGTTAGTAAAAATTTGTACACGTCAGGTAACATAGACTACTACTGTGATTTTGTATAAGCATGTAAGCATGTTAATTCATCATCAATCCGTTAGAGATGCTTTGCAAAGATTCACACAAATGTGTAACTGCAGTCACAAGCGGCAATCAAAGGTAAAACTCATGGCAGACACACTGGTTTTATCAGTTTGCTATAATAAGAACTACATTATTTGTGTCTAGATACTCGATAACTAATAAAACTAGATACTATTTAGAATTTTGATTTTTTTCAATCAATGGGTTTCGTATTTAAATTTGTGCGGCTGTTTAAGTTTTTTACTACAATACTTTTTGTTTGATTTGAAAATGTTGACGTGCAAATTGTTTGGATCTATTTCTTTTACCTTGTATATGAAATGAACTATGGACTGCTTTTGTATTAAAATTAAAATATAGTTGATAGGCCTAAAATGTTTGTTATTCGTAATTGTGCTTGTTAAAATATTGTTTTACTCGATTTTTAACATCTACACAATCCCAACAGTTGCAATTCGTAAACTTCTATTAGATTTTAATTGAAGATTTTTTTCTAAATCTTTAAAAAACCAAAGATTACCGTTGTAAATAAAATAATAAAAACAAATACAAAAAATCTGCTGGCTTCAGGACAAATATTTATGAAACAACGAATTTTATCCATTATTGAAATATCAGTATTAGATTATGGTCTCTCACAAATATTACAATGTCATGTAAATATTTACATACTTTAGTTTTAGGTTGAGAGTTATTTAGAGAGCTATCATTTAATCAATCTATTTTTTACTCGCAAAAAAAAAACTTGATTCAGCAACCAGTGCATGTTTACTCATGATTGTTAGCTAGAACGCTTTAAACTGAAAGTATCTTCTGAAAACTTTGCTTTTCCGGTAACGTTAAAACTATGTGTATCCAAATAGTAATTGAAAGTGCTCGTTGCTTAATATAATTTGGTTGTAATTGGCGCAAAGGCTAGTGTTGTGAATAACTTTAAGTTTTATTAACTACCTCTGATAATGTTCCTTTATTTTAATTTAATCTTTCGCTTTGTATAAAAGTTAATGATTTTGATGTAGTTTACGCTATGTTTTCTATGTAACTAAGTGTAGGTTTTGTAAAAATGTTATTAATAAATCGTTTTTTTAATGTCTGTTTATTATTTATTCCAAACTAGTTTTCGCCCGCGATTTGTTCAGAGAGTAACGTATCATGACACAGCGCCATCTAGTGGAGTTATAAAAAATCGTTTTTACCATAATTCTATAGGAATCCAAAACTGCTTACACTGCTCGTTGACAAATCATACATTTTAGGAATTTAAGGCAGTAACTCTAGCTATACTAAGTAGTAAAACCCTAAAATTATAGTTGTGTAATCCGAAATAAATAAATCAATGCATATGCATTGGTCTGTTCTGCTAGGAAAGAAGATAGTTTCTCGCTTGTTGTTTTAAAAATATATATTCGACTCCACGTGCACCTCAGTAAAGCTGCATCTCTTATGGTGTGTTACGGGTACAAACTATATTTTTGTAGACCATTTAGCACTTGATTTGTTTAAATTATATCTAAGACAAAGATAAGTAAGAAACATATGAGGAAATTATATGATCTCAGATATAAGGAATAGGACGTAAAAAAGGGTAAGAATTTAAAAGTTGAAATTCATAAAACTAAAATATGCTTTATTTCACATCGTGTTATCATTGGTCACAAACAAGTTCGTATCGAGATGTACATACGTTACTCCGAGCTTTTTACAAATATAAAATATATGCAATGAACAACAATCCCCTCAATATACGAATTAAATACAAATCATTTCTATACAAAGCATCCATGTACAAAGTAACCCGCTACTTAGGTACAATAAATTAGCCTTATTCGAGATACATTGTTGCGTTAACAAATATAATACAAATACAATGTCTGTTAAACACAGCAATGTATCTTAAACTTAAACAAATTGGTTGAGCGCTCAGTAGCAGGCCGACCGACCACGAGAGTCAAATGAATTTGATCTTTATTTTTAAAAGTCATAAGACATTAAAGATTTTTACTCGTGGCAGGAAAACGAAATAATAGTTAAGTATAACAAAATTAATGTTTTATTTATTTACAAAAAAAATTCTGATGTTACAAATACCGACGTTATTATTAAATTATGGATTATATTTATAATAAACAAAGTTATATACATGTTCTATTATATTAGTTAGGGAATTTGTAATTTTATTATTTGGTAAAAGGTAGGAGAAAGCACGTAAATGAACTTTATTACAATTATTCAAAAGTCGGTATTTGTCTAGCAACGTCTTTACAAAATGAAATCATCACGAGATAAAAATTTATCGTCTAACAACATGTCATTAAACTCTAAATTACCGTAAATATCACAAATTAAATACAATAAACTATCTCACAATCACCGTATGTATGTATGTATGGGGAGCATTTTTTATATTTGTTGTTGTACACAAGCGGAGTACAAGTGTTGATTGTATTTGCAAGGAATTTCATTTCAATTCATTCTATTGCAATGGTAAATATCCGGTATATCAAGTAAGGAATCATTAAAATCTATAATTTCATTTTTATTTAATTAAGATAATGTTTAATAACAAGGAACATCCGTTATTAAAGTTATAACATTAAACTTTACGAACATAATTACGAATACAATATCTTATTGTAAAAAAAGGAAAATACTATAGTCATAGAAAAAAAAGTTTACAAATTACTTTCCCATATACTCATACTTTGTATATGTGGTTGGTATTTGCTGGCGCTCATTTTGATTAACTTTTTAAAGGCATTTAACTTGAACATCGCGTTTATTCATAATAGGATCTTACTGAATGGTGATTCGTTAAAAGCTGTTCTATTGATTAATCTTACTCAAAGACTAGGTTTTTAAATTGTTCATTCGTGATCACTTAAGTCAGTAAGTGTAAATAATTTGATGTAACAAATTTAATGGTAAAACGCGATGTTACCAAGCAAATTCCTTTTAAAGAAATGCATTACAAAAAATCTTGCAACATTCATAAGTAGTTCCCGTCTAAAATTATAGTACAAAACAAAAAAGGTTTATCGTACAAAATCAGCCTTCGTGTATTCATTCACTATGCCTTGCTTTTTTTTCTAACTATTCCTACCGTATCACCACTTTCATTTCATACGACGATAGACTAGATGCACCCCTTTACCATCCAAATCCATACACTTTCCTTTAATTAATACAACTCTTATTACTTTGAGTTAAGCCTGATATTTGTTTCTATCGATCAGCAGATTTGTAGTGTCGAATTAGCGTATGTCATGTTTGTTAATAAAAGAAAACGCGGTTCCTTAAGTAGTCGACATCGAAAGCAGACTGACTAGTTCAATGCAAAAATGCGAAGAAAACCATTTGAAGTCCACCAGGACAACAGAAATCTTATAGAAAACAGCTGCATAATAAGCATATAACAATCGCGGTAGTCTAAATAATTTTCTTCGCGAGCCATTTGATATCAGACGGTCGGAACTTCCGACTATTAAAATAAGTTCGCAAGGGACGTGGTTCCAACAATTCCAATGGAATAAATAAATAGGTTCTAAATTTGTAGAACATTCGATTCTGAGTAACACTGTCAAGGCGGAAATGGGAACAAATGGGTTTTATTGATTCAGGTAGATATGCGCGGTGAGGATGTATGTACCAGGCGAGCAGAGCGCGGCGGCGGTGGCCACGCGGCGTCACCGCGTGCGGCAGCGCGTACACATGCGCACCGTGCCCATGGAGCCCCACGCACTCATCTCCGAGCACGACGCGCAGAATATGCCGCCGCATCGTCTGCAACAGATGCACTCACATGTCAATACGTACTCTATACGTGACTATACGATATTTAAGAAATTAAATTCGACTCAGAAGGAAGCTCAAACTTTAGGTACATTGAAATAGTATTTGTACGATTGTCTCAACTGTCCCTATAGTCGGAGTGTACCTGCAGTGGTGGCGGCGGCGCGCCAGCCAGAAGCTGGTCCGGCAGTGCTGGCAGCGCGGCGCGGCGCGGTCCGGCAGCCACACCACGCCGCGCGCCTCCTCGCCCACCTCCACGTCGGACGCCGAGCTGCTGCCCGACGTGCTGCCCGACGCGCTGCCCGTGCCCGACCCGCCCGCGCGCTGCAACCACACAGCCGCCTACAGTTCATGCGATCCTAGTACCTGAGCGGTACGATCTCTACACACTATTGTCTGGAACTGTGCCGTAAATCAACAAATAATTTATGCGATCATTGTATCTCAGAACAACGTATTCATAGTATCATGCCCAAATTTAATCAAAATTAGAAAATAAGCACATAAAGACAAAAAGTAGAATATAAGTAGCATCAAAATTTACTTAAGGTAGTATTTCCAAGTACTGGCATCGCTCAAAGCCCTTTGAAGGTAGATGTTTACCTGATGAGGTTCAGGCAAGCTCGGCGCGGCGGGTGGTGGTGACATCAGTCTTAAAGCTTGCCTCGCTTCACGCAGCTGACCACACAGTTCCTCTACCACTTTCTGTAAACGAAACGTTACATTGAAAGTAAAGGCATTTTGTGAGTAGATTACTGCAGTGTCTTATGACCATATGTCTAACAAACTCAATTACAAATGTTTGATATAAATGGATACTATTTTTTATGAATTCTTAATTAAGTAAATAAAGTTTATATTTCATTATAAAGGCTCGCGCATAGTACAGCCGCAGAGCGGTCTGCATTGCAAAATTACGCCACACAAATAAGGAGCTGGAATGGTTCATATTAAATGTGCAAGCCGTTAATAGAGATCAATGACTGCTTTGACAAGAAATGACGAATTTAAGACAAGAGAGTATATAATGAGGGGGGCACCCATGTACCTTCTGGTGTTGTATGATCTGGTGCAGACGGTTCTGCGTGTGGTCGAGCGCGGGCGGCAGGCCGTCGGGCGGCTCGGGGCCCGCGCAGCCGCACGCGCAGGCCGCGCCGCCCGCGCTACACGCGCCCGCCGCGCCGCCCGCGCCCGCCGCGCCGCCCGCGCCCGCCGCGCCGCCCGCGCCCGCCGCGCCGCCAGCGCACGCCGCGCCGCCAGACACCGCTGCGGGGAACAATCATCATACTGTATATTTGATTTTAGGAAGTGCATTCTTCGGATGTGCGTTGTTTCTTCTTTAAATTGTTATTTTATTCAACAAAAAGGCTGAGTTCTCTTACTTTTGTATAAATATGACTTTTCAAAGTAGCTACTGTATGATATATTAAATTGAAACAACGTGTATGTAGTGCTGCCATAAAGATCCCACCCTATGTTTAGTAACAGTATAGACTCACGATGTCCAGGCGAGGCGGGGCACAGCGTGAGCAGACTGGAGCGCGCATGCGGCCGACGCCGGCGCCGCAGCTCGCCGGATGACGACGAGCTCACACTGCTCGACGTACCGCCTGTGCCAGAATTAACTCTTACACACTTCTATACACCTGCTACTTTTGACTATGTTTTTCAAGAGTGGAAATGAACGGCACCGCGACGAGAAAACTAAAATCTTACTGACTTCTCAACGCCTAGTGATATGATTCTTTATACAATATCAATGTGTATTAAAAGTTTTTTTTAAAATCTAAATCAACTCACCGTTTAATTCCACCTCCAGAAACTTAGCGGTAACATCATGTATCCCATTGATAGATCCATTAATGACTCCATTCTCGGCGTGATGATTGATGATTCCATTAGCTTCTATATTATGATTGACCATGTCTCCTTCGGTCGAGTTATGGTTGTCTAACGGCGATGACTCGTGTGAGTTCGACCTTGAGTTGTCAGACGCGATCGGTTGAGGTTCTATGCGGTTGAGAGGAGGTATTGGGATGTCTAAGATGTCTATGGCTGCTGAAGATTGATTGCTTGACTCGGATACAGACCGCCACGTTATGCTGACGTTGCGCATTCTTGCAGTTTCTCGTGCAGTCTGAAAGTGTTTTTTTAAGATTACTTGTATAAATTATGTTACGGCTCTTTTCTCTCTATCTCGTTCTCGATCTATCTAACCGTCAAATTTTTGGAAAGGGTAAACCTAATACTAGTTGGTTCACCCCGAACTATATCTCGGTAACATAAAAATTATTTTACTCACTTCACTATTCCACCTATGAAAGTTTCACGATGATCAACGATACTCGAGTTATCGACGCACAAAATTTTTTTCATACATAGAAACGCCACACTCGTTCAAATAATATTTATGCCACAAACACAAAGGAAACTTGAGATGAAATTTAAATCAAAGTACCAGGCTATCATATAACGTAGGAGCGCTCACCTCCGCCATGCCGATGACGTCATTATAAGTATCACAGACGTAGACGCTCGGCTCCTCGTGCGTTTCTTCCACTCTGATAACACTCTCGGCTAAATCCACCCCATTCTCCACCACGTTGTTGACCATATTCTCTACCACGCTCTCCACCATGTGGTCGCTTATGTCAGATCTTTCAGTTTCCGTTTCAGAGTTGTGCTCTATGACCTTATCGGCTGTCAGTTCTCGTTCTAATGAAGATGATCCGCTGGCGATGTCGCGCGGTAAGCGGCTCGTTTCGAAATGGTCCGGATGTAATCCGTCAACCTGTAAAATAAATAAATCAAGGCCACAGATCTGATGGAAATAATATATGACGGACTTGTTGAATAACGAGGTAAATATAAGATAACCATATAAAGACCTTCACAGTTTGATCTTGTGCTTTAAGAAATACATAGTAAATCGTTTTATTTACCTGATCGTGATTATTATGGGTGGGTACAGGCAGGAGCGGCAGGTCATCGAGACAGCTATCTGTCAAAGATCGACTCCTTCCTTCGACTACGTCACCTGCCATCATACTTGACAGTTTCCTATTAAACGAAATAACCGTTATACACACACATTAATATTGCAGTTACCAAAAAGTTTAATGATTCATTTATTATTCTGATAGTAGTAAAAGGTAACAGAATGTTAACTTACATGACATCAGGCGCGATGTTAGGATCACTGGACCGTCTCTGTGTTGTAATTTTTTCAGTTTCATTCAATAAGTTATCACAGGATCTCGTTTTGCTCATTAGCCCTGACGATTAAAAAATACTTTTAGTTTTCGCATAGTTTTAGTTGATATTTTTGAAAAATTTAATGAACCGATTGTTTGATATTAGACCAGAAACCAGATATTTATCTGAGAATAAAATACTGATTAAAACCATAATCAATAATTTAACATGGTTTACATAGTTAAAAGGCAATAAGAAAAAAAAGTTTGTATATTCTCTCTCTTTCGCCAAATTTCTGTAATTTATTCCGGAATACCTACTAGGCTATCAGACTTGCTAAAGGGTTGTACCATTAGTATGTTGTCTCGGACTCCGTGCGGACGTCTCCGGTAGTTCCTCGTCCGGCTCCTCGCGTTCACCACAGAATAGTGCTGACCAAAACTGCATTGACCTCACGCCGTATTCAGGCCATAATACCTATAGACAATAAAAATTAAATAATGTCCTACTTAAGATCACACTTGTAAACATCATTAGGCAAACTTTTTCCGTATTTGAGATTTTAATGTCTATTAATCCATCACACAAGACATTTAGAGTGTCGATATATGGACTGCTTGAAGCAGACAGTGCCGACAGATTCAAGTAGTCGTTATTGGTCGCTTTACAGTTTCGATACAGCTGTATGTATTCTCGGTGTGGACACCAAGAGTGCATACCTCAGCCTGGTGCGGCGAGTACAGATGGTTCCGGTAGTGGTTGGCGGAGAGCAGCCCCCACACCTGTGCGAGCTCGTTGGCGCGGCACTCGGCTCGCTCGCGTGCCGTATTGCGCAGGAACGTACCGAACATGCACGAGTGGACGTGAGTCGCTAGCTTTAACTGGAAATAAAACTATAGTCTATACAATGCAAACAAATTAAAATATGAATTTTGTAATTTATTTATTGAAAAATATATTTAAACACAGCAATGCTAGCCAAGGGTACTAGGATAAAACAAAGGAGCTTACCAGATATGCCTCATTGAACTCGAAGCTGCAAGGATACTGCAGCATCATCTGATGGACGACGTCAAGCCACTGTATAAATATAGGTGATCGCTCGTTTGGATCCTCGGGGCCGAACTGATGCCCGCATCTGTCAGCAAACTTATGTCCAAAGTCTAACCATTCTCTCTCTATTAAGGTGCGGAAACCCTGAAAAAGAAAGATTATTTGACGTTAGAACCGTATTCTTTTTGCATGTGTTCTTTAATTTTGTGATGTTTTCATGTGTGAGTGTTCCGTTATATATATATTCACTGAAAGGTGGTTAGTGTAAGTAACGTACTGCTCGTGTCCTGTAGTACTGGTCAAGCTGGAGCTGCGCGGCGGCTAGTATCTGTGGCGTGCGATCCCAGCCGTCGGAGCAATGCACAAGCGCAGGCCGCCCCGCCGCCAAGGCGCGGGCCGTCACGCCCGCTGCACGGACCACGCCGCCCGTGTACTGCAGCCACAACGTGCGCTCCAGGCTACATAGCCAGCTGGGGAACACAATGGGAATGTGGTCAGTCCTACCAAACTCAGCGCGTTAGTGCGGACAGAATAGGCGGCTTTTGCCGAGTACGACATTTGCAGCATATGTGAGTTATTGCCAAGTGCTCTATGAAAGCCGCCAGGCAAATAAGTAAGGCTGCCTGGTCACACGAGCGAAGACAAACGATAACTATGATTGATTAAGGCGACTTCTCAAAGCTTATTCCATTTGTTTAAATTAAAGGGTTAAAAACGGGACCCTATTACTAAGCGTTCGTTGTCCGTCCGTCCGTCCGAGTGTCAGCGGGCTATATTCCATGAACAAATAATAGCTCGAAATTTTTTTGAGGATGTCTATTACCGCAACAACAAAAACTAAAAACATAAAGAGTAATATTTTAAGGGGGCTCTCATACAAGAAACGTGATTTTTTCGATAAGTTTTATTGTTTCTCTTATGAAGTTATCTAAAAAGTACATTTTGTTTTATCTTTAAGATGGTACGGAACCCTTAATGTGCGAGTCCGACTTACATTGGTCGGTTTTTCAAAATTTTCATATTTCTTAAAATTGTCTTAAATAATTTATTTAGTAGAATTTTATACCAGGTTATCATAATAGGCTCTAGAGACTTACTTGGTCTGGTCGCTGGGCTCGGCTGTAAGCGCCCTGAGCTGCTGGAAGCTTCGTCGCACGTGGTGTATGTTGGGTAGGCACATGAACTGTATGTCCGCGTTCGGGTAGTACTGCTGGCACTCGCAGCCACCGCCTCGGGCTCGGTTGGTCACTGCCGACGCGTACGAACGTGCGTCCACTATTAACAGTTTCTGGTTCTGCAAAAGGATGTACATTAAAATATTTTAAAAATAAGTTACCTGAGCCAAAGAGATGAGAACTTTTCACACTGCATCTGCAAGTGCAAATACCAAATAGTGCCAGGCTAACACCTCGATGAACTCTTTGCGGTCAATATAGGTGTCATTTGTGATTTTTCCTTTTGTGTGAAAAAGTATATGAGAAAAACCAGGCTAACATATATATATAACGACAGTTAGTTTGGAGGGTAATTATATATTTCTTCTGTCACAGAAGGGGATAGGTTTCTTTTTTTCTTAACTTCTATTCGTGAATTTTCTAATGTCATAAACACCAAAAAGCATAATCGCTATTTAGTATTCAGCGTGTTTATTACCTTGTTGTTGGAGCGGTCGGCACTGCAAGCGGCTACGAAGGCGGCCAGCAGCCGCTCGTCCTCTGCGGAGCGCCAGCCGAGCCAGCCCACCTCCGGCTGCGAGGACCGAGCCAGCACGGCGCCGTTGCCGCGGTGCCGCCACACTACTGCCGGGATGCGACGCATGGCACGGAACCTGCTCGAACAAACACTGTATTATACGGCACTAAATAGCGCATGCGTACACATAGCACACTCACTACGTACAAAGAGGCCCACGCTTGCACTCCGGACAAGTTTTAGGTTCGATTGTCGCGATAAAAATCACCTTTCAGTATAAAAAGAACAATTAAAAATAAATTCACTGAAACACTTTGCTATCCAACGTTACCTCGCCACCGAGTCCAAATCTTCGTCGCCGATGGAAGCCGGTACAATCAGCAGCGGCGGGTACGAAGGGCACAGCTTGTAGTCCGCGTTCGCAGCTGTTACACGCCAAACTCCCTTTGTAGTAAACCCAAGCCTTTCCACCTGAGAACATTATTAAATTATTAAAATACTCTTCCTTTAAAAACCCCTTCAGTATAAAGCTTAGTAAACAAGTACGAGTAATAGAGATGATATTTCTACGGAACTTACTTCACTCCCAAACCAGGGCCTGGTGGCGGAGTGCGAGGCCCTTATGAGAGCCCTGTGGACAGACGAGGGCGGCTGCTCCTTCGCCCAGGCTGCGTACGCGGCCGCAAATGTCTCCTGCACCGAGTTGATTGGGGCCAACGCGCTCGTGTTCAATCTACGCCACCACTCTAGACATTGATCGCCTGTCGTGAACGTACATCTGTAAAATAAATAAATATTAAATAATATACATTGGTTTTGAATGCATGTCGAGGAAGGCCTATCTATGTAAAGTTAGACGACAGTTTAAATATGGGTTCATTGTGTCCAAAATTTTTACAAATCATTAAAATAAAAACATTTTAACGTCTTCCAGCTGATGATGATCAAGTTCTATAAAACTAAATGACAAATACTTTCAGTTAGTAGCTGCAGTTTAATATACATATTTTTTGAAGTTGATTATTTACATTAAGTATTTACATAATGGTAGTATGTTATGCTTTCCGCAAAGCTATAATTATATTTATATACAAACATGAGAGATAATAAAACTGGACTAGTTTAAATACATATTTGAATAATTATTTATCGACACAGCCGGAAGCGGAACTTTCAAACTAAATAAAAACCCACACAAATACCGATGCATTATTATAATGTCAACAACCATTTATCTGTTGTTTTTCGAGGAAAATTTTACACGCTAAACTTCACCGCATGGATTACTTTTTATTTACGTTGCTATGCCAGTTATCAATCGTTAACCTAGAAACTTTAAAATAATAAAAACCGGAAAAGCGCGAGTAAGAAACACACGCAAAGGGTTCCGTGCCATCAAAGCAAAACACGCTTTAAAATCACTTAATGTTAGCCTCCTTCAATGTATAATTTGGCAATATCGCGGCGCCAGAAGTAGGTAAACATTCTGTGAAAATTTCAGCTGATTATTACTGTTCATGAGACGTAGACAAACAGACGGAGAACGAACAGCGGAGGCTCAGTTATCTGACTCCGTTAGTACCCTTTGGGTGTGGACCCCTAAAAATCACTCAATCTACTTAGATGTTTTGTTTACACGTATTATGCAAAGATTGTCTTGCTAGGTGTGCAAAAGGAACTTATTATGACGAAATAATAATTTTACAAAACAACAGCTGTTATGTATCTGTATGCTACCGTTTCATTTTTAAATGTGAATTTAATTGTGACGGGTGGGATTTGGGTTTCCCTACTCATTTTAGTTATATCATTATCCTTATTTCATAATAGCAGTATATGTTATATGTACAAACATGCAATCCATTTGATAAAATTGATTCATTAAAAAGGCATCAGACTCCAACATAATAGGTACTAGGACATCATAAGTTTCAAGGTTTAATCGCATCGATTGACGGAGAGCAACATTTATGTCTCCTCATACGTTACAATGTGAATGCTTAGTGGTTAGTAATCTTCGGAAGCTGGGGTACGAATACCGGCTCGGGCAAGTGTTTTGGGCGTGATAAACAACATAAGTTTTGAAGTAAGTATGTATTCGAGCATTTATAACGTGAATTAGTACGATGTAAGCCTTGATAGGGGCTGCAATTTGCTGTGGATACAAGAAGCCATAAAATATATTAACACTCTACTACGTCTACTTTTCCTTCTTATATTTAAGTTGACATTCTGATACGATCCAACTAGGGTTCCATCAGTCGGAGATACGAAACTCGAAGGAAAAAAATTAATAATGTCAATACTAACTTAAACTGTCGCCCATGCTTGCACAGTATGATGAGATGTAGCAGATCTCTTATTTCCACCGCGTCGATGATCCGCAGCGGGACCGACGCGCCGGAGCCGTTGCGTCTCCGAGGCTGCACGTGGAGACGGTAGTTGGACACAGCAATGGTGCCGCCATCTGCTGTCCTGCCCACCCACTATAAACAGAAATAAGAAATCAAACATCCATACTTGATTAAGATCGGCCGAAGATCGTGGAACATCAAGAAACAGTTCGCTGTGTTTTAGTTCGAAGGATTGGAGAGCCATTGTAATTACCAGCACGAGAGGTATAACATATTTACCTCTAAATGAAAAAAATAATTGCTCTTGGCGTTCTAAGACATAAAAGGCATTATCGTGACAATATAAGCAGTGGTATCACTTTCCATCAGGTGCACTGATTGTTTACCCATGAAGTTGTATGAAAACAAGAATATATACGCCTAAAAATACAAGTTCTAAGCGGAGAGAGTTATTTATATCCTTGTATGTAATCGAGTCATTTACTGAAGCCATATTTTAATTAAAACCCTAATCCTGAAATGGATACCATAGTATACTAATAAATAACAAGGTACCTCTCTACCTATGTACATATGCAAAAAGAAAGTGTTTTGACTCATTCACGTGATGACAGTATGACTTGAGTGTTGTGTTGAATGCACGCGTTCGTGTAACCAGGAACGCAGTACCATCGGGGAGGTCAGCGGGTCGCGTGCATCGGAGTTGAACGAACGATGACGTCCGTCTACAACTATTCGTAGTAGCCTAGTGCATAGTACAGACGTCCACTACTACTGGTACTTTAACTAGCGATAACGTTTTGTTTTGTGTTTATAGGTTAATGTTCCTAGCCTTTCCTGACAAAAGGAAAAAAAAGGAATCGGTAGCTCAGTTTGTTCCGTGTGCCTTAGTTAACCGACCGACCCGACCCGATAGGGCGAGGGTTCGAGACTCGGGTTGTCGTAAGTTGTACAGACAGATTCGCAATCTTTCACACTGGGACACCTCATAAATATGCGAAATGCGTTGTGTACCGTAACACCTCTTAATTACGGCGTGAGTTAATTGTTAGCCTCTATAAATGACTATATTATATTAAGATATTCGATTCCTGGTTTTTAACACCTGATTTAAACAAATTTGTAGCCTGTGTATGTATGTCTGGCTGAGATAGCTCTAAAACGGTTGGGCCGAATTAAATGCGTTTTATTCAATGTCTGACGTAATTTAAGTGGTCTTTAGCTATTTAATTACTATCGAATCTATCAATGGCATTATAAATAGAAAGCAAGACACTGATTTATTTAACATAAAATAATTATGCAATTAAAATATTCATTAACAGTATCGGTAATAAGTTCATTGAACGCAACTTATTGCGTACTTACTTATGATTTTATAACTTGCCTCTCATCTAACAATCAATCAACTTAGAACGCACAAAGGTTCAAAGATTAAAATATATAATACGTCATTAATAAAACTACACATATAATTTAAAGTAATTAGCTCCAGTCGAATACCTTAAGAAATAAAATAATAAATTTGTTGATTTTTTTATATAAACAATTAACTCGTGTTTTTGTGTCTTCTGTGACAAAATGTGCGCTAAGAGTCCCAACTAAGCTAAAAGCTAAGCAAAGGTGAAAGGCTTTTAAAAATGGTATCAGTAGTTTTCAAGACTACAACTTTTTCCTACAAACAAACTGTCCGTCCACTACTGGACAAATGGATCTCAAAAAATCCAACTGGAGCGATCCCGTGCCGCTTGCACCATCTCTCACCATCAGCAAACAAGCAGACGGTTCAACTGATGATAAGTGATACCGCCTATTGACACGACGATGCCCTCGATGTCTGACAACGCCAAGAGCACCGCCAAAGCATTGCCCATGTAAAAGTAAAGATGCAGATACCTCTCGTGTTGGTAATTACACTGGAAATCTCTATTCCAGCAAAACGAAACACAGCGAATTGTTTAACGGCAGAAATAGAAAGGAGGGTAATAGCAACCTAGACGATCTTGCACTCTTTATTACTTCTTGTAGCCATTGCAAAGCTTACTGTGCACCTTAATAACATAATTACAGATTACAACTCTACATGAGCAACGCATTGACGGTGCCCTTGGCATTCTAAAGCATCAAGGGCATCGACGTGTCAATCAGGTGGCGGTATCACTTTCCCATGGACCGTTTGACTGTTTGCACATGAGATTGAATCGGTCATCATCAGCCAAAAGACGTTCCCTTTTGGTTATAGCCTCCCCCAAATGCTTGCATCCAGCGGCACCAAGTCGAAGAATTAGGTTGAATAAAAGAAATACCTGCACAGACTCCCCGCATATAGGCGTGAAGCCTACGTTCAGGCCGGGCTCGTCGTACTGCGTGCGTGCCCGTGGATACAGGTCCGCTGCACGGGCGCGGTGCGGCGCAGGCGGCGGCTCGGGCGCGCACACTGCGGGCCGGTACCGCTCGCGCTCCGTCATCTCACCGCTAGACGGTGCTGCCGTCTGGAAACAAGATAAACAAATATATATTTAATGTAATAAAACAATTATCAAACAGTAAAATGAATAGCTTAAACATAAATAACAGGTAGTTCAATCCATACTGTGTAATTGCGACACAGATCGATAACAATCGTCAAAATTCGGTCCGGAATGTTTTATTTTGGTAAAATGCGGTAATTACTATAAACTGTGTTTACTACTTTTAACAGTAAAATTAACAAATAAAACAACTTTTAATAGAATTCGCACGAAAAATTATATCATCAACATATATTTTTTATTGTTACAAAACAACAACAATTTTAATTTTAACTATTATGAACCTAATTATAGTTACATTATAAAATGCGGCTTTAAAAATAATTTTAGTCGTTATATTTAATTCCATCTATTGTCGATTTGTATCTGATTTATTAACAAAGGTGACATTATAAATATTACATATAAAGTATGATCGAAGAATTTTACAGTTTTATCGAAGAAGTTAAAAGAATAATAAATAAAGAACTGGACCATTCCGTCAGAATTCAATATTTTAATAAGGTTTCGTATATAAAACTAGTTATATAACAAATTTATCTAATCAAATGTTTATTCTTAACTATTTGTAAAAACTATAAAGTCAAATTAAAAAAAAAAATAGTTTCCATCAAAACACATGGAAAATTCTCGATAGATTAATAAATATTAATCAAAATAGTATTTTAAATGCCTAGACAAGTAATTACAACTTCAATTTAAAAATTCAAATAAAATATTTTTACAACGTTTCTGATATTATAGAACATTTGCTATATTAATTTTTAGCACAATCTAATCCAGTCACACAAATGTAAGTAACTTATATATATAAGTAAGCACACAGATTACTTATTCTTTACGAATATTATTTCTCGTTTGTGTATTACGAAAACAATTAAATAATTAAAAATTGATCTCACCGACTCGACGCTATAAATCAACCCGTAGTTGTTTAACACAACCCAAACAAAATCATCCAAAAACATCGTAATTATCATCAAAAATTAACGACACAACACAAAAATTATTATTTGTCACGATAATCTATAATTTACAATTAAAATTTTGAAATAAATTTTGAATTTAGACGACCCCAACCGCTCGGTGCGACATCGCGTAAAAAAAGGGCTAGTCTCTCTAAACAATTTAATACAAAACAAATATGAAACTACCTCCTTTTCCATCAATAGTGATAGATACTTCTAAACTATGAAACATTAATATAAAAGTAAAACGCTTTAATTAAGAAAACTGATTGATATAACTTTTTCGACACTCAATTTATTTTCACTCATTACACTCGATTAATTCAGTTTAGAGTCAAAAGTTTTGTTTTTAAACTAGTCTCATGAAAACTTGCTGTTTTTATATCATCGACATTTTATTTAAAAGCCAACGTCTTATAAACGTTTAAAAATTTAGAAATGTGTATTCGAATTTAATCAAATAAAGCTGATAAAATGTATTCTCAAATTAGTTTTTTGCAGGAAATGTTTTACTATATTTTTACGGAATAAATTTTTATTGTTAAAAATGTTTTTACCAAATTTTCTATGAACACTTTTACTGCGAAAGCCACAGTGCAAAACACATTAAAGAGAATAAATGAGACTGAATCTTCAACTGAGGAAGGAAAATATTTTATCTACTTTTCTAAATTGTCCCATGGTAAGGTTTCCGCGCAACTCACCACAGAATTGTCATTCAGCTAGCAAAGAGCATTGCCGCAGTGGGTTTGGCAATCGGTTCTAATGTTTTTACAACATGCACTGCCGTTGGGTAATGTTTGGCTTCACATGTCAACAGACACAAGAAATTGTGCGCGTGAGCTTAGAAACGTCCCTATATGTTTACTTAACACGAACATGTTAAACTTTTAAAATGTCGTCAGAGATAGCTACGAGTATGGATTAGTAAATATTGAAAAATTTGTTTGTAAGAATCAACATGTGTTATAAGCTAGTTATTAGTAAATACATATCTATTGAATTTTCTATTGTGTTTTAATATCATTGTCGTTTCATTGAATTCCAGCATCAATAGACTAGGTACAATAATTCTTCTATTAGCTATCTAACTTGTATAGACTAAATAAATTACAATATAATTATCCCTATCCTTAGCAATTATTATAAACGCGAAAGTTTGCACGGATGTATGGATGTTTGTTACTCTTTCAAGCTAAAACTAATGAATGGATTTTAATGAAACTTTACAAAAATATAGCTCATATATCCGAATAACATATGCGCTATAATTTATAAATTGTGTGAATTGTCCAAAATGTAACTAACATATTGGCACCATTTTCGATTTCTAGTCGCGGGCAAAAGCTAGTCTTACCAATTATTAAAAAAAAATCCTACAATAACAATAATTTTGCTGACATTTTATATGTACATACAAATTCATAACAATCGATAACAGCTTCCTGTTATACTTGTTAATATGACATGGGGATTCCCCAACCATATTTTTTGTCATTTGAATACACAGAAATAACCTTCGCTTCTATAGGCAGGTAGATAACTGAGACATTGTTTTTTTTTAATATATACCTCGTGTAACTTTTAAATTACACTTTATTTCGAAACTTTCTACACAAAGCTGTCTCCCTGGTATGAATGTGAATAGAAATTCGCCTTGGCATGAAAGACAGGTGTCGAGAAAGTTGGCCTGTCATCGAGTAATGTGATGGCCCTTGTGGAAGCAAAAAATGTAAACAACATCTGCAAACAAGGAAGGTAACAAAAACCACTAGGAATACTGTTGACGAAAACATTGCAACAAACTGTTTGGTATCACTTTGGATTCGTTTTCGTACAAATTTGATTCGTACGTAAACGTATAATATGCACGAACAATCCCGTTGTGCCAAGTATGTATTAAGGAAATTCGCACACTGCTTACGAGTATGTATATTACGACACTCGCATGCAGTGTGTGCGCTCCCATATTACTTGGTACAGCAAAGTGAGGCCAGGCTCAGTAATTTAATCTTTTTCAATGTCAGTTTGTAATACATATAGTTTGTTTTTTTTCCTATCAAACAAAAATTTTCCGTTAACGTTTTTTGCTTGGAGGAAGATTTGAAAATAACTTGACCACATAAACGTAAATAATTTCATTTACGAGACTCTGACCAGTCCATCGAGGTTCAGCATTCCCGAGTAATGATGTAATACATGATAACTCCATGTCACATAAAGTAAACCTTAACTTTATAAACATAAAGCATACTATTAAAACTAATTTATACACCACTTAACATGAACATTGTGATCAGAGAGAATTACTTGTGTAAGAGATTCTTTGAAAATACTAGGGTGTAATAAACTGGAGGAGGTCGATCTATTTTTATATTTAGCTCTTAAGCTGTAAAATCAACAGATTTTTACTGGATTATCAATAGGTATGTGCAACTGGTTTGTTTCTTTTTATTTTTAATTTGTTTACATATCCAGTGTCGTCTCATCACAAATTGCAACGAATTTTTATTCCCTTCTCTTTTCTCTTTCGCTACTGGACTCTTGCTACTGTTGGAATGAAATTAAATATCGATATAAATTATTTACTGAACAATATCTCAAGTGCGGTTCTCGATTCGTTTCGCCCACGAAGTTTCTTTTTACAGAGCATTCACCTTTCGTGATTATTTGTCGCGCCAAAAAAGGGCAGAAAAAAAACAAAGCCGTTTGACTGCTTTTCAAAAATAAATTAACAAAAAAAACCTTAATAGATTCACGTTATACTACGCTTTCTCTTTTTTCAACCAAAATGAAATTGTATCACGATAAAATAAATCACCGGGTATTTTTCATTTGATACAAGGGTTATTGTGAGCTCGCAGCAAAGTAAATTATAATATTAACAGAAGGCAATAATTTTTGTTTTTAAAACCTTTATACAAAAGTCTTGCTTAAATAGTCTTTAACAGTTTAAATTAAGGTTTTTTATTTTACAAAATTAATTTTGTACGTAACTAAAGTCTTTAATTTTACTTAAGTTCTTTTAACCCTTTGTTAATCGTTTCGTTGAACTGTTGTTTATCTAAATTTGGATTAAAGTATAGACAAAGATTAATCAATCGTACAAGTATATGGATAGGAATCCCACCGTAATTTACGATATGTTATAAATCTTTACCACATACATATTTAGATTCGTAAATCAATTAATTCCATGACCAGTTATTTAGACAAAGTCTCGAAGAGGACAATGAAATAAGTTTACAAACATTAAATCTTTACTATTGCTTGGTAGACTTATAGCAGAAACAAAGGCGTAAGAGCTATGGTTGAAACATTAAAACGGCCATTAAATAAAATCAGGAGGAAGGTAATGAAATAAGATTACACACATGCAGTAGGCATACGTCATAAACCTCCCATTGGCACGGGGAACTTTTTACATTACCGTCTTTAATAGTCAAAAGTTCATTGAACTAAATAAATCCATTCGATGGATAGCACTTTGGTAAACATAAAAAAGCTCACCCGAGGTGCTTGTACTTGCCAGATCTCACCATGCATACAAATTAAATTTAGCTTCTTAGGTATTTTTAACGTTGGACATCGAATTCTATTACATGAGCGATAAAATTCAAATTGGTAAAAATGGGGACGGTTTCGTTTTTTTTACTCCATCCGATGTCTGGTGGGACTAGGCAAGAGTATTAAGTTCCTTTCTAAAGCCGTTAGCTTAAATGGACTTCTATCAGGAGCAGCCATCAAGTATTCATCTTGACAAAAGCAGTTATAAATAATCCTTGAAAAATATTTTTTATAAACTTCTGAGGTGATAAACTTTTTGACGAAGGAGAGACTCCGAAAGTGACAGTTTTAATGGCACTACGGGCTAAAAGCTTTCTCTAAGTACCAGGCACTCAGGAAACAATACAATTTATGAGCACGTCACGTATCACAGCGCCAGTAAGTTCCGAACAGAATTATGAATGGAAGGCAATGGTACACACAAGGACGCTATCATCACATCTGTTGGCCAATCACGGAAATGTTGGGGCAAGCCCTCGTTGCATAACTATGACTAATGCTACGTAGCTATGAAGCCACATTTTCGTCAACTACTACGTGGTATGCGACTCATTCGATTTCGATCCTTATTGTAATAGCTACAGAAGTGGTCGTACAGCTTTAGGTTAGTTGATCCAGCGTGGGATATTAAGGTCATCAAGTGGGCAATGGATCTCGTCAGTTTCAAAATAATACTTAAGTTTAATGCGATACGTTTAAAGACCGAAATTGTCCGCGTTGGCGCTGCGGTTTCTATGATGACCTGTGATCACCCGCTGACAGTATTGACATTCTTTCTAGTTGGCAAACTACAGTAATAATGCTACAACGGTAACGCATTGACTGTAAAATTGCCTCGTCATGTTTCCTCGGCGAAACTTAAATCATAAAGCAGTAATAAATTGAAAATTATTTACCTGATTGTATCTATGTAATGAAAAATATAAAAATAATTACTTAAAGGTACATACTTTTTAAATTAGAAAACTCAATGAAACTAAGCGAAAGAATGTAAATAGCCACAAAATTATCGATACAACTTCATCAGTCCTAGTTACACCAACAAAGATAACAACGATTGCATATTAAACGAATTTAAATTGAATCATACCTCCATTAGGGTGTAGGAATGATTCATTGTTTGGACAGATGAGGCTATGCTCAATCACAATGGCATAAGGTCTAAAATTGATAAATAGTTTAGTATTTGCTGTACCAGGCAGTGCCATATCCAACAGGTTTACTAAGCTGATTAGAGACTGTATTGATTGACTGGTTATAAAGATAAACAAGAATTTTTACTCCTTACATTGCTCTTGTAGTTTATTTTGTCCTGGTCAATGGAAAAAAAAACTCATATTTTTTACTTAATTTTGTTAGTTAAACTATAAGTATGGGATAACTTTTGTATTGTATGTATTACATAACGTAACATAACAACAAGTTATGTATTTATTGCGTAACTCATTGATACATAATTAATTTTAAAAGAATTCACCTACAAAATTATTGATTATGACAAAAGTGATTAACTTGTTTCCATTTAATTAGTTCCATTATCGACACTTGATTCAAATTAGCTAAATGAAATCAAGACAATTATTTTTTAATCACCTAGGAAGGAATTATTTTTTACTGTTAACTACTTAAATAAACAATTACTGTTAACGTACGGAATGTATTTTTTTTAATGAACGACTTGGTGTGGTTTTATTGTGGTAGTCAAGAAGATCGTTTCAATAAGATTGTTGTTAATTTCGTCAGACATGTACAAGCATATTGTTTCAGTGTGCCTAACGTGGAGTTTGCTACGTGAAGACGTTACGCACACTAGAATAATGTGCATGTATGTACACGTCCATCACAGCTACAGCAAAACGGTCTTCGTTAGATAGAACGACAATAGGTATGTAGTTACCATTGTAAGAAAATAACCGTAATTTAATATTATTACGGACACAATAGTAATTTGATTTACAAAGGGACAGGGAGCCGTTATGGATGATTTAATTTGATCGATCAATGAAATTAAAAGTAAATTGATCTCTTCGATTTACAACGCAAGTATTGTCATTTCCTTCCATTTACTTGTATTCATAAAATGATTACTTTAAGGTAATGTAAAGTCAAGTATGGTAAATTTCAAATACTAAGTAATAGCCAATGTTTTTTTAGAAATTTTAATGTCTTGAAAAAAGTTTTTTGTAAAAGAGATTGATATTTTAAATAAAATCTCTACATTTAAATCCATTCTACCTTCATGTACCCGGACACAGCCGTAATAATTGGTGTGGTTTTTAACTTTTCATGATGTGTATACAAACCTTGGTGTAATCAGGTGAGGGTGGGCGCTGCGAGTACTTGGAAGCCATCCTGGCACCAGCAGCGCAGCCCCCTGCGGGACTCTCATCCTCCGTGTAATACAGATGCACGAAATCCTCCGTGTCCAAATACGTATTGATCAGCATAACTAACCACTCAACTAACTATTAAACTAACAGTCTAAGATTATCAGACTTTTCAAACACTATACAATATAATATTATATTTTTTAAATACAATAATATATATTATTTAATTTAATTACACTATGGAAGCATGCCATCGACACGACACAGGTCTGTAACGTCTCATCTTCGACATCCGATGTAATAAATTACAACTAATAAATAAATAACTTATGTTTCACTTAGTATAAATCACATTTGCACCGATTTCAGACACTAATCTAGAATTGAAAAACATTTGTCAGTCTACAATGGAATTTTAATTTGGTACTGTTTTTAACAATATGGCGCTTTTTATTTATTTAAACACCTGGCTTTTATATAATTGTTACGGTTTCATTAGAACTTCGATTATGTTAAGTTTTTCAAACAAAACAACATTTTCTTCATTTAATTCTGAAAAAATCGTTGTCTTGCATTTCCATGAGTCTAGGCCAACATGATTGTTTAATTTTACAAGAAAAAAAAACATCTGTCAACAAAAACGGAACCAACATATTGTTGTATTTATTCAACATAAAAATAAACAGAAGCCAAAGTCTCAAGTCTTATAAAGTCTCGAGTGCTTCCTTGAATCGAAAGCATTGGATTAAATGTATTGATAAATCAATTAATTTTAGTCAAGTTTGTTTCATTTTACAAGGAGCAACCTCTTACGAAACGAACAATCCTAACAAAATATAACCTATTTCATTATAATACTTGCATTTATAATTTTCAAAAAGTTTTGTTTTTCTATCACGTAATTTTTACCCGTCTGTCAATGATAAAAGCTTATTTAGAATACTAGAAGAATTTTGATATGCCAATAAATTAAGCGAAACAATAGCTGCTGATATTAACAATGCAACAACAGGCAACAAACAGCAGGGTCAATGAAATGGAAAAGCGAGTTAACAATACCTTGAGCCCTTTAGTTCGAAGGTGAAAACTATTTTAAATTCATTCATTAATCCGTTATTCTCTTTAATTTATGGAATTAGCTAAGAAGTACCCTGAATGGAATAAAGAAACGATCATTTGAAAAATCTATTGTAAAAATGTTTAGACGATAACGGTAAATAATATTTATAAGAACTAGTATAGCAGAACAGGATTGTATTAAGGAAACCTTCAAAATTGATGATGACAAAATTTATAAGAACGAATTAAAAGGACTCGGATAGCAGAAGACTAAGAATGTAGTTGTTATGGTATCATATTGCAAAAATCTTGCAACGGATGCACGTTCCACTTTAGCTTGTAAAAGAATGCGGTCGACAACGCTACATACCGACACCACAACTACTATTTATTAGTAAAACACCCTGTTCCATCCTTGTATCAGAAAGGAAATAAAAATAATTAGATTCCTTGGTAAAATCAACATGAATGTGAAAACTTCTATTGAGTATGATTTTGCTTGAGTTTATTATATCAAGTTATGTAACTATTATCTACGTATAATCAGATCCCTTATTTTTTATCGGAAGTATTCACCCGTTTTAATAACTACTTTTAAATTGAAGTCTCATATCCATACTGATGAGCGGCTATCTTGAAAAATAATATTGTTTATGCTACGATATGACAACGATTTCTGAAAATGAAAATTTATCTGAATTGCTTTTATTTGGCCTTTTTAGGACTGCAGTTCTATTATCCTAGTACCTAGCTCTGTCTAATTCAGCATTTATTTCACCAACAATAGGCATTGTTTATGAAGGCATAAAATTGTGAATACCTATTGTTTACGAAATCGTTATTTATAAAGTTTAGTAAAATGACTGAATGAATGAAGAAATGAATTTATAGGTACGAGTATGTACGTTTTAAACGTTGGATTTTTTTCACCGAAAGTGTTTTATGTGGGCAATTATTTGCAAATTATTTTGTGTTATTTTTCTCAGCACATACATCAACATCAGACTGTTTTTATAAAATTCTATTAATCAATTTTTTTTCATCGTAAGTCGTAATCGTAAAGCAGGTTAGTTAACCTCACCTTATAAAATGAATTAGAAATCTTTAGGTATTTGCCTTTTAAAATAAGGATAAGTATAATTTTTGTCTTCATTACGAAATAGTTCGCGTGACCGTATATATTTTGTATTGAATGCACGATTAACGATTACCAAACTATCCGTAAGGTATGTTTTTATTAACACACTGTTATTAACTCGTTTGTCAAAATACGTGTTATTTTTTTTAAAAACCGGTCAAGTCTGAGTCGAAATCTCACTGGAAGGGTTCCGAATTGCGTACCATTTATTATCTACTCATAATGGTAAAACTCCGCAAAAAAAAGGTTATTTTCTTGGGTAGATCGCTTTAATTCATTTATTGTTGATGTTGTTATAACGGCAATAGATAGAAGAACAATCTATGAAAATCTCAACTGTCTCCTTATTACGGTTCATCAGACACAACTTGTTGATGGACGGACGGACGGATCCCTTTAGGTACGGAACCTTAAAAGTTTACCCTGAGTACTTACCAAAGCGTGTGAGGTTAAGAATTTTATCAAACAAGGCAATTAATCATTTTTTAAAGTAACGGTTATTGAAAGCTTCCCAAGCCTCTCTCTAACTGAGTAATAAATAAATAATGGCGTTAATTTACATTTAAATGTACACATTTTTTAAGTTTTAAATCGTATTAGAAAAGAAATCCGAAGAATAAAATGATATTGTAATAAAGTTAATACTGCAAACTGTAACTTAATCAAATGTAGTATAATGTGAGATAGTGAATGGAACTGAACAAAGCGGTCGGGATTATATTACCGAGGGGTTATTATAAAGACATCTAAATATTCTAACAGAGACAACATTCGAATAATTTGTGTTAAACTAAAATGACGAGGATTCGCTCTAAAAACAAAAAAACAAATATCATCCTCTCAGAAACCTAAGCACAAATAAATTGCGATGCGTGAAAATTTTTCAGTTTTTTTTAAGTTTTGGTTGGCACTCTTTTCGGTTCATACAAAAACTTGATTGGCGTTACATAAATTCTATTGTCAAAAAGCAGTGACGTTTGATTTCGTCATCATCTCATTAGATGGACACAAATTGATCAGTTGCAAGCGGCAATGAATCATATAATAATTTGGGAATAACTCTCACAAAATAAAACATTAGTGTACGACATTTTATCTCAGCGTCTGTATGATCGGCCCCCTGTACCGCAAACTGCGTGTGAGTTGGCGCATGGCTGATGCTGGTTCACCAACATTATCAGGTTACCTGGCACTAAATCATTTTACAACTTACACGCCAGACTCTTTTAGGTACTCGACTGTATTTATTCTGCTCTTAAGTCAACTGAACCTCATCACACTGGACACGGGTTGAGTTTTTTTAATGGACACATAGACCCACTTTAATTTAAGTTACAAAGTAGAAACATTTAATTTCATCTTGATACCAACAACCATCATTTTCAAAGATAACGATGGATTCCTAACTTTTAAATAGTCGTTAAAATCAGATCTAGCTCTGTTTATCCAGCCTAGTTTTACAACTTTAGCCTACTAGGCGATCATAGATAGCTGGAAACTATAAACATGAAGATAAATTTTATATGTGCATGGATCGCATCTGCCAAGCAAGATGTTCCGGCTTACGCCACAGCTAGTAGGCCAAGGCCCTACCCATCGCTGGCTCGTGACAAAAAAACACGAATCCGTCCTGCTATTTCATTTACATTACACGTGACCTCGATAATGTTATGTAGAAAACCATAGACGCACAATACAAAAAAAATATCCAGATATTTTTAATGTGCGGGAACTTTACATAGCTAAAAGTTAAACAATCCGAATCAAAACAAGTAAATGCTAATAAAACCAAGTGTTTTGTCTGGCAACATTTTGTTAAATTTAAATATTTATTCTCGCTAACTTGATTTAGCAACACTTCAAAAGACACCATAAACAAACATTAACACAGAAACACTATTGTATTGACTCAGTTTTTGCTTGTTCATTATCACTGGACTTGTTCAACAGTTCTATTTTAGTTGATAATTGTTTCTCATTAGCTGAATTCTTTCGACATTCATTAAGATCGTGAGTTGAGAGTGACCTCTGTGGATCTATCAATGGTTTAATCACTTCATTAATTTGTTAAGCAATGGCTTTTAATCATGTTTGTTTTAGACGTATATTTATGTAAACATGGATAGAAAAGCCAGTTATTGAAGAAAAAAAAATGAATAACACTTTTTGCTTCGTGGCAATCTGTAGCAAAAAGACGCACTCATACCTAAAAAGAAATTGAAATAATGGATAAAAATCAAAAATGGAATGATATATTGAAAATTATCAAAACTTATTAAATAAAATTGTTTTAGTAATATGTTAAATAAATAACAAAAAAACAAACAATACTGCTATATTTAATTCTTGCTACTAAAATGCTTTATATGTGACAGAATCTCTTGAAAAAAAATTATTTCTTAAAAAAAAAAAGCAATGCACATGTAACTAAAAACATTCATTCGTCATGAATGAACCGTATCAATAGTTTAACCAGAATACGATAAAGAACAAGAACCAGTCAGATATAGTAAAGATAGTAAAAACAAAACGTTTTGTTCGGAAAATTACGAGTTGTGTGATAATTGAGAGCTCGTTTCCCATGTGTCAACCAACAGTGACCTAAAGTTTATCATATTATCATTCATAGAACGTACGATAGCTATTACATACGAAACTGATTTCCTTTATTTTTTAGCTGCAAAATTACTAAATAGTATAAAATTAAATCGCTTCTCGCTGTCTGTCAAATTTTTGGAGTTTTTTATATATATCTTTCGTGTATAATATCCGTGCGAAGCCGGGTCGGGGTCATAGTCCTACATAATGAATTTTTAATATTAAACGAATATGTGATTAGTTCTTAAGGGTATACACAGGCTTATTGACGTAGGTGAAACCAGTTATGCAACATCGCATCCCTTGATAAAATTACAACTTATAACATGATATTAAATAGGTATTCGCACAAGTATTTTCATGCATAAACTACAGTAAGTTGCGGTGGTAAACAAGATTTACATTATCCTCGTATGATAACTGTGTTCAATAATATAAAAGGACTAATTCAATGAAGTATGAGCAGACGAGATTGTATTGATTACTTGTTTACTCGTTTCAAGACGAGTTCAACGCTTGGAAACAGAAAAAAAAACAAAGAAATAATGAAGTCATAAGGCATTATGAAAGATACAGGTAATAGCCGTTACATTGTCCATTACCATAATTTACATAAACATATTATTATAAAAGAACATTAGGTTATTAGTTCGATAGCATTCAGTGAACAAATAAACGTTAATGGATATAATAATTATCCTTTTTACAATGAGTATGAAATAATTTATTGGTATCTTTCAACTGTTTATTACTCAATAAAGCTTTAGTTGGTCATTGGATTTTTATTGAATCGATAGCAAAATATAAGTACCTTTAATTGCTGCATCAACATGAACAACTATTAATTAAGGTACTAAATTAATCTTTTTATTGTAAGTTTAACCATTATTACTTTTTGTTGCGTTATTTATTACGTTTGACACAGTAAATTCAACAAAAGTAATAATAGGTTTATGAATAATAGGCAAGCGTTCAACTCTATCACATACACCTGATACCAATAAAAGAGAGTGACGTGAGTTTTATTTTCCAGAAAAAACTCAACTTTTAAATTAAAGAAAGTTTTAAAAATATGTTAATTGTGATGACCAGGAGATAATAAATGACGCACAAAATTGGAGCAAGGCTGGCCTCTGGGATGATCCGAGACTGTTAACCTTGCAAACAACTTGCCAATGTCCTTGCTTGTACTTTGTAACTAACATTTCTTTGTTAAAGATGACTTTACGGACGTCACCGCTTATCACGTGATCGATTACGATTACGTACATATATGTACAAGATTTGTTTTCCGAGATGCATGCAGACGGGACAAGTTCGTTCTGGTGAGTTATGTATACGAGTGCATAGGTGCCTATAGGTAACAGCATTTATCCGGTTGACACCGGCTCCGCTTTATGTAAGTTGACGTAAACAACTGACCAATGGCGACCGCACACATGGCCTGTCATGACAGCCTGGTCCTCGCTGGCGCCGTAAGCCCGACCATGACCTTCGCCTGGACCGCCGTCGATGCAACGCAGTAAACAAACTCATCATGGGTAAAACTCAACTAAACAAAGGGCTATAAACGTTGGAGGCGCAAATAAAATGCATTCAAATTCAACAACTCAGTACGGAAAGTTGAGACAGCAATGAGATGTAAAAGTTATCGAGAAAACTCAAATTAACACAAACAAACCGTATGTTTATCTGAAATGTTGAAAAAAAATCGAGCGCATAAAGAAAATTGAAGAGTTATTTAAAAAGAAAATGCTCAACGTGTTTTTCAAAATTCTTCATAGATAAAGTAACGGACTAACCAAAGTAAATTAAAAACTTACATAAAATTCTAACTATTAGTATAAAAAAAACATAGAGCGAATACAATACATTCGAATACTTTTATATTTACAAAACATAGTCTAGTTTAGATACTTGCGCGTTTGGAGCAATTACTTCCGCGCTGCTAATATCAGAGCACTTTTAATGTGCAACTTTGAAAGTACAGCCACCAGCCGGCCGTACTGCAAATGTCACTAGAAGTTTACGATCATGATGACATTAATTCAAACGGATACAGAAAGAGCAATATCGAAAGACAAGGTCGTCTGGAAATGACCGAACCAAGGTCGTTGTGATTTTACCAAGCAAGAAAACAAATCTAAAATGTATGCAATACAGACAAGACAAAATTTATAGCTATCAATTTTACAGTTAATATAACTGTATATTACATTATCGGCAATATTTCAAATTGTAAATCAAATAGGACGTGGAACAAAAGTAACTGGAATTACGAATGCTATAACACGAACGTTTCCATTTCTCGAATCTTATCCCACGTCCTTATGGCCTATGTGCATGACCACAATTGATTTATATCGAGAGTTAAGAGATTTATTGGAACTGAAACCGTGGCATACCTAAGTGAAAGTATACTTGGCATAGAGCCGATCACGAGGGAAAGCGACTGATATAATATAAAGGACTGAAACTAAAATATGTATCACGTGAAAGGCGATAGAGATGATATCTTAACAATTGTATGGCACAATCTTGGCAATGACAGGGACTATAGTATTTTACTACTGCAATAATCTTAAGAAGGAATGATAAATAAATCCGTTTAATCGAAAAAGACTTATAATCTAATGGCACTGGGTTACGAGAAACAAGAAATCAGTATCAAATCACAACCTAATCACACTGCCCTCGCTGATTTGAACTATAATAGTAAACATTACAAATCAGTATCGCCTAGTAGTATTCAAACTTCAATTAAGAAAAACAAAAAAGAGATCATAAAAATACAAGTGCTTACTGAAAATACGTTTATTTTATTTGGAATACTTTTCGAATGAATTGATACTGATATATGAAAATTTAAAAACATTATCAAATTACAAAATGTGTGTTTAAAGATAGAAAGTTTTAAATAAATGGTAATCATAGATTTAGATACAAGTTATCTATCGAGGCTATACATAGTAGGCCACATTGGGGCTCGGCGATGATAGCAAAAAGTTCGTAAACACTGAAAGTATCATAAAATTATCATCTTATCTCCACCCATTTTTTGTGAGCATTTTGTGCATTTCAATTATCATTCTCCGTTTGTAATGCATTGATGGCAATGCCAGTAGTGCATAGACAGTGGGTAGGAGTATTAAAATATTCTCGGCAACAAGCCAAACTAATCTGCTTCGATGGCGCCTTTAATGACTGTTGCTAGTTGTTACCTTTTATAAATATAAATGCAAAATTTACATAAATGTTGTGTTTGTAATGTTTAGTGACAGGTTATGTAAGTGAAGAGAGCGGTGCTTTTCCCGATAACAGCGTTGATGAATGGCATGCTTTCACTGTGATTAGTAATTTGTTAATCAAGTGTGAATATGAAAGGCTAAACAATGCGTTTTTTTAAATACAATAGCCTCCACGTGACATTAAAGTGGGTGCGATAGACGCCGGTAACGATTTTCCCAGAACACAGCTGAGTTTCGCGCATGCGCTGCAAGTTTGGTCGCCACGTGGCCGGCAAATAGATTCCAAGTTAATTGAATCCACAAGCTTTCACCTATGAAAGTGAATTCTCATCATCGTCAAAGAGACAGGTGCAGTTCAAACGCATCCGTGATTAATGTTACTCGAGCTAACGACTGTATAAATGATTAATTATATACAAAATTAAAATTAAATTTAACTTATAGCAGCTCTTAAATATTAATAAAATCAACTTTCTTATATTGAAATTATAAACTTTATCTTTTGAATTAACTTTCATAAAAATCTTCTGCATTAACTACAAATTTAACAACATTAATATATTTTTTTACGTTTAATTGATCAAAAATAATTCCATGGATATCTGCGTCTGCATACCCGTAGACGTAAGACTGCAGTAGTAAAACATTCAATACTTGCATACGATAGAAAAATGGAACTTGAGAATCTGGAGCAATGTCATAGATCTGTAGTAGGGACATGCGCAATGAAATATTCCGTCCACGTGGCATTCTCCCGTTGCATAACCTTTCACGTAGAAACTTACTATGAAAAATCTTAAAAAATACTATATAACCTAAAAAGGTATTTCATCGTAAAATTTTAATAGGCGGCTTCTTCGGCATGTCTGTCTACGATATCATCCACCTTTGAACGAGAAAACAACAGTCCAACATTTTTTGAGAATATTTTTAAAACTGTTTTTTTTTTGCAATTGCGCCTGATAGATATTTTTTAATTTCATTTGTTTTTATGTCCTGTGCATCGATATATATAATACTACATTAAATACAGAATCTTAATAGTTTCTTATTGAAATGTGTTTCGAAAAGTAGACGTGATAATTAGTTCCGAAGACTCACTAAGTATTCGTGATTAAATAATTGTTGGGGCAGGTGAAGGAACTGTTAGCTCTGTTGACTAAAGTATGCTAACTTTCCAAGTCACGTCTAATAAATACAAGCTTTACTGTTTTCATTTACAGAGTTTTTCAACCGGAAAATGATATTTAAACTTAGTGAACTTGATTTCTCCGTGTGACATGTACCAGGAAATCAGAAACGCGAGAATGTCTCGACCACGCCTGCGGAACCTACTATGGCATGCCGTAGCCACGTTCGCATTGCAAACATTCACAAACACATAGACATTATTCACCGAGAACATGCACACAAGTGCAGTAAATTGCAGGATGGTGGCGGAATTTACGCGCCATTTTAGATGCATTGTCATCGTTAAGATCTGAATTAATGTGTAGTTTTATGGAGTTATTTCGTGATTAGGTGTCAGAATCACATAAACATCAATGTTTATTGTACTTTGTACACTCAGCAAGCAATTCATTCATTGGTGCGTAGTGATTAGCCAACACACTGGGGCTCTAAACGTTGACCTCGGACTAAATCGCACACAAAAAACAAAGCAACAAAACGTTCAATCCACTCTTCATTATGTCTTTAAGAACCTCCAGCTTTACTAAACTACTAACTAATTATGATAGAGTCATAAAAATGACTAGCGAAAAATCGTATTTTGAAAACATTAATTTGTATTTTCGTTATGAAAACAATGTTGACTCGTTAGCAAGTTGTTTAAATAATGTTGATATTACTGTTCAGACAGGAATGTTTAATTTCAATCCTTATAGTCGTTTTCTCAACTTACATATCTACGTTAATTAAAAAGCCAGTAAAACTGACCATGAAGTATTAGCCATGTGTACCCTTGTATGCCTTGACGAGGTAGAGTTAAGAAAAGTTCGATGTGTCGAAGTAGAATACAGAACACAGTAAAACCATAACAATTACACTTAGAGTAAAGAACAACACGAGATGGCTAGTAAATCTCAATGCAATATCCGCCAGCACCATATTATTATAAACCATGTGCAGGGCACGTCGGCGCGCCACGGCTGCCATACTAGAAATTCCAATGCGGACCTTATAAAATTCACAATTCCCGTTGGCACTTTACAATATAATCCATTTGTATTTGTCGAAAACTTCGCAAAACCACAAATAGGAGAACTGGATGTTAGTAAGATCGCGTATTTGCTGTATATCCATATTATGGTAGAGGGATAGCGGGGTCGCATATAGAATGCGACGGTCACGCGCGGCAGCTGCGAGGCAACTGTAGGCGAAGCGAGGGGGCTGGCGGTACGGGGGGGGCAGCGGGTGAGAGGGGGGCCGGCGTCTGAACCACGTCTCTACTTGGCTACTCGAGGCGGTCGCGCGGCGGGCGTGAATTGTGCAACGTCAGCAGGCGCTTGCGTACTACACCCGTATAATGTGGCGCCTCCGACAGACAACCCCGCTGATTGTCTAACTAACATCACTAACTTCGATACATCTGCCGAGACTTATTATCCTCGCCCGCCGGTAAGTTCTTCATCTCGCCCGATCGATCATTGTCAGTCATTGTTCTGTGCAAAATATTCAGCCAAGGTTTTGCACTTTTTTCCTACAGAAAACTAATGATCGTAACCTGCACACTTGAATGGATCGCGAAAAAACAGGTGCATCATGAAGAAACGGATACATCGAATTGGAAAATAACAGGATGTAATCAAGTGTTATTGGTGTTACAGACACCGATGATCCATTGTTTGAAGACAAATGAAAATGCAAGGAATTTAAAACAATGCTAACGTATACCTACTTACTTAAAGAAATAAATACTCTGAAACAGCGGATATAATCCAAAGCAGTCGATCAAGAGTAGGTCGCATGAAATATTAATTTTATACGTAATAAAAACTACTAATGCGAATTCATTTATGTTTCATGAAACAGCAAACAGAGAAATCGTCGAAAATGAAGGAAATAAAGTTTCCACCTATCAAATTGAGATGCATCATTGTCAATTCGTACTATAAATTCAGTTAATATTAAAAAATACTAATACTGTGCCCAACTAAACTTCAATGTCTATTCTAACTTCAAAATGCTTAATTGCAGTAAATAGTTGCTTGCATAACTCTGTACTTTCAATTATTGTATTTTCAAGTAAATACAGTTCAATGAAAGTCAACTTTGTTCGGATTAAAATAAAGTTTACTTTCCTTTCCTTTGTCACTTGGTATGTAGCTAATGTTATCGGTTTTATCGAAGGTTGTTCATGGTATGAAATACACGTGGCCAGTTCTGTGTCGCTATGGTGATGGATTTCTATTTATCAGTTCGGATTTAAAAGTAGCTGACATTCTCTACGAGGCATGATTAAAATTATTTACTAGAATATCCTAAACAAATTCAATAATTCATGAAAGGTTTAAGGAATTTATTAAAATTTTCATGGTCTGCCTGGTTAGGCAAATTTTATTGATGCATTTTTATTAATCTTAAAATGAGGACGACTAAAAATAAAATTCGCAAAACAAACGAAGATAATGGAACAAATTTAATGTTTCCACTACAACACAAAAACACATCACAGCGGGAATCTCGTGAAAATTTACAAATGAACCATAGTGGTTCCATTTCTGCATTTAACATAGTTCATTTTGCAGTCACAATTTTGTAGCAGCAGTGGATATGAAACAAAAGGGATTTTGTAATTGGATCACTGGATTTGATATGATGGGATAAAGTAGAAACAGTGGGTGGAAGCCAGTCTGTCCACCCACTATTGCACCCACTGTCGCGAGCCACTGAAATATAGTTTGCCATCCATTACATTCTTTTTGCTTAATATTGAGACACAATGGTAAAAAAGCTATTTTATTCTAAAATTTTTGTTTGCCAACAGTTGTTTTTTAAAAAGGATGATTCATAAAATCATAACAACCAACATAAAGGTTTAATTGTGCAAAAGACTAATTGGGAATTTCTAATCAGAATCCATATACAGTTCGGACACTAGATACCAGGAGAACATAAACGCAAAGCCCTTAATCCCAATTCCGCCTGGTCGAACAACATCGAGGCAAACACTCTAGTTGTTAGTACAAACAGGCCCCATAACTCTCATGGGACGTAACTCGCATCGTGCCGTTTGTGCAGTGTTAGGCCATTTCTAAACCAATGTGCTCATTTATCTGAATAATTATTACACAATTAGTCACAAACTCTTTCTAGTAAATTAAACCACTTTTAACCATCATACGCTTTTCTAAAATTATTTAATGAATTTTATGATTTCTGATTTTTCTCTTTCCAATGAAATTCTTTTGTCCATATTTTATTTATATATAATCTTTGTCAGCATATAGCATCTTTCCCTTTGTTTCTACAGTGAGCATTAAACTTTACATCTGGCTCCTGCCGCCGTAGGTGCACAACTCGTAAATCTAACCCACGCCCTTACAAGTCTAGACTTACCCGAGAATTAGGGCAGGAAAATCGATAGGAGACTAAGGCGAATTTATTTCCCACCCACGCCGAAACCGTAGAAACACTAAATGGTATTATCGAGGGACATGAAATTTTTGCCTTTATAAAAGTTTGCGCGCCCCATATTGTGTGATGTTTTTAATCTCTTTTTTATCTGTTTGTAGGAAAAAAAACATATAAGGTTTAAGTTTTAATAGAAGACTATTTATAAGAAGATATATATATATATTTTATTATTATATATATTCAATATAAATGAAAGGAAATACATAAACATGATTCATTCATAATTTTTCTTAGTTACCACTATTAGAATTATACATTTATTATTATTTACATACGTTTCTGCTATGACAAATGCGAATAGTTTTCATGCATTATGTAGTTGTAGCAATATATGGCATGAGCCAATGCAAGCGAGCTTTATGGAGGACGTTCACTGAATGCATTTAGTCACAAAGACCTTCCGTTTTAACTTCCGTATACAACATCCAGAGAAATACATTTACTTCATCAAGCATTTGCTAACTATTCAGTTCATCATATTTAAAATGCAACTAGTCCATATTTCTCCATCTAAGACTCGCATCTCTTTTTGTAATTAACAGTATTATTCAACTTTAATCATTAAATTAAACTCTGTGCCTTTGTAATTTTCATTAAAACAAGAATATAATTATGACACCGAGATAAGATCTTGGCATGTTTACGTTCCTTCCCTTGATAGTTCTCCACTTTCTAATTTCCATTCATAACGTGTAGGCGCTGTTTTAATCTGACTTATGTCAAGTTAGAGTCGTAGGAAGTTCTTGGCTATTTCAATTGCATCAGCTTCAGTCTCATTAGGTGTTTAATTTTTAGCTTTAAGATCATCGTCGGAAGGCTCGACAGTTGTTGTTGCATGTGAATCGTCTCGTTTTGTTTGTCATTCTTCCCAGTCCCACGTAGCGTTTTGCATAAAGGCATTGTTTTGATGCAATTAAAGTTCAAACTACCTGTTGACTTGTTTATATGCAAAAATATAGGAAGGTATTAAAACATTTGAGGACTTGTACCCTCTGTGTTGTTACCAGTAAACCTGACTTAAAAAGGTTTTTTAATTCAGCCTTCTGGCTGTATTCTTTGTGTGTCATAAAAAGCACATTTTAATCATAAACAATAATCCAAAAGTCGGGCCTTACAAGCTTATTAACCTTAATGATTTTAATATTGTATCTGTAAAAGGCGAAAGCGAGATTTGAGAGGTACAATCAAATGAAGTTAAGGTTTAGCTGGACTTTAATTTGAAATTATTTCTATTGCCTTCGCGACAATATGGTTTGAGTTTCATTTCCTAGTATAAACCAGAATTTAAACAAAAGGAAACTAGTCCATACGATTACCTAGGTAATGTTGATTTATTATACTGCACGTAATTAATAAAATCGTACAGCTGACACTTTCTTTAATTACGAAAGTTAGCAAGAGATTTAATTAAAATCACCCACGCAGACAAAACCGCCATGATGCAATAACTAACGAGAAATTATAAGGACCAAGAAAATTAGATCGCGATGACGTCAATTTCCTGCAAAAATAACAGAAAACCCATTTGATCCGAATAATCAAATGTCATTACACATTTTGTTACTTTCGTTTCGATTTATAAACAAAGTATTTTCTTGTTTGTCCCACCTGTCTGTACGTTAGTAATTAATGAAACAATATTAATGTATCAATCGTTTGGTAGTTTTGCCTGGAAAGTTTTTCGGGTGTCTTTAATCCTTAGATTTTCATTAACTGCCCTATTAAGCACTAAATAACTGGGGTAAAAGTATGGTGGGGTATGTTTCTGCAATACACAATCTGATCCATTTGTTTAAAGATCTTACCAACAACTGGTACAATCAGACTATAATCATTTAAAAACAACCGCGTCACACAAAGGCCGTGTCTTAATTCTAATATCATTTTGGAAAGTTCCTACACGGAGGAGTAAGTATGAGAAAAAAAATCCGTGAAATCCGTCACGTAGTCCGTGCGGCGCGTCACATAGGCCTATAACATTCGGTTTTCTAGGACAAGGTCGCCTTCAACGGTTTCGAGAAAGATCGTCGAAAGTCCCGCAGTGGACTAGATTATAGGGAACTGTGCTGAATGAATTCTCGTCGACTGTTTTAATGAAAAAAGTTTATAGTTGACTAGTTTAGTAACACTGTTTTTGTCCGTTCCTGGCGGCTGCTTTAAAGTTTCATCGAAAAAGAGGCATCGAGGTATCTAGTTAGTTTTTAGTTGAAGTTTATCAATTATTCATGCCGTGTAGGATAGTTTTTCTATGGAATAGAAAGTAGTTATTTCAGTGTTCAAGAAATGTTCTCTTCAAATTTCATCACACAATATTTCATGGTTTAATGACGCTTGTGTTGTAGGATAGAGTTTTTTACTTTTATTTCGTATATCCATTTTAAGCATAAAATTAAATTTCTCAATTTCTTTTAAACACCATGAGAAACCATTACGCAACTCTGTTAGAATGAAAACCTGAACATACGAAAATTTCCTTAAACGAAAATCTATTTAAAACTTAAACTCGTTCTAATTCTACTGTATTTGATATAAAACACGGTTTAGGTATTTAGAACATAACTATGTGACTGTGAAAGCAATACGTAACCGTTTAAGGCGTTGTGTTGGAGCGTTACTTTTAAAGTACTAGGGCTTCATAGAATCATGAGAAGTCATGCGAAGATTGTCGACGCCATTCCACCGCCAGGTTATAATTTGTACTTAAGCCGGCCGTAATATAAATGGGATTAAAGTTGATAAACTACAACTACAAAAGCAACTAAAACTACAAAATTTGCGTTAAAAACAAATTATTATCGCATCGTTGAAAAAATATACCTACTGGACAAATTTGTTGAGATAGGTCGTTAAAGCACGATGTATAAACTTCAAATTAAATAAGCTCTTGGCTAGAAACTATTAAATTAACGTAAATTATCCTTTAATTTTATCCACCTCGCGATTGAATGCGATTTAGTTCTAGTACTCACCAGAGCAGCTGCAATTAGTTCTATGTAGAGATTGTTGAGTCATACAAATATTTTAAGTACCTGAAACAAATTCGATTCATAAATGAGATATACTTTTGATAAAAAAAATCTTGATATCTAGATTTAGGAAACACCCGAGGATAATTCAATCAAGATAGTTACAAGCCCAAATCGATCATAATTGAACTAACAACCTAAAACAAGACCACAAATAACGTTGATTCGACTTTCTGTAAGGTTTGCTTTCTTCTCTTCTCTTTTGCAACCTTAGGGTTGAAGGGCGAATTAAAATTGATGCTAGGCCAGGAAGGAAAGAAAATTCGTCCACAAATGGTCCTAATACAACATTGAAACTTTTCTCTGGTTATTTTTTTTTCACCAAGCTAGTTTGAGTGGACATTCCGTTTAAACTTTATTTTCTCTGGTATTTTTTTTTTCACCTTGAACAAAGTCGGCACCGAAGACCCACAAAGTCGGCGCCACCGAGATACGCTATCATCTATTGATAACTTCACTTGTTTCGTTGTGATAACAAAGGTTTTTATCGTAGGTCATCTGACCAAAATAATGCGTAATACAACTATGTATGACTATTATAAACTATACTTTTTACTTGCCAATTTATATTTTTTTAGATAGGTGGTAGATATACGTGCGAGATCGTCTGGGTTGGTACCACCCTCCTATCTATTCTAAATCTGCCGTGAAGCAGTTCGCTCTGTTTCGTTTCGAATGATTGGAGAGCTAGTGTATTTACCGGAACGAGAAGTATAACGTCTTTACTTCTACATGGGCAACGCATTGGCGGTGCTCTTGGCGTTCTCAGACATTAGGGCCATCGTCGTGTCAAAAATCTGCGCTATCCCTTTCCATTAGGTGAACCGTTCTAATATAAATCTCTAATTAATTTAATTAATAATCCCTCATTTAAGTTCCTATTTATATAAAAATAAATACATATATATATGTATCAATAATATCATACATGTGCACATAATATGTACCAGTTTATCGTAACTATATGAAACATTCGATACTCTTGTTCGATGTACACTTGATCGATTATTTTTATAAGTGAGTAATTAAGTAAAAACTTAATTCATAAAAATGTAACATAATATTCCTAAAGCTAAATAATTACATAAATAAAAACAAAAGGTATTCATTTAAAACATGACACTAAAATATTATTCTACATCCATGAAAAGGTATGCAACTCAGCATTGTCAGTACCTACCTGCAAGGAGGACTGACGCTGGTCTTCCGCTGCACCCGTGCAAACATTACAGTAGATAAAAGTTAAATTATATTATATATATATATTTATTAGTTATCAAAGAAATAAGATATATCACAAGTGCAACAACCTCTTGGTATGAATCTAACGGGCGCTATTCAATACATATTGCAAAATACCTAAGACATTATCTAGTCACTCTGTTATCAGTTGCCTGTCAATAAATCTTATCGAGACTTGCTATAGCAAACTCTAGCAGAATTGGATAACTGGTTTAAACTGTATATAAATTGCATGGAATTATTTAGGGTTTACCAAAATGTATGGATTTTTTTTAAACATGGAAATAACGTACTTACTACTTACTTACTGACGTACAACGAAATAACACTAGTGTACATATCATGCTACAACCCAAAAATTCGACAGTATGATCTGCACTAATTTTAAGTACCTATATTTCTGATTGACGGTAACCAAAAATATTTAAGATAACAAAATTAGATAAATAAAGCAATCATGATTACGACCATTTATGCATTCCGGTATGACGAAAAAGATAATAATTCTGACCAATGGAAAAATAAACAATTGAAAAGTTCTAACCAATTATTATGCTATAGATGATATATATCACTTGGGTGAAACAAGTGGAATAAACCAACCGGAAACGAAATTTCCCAGAAAAAGTTTTAAATAAGTTTTTGATTTGAACTGAATACCTTTGCCTTGCCGTGAGGCATGATTTCAGTTTTCTACACAAACAAATAAGATTCATCATAGCTCCGAGCGGAGATGCGGATTTTCTTAGGCTGAAGAAAAAATTTGTTCCCCAAATTACAATATTAATCATAAGCTAGTCAACAAATAAAATCCTTACTAATATAACAAAAGCGGAAGTCTGTATGGATGTTTGTTACTCTTTCACGCAAAAACTACTGAATAGATTTTAATGAAACTTTCCAATAATATCTTATACATCAGAATAACACATAGGCTACAGTTTATGAAGATATTGTGTGATTTGACCAAAATATAAGGATTAATGTCAAGTAATTAGTAATCCCATTAGAACCATTTTCGATTTCTACGCGGACGAAGTCGCGGGCAAAAGCTTGTAGTTAGGATATTGTTAATATGTACTTCAAGTCCACGTTATAGTGGGGAAATTAGTTTCCTGAAGGCATTTTAATATAGCCATATGGATTATTGATGTCATATTTCACTAAAGAGTTAAGGGTACAAATGCATTATATTTATCTCTTACTTATCCTGTATACATCCGATAAGTATATGGATTCGGTTAATATTAAGTAGGTATTTAATTTATTCTAACTATCCACCTACTTCTTAACTAGGTACTTTACTGTTGAGTACAAAGTATTGTAACTGAAGCAAAGTTATCCATGCCATTATTATAAGATTTACTTTCATTAAAAAAGGTTTCTTGCCAAAAAAAAAAATACTACAGAGTATTAAGTTTATTATATACACATCTAGTGGATAATTCTAATTTTGGCCATTATGACCAAAAATAGTGTGATATGAAGAACATTTTCTAAAACATAACTAAATTTAGACATTAAAATTGAATATCAAACAGGGAAACTACATCAGACGGACGCACAAGTCATTGAACTGAATGTTATGATAGTAAACAAAACTGAATTATCTTCCAAGGTTAAACTGAAACATCATGAAAGTGAATGCAGAATATATATATAAACATCATATTTATAAAAACCACTTACAAACCACCATAACAAAGTAATAAATTGTATGTAAAATCAAATTGAAAAATTGAATAATTTAAACAAATCAAATCAATATTAAATAAACCTTTCAACATCATACAAGTAATAATTGGGTTGTGTTGAATGAATTATATTTATGTAATGGCAGTTTATAAATTAATTTAAAAGCTTTGAAATAGATTTTTTTTAATTTCTTATGTATTTAAGAGTAATAATGCTTTTAAATAAAAATTTACTCTAAGAAGATTGGTAAACCAGTGCATAAAAGTATAAATTCAAAGTTTGTTCTTTATAATTAATATAGGTAACCGATAATTAATTTAAAACAAACATTAGGAACATATATAAAAAGGCATCTTTTGTGTGTAGGTTTTTTAAAATGGTAAAATAAAACCAATACAAAATAATTATACATTTTTTTTCTATTTTTATATGACCTTTGTTCTCAAGTAGTACATAAATAAATAATAATCTCCAGGCGAGGTTAAATTGGCTTTTTGTAAACATTGCCAAAAATAACATTTCCATGAGCAATGTTTATATATATACCAATTTAAACAAACATTTTGTCCTTATAAAAATGTGTACGCTCAATAAAAAATACTATAAGAAAACTTGACAATTATTAAATAAATATCTGATAAAGAAATTCCACTTTATAAAGTTACATAATAAATAACAACATACAAAAACGGATAAGCTAGAATGTTTAAATCAACCATGGTTCACTATCGAGGGATATATATATATTTTTTCTAAATTTTTTTCTGTTCGCAATTTCTCATTAGGTACATAAAAGAATCAGTTCATAAAGTTTGGATTTATCTTGCTTAAAACTATACCAACTCGATATTTAGTATGGAACAGTGAAATTTAATCAATTTAAAAATAAAATACAACAATTTTCTTTTATTTTTTACAACAATTCATTAACTTATCAAAAATATGTTAAAACTCTTAATTCTGGTCCGCTATATATGTGGCGGTACCCTAAACTCCGACAGACGTGTACAAATAATGGATAATAATTATTATATACATTGTTATCTTAAGTCATATGATCAACAAAAAACACTGCGATGCCCTTGACCAGAGCGAATGTGAAGGTTAATGATGATTCTTTCATGATCATTTTACGATTCCTTTTTGTTAATTAAGAAAAACAGTAGTAGCATGTTATGCTAATTTTTTCGATATTTACTCGTAGTTTAATTTATAACCGTACAGCCAAAAATATAGAGTTTCTATGATATCAAGGCACCAGAAGGATTAGTTAGTCGTTTTTACAATTATTTTTTTCAATCAGCCAAACTTTTCAATGTTCCTTCCATTTACCTCTATCTGATACGGAAATGCAAAACAGTTCAGAATGAAATTAAACATCTGCTTTACAAACCCCAATCATGTAATATAATCCTTACAAATATTACAAATGCGAAAGTTACTGTCAATCTGATCATATCAACTTTTTTTTAAATAGAGAAGTTTTCAGTGCGTAACCCTAGTTCTTTAACAAGACGATATTTAAATTCAAAATATGACAATATGTCTGCATACATTTTACTTACGTCTACTATGATCAGTACTATTGTCTGTTCTTTTAAAACATTTTCCAAAACGTTGTTTCTTCATTTTTAATCGACTGGTTTAATTAACAAAAAAGCAGACAATTTTTTTTAGTACAAAATAAATATTCTAGCCTAGCGTTTAAACTTTAACATATATCTCTTAAATCCGAGTAAATATATAACACTGAAAACACTTCAAACAAATATATCTAAGGATCAGAAACAGAATTTAAGAAGTAGGGCTTTTTAGATGTCCATAATGTCAACTTCAAAATTCACTTAAATATCTACACGCTCTGAAATCTGAAAGCAAACATTCGCAAACATTCAAACGGAATAACAAATGATATCGGAGGGACGGACGGACGCCAGACAGGCAGACATATTTTGATTGAATTGCAAAACTGTCTGAAAGTGTCGGAGGTTGACAGTCTTTCAAGTTTCATAATCATGAAATCTCCGACGCACGAATCAACCTTTCAATAAAATTTAACTTCAAGTTGACGAGCAAAAAAGTCGCTCCTCGGTCCTTGGGGGAACCAACTGTGTCTATGGGTCGTGTGGAAACAACATTTTTTTGCGTGGTAAAAGTTTTCAATTTTTTTATTATTATTTGAATCTGGCTTTGAACGCGTTAAAAGTATTTAAATTCAGAACCTACGGCATAAGGGTAAGTTCTGAAATCGCTGGAAAGTATGTACCCTCTCCATTTGATTAATATTAAATAATCTAAATAGATTTAAATATGGCTCAAATTTCATCACTCACATTTTAAACCGAGTAAGTCATTTTTATTTTCTGAAAAATTCAAATTTTATTGTATGTTAATTATTTTATTTCAACTCAGACGGGGTACAAACAGACAGAGTGATATGTGAGACCCCTTTTTATTTTCATAAATGAGATCACCACTTCAGAATGACCAGGCAATCATAACCGTGCAACAGTTAGCTCGATCAGTTAGGTGGAGACATCGAGGACAATGTCCAGTGTCCTGCGTGAAACCAACGCATCGACGACGCAGCGAGGGCTCCGTGTCCAGAAATAGACGCAATGCAACGCGTACGATACTGCATTCTGATATGGCGGGAAGCAAGTTATTGGCAGAGGTTCGATGCAAAAGCTTTAGCGTGGCATCTGAACATTTTATTTACAAGAAGTTTTGACGTGATTTATACCAAATATGAAATTCAGTTTAAAAAATTTCAAAAGTCAAATTATTTTAATAGAAGGGTTTGATCATTTTTTTTTCATATAGTTTCCTTCCAGAACAATTTCATATGCAAGCAACTGTTACACTTTTAAGAATAATTTCCTTTAAGAAAAATTACTTGTGCAGTGCATTGTTTCTCTGATATTAAATAAATGGTGTTTTTCAAATTTCGCATGGTTCTCAAAAACATAGAAATCGAGAAAAGGTATTTTCTTCACGTGAATAAAACCTACCTTCCTCGCGTCGTAAAATGGTAGCCTCGTATCGTACAATTAAAAAAACTAGTCAGAAAGTCAACCTAAAACATACTGTATAGGAAATGCATTTTCCGCTATTCCTCGTCACAACATCTCATCCCATCCCACGCACATTTAAGTTGAGTCAAGGACAAGAACGCAACTGCGCCCGCGCATACACAAGCGAAAGGAGCCGCTTAGCCGTCATAGTTTCATTTAGTTGAAAGCTTTACGCAAGTCTAAAAATATTTGTATAATTCCTTGTGAAACTCACTTGGAAATTGAAATAACCATCGGCAGAGACGTAACATGGCGTATGTATGTGTGCGTAGTATTCTTGACCGTACTCAGATACATACTTATAATGCAACCATACTAGATTTTATTACATATACGTTTAGTTGTTTGGCCTTGAGGAGGTCAGTAGACAGGAATAATATGTATCCATGTTATATTAATATGGATAAACATGTACCTACTAACGCGATTCTCTTTTTTCTTTGAAACCCCTGTTAAATGCAGTCGCAGCAAGTCAATCAACTCTATAAATGCAATTGTTACACGGCTATTAAATAATCATTAGTGGTATATCAACGTTAGTGTTGTCATTAATTTAATACGTCTCACGCTAGATACAACAGGCGTGATCGCGGAAATATGAACTGAATGCAAATTGTTACTGCAGCGAATGTCACGGATTTGCCTGCATTAAATAACAAAAATAAAAATAATAATTTACCTATAACATTTATCTAGCCATATTTATCACAAATTGTTTACTTTCAAACTAAGCCGTCGTAGGTTTTATAGTAAAATAAACAAGACTACTCGTTAATTCATCAAACAAATTTCTGCCAAAGCCGGAACTTTGACTAATATCGGCCCCCTTAGACAAATTCCGTCATCCGCAAGCATAAACGCCCACAGTAAATAAGAATATATGGAAATGACATTTCCTCGCGCCCAAGTTACGTAATTGTTATATCATTTCCGTACATTTTTATTAAATGTTGGCGTTAACGCTTACGGAATAATGGCATTTGTCTAAGCGGCCGAACCGACTAACTGTACAATTATTTTTAAGAGGTTTGATTTTATAACAAAAAATCATGTTACACTTTTCATTTCAATTGACAGCGTGTCTAATAACGTTAACAGATGGACAGAAAATCGAATCAATGACAGGTCCATCTCTCACAAGACTTATTTATTTAAATATGTTACGGAAATTATTTATGCAATCGCAACAAACAACATTGCAACTATGTCTGAAGTGTGCTTGTAATTAACCATTCAGATTAAAATAGGTTATTATTATCATAAGGAGAAAAACAAGTTGCAAGTAAATAAACTGGATTTGAAATAGACTGTGTAGGTACTTTAAAATCATCTAAGATAATAAATATAATTATTTACTAGTTTAACATTTAACTAAATGGTTTTTTTTACAAGTAACGTTAACAGGATAAAATGCAGTGAACTTATGTATTTCACTTAACAGAACTCAATCCATTCCACGCAATTTTGTGACTTTTCAATAAAAAGTTTTTTTTAAGAATTGTTAAATTAAAAACGCTCTTGTAAAGCTTTTACTGTCACAGAAATGAAAAAAAAATCCATTGAAACTTTCCATTCCCTACGAAAGATAAATAACATGGAACAAGATTTTTTTTTTTTACAAAACATAATCCCGAATAACAATTTCTTTCTTAACATTTTCAAGTCATGACTAATTTTCTTCGGTTTAGCAAGAGACTTATGATAGAACTGATACTCTGCAGTAATTTATACTGTAACTGCCGCCTTACATCTAAGGCGGCGGTTACACTACCATTCACTAAGCAATCGGTCTGTGTCTGCTGTAGATAGCTTTCGATAGCAAATCATATTGGAACGGCGCCGATGGAGCGTGAAAAAGACAATCCGGGCGCGGTGATCCGTTATGGTGGTGAGTGTTGAAGAGTGGTCAATACAGGCTGGCCAGCGGACCGTGGAGCGGGCTTTGACTTCACCAGACGTGATGTGCTTTTTGCAAGCCATTTAAACTTTTATTCAGCTTCCTCTCCGACCGACTTTCAATAGGTAACATTTTAAAAGCTTAACTTTAAACTGTTTGGTTTTAAATAGTTCGTTTAAAATCTATACTCTAGCTAAGTAATCGAATGCCATCAGAGGGACGAACGTTAAGCTGACGAATTAAAAAGGCTCCCCGAATTCTTTGGCTCATGAATTCCATCCAATCGACAGCCGTTGGCTACTAGGGTATCATAGTTGCAAAAGCGCTTTGCGAAGTTAATTTTTTCGCAAGGTATACCGAAGTTACTGCTTATCATCGGATAGTCCGTATGTTTGTATACAGGTCTTTGTAAAAATATATATATACCTAACTTTCTACTAAAATAACAATCTAATCTTATCCACTTTCGACCACATTCAATATCTTATACCTACCTACTACCAGTTTATTATTTCCTGGTAGCTATTTATTTCTTGTTATCTTAAAACAATAAAGTTGAGGTTAACGATTATGGAAATAGGATTCGATTAAACACACACTTACTTGGTAACTTATTTGTAACTAATAGGTGGAAAATAGATCGGTAAGGTCACCGACCTCTTTGTACATAAACATCATATGTATTTAGTTTATACTTAACCACCAATACTGACCACAATGTGACCGCAGGCGATAAGTTTAAATAACTTTTGAGAATTAAGATTTTAGTCGTTAACCAGTCGATATCATTTAAAAAACCGGTAAGTCCCAATTGTAGCATGAAGGAAAATTTGAAGTTATGTAGGTACTATACAGATGCGGCGATTGTTGAGGTGGAGCAAAAAACGCCGATAAAATCACTTTTCTTGTATCGAGGCCTCCTAACTTTATTTTTTATTATTTGTTCCCAAACAAACATTACGAAACTTAACTAAGTAACTAATGTTAAGAATTTTCTTTATTATCAAAAATTTAACAAAATCGGACAAGTCTATTATAATTACATATTTTTTTATGGAGATACTTGGTGTTTAAACCCCATAAAATAGAAAAAACGTAACGTCCATCTGTACCGTGAAAACACGGACTCAAAGTTAAATATAAGCCGAGTTTTAACCGAGAACTTGAATAATAATCTTCCCGAAGATTATGTACATAAAATAACTTGATTACTAGTTTTACAGAACAGGGATTTACAATCAAGGAGATATTGATAAATCGATAAGCATTTTACAAGACTGAGCACAGGCACTAGACCAGGAGCTTAGGGATCTTTTTTAGATGCCTTAGTTACTGATATTACAAGACTAAGCGATAAATACTTCAGCGTTAAATAAACCTTGGGAATCTTTTCGAGTAAAAACTAAGCTTTCCGAGTGCCTGATATACACGATTACACCAAAGAAATTTATTTTGACTAAAAGCGCTTGACAAGGCACTCGTTTTTTTAAACTACCACCATTTAAGTTACAACATCTACGTAAAATTATACGATAACCGTAGCTTATAGACGACAATGCTGACACAGTCTTAATATTTATATAGAATAATAATATGTTGGAACAATTTCAATGTAAGCAGTTTTCAGTGAAATATAGGATAATTTGGGATCAGAAAAGATGATCGGTTGTCGAGGTCGGAAAGTTTCTCGAGCGAAGCCGAGCTTGGTTACTAGTTATCAATAAAATTCAACTTGTTGGTAAAGTTTACAAATATTATTTTTCAAAGCTTTTGCTATTTCATATATTGTATTGCAAATATTGTAATTTAAAAAAAGACAGAAATGTTCTCCAGCACCTAGACTATAAACAAACATTCCCTATAGGTTTTGCATCTGTGAACTGGTTTCAAGTATGTAAGTAAATAAACTAGCTTCGAGCGTTATTCCGGACTACGATTCCCAGTACCTATATATATATATATATATGAATAGTTTAACTGTAATTTCGACACAAAATCTTACTTTATGTAAGATGTTTCTTCTGTTTCTTAAATTAACTTATATTTCTTCATATGGTCAAATACATTTTTTTTATGTGAATTTGATATTTAAAAAATATTTTCCTTAGGTATGTCTTGTATTTTCAGTATTTTTGTAAATTTTAATTCATCTGAAACTTAACCTGTACTTGCACAAGATAGCTAGAGAAAATAAAAAGATATAAATTATCATAAGATGACAATCTCAGTACATAATACGTTCAGACTTTGTTGCAGAAAAACATAAGTTAGGGTAATCATTTAAACATGACACTTTCTAAAAACCTCTACGCTATGGTCAAACGAGGTCGCCAACGGTGTACCAGTATGGAACTGTTTTGAGGTTTTTTAAAATTATATTTATTGTACTTTACTCCATTCTATGTTTATTTTAATCAAAATAAATTTATGTATTGCATCTAAAAACATCCCTAAATCTGATTGTCACTGTTTAAATTTGGTTTTCTATTATTACGAATCGATTAAGTCAAGCGAGAGTCGCCAACATTTTTTTATATGACAGGGGGCAAACGAGCTGACAGATTACCCGATAGAAAGCGAATACTGCCGCCCATGGACATTTGCTACACCAGAAGAGCTGCAAAATGCGTTGCCGGCCTTTTAAATAAGAGTACGCTCTTTTCTTGAAAGTCTGCAGGTCGTTTCTGTCCGGAAATACCGCATGCGGCAACTCATTCCACAATTTTTTGGTGCGGGGCAGAAAGTTTCTGTTAAAACGCACAGTAGTGCTCTGCCAACTGTCAATGTGGTGGGGGTGGTAGAGTAGATGTAGATCGATGGCGGAAAGAGGCGGCGAGGATCAGCCCGAGCAGTTCCTTGGAGCACTCCCCATGATATATGCAATAGATAATGCATTACAAAGCTACATCTCTACGCAGTGCCAAGGAGTCAAGCCTATTCGAAACTTCATCGCAATTGACAACTCAAGTCACTCTCGTCTCGTTGAATGCGGTCTAGAGGGAGAAGCTGGTACTGGGGAGCCCTTGCCCAAAGATGAGAACAGTATTCCATAAGAGGCCGAACCCGCGCCTTATAAAGTTGCAGGCGGTGTGCCGGTGTGACAAAAACAACAACAGTAATACTAGTATTTATCGAGAAACAAAATAGTTTCAAATGTTTTTATTTTCATACAGATGGTTTGTAATTTTTCAGAAAAATTGCACAATCCGTGTCAAATGTTGGCCAATGCCTTGTTGTAATCCCACCAACAGATTTATGTCTTATTCTGATTAAAATCTTCACATACCATGGACACACTAATTAATAAATACCATGAAGATAAGGCGGCTGTCGGTAAAATAAGTTTGCTTTAAGCAATTTACAAATATTTTTATACTATCCATGTAAGTACCTGTTTCCTTTATAATTGGTGACTTTTTTTATGGTTTTTGAACATAGTAAAATGATGTTTTAAATCATTTATATTCGATAGGTATACGTGTGTAGTTAGCGCGCGATAAATAAACTACCTGTTATGTCTATGTACCAAGTATGGTGTCAGGTATACCTTCCTATTTCTAATGCATACTATATATATTACTATAATAAATTATAAGCTTCTGTAGGTATATCCGGTTCCTATTTTACCACTTTGTCCCTATGGTTGACTGTAATTTAATTATTTTAATTTTACTATATTGTTACTATTAATGATTAAATACATGAATAAGTTTGCACGAATTATTTTTAAGCTCGGTTTTACGTAAAAACTTGTTTTGGTATTCTGTTTTTATTAATTAACAACTGAAAGCAATTTTTAAAAATAATAATTTACATTAAACTTCAATACAAAAAAAGGTTTGGGTTAGTTTGACGTGCGTCTGCAGTACAGCAGCTTCTAAATGGATAAACCGATTTTGATCCAGTTTTATTGTTTGTAAGTTCACAAAAAATAAATTGCATCTTTAAAATATTCAGACTTGCAACAACATAAACTACGATACTTTTATTTCTAGCATTCAACCTACAAAGTAAGAATAAAAGCGAAACCTTTGTGATGAATAAAGTGAAAGGAACAGTATTGATTTATAGAGGGTGAAGGGCAGACAAGTACTAGGGCGTCAGGAGTTAAAGAAGGCCTTGGCGGGATGTCCTTGCCCTTGTTTCAGTTGCAATACCTAACAGTGAGAAAAATTGTTTATCGAATCGTGGAGACAGAAATGGCTTAAGGGGAATGATAAATATAAAACTTTAAATCTCTTTTCTTGTTTGTAATATTTTTATTAGGTAAGGTAACAATGTACTTTTTTGTTTCATAAACTGTAGGTTGAACTCTATTTGTAATGAATTAGGGGAAATTTAGACTGAACAATAATTATTATGTTTTTGACGACCTCGGTGGCGCAGTGGTGTAAACAGCCGACTGCTACGCTAGTGGTTCCGGGTTCGAATCCCGGCGGGGGCGGGACTTTGTGTTATTTGCAAGACGCATTGTTTCGCTTACCGGTCTTGGATGTTGTATTCTTATCTATGTAGTATATACCATATAGTTGCTTAGTTCCTGTGACATAAGTTCTTACGATACTTACTGCAGAGCTGAGTCAATGTGTGTGTCGTGATGTGGTTATTATGTTAAAAAGAAAATTGTTACAGTTATGGTGGTTGGTGCTTAGGGTTGGTGCTAAACTGTATTATTAAATACTATGCCTTTTAATAAAACTTTGTGGTACCTATCTAATTCACTGGATTATTATTCGTGCCATTCAAAAAAATAATTTTCTTGTGGAATTAAATAAATTATAAATATTTATTATTTTAGAATTAATAATCTCGATTTAGCATCTCAACATAATTTTACTCAATTTACAAAAATAAAAAAAAAGGAAAAATCTGTCCCACATAATGCATGAATATTTTTCAATTTAATTTACATGAATACAGTTTTTCATGTCATTTGTTCCGTTTGTCATTACGATTTTCGATAAAAGCTTTAGTATTAGTTTAAATCACATAAGCAGTCATACTTTAATTAAATATAAAATAATACAGATAACACATTTAATGGTTTATAAAATTAAGATTGTAACACAATACTACATTAGCGACATCTATCAATGTTCTTTGAAACTAACATGGAAAGGTAAAATTTTTCTCTCTGAATAAATAATAAAACATTTTAATTATCAAATTAACTTGTGAACGGTTTCATAACAATTTTTGATAAGTCATGTTCTTTTTCAAATCAGTATATGAAATTTATAGCTCCTTATAGTAGTGCTTATCATTAAAAAAAATATTTTGTAACTATAAAATGTATAATAATGAGGTATTTCTTTAGAGGCAAGGCTAAAATTCAAGAAATGCACATAAATTTAATTTTAACTGCTTTAAAACTAACAAAGTTGCTTGATTTATTGCTTATTTAGTAGCCTGCATTTTTTGACACTTGAATTGTTGAAAATTAAATTATATCTAAAGTGGCTTAAATATCCTTCTTATTTATTAAAGAATAGCATTTCTATTGACCTCAAACATAAAAAAGTTTATTTAACCATTAAATATTTAATGAATTTTAGCATTAGGACCACACAAAGATTTTAAATTAAGACATTCTTACAATTCAGAAGAAATGTCTTTAAGGTAGTTATTCATATGTATTTGTGTTTATCTTAATAGTTTAGTAAGTAAAGTTCAGTGTGCAATGTACAAAGCTGACCAGCACATTAAATAACTCCCTGGGTATTTATTTATTTATTACATTATATATTACAGTAAGCAGTACAGAACCCACTGTACAGTCTTGGTTCTCTCTATGTTGGTTCTTTCTATTACAAAGTTTCTTCATTCATCCCCAAAAAAGATTAAAGGTTACAATTTTTCTCAAATAAAATCATGTATGTGAAATACTTTAAATGTGCTTATACTTTAATATTATTTTAAAGTAAATAGTCAGCAAGTGTTTATATCTCATTATGGAATCCATTTTGATGTTAAGTCGAAATTGGCATTAATATCTGTTACATTGTTAGTGACATGTATACACATATACATTAAGTAGAGAAAGCCAATTGTAATGGAAACTTTTTAATTTACAGGTTTAGGAAGATCCTTTTATAACTTTATACCTCAAGTCAATAAAACATTTCAAGTATGTGTTGTGTATCTTGTTTTGAGACGGTGTTCTTATCTCCTAGTAACTAAGTACTATAAACTCAATCATATGATAAAGACCTTCAATGTGAAGTGTTAAAATTGTTGAAATCCCATGTTCAAGTTTTATCATGAAAAAAGTAGTAATATTTATACAGATTGATGCTAAGTATTAATTAGGCCTTGTTGATCAATGACGTAATATAGAAAAAATACGTGTTTGTCGCAGTGACTTGGATCTATCAACTACTGCAGTGTTTTTATAAGGTTTTTATTCAAAGAATTATAAAATTTATGGGCAGATTACTGCTATTACTTTAACGTTCACATGGTTATATGCAATTGTAAAAGACAAATAAACCATATGTTGTAATCAAATTTATCGAGAACAAAGAAAACACCATCGATTGCTTCCAATTTCATTTCAATTAACTCCAAGGTTGTCAAAAAGATGTACCAACAACGAATGTCACTTTTGTTCATATAAATTCAATGCGTAATAAGTTCTTACCTGCGATTTGAAGACTCCTGGGGCGGGAATTCGCCGAATTACCAGTTTTCAAAGTCCCAAAACACTACAACTGATCACTAAAAAACAAAGTGATAAGAGAAATCTTCATAACTTTGAAAAATCGCAAGACATTGGACAGTACAACAAGCGAAAACTGAAAACATTCCGAGTGAGTGAAAGAGACAAAATAAAAACTATAGTCAAAACCAGGGATGAGACCATAAACAAAATCAGCTGTTGTTACTTTTTTAGCAAATGGATGGGATGGGATGGGTGCAACTACTAACTAAAGCTTCTAATCCCGCATTATTGAATTCAGAAAAATAAAAACATCCTTTATTTAATCTCAGGGCGGGGCTGTAGATGAAAATAAAATTATGTTATTGTTAATTTTAGTCTAAATGCCGTGCCCGACACGTTCCGTTTTGTTCCTAAATACTATTTAATATAAGATCTGAACATTTTCAATCCCATTAGATCCCGATATTTCTAAGATTAATATTATTTTTAAAGAGAAAAAGCAAAGAAATACACATATTCTCCTTCATCAAAACTTTGCTACTAGGTAGTCAGAGATCAGTAAAATTTACTTTTATACAGAATACCGTAATTGTTTTAAAGGTAAGGCCGCTGGGATCCTGTAAATTGATTGAATAATCTTCTTTGATTGATGTTATTAGTATTATTTTATCGATTATATTAGCTTAATGGTTTTTAACAAGGTTCGATATTTATTGTCATATTACGTTACGTTATTTTAAAATTCCACAGTCATTGTTTGTTTGTTTATTTTTGTTTCATTTGATTTAGATAAAATATGTAATTTGCCCACACTGAAAGCTTCAAATAATTAATAACAAAATTTTGCTAACTCCCGTTTCATATTTTAAATTTAAGCACTGGAAACGATTGGTTCATGTTATATTTATACTTAAAGATTTTAAAATGTGTTTTTATTGTAACTGTTTACTTACTCCTTAATAAATAAATTAAAAAATAAATCAGTATTTAAAAACTTATATGTTGTAAGCTTTTCTAAATGTTAAACAAGATAAATTATAAGGAACAATTTAAATTGGAAGTGCTTGCTAACTAGCGCTCTACGCCTTTTAAGTCACAAACGCTTAATGTCAAATATCCGTCATACCAACCGACGTCCGGCGATCCGTCAACTTGTACCGTCATTCGACATCCGTCATTATAATTTGATGTCAAGTAAAATCTAGTGTTTTAATTTCAAATAGTTTTCATCTATAACTTCCTGAAGGAAGGCCTATTATCAAGCTTAATCTTCTTTGTTTAAAACATAATTTCACAGTGTCAACTGAAAGCTAAAATTTAATAAATCAAAAATCGAAATCTTGTCTTGTCTGTGTAGAGTAACCTTTCGTCCCGAATGTCTGTCAGTTTTGTGTTACGTACTTTAAACAGATAATTGCTCGGGTGTTATTAAGCTTACTGTTAGGTAAATTTAGCTACGGTGATCGATAATCCAATGGCTAAGGAGGAGGATGACGACAACTTGCCGGACAAAGATGCGGCGAAGGAGTTCTACGCAAAATACGAGCCGAAAGAGATCATAGGAAGGTAGACTATTTATATTTGTATTACACTCGAGACGTGTTGATTAGTTCCGGTGCCAATTTCATGAAACTCAGCAAATGTTTTGTGTATCATTCATTAGGTTAGCGATTTGTACCGTTTTATAAAAATAGCCTGACATTTAAGGCTATGTTTACTTGCCTGTGACCTTCAGGTAGGTAAATATGGATTGTATTCTCTGTTGTATTTAAATCAATAATAGAAGGTTATTTTATCTTTATAAGTAGGAAACTTATTTACATTTACATTATAGATTGCACAAAAGAAGCATTAATTAAAATATATTTTCAATGTCTAGTTCTTTTTCAAGAGACAGCAATGTTGTCTATTTGATGTCTGAGTATGGCATAACCTTATGGAACACCCTATCTGCTGGATATTGACCTGACTTAAAATGAAATGGAACCCCTAAGGTTTAGGGATACCATATCCTGATTTTTTTTCCCCCCTAAATAATGTAAGTATATTTCCAAATTGTAATCAGGTTCACTAATTATAAACTATCCAACTATTTTAGAGGCATAAGCTCAACAGTAAGAAGATGTGTGGAAAAGGAGACTGGAAAGGAGTATGCAGCAAAGATAATAGATTTAAGTCAGGAGATACAGGATGGAGTAGATACTCATACAATGAGGGATGCAACTAGGCAGGAGATTCACATACTACGCATGGTAGCTGGCCACCCTTATATTAGTGAGTGAGTTCTTTACATGAGCCATAAGCTTATAATATATAACAACATGTTTTAATATTATAAAGATGTTTGAAGGTAGGAGTTAGTTTTTGAAAATTATCTAATTAAAAAATTGTCTGATCACTATTCAGAATGGACTTCCAGTATGCAGATAAGATAGAATTCTATGTGGACAAAGTTCAAATCTAGCTATTGATATAAATTTAAAACTAGGACATTTGCCTTGTAGTAATTTGATGGAAAACAAAAAAAATCATGTGAATATTATTAACAGCCTTCATTTTTATATATTTCTTAATACTACTACATCACTTGTAATATTATTGTATTCTATTACAGTTGAACTGCAAGATGTGTTTGAATCAGAAACATTTATTTTTCTTGTATTCGAGTTGTGCAAGAACGGAGAATTGTTTGACTACCTTACATCAGTTGTGACACTCTCTGAAAAGAAAACTAGATATATTATGAAGTAAGTCAGTTAGTTGTTTGTACTCCCTACTAAACCATCATCATAATCATCGACGGGGTTGGTATCACTGTATTGGTTAAAAGAATTGGAGTGCCAATGAAATTACCGGTATAAGATACCTCTACATGGGCAAGCTTAGAGGGTGCTCTTGGTGTTTTACGACATCAGGGGCATTGTTGTGTTAATAGGCAGCGGTATCACAATAATAACAAGCTATTACAGTTCAATTAGTTTAGGATAAATAGAATAGTCAAGTTGAAAAATAAGAATAGCAATACTTTCCTTTTTCCTTGGATATTTTAAAATATTACTAGCAAGTTTCCATCAGGTGAACCATTTGCTTGTTTGCCTATGAAGTTGTGAATAAAAAATGCTCTTTTTCTCACATTTTCATAAATTTCATTCATGATAACTGATTTATTTTTCTTGTAAATTTATTCCAATGCCCAAGGCTGCAGACTATATCCTAAATAACATAAAACCTATGAAATATATCTCACCTTAGTCTATGGTCTGTATCAGGTTTTAATTAATTAATACTGTACTTTATAGTGTTGTTATCCTTTAATTACTCAATGTAGGTCAGTCAATACCTTTAATAGGCAAACAAGGTTTTAAGGCTAACTAAACAGAATATATTCTTATTTTACTATATTTATGTGAGAAGATAATTATAATTTTAAACAAAAAACTATAGTCTAAAGTTTTCTTAACACTATTAAAAAAAAATTCAAGAAGATTTTCTGTGAACACCTTGATTTTGGTCTTGCTCTTTCCTGTTTATGTGAAAGTGTAGATAAATAGTTTGCTGTCGCAAATAAATATTAACACCTACTATCGTTCGCGTAACCCTTCAACGTTTGCTTTAAGGGTATACTTTAATAATACATCCTTTTATAACCCTCTTGTACGAGTGTGTCGTCAATATAATGAGTTTGTAAAAAATAAAGCAGATGTAGACATATTTAATTCAAAGTTTAGCTTTTTTAAACGTAAGATCGTATCCTGTTTTACTTAGATTGAAGTTTTCTTTTTGTTTTTCTTTTGTTAGAAATATTTTCTTTTCTTTCACAATTTATTTCCATGATTCCATTCTAAATTTGCCGCTCATATTACACTACTACTATATTACACTACTAGTCACACGAGTTGTTGGACTACAGTACAGTCATGAACTATGAATATACTGTAAAAAAATTTTTTTACTGTAATCTGTTTCGTGTGTAAATAAAAAAAAAAGCGTGAATACGTATTTTGTAAATTTTTGGAACATAATTGTAAGTACACAAATCTCCAGTCATATATACTATATTAATGTTATGATGGTATATGTACATTTAATACAAGAGTATGATCATATAAAGCTCACATTTCGCATAAACTCGACGCGTCCTAAGATAAACTCATTACTCTTTCCACCTCATAATTGCCTTGTACTTTTACCATAATAAACATGAAAGTTTATTTAAAAAATAATGAAGTTGAAAATGTTGATGTTGTTGCTGTAAAATTTTATGCCAAATCAAACAAAATTTTATTGAAATTAAAATTAAAACAAAGGTACTTTTTATGTGAAAGCAATCAGATTAAGATTTTCATGAAAAATACTCCTTTTTAAGTTTTTAAAAATTTTATGCTGTGAACTTTTGTAATTTTTACTCTACTTTGATGCTCGTGGTATCTTATTTACTAAACACAAGTTGCCGAGTAAGAAAATGTGACTCCTTAATGAAAAAAAATGATCCTAATTTCATAAAAATATGCAAGACATATTTTTTATTTGAGATTATTATTTTGATTTTTAATTGCACTTTTAGGCAAGTGCTAGAAGGCGTAAGATATGTACACAGCAAGAGCATAGTACATCGCGATCTAAAACCAGAAAATATTCTACTGGACGATCAGCTTAATGTGAAAATAACAGATTTCGGATTCGCTAAGATGCTAAAAGAAGGGGAGAAGTTATTCGGTAAGTGTTTAAATAAAAATATTTTTTGTTTAAAATTGTAGCTAAATAAAAGGCCTCTGCTATAGTTTCTGTAGCTTAACAATTACAAAACAAAAAACATACCTCTCAACACTACAGGTAGATACTACCAACCTAAGTCACCAGAACCAAAGCAAGCAGTATGTAATGTTTTAGTCACCCCACTTAAACTAGAATAATTGTGAAAAACAAGTAACTGTTTTGACGTTATTGCTGTATTGACTTTAAATATATCAGTAGTCAAATTTATTTTATTTTCTTATGAAATCGTACGCATTTTAGCCAAAATTCAGCAAATTATGTAACCATAATTACTAACTAGGATTTTTTTTTCTATTTTTAGCTTTTTTATGTAAAACCATAGTATTTTGTAGTTTCACACCAGTGAATGTTGGTGTAATTTTTCGTGTTTGTCAGTACATTTTATAAAATACTAACACTCTGTTGTGAACTACTTACAGTACAGCAATCTGAAATGATGCCAAAAACTAGTTAAAAATAAATTTATCAAAAAAATCAATACCAGTCCAAAAATTTTATGAATCACAAAAGTTTTCTATGTTTTTTCAATTATAGCGACAAATCTTATTTTTAAATTAAAAGGATAATTCTTGAGTTTTTATAAACCAGAAGGCTTTGAGATTCACTATACAATATTGATTAAACTGCCTGTCAGTATCTATTAGTAAGCAATTGCTCATTACGAGGCTTAAGCTTGTTTGGTACATTGGTGATATTAATACAGTATCTGGAGTGGTGTAGACTGCTACGCTAAAGTTTCCGGATTCGAATAGCGGCGGGGTCGGAACTTTCTGTTATTTGCAAGACGCATTGTTTTGCTTATCGGTCTTGGATGTGGTTTTCCCATAATGTAATTTATACCACGCTCCTGCGACACAAGATTCTTAAATCTTACTGTAGGGTTGAGTCAATGTTTGTGTTGTGATTAGGTTGAAGCTTGAAAAATCTCCTATGTAGCAGAATTTTCCTTACAATTTCACCTGATGGTAGGAGAAAATGTGTTCAAAATGTAGCATGCTGCTTAGTAAATGTTGTATTTACTCTTTACTATAAGAGTTCCAATAACAAGTAGTAATCCTTTGTTTCTTGCAATCCTTACATGAAGGCATAATATGGTCTGGTGGCTTTACATTCAGTTATTGTGTTACATTGCTTCCATTGTTTTTAATCTACCTTGTGGAACGTAAGGATGGACTACGGATTCGAAGGTGACTGTAGCAGATTACCGGGGCTTACTGTTTTTTACCTTTAACCATCCCTTTCCCAGCCAGTTCTTAAGTTATCCGGCTTTTGAATAGTTTAAAAGCATACTACAAGCAACTAAAACGTTAATGACATAGTGAGTGAAAGAGTGAGCCTTACAAAGATTCGTCGTTGAATGATTATTGACGTTATCGTAGAACTGCCTGACCGCGAGGCCGGCTAATAAAGGGTCATGGTAGGAAAAGTTTATGCAGATAAATTTCTGCCCCGCTGTAAGAGGTTATATTAATCACCCTGGATGTACGTCGAAATTGTGGTAAAGAATAGATTTATGTCTATGTATGTAACAAGCATGCTGCTTTGCTTGTTGTCTGTCTTATTGGAACTTACTTTTTAATCTCCGTAAAAAAGACAACCATTTGAAGATTGTTAGTGTGATCGGATATTTAGGATTTACATTCAATGATTACATCAAAAATATAAACTTTATTTAATTGAAAATAAACTGAAGCAAGCGATTTCAAAGTAATACTACTGTGGCCATTTACCTGTTTGTGATGATTTTTTATTGTAAACGTCAAGATATTGATAGTGCGATTAACAGATGAAATGAAATTATTTTACAGAACTATGTGGTACACCAGGCTACCTCGCCCCTGAAACTTTAAAAGCCAATATGTTTGATGACGCTCCGGGATACGGAAGGGAAGTAGACATGTGAGTTTTAGATATATCCTTGTAGTTATGAGATACTGGTACTTTGTTTTAATTTTTTACCGATTTTAGACTGGACGGGATTTTTCTATTCGACGTATTTTAAAATCCTTACGGATGTTCAGCTATAGCTTGTTTGATTTTAAACCGATCGATTCACCTTATCTTTTGTTCATAAATTACTTTTTATTTAAATTTTCATTGGTTCTTCGGCTTACGAGTTAAATTGAAATAGTTATTTTAAATTAAAATTATTATGTATTTTAAGCTAAATTTAATTACAATTATAGAACAAAGTACATGTTTTAAACCGCAACACTATTTTTTTTTACAATCTTCACTATTTTCTCTTTTTAATTTTCAGATGGGCCTGTGGCGTCATCATGTTTACCCTGTAAGTTTATGTATTTTAACTATGATGCGTGGCTTGATACAGATCTACCAAGGTCAGCGAAATATGATTTATAAATAAATAGACCACCATAGTATAAATATTACATAATTGTATAAATCTACATTATTGGGTTAGAAATATAGAAAACATGTTTAAATTAGACCTTGGGACGATACTGTACTTGACTTGCTGTTCATTTTAATCCTTTTTTTATTTGTAACATATTTTTACCCATAAATTTTTGTTTCTGAATAACAATTCAGAACTTACAAATTAATAAAGTAAACAATGTCGCGGGCTGAATAAATAAATATTATTGGCAATTTAAATTACATGAAACATAATGTAGTAAAATACGTTAATAATATCTGATAAAAGCATTTGTTTAGTAACGCAATGAAATTATTTTAAGACAACTTTATGAGTCGGTAGATTATTGATGATGAATATCTAGTTTATAAAAAAGCGATGTTTTTGTTTTAATATTTATAATACACCTAATACGGATTTTAATAAGTCAGTATGGTGATTTTAATTATTTTTTTCCAAATAATCTTCATTATGAGCGCGAGGTGGGCACCACGAATATTAAATGTCTTTAAAAACTTGTTTTTTCTTTTCTTTACGCTTTATTTATACATAAGTTTTTATTAACAGACTGGTCGGCTGTCCACCATTTTGGCATCGAAAGCAAATGGTGATGCTTCGAAATATAATGGAGGGGAAATATTCATTCACAAGCCCAGAATGGGCTGACATATCAGGTGACAATATAATGTAGTTTTAATAAGATTCGTATATATATAAAAGATCATGCACTTTGAGGAGACGTTCTAATGAAAATTAACTTTTATAAAGTACAATTTTGATAGGGTAGAACTGCTACTTTCTGCCTACTTTTCTAGTCTCATTAATTTATATAAAGCCTTTTAAAATACTGTTGATTGAACATAATTAACTATTGTTAATGGAAGTAAATACATTTATACTTAAACACTAATAAATGAAATTGAAATTGATTTTTAATTTAACCATTATTTTCAGAAGTATTTAGTCAAGTTGAATTAGGTATATGTAAAGGTTATAAATTGTTGTCTGTAATTTCAGAGGCACCAAAAGACCTCATTAGAAAGTTTTTAGTAGTCGATCCTCAAGAAAGAATCGATATTGAAGAGGCTATGGCACATCACTTCTTCCATGCAATCGTAAGTAACTTTTTCTGTTTCCTGATGGCCTAATACTCATTAGTTGACTATAATAAAATAAAAATGTTTTAAAAATATTATTGAGATATTTGGTAAAATAGGCTTTGCATGTTCATGTAATTATTTTTTTTCTTCACTTTTTTAAAATTATACATACACTTGAAACTGTGTATGATGCACCGTAGAGCTTATTGCGTGCACTTTACAAGTCAATTTAAATACACATGATGTTGTTCTTACACTTTGCAAACATTTTAATTTGTGCTTTTACTTTTCTCTTATTTATCATTGTTTAAGTTTTTATTGACTCATTCAATGAATTAAAAATATAATATACTTATTAAACATATACATACCCACACATACGGTACATTATTAAAGTGAAAATTCAACTTAAGTATTATTCATACCACACTCTACACTACATATATAATGTTAAGTTACTGTAGACCTCCTATATATTTCTGTGGTCCTGGTAGCTTTGGGAGCAGGACATGACGCCGCTGAAGAAGAGTTATTCCAGCGCCGGCCGCAAGATGTCACGAATCGACCAACTGACTATGGTATACTTGTATTTTATTCATATAAGCTCATCTTTGAAACAATTCTATGATTTTAAAGGTACTTATTTGTTTGAAGTCAAATATTTGCCTTTTAGATAAAAAATAAACGTCTATAATTTTATTACCTAATGTCAAAATTAAGATGAAGTGTTTCAAATATGGGTCAATGGTGTGCTTTGTCTATTGTCGATGAGAATGTGAGTTATCTGGGTCCTTGTTAGTATCAGTGAAATCTTTGAGTCTGTATGTATTCCTTACACTTCCAAAACACACTAAAACATTGATTTTTTTTTTGTAAAATAAAGAAATCTTAACACAACCACCACATTATTGAAAGTATATTTTTAGCTTCGCCAAGTTGTGGCGTATATTAACATAAGTACACAAATTGCACCTTAGAGCTTATTAGGCCGTTTTTTGTTGTATGTTTTTGCATGATTTGTATAAACAAGAATTGCATGATTTGTGCTATTAATTAAGCAAAATTTTAAATTAAAATTCCCATTTAGGTTAGCTTGATTATGTCCACTCCACCTCTAGGTTAACTTTCAGGTATTCGGGATATAAATTTTCTTTATATTAACGCTTTTATATTGGAGTTGGTCTAAGGAGTTGCATATTAACAGTGGTTTCCCCGTTTATTAACTAACAGTAGTATTCAACTTGCTTGTACAAGTGCCACAAATATGTCATGGGAGTTGATCCGTTTCTTTTTAACAAGGTTTGATGTCCTCTGTTGCGCAGCTGTGTAAACAGCCGACTGCTACGCTAGAGGTTCGGGGTTCGAATCCCGGCAGGGGCGGAACTATGTGTGATTTGTACACATTGTTTCGCTTACCGTTCTTGGATGTAGTATTCTTATCTATGTAGTTTAGCTAAGCTGGTTTTGCTCACTGTGTATTTAAGGCTACTCGCTCACGATCGATTGACTATAATTGATTTTTTGTTGGTAAAAATTGGAACGCGCTAATTGCAATATCTAAATCCCACTTCCTACAAAAAGTCGGTTCAAAATCCGTCAATAAGACTGGGAAGAAAAATTTGCTCGATTATCGCTTCTTTAAAAAGTTGGTCGTTTGTGGGGAACCTCAACGGTTAAGTCAAATATAATGTGTATATGTATCGTTAGGCAATACAAGCGCGTGGTTTCAACGCCCGCGCGAAGCTGCGCCTGGCGCTGCTGGCGGTGCGGGCGGCCGTGCGCCTCCGCCGCCTGCCGCACTGCGGCGCGCGCACCGTGTCGCTGGCGGCCGCCGCGCACGACCTGTACGCCATGCGCGCGCTACGGAAGGTATGTATGCTCTCGCAACCTATATTATAACAAAGCAAATTATCGTACAGACATGTGTAATGAAAAAAATGAATGTCAAGCATTGCTGATTTTAAAATCAAATTTCTAAACTATCAAACAAGGCAAATTCTGTTGATTTGTCACTTATCAAGGTCATCAATTTCTAAAAGTGATTTATATGAATTAAAAAAAAAAATCTTTAATTTGCAGGTGATAGACGGCTGTGCATTCAGAGTGTACGGTCACTGGGTTAAGAAAGGTGAAGGTCAGAACCGGGCGGCTTTGTTCGAGAACACGCCCAAAACTGAGCTGAAGAGCCTGTACATCAGCAACCTCAGCCGATAGCCGTGACGATGGCTGGGGTATACTCCTGTAGATTGATGAACGCCTGGTACCGTGGTGGGTTAAATATCTAATTTTTCAAATATTTTTAGGCTTTTTGTGTTCTTTCCTTTTTTGTTTGTATATGTTCGGTCAGCAAATTCGTTCGAATTGACTTTATTTAGAAGTTCGGTAAGATTTAAAATATGATTAGACGTCATAAAGTGTCTTTATAAAGAATTGTATATAATTGAGAAGAAAAAAATGCGATAAATTTTTATTCAAAAAATCCTGCATATTATATAAAAATAAGGGCCACGATGTATTTTGTCTGTACCATGAAAATAATAAAACAATATACATTTTTTTGTCTCCATAACGAAAACTAATGTTGTGTTTACCGTTCAGACCAATAAACTTATTCCAATATTAATGATTAAAAAGTTTATTTGCATTTGAAAGAAAAAATCACATTTAAGGTTTAAAATAAAAACAATGTAAAGTTACTGAAAACAAAAGAAAATACTCCATGCTCATCTTTTAGTAACGAGTATGCCCTCCTCGTTTCGCTACGCTCTCCTGAAGCCTGGAGTGCATGCTCTCAATCAAATGCCTGACATTTTCCATTGGAATCTCTTCCCAGGCCCTTTTAACAGCGTTGATGAGTTGCTATTGGTTGTGGATTTCCTGATCACTGTCTCTAACTCTTCGTTTCAACTGATCCCACATGTGCTCTATTGGATTTAAGTCCGAACTGTTCGCCGGCCACGGCAAGACTTGAATTTGAGACGCTTCCAGTACAAACCGAGTCGCTTGAGTCGTGTGTGCACAAGCATTGTCTTGCATCAAGATGAATCCAGGACCCGCTCGCTGGGCAAATGGGATCACATGTGGTCTGACAACTTCCTCAATATACCGCTGAGCAGTAACAGTACCCTCATTTAAAATAGCGAGCTCAGTTTTGCCGTGTAAGCTTACCCCGCCCCAAATCATTACATTTGGACCACCAAAACGATCGACTTCATAGATGCAGGCTTCTGAAAATCTCTCGCCGCTTCTTCTCCATACTCTAATACGCCGATCGTCGTTAAAAAAATTAACTTTGCATTCGTCTGTGAAGAGCACCATGCCCCATTGGTTTATGTCCCAGTCCAAATGTTGACGGGTAAATCTTAAACGATTTGCACGATGATTTCTGGTTAATGGAACATGGACAACTCGCCTTCTTGATGCCTGCTAGTCTTCATGCAATCGATTACGAATAGTTTGGTCACTGACACGAGTACCCGTTGTGAGCCGTAAACGATTTTGCAAACGAGCTTGCGGGCCGTCTTTGTGCGATCTCGGCGCGCACTTAATCGAATGTAACGATCCTCTTGAGCTGTTGTAATGCGAACTCTGCCCGAACCAGGTCTTCTTCTAACACTGCCAGTCTCTTGGAAATGATTCCATAGATTTTGAATAGCTCTTCGAGAAAATCCCAATTGCAAACCCACAGATCGCTGCGAATGACCTTCAATCATTGTAACGGCTCTGGTCAGCGAGTCCATATGACGCCTGCGTGCTTGTGGCATATTGCAAAAGATGTTTCTGACTCGAGATATCAATGAACTCTGATAATTTCTAATAAACCAAGAAGCTAAGGAAAGCAAAACGACAAAGAAAATGGAATCAAAATTTTAAAAAATAATTTTAAATCAAATTTTATTTAAAGTTGTTGCCAGCATTAGATGAATACTACAATATTAAAAAGTTTAGGTATCAAAGAGTTTGTATACTCAATATTTTACTACTTTCAATATGTAAATGTTTAATAATTTACACCAAAATGAAAAAAATCCTCGTGGCCCTTATTTTGTTTTGAGTAGTATATATATAATGCAGGAAGTAAATTTAAATGTGTTACAATGTAAGGGTGAGGAACATTAAAAATTATTAAAAAATCTGAACACAAAACAAAACCGAAAAAAGAAAAACTTTCAAAATATTCTTATAAAAACAAACTTATAAATTGTATTCATTTAGAATGTTCAATAGAAAAAGAAATTGAGGTGAGTTTTAATAAAGTAAAGATATATCCTTAGAAGATTTTCGTAGCAAAACGACGAATCTATAATATTGCATTGCCATCGGTATTATATAGTGGTATTAGTAAAACATCGCTAACACGTAGTATAATAAAACATTAATTTTATTTTCAACTCCAATATAAATCTTAATAGACAAATATTCGAATACCGACTTATACTATTCATTTGTTTAAACTACAAATGATAAATTATAAAATTATATTCATAATTTTCATGTTCTTGTATTTCGTTATTGATTTTAATGTATGTATTTTCTATGTTTTAATGCATATAATTTTATTAGATGTATATCTAAACACAGTAAGCATATATATATTAGCAATGACAATATTATTAATCATTGGCAAATTTGACCATACTATAATTTAAGTATGTAAATCAAACCTTTTTCAGATCAAGTACCAGAGTCGCAGACAACTGAAGAGGCCTCCAACGCTGGTCGCAGTCGAATCGTTATAATTTAGTCGTAGTTCTACATAATTGTTAAAATTTAAATATTGAAACTACACGTACCTTAAACTTAGACCAATTTAATAGACAAACATCTTATTTACTACTTTGTCCGCGTAGTTTTTTTTGTTTGAAGCAAATTGTAGTCAATGCCCACCTAACATGTCCATTCTAAATGTTGGTGATTTTTTTTTAATTTCGGGTGAGTACTTTTGAAGACATACGACCTCTACGAGTATAATTTTATAGTAGGTTAATCTATCAACCACACTTAGAAGATATTTGGTCCTAATGAAGAAGAAAGTTATAGGTAGATAGTGATAATTTAAAAACCATCTTAAGACAGTCCGGAAATTTGTTTAACAAAACTTTGATTGAAATTTACGTTAAAAAACGTATTTTTTTTTAAACAGTATAATGTTTGCTACTAGGCAACCATGACTGTATTGGAGTGATCAAAAATTTGTGTTAGTATTTAGAAAATATAGTATTTAAGGCCACAATTAGCTTGTAGGTAGAAACTTATATAATAATAAGACATTTTTTCGAATACTCACAATGTAATTTATTTTTGATCTAACCTACGTATCGAGTTTATTTACTGTTATGTAAAAAAATATATAGTATTGAGGGTGCATCTTTAGTAAATATGTTAATGTCAACGAGCAATATGTTTGCGCAATATATTTGATTGGTCGGTACAAGATACTTTCTTTTTGGTATCTATCGATCGTGAAATAATCATTTGTTATCGATTAAATGCGTGTAATGGCCGATAAGTAAGAATATTGAATAGATTACTTATCAGTGACAATTTCGGTGCACAATAAGTGAAGGTAGCTCTGAAATAACCAAGAAATACTTATTTTTTTCTTATATACTGTTACAGTTAAAAATACCGATTAAAGAATTAATAGAGTTAAAGGATTACCGAAAAAATGTAAAAAAAGATACTTCTGTTTAATAATGAAATTAAAGGAAAAAAAATTGTTTAATTTTCGTTTTATACAAAATTTTGTATTAGGTTTGTAACTACAAAAAAAAGACGCATTCGGTTTGTGCCATATGTGATATACGATAAAAAATTGAAAGAAATATGCGATTTTTAGAGAAACAATTGATAGAACATTTATAACATAAACGCAAAATATTGTCATACTGTATTACTCATTTCGTTTTTTTTTTCGTTTCTACCTGACTACGATGAATCCTTAATGGACGGTAAAGGTTTTGTATTTATTGAAAATCTTTAAATCACAAATTTACTTACTATGCTTAGTTTCTCCATGAGGCAAAATTTGGAAAAACTTTACAAATGAGGTTTTTCCAAAACTTTTTAAAACTCTCTATTAATTTTTATTTTATCGGTGCCTTAACAATGTAAACACAACGATGTAGTACCTACAATGTAAAATGACCCTTGAATTTTGTTCGTTAATTTCAAGTCGGCGACATGATTGTAAAATGTTAAATAAAAAACTTACCCAATTATTTGTTCTATTATTAAATCCTTTAATGATTTCCTGATATAACTCTTATTCTAATTAGTTTTTCTATACTCTTTTTGCTTAAACATTGCATTCCAACCTAAATTTGCTAAGTTAAATATTAATAGATAAAATACGAGAAAAATAAGTAAAGCCCTTTTATTATTTATGTTCAGAATGACAACTTTGTTCTATTTTACTTACTGTCATCAAAAAATATAAGAAATTGGAATATTAAATTTGGTCTGTAAAACTTTTAATTAAGTAAGTTACCCCAAAATATTGCTAGGCCCACTGCTCGCGTTCATCACTTTTATTACGGCAAGGAAAACAGTTTCAAATTTATGTATTGGACCCTATTGCTAACCGTATAGGGTTCAATTTCTATGAGGACTGTTCTTAATGGAAACTGCGGAAAAGTAGAAAATGTATCATCTTCCTTCATCTGAAGTACCTACCTGTTATTTAATGCGGTGTTGGTACCATGTAGGGTAAGTGACAAAAATTTATAGTAAATATTTTAGACTTTTGTGATTTTTTAAAATAAAAAAATCTGAAGGAATAATTTTAAATCATAAATATAAAAATAAAAAGTTATCTGCCCATAAAAATAACTTTGCACGAATTGTCAGTAGTATTAAAGCAACTCTACATTTTGAGCAAAATAACAACTTGTTAGTCGGTCACACAACTTGAGTGAAAGTCGGCACTTCTCATCGGCACGTGCTCCACAGTTTCGGTAGCGCTGTTTGTGAGTCTTGGAAAAGTTATGAAACTGTTCAGATAATTAATTTTAAAAAGTAATGTCGTTTGAAGTGCAGTTATTAACGAAATAGAAGTACAGGAAAAGTATTAGCAGATAAACAAAGGCGAGTGCCGCGTCACCGGCGGGCACCTCGAGCCGGGCGGGGGCGCTTGCATTCGATCGCTCGCTGCATGCGATAGCATCGATCGCGCACGCCCCGCGCGACTTCGCTCTGCGGCGGCCGCGATTGGCTTGACGCGGCGGTCACGTGACGGCGGTGAAGGGCTGCCATTGGCCGGTAGTAGCGGCGGCCACGTGAGCGGCGCGAGGCGCGCGTGGCCGAGCCAGTCGCGGCGTGACAGCGGGCGCGCCAATACCGCGCGGCGCCGTGCCGCCGTCCCGTCATGAGCCTCCTGGACACGTTGCTGGAGGCGGCGCGCTTCATCGAGCTCCAGGAGCGGCGTCTGCAGACCGGTAAGTGCCGAGCGCTCTCCGGCGGCCGGGCGCCGCGACGCCGCCCGCGTCCCGTCGCCGGTGCAGCCGACGCCCGACGCTCTTGACCTTGAACACCACGCAGCCGCACCTCCCCTCCCCTTGCCCTGTGCCTGCCTCGCCCCACGTAAACAAAGGAAGCCTGAAAATCCGCCAATTTTAACCGCCTGAATGCGCTATCCTGTCATTCCGTGATATGCCGAGCTTTATCGGCAGCAATTTGTTTACAATTATAGCGACACCGTTCGTCTATCTCTTGTAGGTATGTGTCATGCATGCATGTTACGCACACTAGCGCGCCGATTCACGTGTCGCTTCAGTAAGTAGCGTACAAACGTCCAAAACGCCACGTTCGCAGCTAGAAAACATAGTTCTACTACTTGAGTCATGTAAATGTCACCAATACTAAACACTGCAAGCGTCGTAGATTTTTAGTAAAAAGTAACAATTGAACGAGGAGTTAGTGAAGCGGAAGGCGCTAGAGAGTAGTCAGCTGATCGCCTCGTGTTAAGGGTAGGGTGGAGAGAGAGGGAGTAACCGGTGCGGCGATGGCGGCGGGGTGCGGAGTGCAGCGGGGGGGAAGGGGTGCGGTGCGCACACGCATCGTAGGGCATGACTGCACGGCTATGCGCATTACACGATGCATTCAAATAATCTCCACCGACTTCCTTTCTCAAGTACTGAGATTGTAAAATATCTTGTTTACCTCATGAAAAACTAGCACAAGGCACAGTTGCGTAACGTGCGCTGGATACTAATAAATGCATTGTCATTGTCGATGAAATCATTGCATTTAACATTACAATTGACAAACAAGACATGGAAGAAGCGTATAGCGAAACTACCGGTTTTAACGAAAGTCATACGTCTCGATAAAAATTAAATAAGTATTTGTAAACAAGTTCTTTCATCGAACAAATGGGATTTTTATCCTATCAAATCGAAAGCCGCTGGCAAACAATACTCGTGTATTTAACACAAAACTGTTTATTACAGTAGAACACGTCTTTGTTTATACAAAACATTGTTATTTCATTTTAAGTTTAAATGCCAAAGATGTACAGTTCAGTCTCACTCTTCTATAACTATAAGACATTAACTTATGTAAGCTAGATGTAGTTAACAGATATCCAAGTTGTAAAAATAGTTGGCACTTTTTGTCCAATCTGCTTTTACGTAAAACATTTTAGGCCAATTAGTTCTCATCATAAAATTATTTGTTCAGTTTATCACAACGACTTCATTTACTATGAATACTGAAATGTAATTAAATCCTTATCAGAATTTGTTAATAAAGAGACGGTGATTTACGGCGTTATACAAACAGTCAAAATCGTTGTGTGGTGTGTAACTATCGTAGTAGCCATAGTATGGCTACTGCGTGAACCAAAAAAGCTGTAACCGTTTTTATAAATACCCTTATGAGAATAGGTAATATGCATGAAGTTTAATTTAATTATTCAATCAATTTATCTTAAAGTTTGTGGAAATAGTATATTTACATTAAAAACAGAATAAGAATTCTTCGATAAACCAGGGAGATATAACCATTAAAAGCAAATATATCTCGCTCATCAGAATAACCTTTTCTATAGAAGTTGTATGGCGCCAGTTTACTTTGACGTCATTGTACATATTGAATCTCTCTGTCTAATCAACGACTTTGAAGCTTTATAACTTCAGTTCAGTCAGATATTTATTTGACAAAATCTATCGGATTTGTATATAAGAGTATATCATTATAATGAATAAATAAAAAAAAAGTCATACATATTCCCTATTATGTCTTGTCTACTTTTAGTTTAAGAGGTTTACCTGTAAACGTCGTCCTTATGGAGTTATGACATTTTACTTTATCAGGTTTAGTAGTTTTATATGATTTTTTTAAAATAGATCGGTGTTCTAGATTTATTTTCCAGTTCAGTGAGTAGTCTCTAGACGTACACCATGTGTGTGCTACCACGTTTTCAATTCCATGTATGAAAGTTTTAACAAAAGGTGAAAGAATATGGCCACTGTGTTAGAGGGTTGGGCTGTTTATAAATGTTGGAATTATTATTACAAAGGATAAAGGACAATGTAAAAAACAAGGCACTTTCAAAAATACTTTTGAAGTAACTTGTTGAAAATGTACCTAGATCGTTTACTACATTTCATTATAATTAGAAATAATACAAAACTTTAAAACATATGCGACATACAACGCACAAGACGCCGAAAAAATCGAAGCCGAAATGCGAATCCAACTTTCTAATCAAGTTTGTAAAAAATTTGCTGGCGAAAACGCTTACCTGTGTAGGTACTGTGCATGTTTTTTCTCGAAAAGGCACACAAGTAGGCGCAAAACAATCGCATCATCACAGCCAAGGCTCGTCATAAGGTCGGCGCGCGGTACTGGGCTACCAGAATAGTGAAAGGGATCTCATGACCTCGCAAACACTGTCCATTATACAGGCGTGTGAGGACGATAGTCTATTGAACCTAGCTTTTCATTTACATCATTGCTTTGCGATGTGTTGTGAGTTTTGCTTTTGGCTTCTTTAAGTATAAATCAAATTCTAGGTTACTGTATGTGTATAACTTCTTTTTAATAGAGGAAATTTTCTTCCTACTTTGCAATTTTACATTAATTGTTCAAAAGCTTTACAAAACGCCATAATTTATAGACTTCTCAATTGTCAGATATTCTTCATGCACGTGCACGTCCTATCTCGAATTATGTGTCTAATTAAATCATCAATAAAAAGGGTTCTGCTCAATTTACGTGGCACTATTCAAACAAATGCTAATGTTGACAGTCAATAGAAACAATTTAGAGACTTAAAAATACAAAAAAATATATTCTTGCGGGGTTATATGAGGTATAAAAATGTCATTACAAAATTTGCTGTCTTCTTTTTCGGATAGATTCAAGTGCGATTTCTGTGTATCAGGATAAGGATGTAAAAGAGTATCGAGGGTTAAAAAGTTAGTAAGTGCATAAATCAGTGATCTTTCGCACGAAGCAGACAACTCGTATCTCGACATCCGGTGGGTAGATCCCCCTCATCGCTTCCACATCAGTAGCCGAGTCTGTTTGTTATGTTTATATTGATTACTTCAACAACTTCTACCACTTATGGGAACTCAATGATACGACCTTGCAAAAGGTTTTGTAAAATGTTTGGCCTCCTAGTTTTGATTATCAGATTTGTATTTTCTTTATCAATATTTTTTATCCAACTAAACTTCGTCAGTAGTGATTCTCCTATTTTGCACTTGATTTTAATGCGTTCCAGAAATAGACACCTCCTTGGTGCTAGGTAGTGCGAGACACAACCTGCTAAACCAGCAGGCGTGGTGACCAGGGGCGCACGAGGAGTGAGGAGGGGTGTTTGTAAGGCTGGTGTTCCCCGGGCAGGGGGGAAGGGGGGAGGGAAGTGGCCGGGCTGCACGCTGCACCGCATCAAGGTCAGACGCCTCACGCATGCGCCGTCCCTCCCCTTCAGCAACCTTACATCCGAATCTGCACCGCACTCATGCCTTCCTGTGAGTTGCACTCAAAATAATGTACGCTCCCACACTCGTACTTTTGTGTATGCCTTCGCGTATCTTCGTAACTTGTGTTGTTGATATTTTTATTTATCACATACGCACTCCCAATTTATGATATTTTAGCCCATGATTATTTTTTTTTCCGATTTGCTTGCCCATAATTATAATAACTATTGTTAAGTTTTCTTCAACAAAATGTTAAGGTTCAGGGTTTCCTGTGCTCCGTTTATAGCATCGAATGTTCCTAAATTAAATCTTACTCAATAGGACCAAGCTGAGAATGTCGTACGGGCTATGTATAGAAACCACACGTGCGCTCCGTACATACTGCGTAGGTGGAAAATGTTTGCCGTTTGCGCTGCCGTCATGTAACGTAACATAAACACCACAAACTGGAATCCTATTAGAGAGATTATGGCCCTTGATGTGAGTTAAATTGAGCTGGACAACTTGACTACCAAACACAATATAATTCGTGGAACAACCGGCCTAATTATTGTTTTTTCTAGTATTTGCTATATGGTTGAAATGATTTTAAGAATACATTACTGTCAAAGGCTTAATTTTGCTAAATGAATTGAATTATGATAGGTTTGGTTGCAGAATAAAAATATTTTTATTAGTATTTCTGCTACCATATTTTCATTGTCATCAATTTTATAGTAAGAGCTTCATTAGAAAGCTTAATAGCATTGTGCTAGGTAGTCTGGCAGTCCGCTATTTGTCGAGCGACTCCTACGCTGTGCCAGTTTGTGCCGTTTGTAATACTCGCCTCGGTCGCAATGCAATGTTCCATTCACCTTATTCGTTGGCGTCTAGGTTCAGTGACTTCGTCGCCGACCGACTTACTCCTCGGAACACGTCATCTGCGTGCTAATGCCGGCATTTCATCAAGCCGAGGTTGTTTAAATTCTGTAAGAGTCCCAGCGCGCAGCCGTGGAGGCGACCTGGTTTCGCAGCGCCAAGTGAGTGAGCGTGCGACGCCCGTGCAGCGTTATGTAAAGTGCAGAGCGGTGCAGCGGCGAGCGTTGCGCCCGACCGACCGCGTGCGCTCGCCGCCGCCCCCCTGCCCCCTCGCTCCCTCCTTGCCGTCCCTCCCCTCACCCCCGCCCGTGTCCCCTTCGCGAATCCGTCCTCCGCCGCCGTTGATTTCACTCGCAACGTCGTCGGAGGCGCGGGGCTCCGGAGGTCGCGCGCCTCCCTCCGCCTCACCCTCCGAGAGGAGCCGGCCCACGGTCGGCCGCGGCCACTCAATCAGTCGTCGAGCGGTTTGCGTCGGCGCTGGTCGCTTCCACGTCCCGACTTATATATCGTACCACCTCAGTCCGCTATCATCGCGACATGCCGATAACGATACGGCACTCGGTTCCACCGCTTGCGTCGCGATACTGAGGGTCTTCCGCGCCGATAATTTGTTTGGGATCGGAAAATTGTGGTAATATTGTAGATGCGTTTGAGACGATCAGGTTTTTTGTTTCTCGACTGCTGTAGAGCTGTCGACGTCGGTCGAAAATAGCGTGCGTTATCATTGCGACCTCGGCGGCGAGACGAGATAGTACGAGGTCGGCGGCACCTGCTCCTCCCTGCGCCCCACGTGCCATCAGCTCAGCTGGACCGCCCAGTCATGGTGGCTTTCACGCTGGCCTATCCCTAACACCTTCAGTTACAATACCTAGACGATGTTAAGTTTATACACCGTTTTTGTTGAATATTGACCATATTTACCTTTACTCCTAAATATGCTGTCGGTATTTTGCCAAAGTTAAGTGGTATCATGCCAGTGTAAAAGGTTTTCATATATACTTGCTAACCGTTATTCAAAGTTATGCCTAAAACGATTTGAAAAGTTTAACAACAATAAGATCAAGGTTCTTATTAAATTGGTTTATTTTGTAAAACACTACTTCTCACTTTGATTATCTCTTCTTTATCTACAAATTTGGGGCGTGTTGATTAAATAAGGATATGACATTGTTAGGTAGCAACTATCATCTACGTCTTCATGAATGATATTTCTTTTATATTTTTTATTCTTGAAGCTTATTGACGTAATCAATATCTATTTAATTCGCAGTTTTAGCACAATTAAGATTTGATAAAATTTCTTTCCTTTTTAGTTAGTTTTCATTATTTTGACATTTACATTATTGGCCTTAAGTCGTAACATCAAATTTCTTGCCCAGACCCATTATGTTTGACCAACTGACAACTCAGAAGGCGCTTTTTGCCCATATCTAAATTTCAATCAGAAGCGACGTTGATGAACTTGTTTAAGCCGTGGTTTTGATTTTTGAAAGCTGATGAAATATTTGTACCTGTTCTCTTTAGTCGTTTGCAGGTCTTTCCTACTTCATTTGATTTCCTATCTTTCAACAAAATATTACAATATTTTTAGCCATAGATAAAACACGACGAAGACATTTTTAACTTAGTACTATAAATACGTGTATATTAGAAAACCTATCGGATAATTGGCTACCAAAACAAAAGATATGTTTTATCAGAAAAAAATCTCTTTTTGTGAATTTCACCTGACAAGTGATTGATGTCTCTCGCCTTATTTCCTATTCCAAGGAAAGCATGGGTTGGACGTTCTTTAATGTCATGTCCAACATAATTTTTGCAACCTCTAACTCAGCATTTAACAGAGCAACTGTAATTTAATTCCAACTTTTAATTAGATCGTGTAAGTTACTTTTACTCGACAGAATATTAAAGTCAAAACCAAGGAAATCTTGCAAATTGTAATCTTCATGTAACATTTTCAACATTTGTTCGACATGGATTTGGCACTCAAGGGCTATTATTTCGTAGATTTGATCATTTGAAGTTTATCCTTTATCGTTTGATTCTTTTGTAATGTGGTTTGACTCCAGTATCTACATCATTACTATAAGAATGAGCGGGTTTTAATCGAAATATTACATAACTGATGTTGGCTGACACGTGTTTTTCATGTTCACGTCTATATCTAGAGGTGTATGTGTTATTTAATAACATTGCCTTCGTTTGTAGAAAACTCGTGATCGAAGTAATAAACCACTTCGTCTGCGATTAATTCCTACTTTTCAGTACTATTGTCTAATAATCTCTTTCTTTTTATTATTTTGTCGATCCATTTTTTTTGTTTTTGTGATTGGTTACATCAGTATTAAGAACAATTATTGTATTTGCCTGCACTGACTGCAGTGTTGGTTAATATTCAATATCATTATAATGTTGTTTTATGATATTCATATTTAATTTTCAACATCTTACGTTCAGTCGGTCTGATTAACTAAAACATTATACATTTATAAAGTCCTCATCTTCCTTTTGAAATACAATGACACAAATGCGTATTTTAAAATAGTCTAGTAGGCATTAGTAGTATTTTTTAAAAGTCTTTGTATTAAAAAGAAATAATGACTACCTTGGCAAATAAGTGAAGTGTTTGTAATGTGAATCTATCAATTAGCAAAAGATTAACCGCTTCACATATGAAATCACTGAACATTAATAACGTGTCGTCGTAATTCATGAACACGACGCGACGTCCATTACTCGAAACTGTGACCGTCAAAGAAAGAATTCGCTAGCTCTCTTTGTTCGCTGGAAATCCACAATGTCTGCCAATTCAGTCGATCCGTGTACTAGGCGGGCATGTTGCAAGAGGAGGTAGTGAAATTGTGTTGAGCAGGACAGGAGGGGGAGCGGAGAGTACACGTGCCAGCAGACCATGCGTTCGACGCCCTCTCTCCTCCCTCACTTGTTGAACGGACCTAACTTCTGGCTACCGCTGCCTCCGAATTCGAGGCTTCGTCGATGCTGCTTCTAGATCGAATCTTACTACCTGTTTTATATATCACATCTTTGTCAAAAAGTTATTGGACATTCTTTATACATTTTTAAATATAATTTTTCAGTGCTTGCTAACTTTGTTTTTCTTTGCAAACTTTAAACAAAGGTTATGCAAAAACTTTTTGAAAAGAAATTATTCCCTTAGTCGTCACAATTGAGCAAACATTCAAATTTCTTGCTAAACGTTCGTTGTGGCGGTTGAGAAAACCTCATTCTTTATAACTCACCATACTGAAACCCTACACATAGAAACTTTTACTTTTTTCTTTCAGTTTGAAATAATTTTTGTATAGCTTTTTCCTTTTTTATCGAGTCGACGTCTACGCTACCTCGTCATATCACTCTGGTCTCAAAGGCATCTACTATATGAAATGTTTTTAAATAGTGAATTCTGGTGACACATTACGAAGTTTATGTGAACTGACTTATTAGTCATGACGACTATAATGGAATACAAACAGACTTTAATAGTGAACATATCTGCACAAATGAGTTAGCACATCTTGCGTCCTGTTGTAGAATGGGTATACTTATGGAAGCGAGCAAAGTGAATTCGGGCACTGCCATTTACCGGAGGAGTCACGGTGCGAAGTCGGAGTTGTTCGGTGCAATGGGAACGCCCGGCGATTATTACACCGACACGTTCCACACCATCGCCATTAATACTAGGGAAACAGAATTTGGCAGTATCGTAGAACCAATACCTTTAACTTTGACTGCTTACAAACAGTTTGCGTTGCAAACGCACGAACACATGGTAAATGGGTATGGATTCCCAGCACAATCGATAATAACTGCTATACCTAGTTCGTCGCAAGAGGCTGGAACAGATAGGTCATCCACTTCAACACTTATTAGTAAAGTGTCGAAAGACACAGAAAAAATCAGACCTCCGCCCAAGAAAAAATGGATAAAAGAATATTTAGGTGAGTAGTTGTTTGGGTTTTTCAAAAATCAGTTCCACTAAAAATGTTATGCTCGATCGACGACGATGTTACGGAGATATTGATTCTTGTAGAACGCACGTGCATTGTACGTCCTTGCCAATTGACCTCGGCTCGTTTTTGCACAACGAATATCCAAGATCACTACAGTTACTCTATCCGTTTTAATGTTCGAGCTATGCTTGAATGAATTATTTATTACCGCTCTGATCTGGATTTCTGAAACTACATTCCATTAGAATTGGCTCATATTACCTTCATTACACCCTAAAGTATTTTTGAATGCGCGTATGTCTAACGTGACGAAACAAGCTTCGTCAGCCTTTGGTGAAGTTGTCGTCTCTTTTTGCGAACTTTTTCCTTGGCGTTTTTATCCATTATACGCGATTAAATTATCCTGATTGTGTTATGTGAGGGTGCAGACAAAGTTACCACGTGTAGGTTTATTGCCTGTTAGCGTTGTCAAGGTGTTCTGCTTACGGAGGCCAGTCTCGACACAACGCCTTTACTTACACGTACATGCTTGCATCCGAATCACCTTCTCTTATAATAAATCTTTGACCTTCTTCGGGCAATTGAAATAGTTCCTAGAACCACACTAGACCACAAGTATTTAAACATCCTTGTGGTCTTCTAATACACTTTTTAATACGCTATGAGCAATAAGTATTACATGTCGTATGACTTGGGTTGAGATTAGCGAAGGTTTTGTTTTGTAACAGTTTTTATCAGTTGTTAGCAACCACTTTGCTTTCAATAACATACCTATTCGCGGCAGGCTTAAGTAGAACATGTTCTAGAAAAATCTTTATTCTTCATCTATTTTATTAACTGAATCATATGAAATTATGAAAAATTATATATATTTCACCTAAAATCATAAATTCTTAGATATCATCTCAGTGTCATCGACATTCTTTCTTTTTAATATTTACATGATTGACAGATCTATCTGTAATATCTAAAACATTTTCTGTATCATTTATGTTTAACAAGTTATTGTTTTATATTTGTTGTATGTTATAAATTTGATTGAACTAGGATTACCAACTTTGTCCTCAATGTTTTGGTCTTTGAAACAGTTTAAATAATTATTAAGTTTTTTGTCAAGTCACTGAAAAGAAAGTTATGTTAATTAACTCTATTGATTTTGTTTGTACAAGTTTTTGGGCACAAACCATTTATGTAAAATTTCTTTAATTATTTCTTATCACAACACGTCAGTGGGTGTTAATTTGTATAAGTAAACAATAGACGAATACATTTTACCTACATATGCCGCGCGATTTTTTTCGTTGTTTGAAAATACGTAGCTTGATAAAGAATTTTAGTACGTTAAAATTAGTCACTATATCAGATTACATAATTAAATTTGAAGAGCGATGTTCTAGAACGCCATCTGATAATTTTGTTGTAAGCACCGTAATTAGGAAGTGTCGCCGGAAATATAGATATGCATTTAAGCGTATATTAGTTTATTGGTGTTGGGGCATCTAGCCAGCGGGCTCAGCTAACATTGAATGTGGTCGAGAGAGTGCCTCGTGACAGGCTGTCACGTGCCGTTGTCAGGTCGTGCCTCCCCTCTGGCCCTCCCTCGACCCCGCTTATCACTTCCAGACTTGACGTCTCCCCTCTCCACGGCCCTTTCCACAAAACCAGCGGTAGCCCTCTGCTAATTCCATGCAACCCGACTAAATTCAAATTGGTTTCATACCTTTTCTTGGCCGTATTTCTTGCCTACACCGGTGATATTACTGTAGGAACTCTCCGTCTGATTGTTGCGTTAAGTTTTTGAATCGCTTTGCGTTTTCTTGATTAACAACGAAGATATTTTTGGCATCTTCTAATGACGCTGATCATAAAGTTGTATATGTATTTAGCACTCGCTCGAGAACCGTATTTGGTTTCGGTATTTTGCTGCGACATACCGGTTTTACGTCTGAGCAAGATGCCAGGCAATACCGGTTTCGGTATTCGCAATTCAGCCGCAGACGACCGTACGCAAGTGTTTGTTTGCCTGCGTGGTGGTGCACGAAGGTGCTGTTATGCCACAAATATTACTAGGCGCGCATAAGCTTCGACGAGTTACTTCCGATTTTATCATATCTTTTAACTGGCTGGGCGTTGTAATTGAGTTTAAATTGATTCATCGCGTCGGTTTGAATTAATATTTGAATGGTTTTTTAATGTATTCAGATTTGTCGTATTTATGCAAAAAGAAACTAAATGACGAACGACACAATTGGGTTCCATGACGACCAGTGCAATTTAGCGTTCATTCTGATTTTAATTGTAGTAGTTTCTGATTAAAAAATCCAGTCGATCTTTTGTGGATTTCCAATAATTTCAATATTCTGCGGTTCTTTTTGTTTAAAACAGGGTAATTTTTGCGGAAATAATTTTAGAGCGATATTAGAAGACTGCTATTTACGGAATCGACTCCAGTGATATAACATGTAAACTTAGCTACATATATTTTTATATTGGTACGTCTGTCGGTACTTACGTACCTAACTAATTCAATTATGATGAAAAAGGTTGCTTAACTATAAGTACCTAAGCAAATACTAAAATGTATTTTAACAAATATTATACGTAACTATGAATATTCAATAGTATTTCCTAGTGAAGATGTTTTGACATTGTTACTACCACCCATTACGTGTCAAAATATGAAATCTCAACGATTTCACGATGTTCAGCGCATGGCCTCTGGTGATGTGAGCACCTACTATTTAGGTTCTATCTACTCATAAAGGCCGCGCCGTGACGCAGGCCGCCCTGCCCCACCCACCCTGTTGCACAACCACTTTACGCTCATGATACCTTAGTACCCACCCTCTGAAACAGACAGCCAATAACTTGGTCCTTATCAAACAAGCACGACACGATAAAATATATTTTATTTTTAACTGAAACTGTCGAAACGTAAAATAAGTTATTTAATCTCTGTTATGGCGAAATATATAAAAAAGAATGTTATGTACATATTTCATTACATTGAAGTTATGGTCGGTATATAAAATAACTCGAAGAAGGAAAATGAGGAATTTAATTTCGTCATTTGATGCTTAACTTTGTATTTATTTTTTACCTGAAAATCATTTTGCAATCCATGTTTCTACTCTTGATAATGTTTTTTAATGAACAAATTAAATGGTTTTATATTCAAATCATCAATCATTAGTTTTAAACACATGTAAAACTTTTCTTACCTAACAAAGTCATCTACATTAATCACAGAGGTTATTCCTATGAGTACCTATAAAACATTAAAGTTAGGGTCTACAACATTCAACCGTGCGGCTATTGGTTATATAAAACTAGCCAGGCTTCTCGATGCTTTTGTTTTCCCATAATAGTTTACTTAATGCTTATATTAATTCTGTATTTGAATTTGACGATAGGAAGCCTCTAATGCTGTGGTACAAAAGCGAACTGAAGCTGATTGTTCACAAGCGAACTCGTGACGTAACCATACAAGCTAAATATCATTTAGAGTTTTAAGAAGTCCTAAAGCCCTACTTAAGATATATTAGATTTATTCACGTTTCTCTGATCGAAGTTGTAGGACAGTCAAATTTTTCGGAATTTTCTTCTTAATTCTCCTATTGACAAACAGGTTCATTACAGATATATTAGATTTATTCACGTTTCTCTGATCGAAGTTGTAGGACAGTCAAATTTTTCGGAATTTCCTTCTTAATTCTCCGATTGACAAACAGGTTCATTACATTATGATCTTGATTTTTCCGAACCCTTTTGGCATTTAAGGGCTCATACGTGGATTTAAACTAATATCAAGTTATATTTAAATTTAGTTAAAGCGCCCCTTCAATAGACCAAATATTTTTATCAAGTGGCGGATGTTGGCCTTTCAGAGGTGTGATACAATAAACATTACCTGCTTTCCAATTATGTAATTGTAGTAAATTTTAGTATTTGTGTTGTGGAAAATGGTTTTTGTCGCATATAATCTGTACATAAATTAGAGCTTTTAAGATTTCAGATCTTCCATCAGACATCAGCTCGCAAGTTAGTTCTCGTCTTTATGTGATTTGACAGTCAAATAGAGGTGAACCATACGAACGCGTAGTCCCACAAAGTCAGGATGTTTTTCAAAGTCACCCGGTCAATCCCCCCAGCCACCGCCACCTTTGGATAAGCGATTTATATTGATACGTTCTAACAATTCGGTCAACCACCTTACCCCACTTCTTCTTATCTCGCTGTTCCGCGCTATACAATGAATTCAAACGCATATGGAATTACTGTTTGTTACGCAACAACACAGCCTGCAAAGCCTTTTTCTTCTGAAGGTTCTAAAAGAATTCGAAAAATATTTGACGAAGCAACGCTAGTAGGGGGTTTGAATTCCTTTTGACAAAAGTGTCAAAAGTATTGAATTAAAATGGAATACCACTAGTGCTTGCTCTAGCGAATACTTTTTAAATTTTGAGAGGAAAAAACCTTAAAAAATTTGTGACGGTTGAAATGTGATGCTGCTACTGAAATAAATGTAAAATACTTGAGGTCTCCAAACATGGGACTAACATTTTTTTCTCGATTAAATTATTGATTTAGCAAGTGCCATGGAAGAAAATTATTTAATTTAATGTGTGACGAACAAGTATCTTAAATTTCATGGATACAGCATACATTTACATAATACTAAAATTATTTTAAATATTTAAACGTATTATTGTAATAATGAATATGTTAAAATTTAATTTGACGACCTCGGTGGCGCAGTGGTGTAATCAGCCGACTGCTACGCTAGAGGTTCCGGGTTCGAATCCCGGCGGGGGCGGTACTTTGTGTTATTTGCAAGACGCATTGTGTCGCTTACCGGTCTTGGATGTTGTATTCTTATTTATTTAGTATATACCATATCGTTGCTTAGCACCTGCGATACAAGTTCTTACGATACTTAGTGCAGGGCTGAGTCAATGTGTGTGTCGTGATGTGGTTATTTATTTATTTATTTAATTGACTATGAAAAAATCCACGCAGTATAAAATCCACGCAATTTTTTAGTTTGGGGGTTCCTTAAAGTTTATTATATCTGTTTTGGCCGTCTAACCCTCCTGTCATTTTTGTGTCACGCACACAAAATATACACAGTATAATACAGTTACTCATTACTTTTCTTATGAATGACGGTAGAATTTGAAATGTTTATTCATTGAGAATAGAAGGTTTTCTTTCAAAAGTAATAAAATTATATTTCAGATCTCAACAATGATATGTATGATTGCGTATCTTGCTTTACAAAATCAATTCCCAATCCAATTTGACGCCATAGTAACGTTGTACGTACTCGACGTAACAGCTGATTTTTGGCATAGCGATAGAGGTAATATTATTAACTCAAACAAAAACACGCGCTCACAGCCACATGTATTTACGTCACACGGACGATAAGCGCCGCCTACTCTTCTATCTCTCTTTTATAACTGAGTTTATTTTGCCTTTCGCTCAGCATTGCAGCGTGACAGATTAGATAAAATAGTTTTTAGAAACGACCTTGTTTACCAGTTAAAGAGTCCATTTTTGAATGGTACCGATCTAGGTTACGTTTGGCGTATACGGTTTTCTCGCTCTTTTAGTGGTGACTCACTCGCACACTTGCTTCGAAAGAACACTCGCAATGTTCTGCTCGCCTGGTAATTTACCGCCACGGACTGCAGCCGTCGACGAGCGGTTGACACGGGTTTGACAAGTGCCGACCGCTGAGGGCAAGGTGCGAGGGAGAGAACGATCTATTTAGTTACATAACGTCAACTTTATTAGTTTTGCAGTTGTTGTAGGAAATGTCAAATTGTAACGTGAAGTTTTTGCCCGCAGAGGAGGAGCCGAAATCGCCGGTGTCTGTACGTGTGGTGACTGGGTTGCCGGTGAATCCGCGCAGTAACGGCGTGGTGCGGCAACTGTCACCTGTGCCCCCCGTCACCCCCGTGCTGCCCCTCCCGGACCCCGCCGTGCCGTCCGCCGCCCCCCTCCTCGACTACGTACAAGAACATTCCAGGCCGCGAACGATAAGCAGCAGCCACGGGTAAGCTCTGGTGCCTTGGTGTATACGGTGTCTCAAACAGCTGGGGGATTCGCATGATAGGACCAAATTATGTTCATGGCAGAAATTAATTTTAAAAATGCACTTGGGAAACTGTTTGCCAATAGATGTCTTAAAATAAGTTAAAGCCAACCAATAAAACTTAAAACAATTGTAGCTCATAAACATAACATCTTATTCATTTATTACAAATTTAAATATCTTTTTCGACTTTGTAGCACATATTTTTTAAAGAACATCACAAAAAGAATCGTAGTCCTGCAAGCCATATTATCATCACCTTCGGATATAAAATTTAATCATTAGGTACATACATACTTTTCAATTTTGGAATGAAAAAAATCTTTGTTAATTTAATAGTGGCCATTTATATCAATCATCACTGCATATTAAACAACATTCCCACTGTCTGTCCCAATGTATGCTTAGGTCTTTAAATCTACGCGACGGATTTTGATACGGTTTTTTTAATATAGTGATTCAAGTGGAATGCTTATATGTTTATAATACATTCATAATATCCGTGCGAAGATAAAGCAATAACATTAAAAAAAGGTAATCATTATAGATTTAAATTATCGGAACCTATGCGCAAATCGCTCTCTCGCTTACAGTTTACACGCAAATTAAACATTTGTGTAAGTTCTTGTTTATATGTTTTTGTAGAAAATAACAATGGAAAAGTTTTACCAATGAAATTACGTCATGTAATATGCGTATTTTTGTAAATTTAAACGCAAAATAAAACCTTATCGTGTAGTTTTGTCTAGAGGTCTTAAAAAAATTTTTGATGCATAGGTTTGGCCTTTGGTGGTTTAGGTGGTTGGACCTTAGATTTTTTTAGTTAGACAAATCAAAATACATACTTAATAATTAATTACTAAACAAAAAAAAAAAATAGCTGTAAACTTTTAATTTTTTAATTTAGTAACCAAATACAAATGTAATGTCGTAGTAGTTGATAAAAAATTTCAAAAATAACTAAATACATTAAAGGCTAATAAATAATAGTCTTAACTTTCAAATAGTACAATTATCTGTTGACTTATCATTTTATTTGTTTAAAAGCAAAAATATTTCTTTATTTATTATTTAAAAACATTTATTATGCGTTAATGTATGTGATATTATGAGTAAATACAAACATTAAAAAATCAAGAGTTCGGGATCATTTTGTAATTTTCTATTCGTACTGCATGCAAATAAATACCGTTTACGGATGATGTTGGGGCGTCACTGGTATTTCATTTGGATTGTAATAACGAGTCTCATTTGAATGCTTGTTTTGATTGTATTGACGGACATTTGTAATTGCTCTAAGCTAAGAGATGTTAATCTTAACATCTCAAAACAACGCTGCATTCATTGTTTTTGCTATGCGAGATATCTAGAACAATGTTATTTAATGCAATGAAATGTAACAGGGTTATGATTTGAATGATGCCTCCGCAGCATTTCTGTTACCCTGGTGTTTTTCCTGCGCTGGCCGTGGGCTTATTTCCCATCTGATCAAGGTTTACGCCACTTTTAAATTTTAATGCGTATTTTAGTATTCTTTCTAACTAATGAATAAATTAGATCTCACTCATTGGTGATCAGATGCGTTGAATAGTAACAAGTTTAGGGTTAGAAATAAAGACATACGTTTTTCTTAGGGCCAGTTAGTTACGTCAGACGTTTTAATTCTCTTCGCCTTTTCCTATTTCCATATGGGGTCAGCATACAATTTACAAGATATCTGAATCCAGGTTATGGCCATATCTGTGTGCCACGTTTCATTAAAATCTGCTAAACCTTTACTCGTGATTTAGAAACTTCCCCACCAGCTGATCTGCCTTATTTTCGTAGGAGCAATTTACATACGAAAATCATATATTTTTAGCGCTTAGGGGTTGAATTGAAAAGAAAAACTCTTTCTTTGCTGATGTTATCTAAAAACTTAATACCCGCCAAATTTCAGCTTTATAGACAGTGGTTTTTCCTAGATAGTCAATCTGGACAAACGATTATAAGTATAGACGAGGGAATCTTTACGGTTGATTTTGTAAGGGCTGCAGATAGCCACTGGATGCAAGCGGTGCTGGATCGCTCTGGATAAAAATACATATTACGGTGAGGTGTTTGTCCGGCAGTGAAGGTGTTCGAGCTTATTGTGATAAAGGGATTAACGTTTGATATTTTGCGTTAGGCAACCCCAAATCCCGTCCCCGCCTTCAGTAAGCAGTAGCGGCAGCAGCGGTGGTAGCGCCCCCCGAGCCGGCACTAGGGAAGTGCACAATAAACTAGAGAAGAACAGACGGGCGCACCTCAAGGAGTGCTTCGAACTGCTCAAGAGACAGCTACCCTCCACACCTGATGACAAGAAGACTTCAAATCTATCGATACTTGGCTCAGCCATCAGGTATATTCAGGTTAGTAAATCGACTCAGATTTATACCATATGGATACTGTTCATTGTAATATCTTAATAGAACATTTACAAACGCAAACACGGCCATGAATCAACTTAACCTGTTTAGACTTCGTACCGTTCTTAAGTTGCATAGAGCCTTAGGATTGATATTGACTTCTGAAGACAAGAACTTCAAAGTTATCGATACTCAGCTCAGGAATCAGATTCAAGTTAGAAATTCAAATTTACTCGTAGAAACAATGAACAAGTTTTCTTGTGTATACATACAGCCACGGTATCTTATTGAGGTATTTATATTACTGGTTATATGAAAAGCTGGATAACACATAAAATAACATTTATTGTTTGTCTACAGAATCCATATTACTGTATGTAATGTTAGTAATCTTATTATCACACACACACATACATCTCGCCAAATCATCTTAGGTCAAAAGTCAAAAGCATTATTACTTAGAGTCATGTTATTAGGTATAGCTTATTTGTAAAGTACCTAACATTTTACAATCTCTTTCAGTTTAGTGTATTTTAATATATATTTTACTTATAACTGGATACGGATTTTTATTAAGTATCGGATGGAACTCTTTTCATATGGATGTGTTCGGGCATAACAATTTTTAGGCCAGAGGTTTCGGTCAAAGCCAACTGCTTACATTAAAATACTGTAATTAAATAAAAGCTTGTTTTTCTTGCCAAATCGGTAACAAAGTGTACATATGTAAATAACAACGTTGGCTACCTATTTAATACGACGAAGTAGATACTAAACTACATAAATACTTCGTATATAGTTCAGGGATACAGTGTAGTTTTACATATTTAAATTTTTATTTACATTTACTCATACATGTCTATTTTAATTTACAAACATGTAAGTAACGGTCAGCTTAAAATCTTATGTTATTGGTATTTTCAGGCTTTGATAAGCACTTGCCTTTATATGTACGAGTACAAACGTTTTGTTGATTTAAAAAAAAAGATGTCAAATCCGCAGAAAGATAATATTTTGATAGCGAAATACAAATGAAAGAAACTAAAACAACTTCACAACACACGCACACATAAATGAAGGCCCTAACACAATACAATCAATAACATACGGGCTGTTACAGTGCTGCTTTAACACACACAAACATCATTGCACGCACACAACGCTACACACACATCGAATCTAAATGCCATTTTAACGTTGTTGATAATACTTTCAAGCCACTTATTCGCTCCTGGTACATTGTCCGCAGGTGCTGCGCCGCAAAGAGCGCGAGTGTGAACATGAAATGGAACGGCTGGCCCGAGAGAAGATAGCGGCTCAACAGCGACTAGCCGCGTTGAAGCGAGAGGTGTCGATACGGGCCACTACTCGGCCGCGCAACATGGGTACGCGTTAACTCTTCGCCACTTATGCGCTCCTAGTACATTTGATCGTGATTATTTAATATTTGGCACCATTGGCCGAGAAAATTAATTTTATTTGTTCGTCTATTAAATAAATGATGTATGTAAAAAACAGTAGATGGCGCTACGATTTGTTTTTTTAATTTCAACTCTAAGACCTTTGTATTAAGACTGATTTTTATTTTGTCTAGAAACTACCTCAGAAGAAAAAGAGCGGGACGAAAGAGTTAATGGACAAGTTTTAGGAATCCCTTTAAGTGTAAGTAACTTATATATTGAATTTGAAAGAAAAACTTAGTTCTAGGTATTTGCAAGATCTTTATTCTAACTTAGTATTTACTACGTCTAAACTTTGTTATTATTACATATTCCATATGAACCTGTTTGCAACAAACAAATCGTTCCAATTTTAGATTACCTCCTCGCCTCCCCGATCAGTGGCACGGTTAGAGGCGTCACCTCCCCACACCCTAAACCTAAGTACGAAGTTGCGTACGTTGCCGATACAAATAACACCGACCACCTCACAGGTATGTTGCCCTAGTAGCGCGTTAGAAATTAGAACTAACTAATCTTGGATTAGGGATTAGAATTTTGTACAAGTAAAGAAACATTTGAAAAGCGTTTGTTGCCTTCTTTTCATTCATTTTATGTTGCCTTAGTAAGTTTTATAATTTTAGTAGAAAAATATGATTTCATACATTTTCGCCGACAAGGGGCATTTTGACTACTCTGTTTTTGTGAGAAGTATTTTGAGATTTTATACCTAATAATATATTTTTATAATATTTAAAAATCTTGGGGTTGGGGGGTCTTATGGCTTATTACTGTTGCTGCGTCTAGCATGCTTGTATGTCTAGTATGAAATATAAAATTATGTAATTTTTACACTAGGTCGTAAGAACGTCGTACGGGGCTAGAAACAACACATTAACTCTTACGACATTGGCACCCGCGGAATCTTCCACTCAGGTACAATTAACTATGACCATTTACTTAATTACTATCACGTTGTCTTCTTATTTATAGTAACATAATGATTACATTTAAAACTATGATATCAAGTTTGTAAACTAAGCTAAGATTTTTATCTGGTTTGTACGTAATGAAAATGCAGAATTATGTTTATGTTTTTGACCATTTAAACATGAATTAAAAGATTTTAGTGTTTGTGTTTATGGTCCTAAGTATTTTATTGTTTTACCATTAATTACAGAATGGGCAGGCGATAGAGAATGGTGTCAGTAACGGCATCAGCACAACATTAGTTCATCCTGCACAGATCCACTTGCCTTTATCACAGGTTCGTTGAATATCACTATCCTTAGAATTATGGTCCTTCGAGCCCTAAGGTTGACCTGTCAGTAGATATTATTTTATCATACCCAACAGATAATAAGAAATATTAATAAAATATTATTCTAGAATCTCAGTTTAGTCACGCTTATTGATCTAAATACGTCCTTTAGAGATGTCAGCGGAAAAAGCATTTATATTTTCAATACTGAACTTGATCTAGTTTTAGCATTTTTATTTGGTTGGAATTATTTATTCATTTTATGTTGAGTCACTTATGACAGACAAGAATTCAAGAATTGGATATTGCTTGACCTGCAATATTTAGTCATGACCTAATTAATGTTAGTGATGAATAACATTCGTTTATTACGAATAAAGAAAATATACTTTAAATTGTGAACAAACAATGAAGTAGTAAAATTAAGAACTTTTTTACGCACTTTGTGGCACTCACTATATACACATTGTTGAAAAAGTTTTGTTAAAAATTTTATTTACTTAACTATAGCTTATAAGGTCATAAGGTAAAGTTAAAGAAGGGTATTATAATTTTCCAGGTGGTCGGCAGTGGTGGCTTGGTGGTAGGTCCAGCGGCTTTGCAGCTGCTGTCAGCTAGTGGCGGGCTAAGGGTCCTACAGGCGCCAGTACATACCAACGGTGAGTTATGCCCGCCTGGTACTTGTCACTATTAAATGCTTACAATGTTTAAAAAAAGGAGGTTATTCAAATTTATAAGAATGGCACATAATCGGCGTTTTTTTTTAATTGTAGCTGTATGCGTCTGAAAAATGTCAATTTAATCAAAAACTAAGTCCTTAAATCTAACAAAAAATTAAATCTTAAATAAATCCTAATTTTTAAGAAAAAGTCCCCGATTTGTATGTATGGCTAACAAGAAATATCTTGATTACACGATACCTCGGTACGTCTTCGACGATTATATTATAATAACCATTTTATATAATTTTAAATCTTTTAAAGGTAACTTTGTAGTCGGTAATTGATACCAGGAAACCATAAAAATGTATTTTTTACAGGTGTAACGACAGCAGAAAACAGGATATCACACGAAAACGGAATCGTTTCGCCACCCCCATCCTCTTCAGGTTATTATTTTTTACATAATGGTGTTAGTTGTTTATTATTTCATTAATTAATTTTGACTTCCATTTTTAAACATTGATGTCAAATTTAAAACCAATCACTTTCGTACCACTAGCAAAATGCAATTGTTAACCAACTAGCTCCATCTAGTTGTGGAATTGATAACCTCTACAAAGTTGGCTAAGCGAACTGTACTGACTCAGAAATATTTAAATTAGTATAGTAAAGACTTAGTTTTGCGTAAAACAGCCTTTACTAAGACCTACACAATTAATTATTACTAGAAATAAATTGCGTTGAGTATTTAGGCATTTTTGAATGAAGTGAACATGCGAGCCAGAGCCTCAACCAACATATTTTGTTCAGAAGTAAACGGAGTAAACTGAACGCGAGTAATTAATTAAAATAACAAATAAAATAAGGTGTTGATTATATGAATGTACTTATATTTCTCTTGAATTTATAAACGCAAAGTTGCTATGGGAACGAATATTTACATTTAATCGAGTTCGTATTAACGAAGGATTGATAATAATAGTCATAATAATATTCGTTTATTAGTTTGGAAACAATTTTTTACATAAAGGTGTTACAGTCATGTAGACAGTCAGTGTGTATCGAGCCGCAAAATGACAGCTCTACATTAAAACAATATTAGCTGTATATTAAAATTATGACTGAATGATTTAATTATTTTTATTATTTTCTGAAGTTTAGTCAATTTATCATTATATTGAATTGTATAAATATCTTATAATTAAGATAAAATATGTAAGAAATCAATGTCGCTAATTATATAATGCGTACGCAGCCGAAGCGTTGCGGAAAGATGAATCAATGCGTACGCATTTTCTCATATTAAGCAATTTTCCATATATACCATACTGATGTGACAAGTGTCACTTCACCTTAGACCTCTGTGCTACGGAGGTCGTCAAAGAAGTTTCTAGTCTTTGTAATATTGTTTAAGACCAGATTTAGATTGTTTATGTTTTTATCAAAGAAGAGAAGTACAGTGGCGTGAACCGATCGCAAATAGCAGTGTAAATGTGGCGTAAGATGATGGCGGTTGTTTCAGAGGGCGGCAGCGTGGTGGTGAGCGGGCTGGCGCCGCTGGTGGTGTCGCAGCCCGCCGCGCGCCTGCTGCACACGCAGACACTCACGCACAAGGTACATCTCATTTGCGTCTTGTTATTACTAGCGGTGAGCGGGCTGGCGCCGCTGGTGGTGTCGCAGCCCGCCGCGCGCCTGCTGCACACGCAGACACTCACGCACAAGGTACATCTCATTTGCGTCTTGTTATTACTAGCGGTGAGCGGGCTGGCGCCGCTGGTGGTGTCGCAGCCCGCCGCGCGCCTGCTGCACACGCAGACACTCACGCACAAGGTACATCTCATTTGCGTCTTGTTATTACTAGCGGTGAGCGGGCTGGCGCCGCTGGTGGTGTCGCAGCCCGCCGCGCGCCTGCTGCACACGCAGACACTCACGCACAAGGTACATCTCATTTGCGTCTTGTTATTACTAGCGGTGAGCGGGCTGGCGCCGCTGGTGGTGTCGCAGCCCGCCGCGCGCCTGCTGCACACGCAGACACTCACGCACAAGGTACATCTCATTTGCGTCTTGTTATTACTAGCGGTGAGCGGGCTGGCGCCGCTGGTGGTGTCGCAGCCCGCCGCGCGCCTGCTGCACACGCAGACACTCACGCACAAGGTACATCTCATTTGCGTCTTGTTATTACTAGCGGTGAGCGGGCTGGCGCCGCTGGTGGTGTCGCAGCCCGCCGCGCGCCTGCTGCACACGCAGACACTCACGCACAAGGTACATCTCATTTGCGTCTTGTTATTACTAGCGGTGAGCGGGCTGGCGCCGCTGGTGGTGTCGCAGCCCGCCGCGCGCCTGCTGCACACGCAGACACTCACGCACAAGGTACATCTCATTTGCGTCTTGTTATTACTAGCGGTGAGCGGGCTGGCGCCGCTGGTGGTGTCGCAGCCCGCCGCGCGCCTGCTGCACACGCAGACACTCACGCACAAGGTACATCTCATTTGCGTCTTGTTATTACTAGCGGTGAGCGGGCTGGCGCCGCTGGTGGTGTCGCAGCCCGCCGCGCGCCTGCTGCACACGCAGACACTCACGCACAAGGTACATCTCATTTGCGTCTTGTTATTACTAGCGGTGAGCGGGCTGGCGCCGCTGGTGGTGTCGCAGCCCGCCGCGCGCCTGCTGCACACGCAGACACTCACGCACAAGGTACATCTCATTTGCGTCTTGTTATTACTAGCGGTGAGCGGGCTGGCGCCGCTGGTGGTGTCGCAGCCCGCCGCGCGCCTGCTGCACACGCAGACACTCACGCACAAGGTACATCTCATTTGCGTCTTGTTATTACTAGCGGTGAGCGGGCTGGCGCCGCTGGTGGTGTCGCAGCCCGCCGCGCGCCTGCTGCACACGCAGACACTCACGCACAAGGTACATCTCATTTGCGTCTTGTTATTACTAGCGGTGAGCGGGCTGGCGCCGCTGGTGGTGTCGCAGCCCGCCGCGCGCCTGCTGCACACGCAGACACTCACGCACAAGGTACATCTCATTTGCGTCTTGTTATTACTAGCGGTGAGCGGGCTGGCGCCGCTGGTGGTGTCGCAGCCCGCCGCGCGCCTGCTGCACACGCAGACACTCACGCACAAGGTACATCTCATTTGCGTCTTGTTATTACTAGCGGTGAGCGGGCTGGCGCCGCTGGTGGTGTCGCAGCCCGCCGCGCGCCTGCTGCACACGCAGACACTCACGCACAAGGTACATCTCATTTGCGTCTTGTTATTACTAGCGGTGAGCGGGCTGGCGCCGCTGGTGGTGTCGCAGCCCGCCGCGCGCCTGCTGCACACGCAGACACTCACGCACAAGGTACATCTCATTTGCGTCTTGTTATTACTAGCGGTGAGCGGGCTGGCGCCGCTGGTGGTGTCGCAGCCCGCCGCGCGCCTGCTGCACACGCAGACACTCACGCACAAGGTACATCTCATTTGCGTCTTGTTATTACTTGCTTGCTTGTCACCTTTCTCGGGTCCGGGGGCAAACCGGGGGACTGCCGAGCTAAATTAAATAGAAGTACAGAGCAGAGGTTTTGATTAGTTTTATATTAATATTAATAAAAAAGTGCATTACATTATTAAAGATTTCTGTCATTTTCGTATACCGGCCGCATTCCACACAAATGGCCAAAAGTCTGGACATGTCAGACAATTTCCTGACGTCTGGAATGAATCTGAATGCTCGAATCGGATTCAGGAATTTGAATGATAATATTGGTTTTGTTAAACCGACTTTTTAATTTTAACGGCCTGTAATTATCGTATGGAAGGGCTGTCCCTGGCATGATGAACGGTCAAACATGTTAATTTCGCTTCAAATCACTGCTTCTAGTCCTACTTACTATTTAAATAAATAAAAATCCATCTTGACAAGTATCTATTGGGGTTTAAGCTAAACCAACTTCTTACACCAATAATACTTGTCAAGATCGATATAGTAAATAGGACTACTATAGCAGTGACTTGAAGCGAAATTGACATATTATGAAGTGGAGAATTGTGATGTATTTCTATTTCGGTTTTTATTTGGTGTTTCCACTTTCAATTGGAGGAAAGGCTAAAATCTGTTTCGTAAATTTCGTAAAGAAGTGTTATTCACGAAATTATATTTGGTAAACAATACTAATTGATTGACTTCTTTAGTTAAGTAAGAGTAGTAATCTTCACTTGACTCACAAGTTTTTTCGTTCCAGATGGTAGAGACGCAAGTGATGAAGGGCAGCGTGACGCCGCTGACGGTGAGCGCGCAGTACGTGAGCGCCACCACCATCGTGAAGCCGGTGGTGGTGGTCACGCGCCACTCCTGAGCCAAGCTCTACCACCGACCACCGCTGGCCAGCTGGTCGACTTACAACTAGCTGCTCAGTGGGGACGTTGTGTTAAGGTCGAAAGTGTTCTCATACGTGTACCTAAACATCGCGGAGCCTGTCAAACAGCTCCCGGTGCTATTGTATAAGATTGTTCTGTAGGATTTATGAAGCTTTCCGATTGTCGGAACCGATACTGTTGAAGCTGATGACTTGGTTGCCAGTCGGAGCACTCCGGCCTCATTTACTACCTCAGCAATGCTTTCGGCCATTCCGTTGTAAACTGGTATGGAAAACGTGGCGTCCCTTTCTTATTCATTGCTAATAGTAAGTGGGATAGTGACACCGTGTGTGCGCGAGTCTTGTGAGCAACGGACCATCAATATCGTATTTATTGCAATATATGCCAAGTGTCGGCAACTCAAAGGAGGTGATAGCAAAGTGACAATTTACACGGATCTTAGTGAATCAACCGGCCAAAATTATAAATACGGATGTAAAATTCAACTTTATATTTTTCTACTTATAACAATTCCACATTGTGATTTCATACAATAATTTAAAAATAAAAGGAGTGGATGTAATATAATATTATTTAATTATTATTTATTGCTAGAGTCTCTTCTATATTTAAGAAGCAAAATGTTTTGTATAATCAAAAAAGTTATTTTGGATTTTGGAGCGGATTCCTTCTTGGGCAAAATGTCATAAGCCAAAAAGTTTAACTTTTGCACATTCAAACATAACTTATGTCTGAGTCTTCGTGACTCATCAACAAAAAACATAAATTTGAAATTTGAATGTGTAAAGTAAAGTGTCCTAGGTTAAACGATTTCCAATTGTATATTTGTAAAAGATAGGCTAAAGTGTACTTGTTATGTATAGATGTGACAAGATAAAGTTTATTTTTTCTATATATCTGTGATGTGTGCAGTTAGATACTGTAGAACTGGAAACTCTGTACAAAGACGTCTTTAGGTGTTGTCAATTTCTAACAATGTGTGTTAAAATGAGTCAATAATAAGTTATTTAGATGTTAAACTAAGAAATTATGTGGCTTATGCGTGTCGCGTCGAAATGCAATATTTATTCAATCATCTTTGTGATATGGGCTGTCATCGCGTACTAGGAGGCCAGACATACGTAGGGAGCAATATAGCAATTCAGACATTGTTCAATTATATCATAAATACTACTGAATACTACTTGTGCAATGAAAGTATTTATTTTATTTACCGAAATATCAAAGATATAAATCTATGACAGCGATATCAGTTTAAGCTATCAATTGATGAAAGTAGTGTTAGCGTATTTATTTTCTGTTAACTGGCCTCCTGTAGTGGCACTGGCGTGCAGCCGTCCTCACATTGTGCCTACGTTTTACCTGTTTTAATATATGATACCCTAGTCACACACCATCCGCCTGAATGTTTTAACACCATACAAGCAGATAACGGTTGTTTTCAATAATTTTCAATTAAGAATGTTAAACTTTTCTTGTTTTAGACATGTCTTTCGTTTTTAAGCTCTTTGAATAGAGAATAAAATGAAGCTTTAAGGATAGTAGACTAAACGCATGTTGAAAACTAGCGCAAGTAAAGAATATCAAATAGTGTAAATTAAATGGATGTGTGGCTACGGTATAATCAGTCAAGCTAAAAAGTATCTACATGAAAAGTTCAGCTTTCTTAGGTGTCATATTTAAGTTTTTAGCTTGGCTGTGAGATAAATATAAGTAGTACGGTATAATCAAAGGTAATGTCTGTAACTTAGTTCCCGAAGTTGTTAAGTTTTGCCGCTCGGGCGTAGATTTTGTTATTGTGCGTTTATCTTGCGCTGTATTTATAATAAATAAACGGTTGACATGGCCGGCGCCATATTTAACGCAGATAGTTCTACAAGGCGATATGTGCCAACAGCTCATGGTTATATTGTTGACTTAATCGTAACTCAAACAAAATGTTTCACTACTAATTAGGCGCTTGCTTCGCGCAATTTTTATGAATCGGTTTAATGGATCGACATTCCTATTTATTTAATATTTTTTATTTTATTATTTCTTTTTTCGCAACTGTCATAATCTAATCCAAAATTTGCCTTAAATTCCTTTGTGGTGTGAGTGATTGGCTGTGACAATATTTATCAATTGACTTTTTATTTAGTCACCCTTTATCCGACCACCTTTCTGATATTTCGATTCTTAAATACATGTTACATAGTGTTAAAAGTTGCGTAACTGACAAACTAGGGGTATAACTAGGGGCCCCACTCCATACTATTATTGTATTGTCTATGACAAAAATAAATGGCAGTATTTTTTAAAGTGCTTTTGAATCACAAGGTTTTTTGTCACTTTGCCTAATTTGTAAGAAATATGTAAAAATAGTATAAAGAAAGAGAGAATTTTATTTTAACTGTAATAATATTGTGAAGCGAAAATGCTCATGTAAATAAAAAAAAATGACGTAGTGTATAAAGGTCTAATATGTTAGAAATACACGAGAAATTACATAAAATGTATTGTTTTACTTAACTTACCTGAAAGAATGCCTGAAGTTGAGAAGACTTTTAGTGGCTATAACGTTAGTTTTATAACTTGATACAGTGCCTGTACTCAAGTCAACGTTCAAATGTATATTAGACTCGCGGCCCGACCAGGCTTCGCACGGGTATAGGTAGATGTAAAACTTTTTTGAAACTATTCTATCGCCTATGTTCATCAGAAATAATGTAGGATTCTAATTTTGAAAGAATTTTTGAAATCGGCCCAATATTGTCGGAGCTTACTCAATTCAAACAATCAGATCTTCCCTCTTTAAAATATTGTTATTATAAGTGTAGATTTTATCTAGTTACTAGTTCTTTATGAATCCGTTGTGGCGTGAGTCCTTTCCTTTGATTCGGAAGTCACCCGAAGTGAAGTAAAGTTGCTCTCAACGCTATTTAACTTCGATCAACTTGAGTATTTTAGTGGAGGCTATACAAAGAACGTTGGCTTAACTGAGACTTGACCACAGGGTTCACTGACGATCGCTACCTTTTTATTGGACGTGAATATTGAGTTTTACTCCAATTGACGTTTCTTAACATTAAAAATATACGAGTACAAGCACGTAGCAAAATGCCTGACGGACGAAAAGAAAAAACACTCACGCAGTAATTAATCACCGCATTTCGCATGTTGATGTTGAGTCTCAACGTAACAGGTTGCGAATCTGTCGCATGCAATCTGTCCGGGCACAATTAGAAACGTCCCTCGACCTGTCGGTTCGGGTCAACTCGGGTAACAAACTAAGCTACTTACGACATCCTCTAAAATAAAATCTAAAAGAATAAGATTTAGTTAACTACATAAAAAATTGATATCCAATAATATCTGAATGCGGGGTTTCTTACGTATTCTTAGAAATCTTCCCAAACAAAATTTGCCGAAACGGTGTTTTAAATTTAAATACATTTGACAATTCAAAATAAGTAGGTATTAAAAAGTTTTTATATTTTACTTATAAAATAAAAGTAAATAACAGTAACAAACTTTATATTTAGTAGGTAGCTCACTAAGAATTAGAACCTAAATATTTAATTTATGTAATGTACATACTTTTATATTCTGGGATATCAAAAAAATAAGTGCTTGCTTGCAGTCACGAATGAACGAGTAGCTATTAGTCATGTTAGTATCTGACTAATACCTACATTAGTGACTTAACACGTGTTAGTAATTAGGTATGTACCATTTGTTTGTATTTCTTTTACCTACTAGATAATTAAAAGTTCGTGAACCTTTATTAGTACTTACCTAAATGATAATTAAAATAGGGGACCCCTATTTTATAGGATTAATTGCCAGTCTGTATTTTTACTATGTAGATACTTAGCTCGCCTATATTTTTTCCCAAAATGGTATCTAATATTAAGAGCATTTTCCAAAAATAGGTATTTAAGTCTTGATGCTGAGTCTTAACTTTGCCTGTATATTTATACCCCTGCCTTTGAAAGAGTAAGCAACGAAATTTTGCCTACAATCTTTTAAAAATGTCGACAGAGCTTTGCTCAAAATTAAGTAAAGCCTTACATTCCTTTTAACTCGACAACTTAAAAAAAATTTATCAACCATTTAACTTCCTTTAAATTATAGATATGAATCTACTTAGGTACTCAAACAAATTAAAAAATCGAACGAGCTAACTTTATTTACAAATTACTTTTTTGTAAATTTTTTGCTTATTCATGAAGAAATAACATCAATTCTCTACCGACACGAATTCATTAATGTAAAGGGCAGCTTGAGATTGAGCAGATTATAGTGAGGTTTCGTAAAAGTTCATATGCAGCCTGGCGCTCACCGACCATCATTGCATTGAGTAGTATTTTGTCTTGAACAAATAATTTTCTTTGCATATATTAATGATTGGTCTCCGCTAGGACCACCGCAACTACCAATCATTGATCTGTGGGTGTTTGGCTTTCCTTTATGACACGACGTTTTCAGAATGTTACGAGATGCTTTGACGTGAAATAAAGAAGCGTTAGTTTTAAGATTTTAATCCAGTAAAATTTTCCTTCATTAAAATACACATAAACATGCGAAATGCGGTGTTTAACACCTATGCGTAGTCCTCTCGAGGGATTAATTACGGCTTGAGTTTATGTCTATGTTATGTGTTGATTGAAATAAAGTAGAGAATTTGTTCAGGATAACATGCTATGCAATGCAATGACCCTTTCTCATGCTCAAGCATCCTTTAGTATGTACAATTGTGTCACACTTATACACATTTAATGGTGAAGCTCAATCGTTCGTTAGTACTAAATAAATTTTCTATAATTACGTATAATAAAGATCGTTGCTGACAAGTGATTCCATCCACATTCCGCTGGCGGAACGTAAGGGAAACTGTTTTTTCTACTGAGAAAGCATTGATTACAACACGGCTTTGGTTTCAGTTTTCCAAGTTCAGAACTTAATGACCATGTATTAGAGTCATGTGTTATTTTGACGAATTTATGTAAGGTATCTCATAAGCGACAATTCAAATGACTTCAGTTCGCATAGTTTTCAGTGAGTAAATGGTTACACTCATTTGTAAAAAGTTGCTAATATTTTCTTATTTGTAAGACTGAGGTGGCTAACAAGGGTATGGCGTGCACTATCAGACGTTTGCAACACCATATGTATTGCGGGGGCGTTGTTTATTTCAATCTTTCGATCGTTAAAAATGCTCTAGCAACCCGTGCCTAGCTCACATGAAACCAATGTAAAATAAAACAAAATTATCAAAGTACCGCACACACACTCGTTTGAAATTAATTTTAGTTTATCAGTGAATTCCTCATAAACGACTAGACAAATTTTGATAAATTACACTCGGCGTCAAAAATATCGCCCCTCGCTGAAATTCAGCATCAAGCTCATCTAACTTTTATAATAAGAACTCTGGCTAATAGATCATGGTGTCAAATTAAAGCTTGTTTAATATCCCTTCAATTAACATTTTTTTTTTTTAAATTAAACGGCATAATTTCCATGTCGAAGAAGTTGTAAGAAAATGTACCAAAACACTCGTTTCAAGGGTCGCGACTTGAGCTCAGTTCCAGAGCTATAAAATGCCTGGACAGGGTAAAGTGTCAGTCATTCGCTATCCAGACTTTGAAGACTACACACCTCAGGAGCTCAAGCTCAAGAAATCAACCCTCAAACATCCCCAAACATGGAGACCACCGCGGCTGAATCTGCTCAAGTTGTTGCTTTACTGCAAGCAGGAGTTCGACAGTGTGATGTCGCTCGACAATTGAATTTGAGCCGCCATGCTGTCCGACGAGTGTTCCAGCGGTTCCAGGAGACTGGAGCCTTCGTTAGAAGACGTGGAGCTGGTCGGGGACGCTGCACATCTGAGCGGGATGACCGCTTCATTGTGACGTCGTCCCTGCGCAGTCGCTTCTCTAGCGCTGTCGAGGTGCAACAACGTCTTCGAGAAGCTCGCAGGACTTCAGTTAGCGTCTCTACGATTAGAAGGAGACTGCGGGAGAAAGAAATTAGGGCTCACAGGGCTGCTACTGGCCCTAAGTTGACTGCAGCACATCGTAGAGACCGCTTACAATTTGCCCGAGATCACGTCGATTGGATTTGAAGTCCTGACTTAAACCCCATAGAGCATCTTTGGGACGAGGTAAAAAGACAAGTTCGGTCACGAGATGTCGCCCCTACCACCCTGCAGGAAGTTGAAGATGCCGTCATCGAGGAATGGGACAGAATTCCGCAGGAATCGGTTGTAAAGTTGGTGCGATCGATGAAAGACCGTGTAGAGGCGGTAATAAGGGTAAGGGGGGGGAACACTAGGTTTTAAATTAGTTTTGTTTTATTTTGTAATTTTTTGTATTTTTTTTGTTATTGTTTTGTATGATGAAATAAATGTTTTTTTTACTGTTTACAATGTCTTTTCAATATTTTTTGACAAATGAGGAAATCTTTATTTTTTTCTTTATGACCATAAAAACCATTAAATTACCTTTCAAATGATACCTTTAAGTCAATACTTGACCCAAGATTAAAGTGAAATAAAGTTGGTTGAAAACATTTTTTGCAAAGGGGCGATATTTTTGACGCCGAGTGTATTATGTGTGTTTGAGTTGGTTCCTAAACGGTTTGAATTCATAGTTGAATAGTCAGATCACAAGTTATTTTTTTATTTTGAGGGTAGAAAAAGGTCTGCCGAAACCGCTTTGAAATAAAAGGTACCTATATTTTTTAGAAATAACAAAAAAAAAAATCATAAATTTCCTTATTTTTTTCCATTCGCATAATCCTTAGAGCTCCGCTAATATTTTTACATTAATATCTATATGTGTTATTCAATACAGAAATCCTTCCGGAGGCTGATAGCAGAGCCTTGGCTGTGTCAACGAACGATTGCTTATCATTTCCGAATATGACATAATGTTTACTTTGATTTGTCAATTCTGTTTCCTTTTAACTGACTTCAAAAAAATTTTAGTTTAAAACTTTAACTCGACTACTTCAAAATGGCGCTTTAAAAGGACAAAACAAAATAATAATTCAAATAGAAATCTAGAAATCCGTACAAAAATGGACCATGTAGAGCCGTGGTTATACCTACTGTATACCTACTATGATTATGTGCGTGCCAGGATTAAACAAAACATGTTAGTCGGGTAAAGGAGGAGGTACTCAGTTCGAACGTATCTGTTTATTTTTGTTTTAATTTTAAGCTAATTCTTAATTAATTATTATTCACTCTTTAAGCGGCAAAAAGTGTAAGTGGGTGATGTGTGATACACGACGTATGAAAATATGAGTTATATACGTTATTCATTTAAAATTTAGACATTTACTAATACATGATTTAATAAGTGCTTAATCTCAAAGTCCGCAATAATTCTGATTCCTTCATATTTCCAGACGAAACAAAGGAAATGTCAACATTACAAAAGAACCAAGGCTTTTCTTATCGATTACTGACATGTTTTCACCGAAACATCCTTTATCAGGAAGTTAACAAATTTATGAACCTTGTCGGCATATTTCGTGTTTACCCTATGACAGGTTGATCGCGACGATACTTGTATAAATGCGGTATTTTACCAATTTGTTTCGCACATTTCCTTCAGCCTTATGCTTGCCTAGTGTTTAGACTTCTTAAGTTTTGTTACAAAAAAAAAGTTTTTGAAAATGCCTAACGTTAAATTACTCATTATTTTGTTCTCATTAAACCTATTTAATGTGAATTGTTTGCCGATTGATGAATACGATTCAGTTATAGTTGATGCTGATTTTATTGACAACAACATAGATGATAGTGATTCAATAGATTTGTCTCATCTTGGGCCCGAAGCTTTCAAAAAACCAGATAATAAGAGCGGTAAGTGTAGTTTAATAAAAACTAGAGTCCCTCCCTATGCAGCTTAACATCACGATTTTTTTGCTTGTATGTCTAGTGCCTACTTGTGTTACAATTTTTTTGTAACCTTTGTGGTAGTCTTAAAAGTTATGAAGATTTGCTAAATAGTTCAATACAAAGGTTGCGCTATCTTTAACTTCATTTTATAAATTAGTTTTAAACGTTTATTACTAAGTAAGAACATAAACTAAAACCATTAAACTTCATGTCAATGGACACATCTTACGTGATGTTACCTATTTGTTTCATCGATTGTCATGTAAATTCCTTAATATTTACTTATTGTGTAAAGATATACCTACTCAAATTATATTCAGTTACTTCAAGAGAGTTCAAGTCGTTAACCGTTTTAAGAGAGAAATATGGAAATGGGTTTACAAAAAAAAAGTAAAAATAACACGACTACAGTTAGTCAAACAAAAGGTGTATACGAAGATACAAATACAAGCTATAACTTTTTCCACGACTCCATCCGTATAAAACTCGTGTTATCAGAGACAAAATGTATCATGTTCTGAATAAATGTGACAGAAGTGTTAGCAACCATAAACCTACTAATTTTTCTGTCTATAGTGTAACAGTTTCAGCTGCCGCATTGCAAGATACCCTTTCTCTTACTGAAATTTTAAATATATGTAGGTTTTTAATTTGATCTGGGTCACAGTATCGAAACCATGCAAATTATCTCTTTGCGACAATATTACCAAGTTGGGTGTCAACACCAAGATAATCATGTTAAAGAATGTCTTTTATGTCCTGGCTTTGACGACTCACTTCCTTTACTTTTATGATGCTCTGGTAGCTTTGCATAAAACTCCTTACTTTTATTTGTTTCCTTAAATATCCGTTTTTATTTTGAAACATTTCAAAACTATGTTGTTGTTTTTATTTCTTACAACGGCTTTTGTAAAAGATATTATGAAGTATTAGTAATGACATTGACATGGAACTGTATCAAATTTGGTAATAAATGACATTCAACAATATCATTGTATCAATATATCTTCTTTTCTTCAGGGGAAGCATTGTTGTCGTGGACGGAAGATTCCCTCATGAATCCTGAAGAGTTGGGAGAGTATGCTGAGGGTGACATAGTGCTACCTCAGCATTTATCCAGGAATGGAATGGTGGACCAAACCTCGAGGTGGCCAAACGGAATTATTCCTTACGTCATTGAGGGGAGATATAGTACGTAAACACATAGATTTAGACTAAAGCCAGAACTTATAAACTACTACAGACCATTTTGATTTTCGAAGTTACATCCAGTATTAACTGTATACTTTTTGGCGGGAAACTGCCTATAGCAATGACATTGACATTTTTGAGTATGGTTTTAACCCTAGTTTTTAGTCCATGTCTTATAATAAGGCAGTTAATTTCCAATTATTTAACCTTGCACTAAGATACCAAGCGCTATATACTTACTACTATACTATACTACTATACCTACAAACTATTCCTTTTTAAATATTATGTTGCCTCTTTATATGAGCACGGTCCGATTTTTGCCAGCCAGTTGTCGGGTATAGCAGTAATGCATAAAGCTTTCTAAATAGCTTATACATTTTGTTGTTTTATTCTATGGCCTCTGTGGCGCAGTGGTGTTACACCGACTGCTACTCAACCGTTTCTCTAACCGCTCTTGGATGAATTTTTATCTATATAGTTTATACCGTTTCTTAGCACCTGTGATACACGAGGGCTGTGTAGTGATGTGGTTGTTATTATTAAATTTCAATAGCCAATTTGAATGATTTGATGTTTGTATTTAGACCAAGAGCAAAGAGACACTATTATGAAGGCGATAGCAGACTACCACCGACTCACTTGCTTACGTTTCGTCCCGTACACTGGACAGCGCGACTACATCGTCATACAGAGCGGCAACTCCGGCTGTTGGTCTACCGTCGGAAGAATCGGTAAGCGCCCTCCTTCACTGTCAATGCCAATGACACAATGATAATGTTTGTTTATGTACCTACGGACTATGAGTCTGATTCTAAAGCTGGTTTAGGGGTCGAAAAGATGCTTGAAAGTCGAAATCTTCTTAGCATAACAATTCGAGATAACATGTTCTAGTCTGAGAGTCTGAGTTCTAGTAGAGTTTTTTCAAAATTATTTTTGGTAAGGCTATTGCAAAAAATTACAGTAAGGAATTGTTTTTTTTTTTGGTCTCATTTTTACCGATATTGCAAAACTATACTGTTAAAAATTATGAAATTTAAATTCAACATAATGGTCGCTCATGAAAACTTTTATTCTACGAAAAAGCAAAACTGACCTTCATCAACTCTTATCCTCAGGTGGGAGGCAAGAGGTGAATCTCCAGAACCCTGGTTGCGTGTCCAAAAAGGGTACAGTCCTCCATGAGTTGCTGCATGCAGTCGGATTCATGCACGAGCAGAGCAGGCCAGACAGGGACGACTACGTCGACATCAGATACCACAACATCAAATCAGGTAATAACTCTCATCTCGTGCGGTTATGCGACCCTGGTAACGCAATATCAAAACAGGCGCCTTTCATCACTTTGCGATCCTTGTTATAATTACATCATCAGTGATCCATTGCCGAATTAATGGTTCTCTCAGATTTTTTCAACTGGAGCCATCCTGGGCCGCTTGCATCCCTTATAAGATCTTTCATCTTCTTTGGCTAGTTAAAATAATCTAATTAAATTTAAAGAAGTTTACTCCTTTTTTGATATGCGAATATTTTTTGGTGTATAATGACATTTATTACATGACATTTATGACATGTATTACAAACATTTTAAAATGTAAATTTATATTGTCAAATTGAAGGCTGGCCTTCAAGTTGATGTCATTTAAATATATATAAAGCTAAATTAAATGATTAACCATAACTTTTTAGATTTTAAAAGCAATTTTCTTTATCATAATAACTACAATTTGAACTGATGAAATGTTACGTAGCCGAAAATGGACTATGGTTATAGTCCATCGGCTATATATTTTCAACTCCATTTTTTTTAAATAATTTTTAGGGTTCTGAGAAGAAAAGGCTTTGATTCCTAGTCAGAGTGTTGCAGATACTTAATTAAACAGTTTCTATTACTACGCACAATCCGTATTGTAACCTAAGAAAGATTTATGTTTATTTAATTATGGGTCTCTTATAAAACCGAGCGAGAAATATTACACGAGAGAAGACATTAACATTCATTACAAGTAGAAGACATGGTAATAATAAACCTTAGTATATTTACTAAGCTAGGTATTACCCTGACTTTACTCGATTTGGAAATTTACAAAAAGTTTTGAGCCAAGAGTTTTGCTTAAAATAACAAAAAGTTGTTGTTAAAATGAAAAAAAAGTTGTTGGTTTTATAAATGATTTTTTAAATATAAAATACGAACGGTGTATTCACTAACGGTTTATTTATACATATTTGTATTCAACCTTTTTCAGTCACCTATTCTTGAGTTGAATTTTGGGGATGTGGTAGTTCAGTTTGTTACGTGCCTTGGTTAGCCGACCCGGACCCGACCGGTCGAGGGTTCGCGTTTCGGATTGCTGTACGTTGAAGCTGCCATGTTACTCGTTGTGCCCGAATAGTGGCGACAGATGCGCAACCTGAGACACAACATAAACATGCGAAATTATGGAGTATAACACCATTGCCTAATCCTCTCGAGGGAATAACTACGGATGTTGACGAATATATTACGATTCGCCTAAATTCGCGCATATGATCAATTCTTATCAATTCCCAAAGTTTGATGGCGTAAGTTTACTTTCAGGATCAGAAAACAACTTCAGGAAGGCCGACGCTAAGACCACTAGCGACTTCGGAGTGTCGTATGACTATAACAGCGTGATGCATTACTCAGAATATGCCTTCTCCAGAAATGGACAGAAAACAATAGAACCCAAGGTTAGTTTTAACCTAAAATAGACAAGTAAAACGAAGGCACCTTGTCATGGTGCAGGATCAGACGAAATAAACTTAAAGGATACAGCTATTTAATGGTTTTTTTTTTACAAAAGGCGGACCAAACAAAAGCCACTAAAAAATCTGCTTTTTTTGTTGTAATACCGGCAGCACAAATGACACATTCTGCTTTTTTTGTTGTAATACCGGCAGCACAAATGACACATTCTGCTTTTTTTGTTGTAATACCGGCAGCACAAATGACACATTCTGCTTTTTTTGTTGTAATACCGGCAGCACAAATGACACATTCTGCTTTTTTTGTTGTAATACCGGCAGCACAAATGACACATTCTGCTTTTTTTGTTGTAATACCGGCAGCACAAATGACACATTCTGCTTTTTTTGTTGTAATACCGGCAGCACAAATGACACATTCTGCTTTTTTTGTTGTAATACCGACAGCACAAATGACACATTCTGCTTTTTTTGTTGTAATACCGGCAGCACAAATGACACATTCTGCTTTTTTTGTTGTAATACCGGCAGCACAAATGACACATTCTGCTTTTTTTGTTGTAATACCGGCAGCACAAATGACACATTCTGCTTTTTTTGTTGTAATACCGGCAGCACAAATGACACATTCTGCTTTTTTTGTTGTAATACCGACAGCAAAAATGACACATTCTGCTTTTTTTGTTGTAATACCGGCAGCACAAATGACACATTCTGCTTTTTTTGTTGTAATACCGGCAGCACAAATGACACATTCTGCTTTTTTTGTTGTAATACCGGCAGCACAAATGACACATTCTGCTTTTTTTGTTGTAATACCGGCAGCACAAATGATACATTCTGCTTTTTTTGTTGTAATACCGACAGCACAAATGACACATTCTGCTTTTTTTGTTGTAATACCGGCAGCACAAATGACACATTCTGCTTTTTTTGTTGTAATACCGGCAGCACAAATGACACATTCTGGGGAAATTTTAATTGTTTCATTAGTTATGTGCTGTCGTTATGTTCATGAGACATAATCCTCTGACAAACCTCGACGACCTCGGTGGCGCAGTGGTGTAAATAGCCGACTGCTATGCTAGAGGTTCCTGGTTCGAATTCCGGCGGGGACGGAACTTTGTGTTATTTGCAAGACGCATTGTTTCGTCTACCGCTCCTGGATCTTGTATTCTTATCTATATAGTATATACCATAAGGTTGCTTAGTGCCTGCGATAGAAGATTATCGTAGTACATGGCTAAGTCTATGTGTGTTGTGATGTGTAAAAAAAAAACAAGCGGAGGCTTATTACAAATAAACTAAAAATATACAGAGAAGATATTGAAGTGTCAATTTAAGAGACTTTTCAAACAACTATCCACAAGATAAACGAATAGAGGTCGTTTAGAAAACAAAAAAGGGAATCTTAAATATTAGTTTTCTGGCTTTCATCCAAAACCGTCATCATAAAAGGTTCACCAAATATTTAACTTGGGTTTAGAAAATTGATTTTGCTTTAGTTTTTAAAGGAATAGAGTTTCGCGAATGTTATTTAGTATATCATTAGACTGGGAGTTCAGTAGCTAACTGAGAGTCGGTCCCAATAACTTTGTAAAGTGTGAATGTGTAAAATTGTAAATTGTACAATGTCCTATGCTTAAAGTCACGAACGAGCTAAAGTATACCTTAAATAAAAGAGGCCCAAAACTGAGACTCAAATATCAATTACTTAAATTAAGAAAGGTATGACCAATCGCTGCAAAGCAACAGCTATACCTATTAGAAGTAAATTTTCTTGTATCAGCCTTTCTACTTGTATCCGTTAATTTGGGTCTGCTGAGAGGTTTTTACGGTTGTTGTATGTCAGCTGCAGCATATTCGGTTAGATTTGGTATAGGCATATGACAACAGCTAAATTGATTACTTACTGTACTTAACAATTTCAAATGAGAATATTTTCTTGTTTAAATCTTTTTTGAGTTTTCAATAGTCCGGTTTTAGTTTTTAAACAACTTTCAACTTTCGTGTATATTCATTTAATACTCTTTTTTAAATGAAGCGATTAAAATACTGCCCATAATAGTAACAATAAGCTTTGCCTAAAGATAACGGAAAGCAGAACTTCATATAAAACAAATCCCAAGTATTCGAAATTTTCTTGTTTGAAAAATTTTATGGTGAAAACTGCGTGAAACTGGTGATATGAGCTTGAAGGAAGTTATTATTAAAATGAATGTTTCTTTCAGGTTGGGGGAGTTAAATTAGGTCAGAGGGAAGGACTTAGCCGAGGTGACGTCAGGAAAGTGAATAACATGTACAACTGCAAGAAAGAGTACGTTTAATTCACTTTTACTTCTTAATTCTACTGATATTATAAATGTATAAGTTTGTATGCAAAATTGTGGTGTATATAATATTTACCTTTAGGTATTAATGCTTTACTTCTTGAGCCCGTAATTACACTGCACTGGCTCTCCAATCCTTCAAACCGAAACAGCAAACCGTTGTAAATAGAAAGGAGGGTGGTACCAACCCAGACGATCTCACAAGTAGATTTACCACCCGTAAATGTATTTATGTTACTGGTATTGTATGTTTTTTACTCAATCACGCAAAAACGGCTAAAGAGACTTGAATGATATTTGGTACACGATAGTTTATCGACCTGATTAACACAATCCATATGTTACAGTAAATTACGTGGTCGAAATGCTAACTTTCACTCGCGACTTCGCCCCAGGATGTATATTTTTCGGGATATTAACCAAATTTTATGGCAATCAATGATATATATGGTTAGTGCTCAGTTTTCCTAAAGTGGCATTTTGGTTTATTTCATTGAGTAACAAACATCCAGCAATCGGAAAGACTATAAGTTGCCAATAGTTAGGCCCACTAATGGCAATTATAAATTTAACATTGGTCAGGATAATTAACCTAAGTTCTTTTATTTCCAGGGAGCCCCAGTCGGGATGGTTGGGGGCAGTTTGGCAAGGATTCTTTGGACATTAATATTTACGTAACTTTATATTTAAAAAACTCACAATTATAGAATGGGCTTGGTTTTGAAAGTACTTAGTAATTCAATGAGCAAGAAAGCTTAATTTATTTATTTAATAAGAGGTCTCATTGGTCATATTCAGGTCATATTATTAGATAAATTACAGCTTTTATTTATTTTAAAATCGTATTCGGGAGATAATTTGAAAATAATCAGTTATTATTTAACTCTGTAAAGTCTTCTATTACGGTGTTGATATAATTAAATTATTTGTGACTTGTGTCTTGTCATGCCTATTACAGTTGTAGGGTTAAATGGTAAATGTGCTTCTAAACAGATTCTGGCTTGGGCAATCATCGAAAAAAGTTTATTTTGTTTATTCGTAAATTAGCCAAGAAACATAATGAAAGTGACAATTTTCCAATTATACAATTATTACGAAACATTAAGTAGTTATACTAGGGCAAGTTCATTCTATATGTTGTAGTTAATTAAAGATCTGTTAGTTAAGTATCTGGCATGCTAGTCTTTTGTATTTCATATTTTACAGTTAAGAAGAATAAATCGTATTCAAACATAATACACCTCTTTTAATTTACCGACACCAACCTGCCTTATCGGGTTACACCCGCCATTCTGTTCCACCACTGCAACTCCTCTTTATCAGGATCAAAAGCGGCGTCCTTTGATCGAATAATCAACGAATAATGCAGCTGTGCATTGACGCACAGGCTGTACCCGGACACCCTACCGACCTGCCTTAAAGAGCCGTAGGTTATATTTATCATGGAAGGAAGGTTATTATTTGTTTTATTTATCAATTCTTGATTCTTCCCAATAGCATTCTCACTGACATTTTAAAAATGTTAAAATAGTTATTTTTACTCCCTTAATCCACGATCGTAACAGACTTTGTAAATTAAATGGATACTGTTTTAGTTGAGCTTTTATATTAAGGATCTAATTCTTTTTACTCAACTACGGCAGAGTCGAAAGGAAGGTTAATATTTTAGGAAATTTTATGTTAAGCGACTGACAGACAGATAAAATGTATAAATGGTTGTGTTGATATAAGTACTGTCGGTACAGATCGATCGATCGTCGATATAAGTACATATACATTAATATTTAAAAAGGGGGGGTTGTTTTGAAAAATGACGAATTAACTCAAATTTTATTTATTTGAATTATGATGCTAAAACGTTACCCATAGCTTGTATTCAAATAAACGGTCAATTAAAAATGATTTGTTAGATGACTAAAATTAGATGTTGACCTATTCATACATCTAAATAAATAATGAAGATGACAACATAGCAGAGACCTAGTACTTTTGACGTAAACAAGAACAGTCTTTAAAGATTGAGAAAGACCTGAATTAATTAGTACCAAAAAACAAATTCTACCCGGATGAATTGGTGATCTTATTAAATACGAGTATATTTCATATGTTATAAGCTCATGTGCCTGTAGAGTTATGTAAAACATATTGTATATTGTCCGTGTGATGTGAACACTATTCCTTACAAACGATTTCCCTGCAAATATCGAGTAGGAATGAGTCTCTCGTAGATACTTGTTTTGAACTTTAATACCAGAGGATTGAGTTTAAATTTGAATACCTATATACCTAGACATTTTATCCTTGGGAAACTTTGTAAATTTAATATAAATAAGCAACTAAATCGTTTGTAACCCTTTTTGATTATAATATTTTTTGAAGATCGATTTTTTTTTTTAATATAACAACCACTAATTACAAGCCAGGCAAAACAGAATGGAATCTAAATCACACTCCAAACTAACCTGGAACCACCGCTGACCCTTGTCAGGGTTGAATTTAAAAAAATCCGTCTATTTCATGATGAACTATTTACATGTGTGCCAAATTTCAATAAAATAGTTCATAGATGGAAATTAGGAAGGCGAATAAACAATCATCCCCTGTTTTTCTAGCCTTAGGAGTTCTATTTTCTTATCAAAATGTTGGTGAACGAATTATTCAAGTTGGATGAGCAGTTTCGAATAAACCATTAAAAGAGGCGTTTACTCTACGTTTCCGTAAACTGGTACATAAGAGATGATTGTTCATATAAAGTTTCTAGCAAAGCCTTTAAAGGCCGTGTCAAATTAAATTGAAATGTAAAATTGTAATTTACATTTATTTCTAACTAACGATCCGCCCCAGCTTCGCACGTATATTTATACATATATACTTTCCTCATGAATCACTCTATTTCTTAAAAAAGACCGCATCAAAATCGTTGCGTATTTAAAAGATCAAACCATACATAGGGACAGACAGCGGGAAACGAGTTTGTTTGATGCATGTAGTGATGATGTATTTTATGTAAAATATTACGTATCTGCTCTCCTTCTTCAAAGAAAATGTGCGAAATTTTATACTTCTTTATTACCGTAAAATTAAGTACAGATTTTTGTTTTATGTTTTTTTAAATATTTATAATATTTCATGATTATGATATAACCTTTTACTATAAAGGAAATAACCTATGTACTCAGAAAAACATGTTGGAAACCTATACCTACAGTTAAAACTAACACCTCAACATTTTAGCATGTGTTCTGACAAATAAATAAAAATAAAATAAAATGACATTCATATAGGTCTTAAGTAAAAACTATAGAATGAAAATAAGCTTTGTTCATGAACAATTTTATTTAATGTAACACAGGTTTTGCATTTTTTGCTTTAGTATTCCATTCGCTGTAAAATTGAAATCAAAGCGTCTTCGACATAATATCGTTTTCTATGAAGCATTTCATAAACTGGTATGACCTTTCACATTTGCAGGATTCCTCTGTAAAATAAAATAAAAATTAATTAAAACTTTTTTCGAAACTTATAACGTATGCAAACAGAAGCCAATTAAAAACTTAAGAAACTGAGTTTTGTAAAAACAAATCATTTTATTAAATTTCACTTCACTTATTTTTAAGTATAAGAGCTGGCTGCATGAAAGTGAATTAATCGAACACACTCACAATTTTTTCTCATAAGTTCCCTATGAGGTCATATAAGCAACTGGCAAAACGCCGTAAGTCAGAGGTGGTAAACGAACCCCTGCCAGAAGTGACAAAGTAGTATGTGGTGGAAACATTAACTGTTATGGCAGGGGTTTCTTTACCAACTAGATTTCCGGAACTGTTTTTACTTCTAAAACCATATACACTATATACATATAGAACTATACACAAATATCCAGAACTGTATTCGATCAGGTTTTTGTATACCTTTATAATTAGTTTTTTGTCAACATTCGACTAATTAGATCTAACTCAACCATCTGAACTATTTCTGACCTCATCTATTGCAGCAACTTATATCAAAATGAATCTAATTTAGTTTTTCATTTAAAGACCGACAAAATATCAAAAAGTTATAGGTACATTGAGTAATCCCTGAAAAACCCTTTATTTGATCAAGAACGGTTCAATTTTGAAATTGTATGAGAGTCAATATAAATGAAACATATCTATTTTACTACTTACTACTTACTTCTGTCAGTACAGCGGGAAGCTATATCTTCAAAGCGACTCTTGTCTGCTGGGGTACCAGCTCTCATGACTACCAGTATTTCAGAAGCGCGAGAAGCATCGAATGTACCCTCTTCCGAAGCAACATTCAGCCTCTCCAATACACAGCGGACGTAACACTGAAAATTGAGGTTTTCAATTAAAATATATTGGACTCATTAAAAAGGTTTTTGCAGAGTGGCGAGAAGCTTGTGAGTGGCCATAGCATAGTTTGTGTGTCTAACATTTTAATACATACCTTCGGTGTTCGATCAGTTTCATCAGGGAAACTTCCACTAGCGTTAAATGCATCTAAATAACCTGGAAACACCATAAAATGTATGTTAAAAGTGTTGAATTAGTAATTGCATATACAATTAGATTGTCAGAGTGATTTTAGCTTAGGATATCAATAGAGATTTCAGTTCTCACCCATTTCTATACGAAAAGATTCATTGCATTCGCTCATGACCTCTTCCAAATTGTACGTTTTCTCTTGGTCTGCAGTGTTGTCATCGTCTAACTCTTGGTCAGTAAACTGGTCATCAGCATCCATGGACATATCTGTCATTGCTTTGCTGGAGACATCTTTGCTTTCCTTATCTTCTATCTTGTTCGCTGCATAGGTCAAAGAAGTAAGAAGAAACAGTAAAAAAGGTACAAAGAGTGTGTTCCGCATTTTGAAAATAAATGATCAAAGCCTATATTCATGACTAGATTTATAATGATGCTTTTCAGATGTACGCAACGTTTGATTCGACACAATTTAGTTTTTTTACATCGTTGTAGATGGTAAAATTACCAAAATCATTGATTTGCAAAATCAAGTTGATTTCGTAAGAAGTCCATCATCAACTAACCAATCAGAGCGATGTACTGTGTTAAAAATAAAAGGGCGCCTAGTAAAACTTCAGTATTTTTTTTTGTTCTAATTAGGTTTGTATCATGTCTGTCAGTAAGTCCGTAAGTACTTACTCTATATACATATTTGTTTAGTGGTTATAAAATATTAGTACATGATTTAAATCAATGTTTCATTTCTGAAAACATGTTGTCGATCAATGTTTACGGAACATAAGTGTAATGACACAATTATGAATTATACCAGATTTAATAGGAAACTACATTGCAGTTAGCTTATTCATTCACCAAACATTATCGTATTAGCCAATTAGGTAGGTTTATTTTCAATGTCATGGTAAAACTAATAATAACAGAATTACTAGGGAATCATAGCTAACAGGGGCATTTAAGTTTTAGAACATTTAAGATCTTCGCACATTACACCGACTCCACTCCAACTGTAATGTGCGATGACCTTTATCAGGAGATTGTGCTTTTTGTACTATAAATCGGAAAAGTTAAGATATACCTACCTATATAATTTTTTTCTCGCTGGAAAATAGTTTCGACCGTAAATTACTTTTATTTTTAATTCAGTTCATTAACTTCTCGAGACTTGTGACTCGTGGAGGAAAAAAGGTCTAGTTTCAAGACGGTGTGGTTGTTTACTCCAACACGGCGAGTAAATCCCGCCAGAATATGACGTATTAAAATGGGTTGAATTAAAAAAATAACATTAAAATTTCGTTTTTTTAAATATATTTTTTGAATTGAATTTTTCTAAGAAGTCAAAGAAGGTTCTGTTTTTGTTTTGTCCTTTGAGCCGGATTCAGTGAGCTATAAATAATTATTAAGACAATGGCCATTTGATTCTCAGGAAGGTCGTTTCTTTCCGTGATCATACAGCCATGGGGCTGTATGGTCACGGTTCACTGTAAAAATATCGCTGTAAAAATGTATTTGTATGTGGAAGTGAAATCTGATGTAAATTAATACATAATACTCGTATTTCGTTGCTAGTATCTGATAATTTGATTTAATATTTCTTGGGTTAAATCAGAGCGGTTCAATAAATTTCAATTGTTGTTTTAGTTCAGAAGTATTAATTTTTGGAAAGGTATTGAGAAAAAAAAGACTCAGAATGAGAAATTTTAACTGAAACATACTAATTAAAAAATCTAACACCGATCAATGATTTATTATGTTCAAACAAATAACATTAAAATAAAGTTTGAAGTGCTAATTTGGGTGTAAACAATTATTGAATATTTGTATAGGTGCACAAACTAATGGATATAATTAGAAAAAAACTAAAATAATGAGCTTGCCATCGATTGACTAGATACACATCATTTTTAAGTGGACCTTTAATCTCTTGTGTAATTGAATGATGGGTTATTTCCTTCGACATCATACTGCTCTATTCTTTCTCCCCTGTCGTTCATATCATCTTGTCCCTTTTCCCCATATCTTCCACCTTTATCTCCTGCTTCTGAATGCATCTCTTCGTTCCTGTTGTTTTGCCTTTCAGCGTGTTCATTGTAAGTATTGTTGTTCTGTTCTCGCCTATCACCATAATGTTCGTCACGCATCTCCTGGTGGGACTCCATGTTGTCTCTGTTAGCCTGGTAATTGTCTGCTGCTTCATTGTTACGGTTGGCTTGTTGATTTTCTTGATACTGTCTTTCAGATTCGTATTCTTCTTGATTCTTCCCATTAGAATTCTCACTGAAATTTTGATATTTTACTGTTGTAACACACAATAGACATTTACATAATGACATTTTATAGTTTCTGGTGAGTTTTGTGATATAAATTATATATTTTTCATAAACATGAGAAAATTTTTACAGAAAATGAGAAGTCTAAAGAAGTTATAAAAAATTAGGTTTCTTTGTTGTTCGTCTTCTTTTGACAGCTTGGGATACTTTTGATTACAAAAAAAACACGATTACGTTATAACATACCGATTCTCTTTCTCCCTCTCGTAATCGCTGTCCCCTTTACTCTGATATTGGTCTCCCTCTTGCTGCCAGTACTCTGACTCTTCGTCAGCTCGATTCTGGTTGTCCTCATTGTCAGGTCTCTCAGCAGAATACTCGGGCAGAACTACTTCCATCTTGTCTGGTGACCTGATGATGCGACGAGGCACTGCCAACTGAAATACTGAAAAAATGCTTATTTATCTGTACTTATATTATAAAGAGGTAAAATCCTTCGTAACTATACACTTATATGTACTCAAACTATTTCAACAATATTTAGAACGGTCTTTGAAGGTAGAGGACACATTTGATTTTGAAAAATATCGAAGATAAAAGCAATTTTAAGTATTTAAAATGTTTTGAAATAAAAATTCTTACTGAAAGAAAAAAATATAAAACTTGCTAGCGCTTCCTGAAAATACAATGGGTTTTTCAATACTAAATAATTGGCAATTTTTTTTTCCCAATGAGAAACTTCTAAATGTTATATTAAAATAAGAAAAAATATGAAAATAGTAAAAACATAGTGTTTTGCGGTTAGTCCCCCGCTGTGTCTGAAAAAACACTTACCAGTAAAAGCAACGAAAGCTATTAAAAGCCCTTTACTAGCAGCCATTTTTACAAACCTTTGGACTGTGTGTTGTGTATGTTATTTTCTTTCATTATATACTATTTTGAAAAATGAACTATTTACTTTAATACATGTCTATAATTATTTCCTTGTAAAATTAAAAATATGATACTGAACACGCAAGCAGGCAGGTAGTTTAAAAATAGGTTAATTGAGATAATTATCTCAAATTGCAAATTTTGTATTCGATATTTTATTTTTTTTGTTTTAGACCAATATCATTATGCAGTTTTTTTTCAATACTCTTTTAATTCTGATTGAAAAGTTACTGAGTAATGTTATTTTAATCAGTGAGTTTATTAATGCACGATTTCTTTGTTTTTATTTTGATTAATTTGAATTGTAAAATTGGCGCCGCCAGACCATCTACCGTCGGTGAATGATCAGGTCAAAACTGCTTATCAATAATGGAAAGTTCTAGAAGGTAGTACAGATATTCCATTTCACGAAGAGAGTTTGACTAAGGATGTATTAGAATCGTTGTCATGTCATGTCCGTTGTTTCAATGTGTGCAACCCCGTGTTTGCTCAGTAAAAAGGTTATGCCCACTATGGCAATGTTCATGTACATGTCTGATCACACATACAGCCAAACGGTCGACGTGAGATGAAATGACTAATGATTTTACTACTAAACATGATGTTTATCTTCAAATTAAAGTATTTGGGTTTACTTTACTGATAATAAAAAAATACCTACACCATTAATAGGGTTAATATAGTATTGCATAAATTATTCCTCATTTCCATATGTCATATCTTATCTGTATACTAAAATGCTACAATGTTTTCCAATTTCCATATTTTGGCTAATGTTGTTCAGTCAGGTATCAGTCGTTTAATCATTTGTCAAACATGTGGAGCCGATGCATACTTATTATGGTTCTGGTGATCGCTTCTGATGTTTTAGGAGAAGGTACGTATTTAATTTTTGTAAGTATAAACATTTGCAATAGATCTAGATATACACTACCAGATATTAATATACTACTCAAAACAAAATAAGGTAGTATTTTTTCATTTTGGTGTAAATGATTAAACATTTACATATTGAAAGTAGTAAAATATTGAGTATACAATCTCTTTGATACCTAAACTTTTTAATATTGTAGTATTCATCTAATGCTGGCAACAATTTTAAATAAAATTTGATTTAAAATTATTTCTTAAAATTTTGATTCCATTTTCTTTGTCGTTTTGCTTTCCTTAGCTTCTTGGTTTATTAGAAATTATCAGAGTTCATTGATATCTCGAGTCAGAAACATCTTTTGCAATATGCCACAAGCACGCAGGCGTCATATGGACTCGCTGACAGCAACCAGAGCCGTTACAATGACGAATTTTTTAACGACGATCGGCGTATTAGAGTATGGAGAAGACGCGGCGAGAGATTTTCAGAAGCCTGCATCCATGAAGTCGATCGTTTTGGTGGTCCAAATGTAATGATTTGGGGCGGGATAAGCTTAAACGGCAAAACTGAGCTCGCTATTTTAAATGAGGGTACTGTTACTGCTCAGTGGTATATTGAGGAAGTTGTCAGACCACATGTGATCCCATTTGCCCAGCGAGCAGGTCCTGGATTCATCTTGATGCAAGACAATGCTCGTGCACACACGGCTCAAGCGACTCGGTTTGTACTGGAAGCGTCTCAAATTCAAGTCTTCGAACAGTCCGGACTTAAATCCAGTAGAGCACATGTGGGATCAGTTGAAAAGAAGAGTTAGAGACGGTGATCAGGAAATCCACAACCAACAGCAACTCATCAACGCTGTTAAAAGGGCCTGGGAAGAGATTCCAATGGAAAATGTCAGGCATTTGATTGAGAGCATGCACTCCAGGCTTCAGGAGTGCGTAGCGAAACGAGGAGGGCATACTCGTTACTAAAAGATGAGCATGGAGTATTTTCTTTTGTTTTCAGTAACTTTACATTGTTTTTATTTTTAACCTCAAATGTGATTTTTTCTTTCAAAAGCAAATAAACTTTTTAATCATTATTATTGGAATAAGTTTATTAGTCTACACGGTAAAAACAACTTTAGTTTTCGTTATGGAGACAAAAAAATATATATTGGTTTTATTATTTTCACGGTACAGACAAAATACCTCGTGGCCCTTAATTTGTTTTGAGTAGTATATATTTCACCGTTGAAAATTTCATACTTACCATAAGATAAAGTTTGAATGTAAATTTTGTTTCTGTATTTTATATTGCAGATGAAACTGAAGATCCCGATCAAATAGAGACATTAAAAGAGGAGTACATAAACGTGTTTCAGAGTATGCCGCAATTAATGGAAAACATGATCCAAGCTGTTAAAGAGAATCCTGAAATATTAGAAAGAAACGACTACAGTGTTTTTAAAAGAAACATAAATCCAGGTGAAGATAAAAATACAAAGTCAAATAATGAAAACAATGAAGAAAATGATCTAAATACAGGCGATGATGGCGGTTATATGGCAGATACTAGTGATAAAGGTTTAAGCGCAGATGTAATGAGGGATTTTGGATATCAAAACGATCTGATGTCTCTCAGTCCGGAAGAAATAGCTCAGAAAGCTATTGAAATCGAACAAGCGCTTGAAGAATATAACAAGAGCCTATAAAATTATTATCTTTCAAATTTCACCGAAAAAAAAGTTTCGTCTCTGTAAAATATATTTACAAATAAAGTTATTTGATGAATTTATCGCCTATTTCTTACGTTTCTTTAGTTAAATGTTCGACTGTCAAAACTTAAACATACATTGATAAAAATACTGATGGCATTATAAAACGAATAAAGACCTTACGGCAGTGCATAAAATAAATTAAAATATATAAATGAATGATAACATACATGCCAAAACTATGTTCTAAAAACCTATTCAGTCATATAGAATTATGTATACATATGAGAATATATAACTGTACAGAGCAAGTAACTGCAATATTTAATATTCACTGGTACATGATATAAAAAAGATGAATTAAAAGAGATTGGATTCAATGTGATACAAGCGTTTATTATTTATGAAATATTGTAGGTTAAAGGAAAACGTTGTTGTCTATGTCAACTAATTTTGATTTTCATTACGGTTTTCTTCATTTTCAATATCCAACATCATGTCATTCATAGATTCTTTCATTGATGCCGATTTCATAGGCCTCATTATAGCTTGAAACATGCCCATAACCATTTTGGTATCACCTGAATCAGATCCGGGAAGTATCTGTCTCTTGTATTTTTTATTATCTTCTAATTTATTAAGAACACCTTCTTTTTTGTTTAAAATATCATCTGGTTCGTCCAGAGCCTCTCTTTTCATGTTATCTTCATATTCGTAATCTCCAAGTTTAGAGGAATCCATAACAGTTTTTAAATTATTGCTTGCCGTGATCCAGTTTTCGATAATAATATCTTTAAGAATATCCATTGTCTTAATGTCTGTCTTAGCATCTCGATGTGATAGATTGAAATTGTTAACTTGGACTACATTGGGAAGGCTATGAGCTTCAATTGAAGAAAAAATAATGCAAAGAACAAAATGCTTAACGCATATGTTTGCTGCCATTTTTGTGGTGACAATAAGTTCAACGTATTGGTTTTAAACGCCTATTTGCTCTTACATTAGCATTGTTATCAACGGTAACGTATTTTTTCTTCCTAAGTGTTAGTAAAAATGTTTTATGCCAATTTTAACCAACGATAGTAACTTTTTTTTCTATGCGTTAAGTCAGAATAACTTTTAACACTTTGGAAGTTGGAGCTATGTATCTTGATGATACATTTCTCCCGAATTAAAAATACAATTTTTAAGCAAATTGTTGCTCCAAATAAACGACAGCTTACAGGTATTGCGTTTTACAACCCCTAATTCGATTTTAGTTGTAGACATCATTTCATTGACGCTTTAAGGTATATAGATTATATAAAATTGAACACCAAAACCGAGCATTGGAATGCTACGCGTGGGAATTCCACAGGAAATCTGTCAATTTTCTCCTTGTAACGGTTAGTATGAGTTTCGCCGGCCTAAGGTCGCTACGTTAGTTATGAGCTCCTAGTCCTAAAAACGTTCTTAAATTGTAAAAAAAGTAATAAAATTGAGTGAAAATGTAAAAAAGAAAGTAATTTTATCTTGTGTAAAAGAAAAATGACAGTAGGTAAGTCGATTTCTTCATTTGTTTTTCCTAACAATCATTTGTTATGTCTATTATGTTATGACATTCGTGTAAAACAACATTTCAACATTTGTTTGTTTTAGAAACGGTCAAAGTATTTAAAACTGATTTGTAATAATAAAATCCTATTTATTAAACCTTCATATTGGTTTTTGATCATTGTTTGGTGAGATTATTATTATTTTATTTCATTATCATTATGTATTCCATTTTTTGTGGCAGTTATAAATTTTCGCCAAATGATATAAAAACACTTAAATATGAAAAAAATGAAAAAATATTTAATAATGAATGAAAAACCTTACTTAATTTAAAAAAAGGAAATTCCTTAATATCTAAAAATATGCATAGCAAAATATTTTATAATTTCTCCTACTCAAGTATTCTGTCATAATTTTAACTGTTGTCGAATTTAACGGATTTATGTATATTGATTTTCTGGTATGAAATGTATGGATACCTTATTTACAGATATGATAGAGTGGTGAAAGAAATATCATGCTTCGATTTCGATTGCGTAATAATAAATTATAAATATACATAAATAGGTAATTGTTCTAATTTTAAGTTTAATGTAAAAGATAAATTTAATTTTTATAAGCTAAACTCATTCAATTCTAAAAATGATTTGCTGTCAGAAAATTCCTGATTTGATTATTAGAGATGAACTAAAATTTATTCGCATGAAATGCGGTCACAACAGTGTACCAGTAATAATTTCACGTCAAACGCAATTTGCCCTTTTAGTTAAGTAATGGACAAGTCTCTGGTGATTGAGAATTTATTAGGTGCTATGATTTTCTTGATTTCTGATTCCCTCTATATCAACCCTTAGATAATAGGCCTGAGCCTGTCCTTGTGATCGAGATGCTTGAGTTTGAGAAACTCAAAAAAGTTACCCATACCTAACCCATTTTACGTTTTTTTTTGGGTTAGTAAACACTTAATGGTCTTGTATGTTTATAAACCAACCCAGTACCTGCTCGTTTAAGTAAACATGTGTGTTTATGTAATTTTACGCATGATAAGTCATAAATATAAAATTAAGTGAAAAATGTTGTCATTTATTACATCAACATCATATTAAAAGTTCGACACGCAATATATTTCACTGTAGCTTTTACAATTTTCCATGGTTCACATACTTTTATGGTTACGAGAGAATTTAGTTATAAATAAAATTCAACTTTTTTGTGTAAAATTGAACGTTAGTATTTGAGATTCGGTATATACGTTTAGATAAATAAATAATAAAGCTTTTTACAATAAACGTTAATACTAGGGGATTATAAATACTTAAGAATTTATACATCTGCGAATGATTGCAGATTATGACCAAATGTATACGCAAACAGGGTTAAATCCTCGTGGCATTCATACCGACATATTCCAGGTTTCCAATTAACTCTCCGGTATTAGATGACACAAAACAATCAGGCTGCTATTGTATTTGCTTGTTGTGAATGATATTTTATTGTCAGACGATGAAACTTGGTATTTTATAAATTTCTATCGTAACATTTGAAATATTGTATCGCCAATTCTAAGAATTCGAAAGCTTAATGTTGTTTTTTACTATTGTTTTATCAGGTGAAGGTAAGCTTAGGTACCTCTACAACCTGCTAAATGCTTCATTAGTATGGGATTTTGAATTGTATTTTATAATTGTAGATATCCAAAGAGCTTTGAAGGGTACAAGATGTTTTATTCACTTAATTTAGGAGCAATTATTTTACTGAAATTTAATGCTCAATATTTCATTCGAAACGATGCAAGTAAATAATTACAAATATATGAAATACATCGATTTCAAAAAGATAGTTAAGTTCTTAGTAGATTAGTTCGTGAAAGAAAGGAAAAAACAAAACTTAAAAAAACACATTTCCTATACAAGAAACGTGATTTTTAATTCTTTATATTTTAAGTATATGTTGTTATAGCAGCAACAGAAATAGACATTCTCTGAACATTTCAAGAGTCTATTTTAGTTCATGACAGAGCCAACTGACAGACGGACGGACAAACAGCGGAAGCTTAATAGTATGGTCCCGTTTTTCCCCTTTGAGTACGAAACCCTAAAAACTTGCGAAGAATAAGCCTCCCTTCACTAGGCCCGCATAGGATCCTAAGATAATTTTTTCTCCACCTGGCTCCCATGGGTTCCTAAATTATTTTTTTCGAATCTATAATGTTAAGGCTCTTGTGTTCTGAAAATCATATTCCAGGTGACAAATCATCATTGAACCTAATAGTATGTTAGCATATGAACCTTTAATTACGTTCACTTAATTCTGTGTCAAGTGGTTGCGTTTTATTATTCACATGAATTTATATGCTGACAATCAACAACCTAACGGTGGTGACAGCTATGAATTCCAATAAAAACATCGTAAACAATAAAATGTTAATAAAGGCTAACTTGTATTGAATCTAGAGAATTGCCAAAACTGTTTGTAATTTAATCAATTCAACTGCTTTAAAACAGTTGCTGTAACCTTAAACTATAAGCACAACAACTGATGTTACAAGAGGGCGTAACGCAATTTGTACTACATTATTAATCTTTGACAGTAAACAAGTAGTAATTTGTTAAACTAACCTTATGATCAATATTTACCTACTAGGACAACATATTGCCTTATAATTAACATAGATTTATCGACACAATCAATAATAGTAGCAACTTATGGGGTTAGGTTCATCGTCGTATTTGTTTGTATTCTAATTTTGAAAATTACGGAAAGTCGAGTTGTGAAAATTACGGAAAGTTCATTTGCTGTTTTTTACATGGCAACGTTTTAAGAAAAACAATAAACACACTTTATATGCACAAAGAAAATGATAGCTAATTCTATACGCACGTTAAAAATTACTCTATAAATTACGCAGTCAATCACGTATGGACAGCCGCGACTAACTAGCAGAAATCAAATGAATAGAATGTAATACATCCGTAAAATATACTAGGGTATCATGACGCCTCGTAGTATTAGTGTACTACGGACTACGAATTGCTACTTCGTGTCGTAGTATACTTTGGAACTTGTCTACAATTTTGACCACGATAATGTTTGGTTAAAATGAATTGGTTCGTATAGTACAAGAGTTGTTTACACCTAGTTCTAAAGAAGAATCAATGTTAACGTGTTTACTACCTAATGACATCATTCGAATAGCTTCAGTCAATAAATACTGACGTATTTTAATTTAATAGTTTTTCGTATAACTATGTGGAATGGACTTAATAAATACAACGATAAACGTAAGTGATACATTTTTTTTCTGTATGTAATGAAAAATAGAAGGTACATAACTTTGACGTCTCTATTCAAAAAACGTTGCTATAAAATTTCAATGTAAACCCATTCAAGAAAATATCATCTCAACTGCGTTAAGTTCCCATTTCCCACCCACACACGTCTAGAGATTTGTTCTCTTTCCGGGAAAGTAACATTTCCTTCAAACTTTAATGTGCAATTTACCTCAAACGATAGAAACATTAAATTTTCTGTTTGTATTTACTTACTATTTAATCATGCATTTTCTAGGCGAAGATGTACTCCGGCCACATCGCTTCCCATCAGGTGAGGTTTTGGCCAAATGCTTTAAAGCAAAAATCCATTAAAAATAAATAACGATAAAAATAATCGTAAACACAATAAGAATTACAATGAAGTGTTATTGTCGGTATCTAGTATAATATAATGGGATACAATAACACGAGCTAACTGGTCTCTGATAATAAAACTGATAGCTTTATTATTACCCCCCATGAATAATACGGTCATGATTCAGAGCGGCTCTTTACTAAATCAAATACATTTTTAGTAAAAAAGTATGGATAAAAGTCCTACATATTACTACTAATTCATTATTTTATGCCTTACTATTATGATTGCTGTTGTATAAAAAATATATATACTTTATATATATGTTACGCTTTAGAGCTAAAAGGCTGCTCCATTGTCCTGGGCTCCTTCTAGACTCCAAATATGTTGATAAACGTCTATAGAAAATATCTTTTTCTACTGCAAACAAACTGGTCAAGGTAAATGAAATCGTTTATAAATACCGACCGGTTCAAAGCTATTTCCATACTGAATCTTGTATTTTTATAAATTAAATGTTTCGAAAACGGTCAATTATCAGCAGGTTTTTATTATATTAGAGGAGAAAATTTAAGTTTATAAACAAAATATGATGGTGTTCTCCATAATAATTAACTATGAGGCACGAGTTATATGCATCTACGCAACCGAACGGGTTAGCCGCTACACCGCAAAATGAAAAGAAACTGCACGCAACAAATTATTTGGATAGCGGTGTATAGCTCACGCTGTTTGGAGCGACGCGGTCGCGCGGTCCGACTGCTTTAGTGAATTTCAACGTTTTCAGTCGCATCCGTGTATTTGAAGCGGAAGGGACGCTTTGTCAATTCACCTTAATTTCTAGAGAATACGCATGGAGAGCGGATGCGCGTGCGGTCGTTGGAATCCGCGGTCTAACCACTCGGTCGCGCGGACGCATTCAATTCGAGACTTGCTACCACACCATGGCCATGCATCGACCTAACGTTTGGACTTGTGCCGTTCTTAAGCTGTACGGCATAAGGGTTGATATTGCACTAGCAAGCATTTTGTGTGGCCGTTTGTACGTCATGACGTGACGTGACCGGTGATTTTGTTTACAAACTTATACTCGATCATTAATCACCAGAAAGATGACATTTGATCATGTGAAAGCTTTTAAAATCTAAAAGGAACTGTTAAAAATATGTATTCTGACTTCTGTACAAGAATTATATGTGCAACTCAAAATTTTTTTTTTTATAAAAAATTAGCCTACGATCACCTTAAAAATCAATTCTAAACATTCGTTAAATAATTAAAAATCATTCATTACTTCCATGATTCAACCCTTTACATATATTATTGTATGAAGGACCTCTATGGCGCGGCGGTGTAACAGGTGGATGCTACGCAAAAGATTCCGGGATCGAATCCCGGTAGGCGTGGAATTTTTTGTTATATGCATTGTTTCGCTTTCTGGTCTTGGATGTAATATTCTTATTGATCTCAGAGTTCCCGCGATACAAGATCATGTTCCAGTACAAGACTGAGTCAATGTGTGTGTAATTATAATTAATTACGGTTTCAATGTTGGTTTTAACCCACATACCCTGTGAAAAACATCCATATAAATACACCGTCTTTCAGCACATTGTTTTCGATACGTTCGGTAAGCACATCATCGCTCTTCTGTTTCGTAAATTATAATTCTGACGTTGTGCGCTGAAAGTAAAATCAAGTGCACACTCATATTCTACTATTTTTTTCACTTCTTCTAATTGGAAGTTTCTTGAGATCTGGCTGAAGATAAGGAGCAACTGAAAAACAACCTCTGTCTTTCGAGGCAAACAATGTTATGTCCCCTTTTTTGTTTTTGTAAGTAATATATATGTTTTAGTTTTACGTGATTTATATTAGCGTGTTTGTATATTTTTATCTTATTGTGAATGTATGTTGAAATATATTTGTTTTTGTATTACTTTAACTAAAGGAACATTGTTTTCTTTCTTTCAAAAAGTTCTTGATTTAATTTTATAAATGACAACTTAATAAATGACGTGATTCTGTCTGCGCAGGACAAATCGTTTTAAAACAAAATGCACTCTATATGTACTCTGAAATATCATTAATTTTTTTATCGGTTCGGAATGAAGAGGAAAGGTTGATCTTCACCTCTCATGGGCAACAAATTGGCGATGCTCTTGGCGTTTTTAGATAACAAGGGCATCGTCATTTCTATAGGCGGTATCAATATCCGCATCAATATCCATCAGGTGAACTGTCAGCTTGTTTGCCAATGTTGTTGTTAAATTATCTTCTACATAAAAACTTAAGAAATTACATGATTAAGTGTGTTACGGTCTTGCTCCCAGAATGTTTTATATGAAATCATTTTGGCATTTTTATTGATTTCTTTAGCAGCAGTAGTAACATTACTGAAGACTAGGTAACTTTATTACCGCACTATCCATGTCTCTTGTTAAGGCTTCAAGTTTCGATTTTGTTTACGAACTAGCGACCAAATGGATGGAGACAATATATACATTTGACTCAAGTGCTTGCGGAACCCTAAAAAGGGGTTCTTGTTACAAGCCCTTGAAAAGGTTAATTAGAAATGGTATACATACCTTTATATCGGTATGAACGTTCATCTTTCTGATGTCTCTCATAAATTTTCTTGCAACAAATAAAATTAATTTTTGTAACGGAAATCTTCTTTGAAATTACCTAAATGGAATATTTTTATTTTAACTTGAAAAAGGGCATTCCTCCATCTTAAGACCTACTATTGCTATTTCAACTTTTTTTTCTATGTGTTGGATGTACGTTCAAATAGATTCGAAAGAGATCCCCAAGTTTAAAATAGGTCGGGATTTGTACTTCTGGATAGAATAAAGGAACTTTGTGGTCGCTTGTATGAATCACAGCCAATTTGCTCTGAATCGAAGTATTACGATATTTTATTCCAATGATTATTTAAAATTAACTCCGACCGTTTAATATAAAATACCAAAAACTTACCAACCCCGAAAATACATTTGTGACACAAGGGATCAGGTTTTGGAGGATCAATTTAATTTTAAAAAATCTCTAACGGGTTAATCTTTACAATCATCTTAAGTGAACAATAAAATTAAGAAATTGTAAGCTTACAAAACTCAATCAAGCGCAGAAACGGACGTTCGTAATTGATGTTTTCTATCTAAAAGTAATTAATATTGCATTACAGACGGGCTAGTTATCTAACGGTTAAAGTATTCTATGAAGTTCGATTAAAAAGTTTTTATTAATGTTTATGATAGATAACCCTTCAAGTTTCATGTAATTGCTCAGTTTATTTAACTAGTTCTTGTGTTTTATTAGTTACAAGCTTTTGCTCGTGGCTGTGTTTAAATTTTATTTAGACTACACTGTTTGAATCGGTTTAGATTTTCAAGTTTTTGAATATTGAAAAAATCAATATTGAGGTATTGTTCAGTTAAGTTTTACATTTTAAAATACAATAAGTTGTACTGGAAATGTAATTTTAATAAAAGAATGGATTCGCTTGCATATCATTGCACATCGCCTTTAGTGCAGCATAAGCGCTGGTAGATTTTTTCAACATTTCAGCATGAACGATATTGTTCGTCGAGCCTTTGGCACTATATCAATTCCGTCGGTCTTGGAACCAGTTGGTCTTAGTCGAGACGATGGTAAGAGACCAGACGGAATGACTATGGTGCCTTGGTCAATGGGTTGTCCCTTAGTTTGGGACGTCACTTATGTTGACACCTTGTCTCATTCCCATCTCCCTGGAACGTGTCTTCAAGCTGGTTCAGCCGCTTCCTTTGCCGAAGAAGCCAAAAGGCGCAAATATGTATCTTTGAGCAAAAATTACATATTTGATCCGTTTGGTTTCGAGACTATGGGTTCTTGGGGTGCGAATTTCAAAAGATTATTCGAAACTTTAAATGTTAAATTAATAAAGAGAGTCGTGACCGTAACGCTGGTCTGTATTTCGCTCAGAGGTTGAGCATCGCTATACAGCGTGGAAATGCAGCCAGTGCTATGGGCACACTCCGTTGTAGACATGATTTTTATTAGGTTTTAAAAAGTATTAATTAAATGTTTTATCTTACTTTAAGTTTGTTGCAATAAAAGAAAGAATATCAATTATATATTTTACAATAATTTAAAGTCTTATCTGAATAACAGACTAGTCTTAAATCTTTAACGTTTTTTAATATCTACGAAAATTTCGAATTCTTTAATAAAATAACGAAATGAGCTATAGTTTTGAAATTATTTTCCTTTACAAAATAATTAATAACCAATTTGACTCTTCCTCTCCTTAATAGTATATTATTTCGTTGTCCTCACCATAATTCTAGATATTCACATCTTTTCCATATTCCCTATTGTAGAACCAAGTTTGCCGCTAATTCATTTATAACAAGAGGATGTAAGTCATATAATTTAAATCATTGTGTCTGACGATACTTTCAATTGCACGTATTCTTCTTTTAGGAGAATCGTAAAAGTAATTATGTGTTATATTTTGCCGTCTTTTTCTATTTTTTAATTTATTGTATAGTTATTATTGATGATTGGTTTCATGTTTATTTTAATTTCTTTGTTTTAAATTCAATTTTATTTGTTTTGTAAATTTTCAGCGGAAACTTGATTGGTTTATGTTTTTATTTTTGATTAAATTGTAATAACTGTTTTTTTTCAAATAGAGTAGAAAAAATAATTTTAATCTTCTTTAATTTCCCTCTTCTTTAATTATTTTTAATTGCCGTTCGTAAGTCTCGCATAAATTCAAAAATGGCTTGAGCTGTTTGAATGAATTGAAATTTTGTTTTGACATTTTTTGCTCAAATACAAGATTGTTTAGTAATAGAAAAACAGGAAAAACTCAAAGGAACCGTCACATAGAACGAAGTTCACGGGGTAAATAAGATTTTATACAATATTAAAAATAGTTTTAGATCTTGTGCGGAAGAAAATTTCATAAATTCTCTCAAATTTAAATTACATAGCTTGTGGTCTTTTTACAGGGATGGAGCCAGGCAAAACCGAAGGCGGCCCGGTGACGGTGCCGGTGTCGTCGAGGACTCGAACTGCCGAACATGCGGGCTATTGCATGGTAGGAGGGGCCCACGCTCTAATACTTAGGGTAATTATACATATGTACACCATCAATTGATTCTTTAGAAAAAAAACCTCGTTAGTAAGTAAATTAATTTATTGTTAAATTAGATATTTGATTTTACTTATTGTAAAAAAACACAACCGACGTTTTTTTTTAACTTGTAGGTAATAAACTGCGATAAGCTAATCTTAATAAATGTATGTTTTTCATATTTAGATATCAAGTTTCTTCGGTCTAGCCCCCTTGAAGTTTGAGACACGCAGCGCCGGCTTCACAGTCTCTCTGTCCGGGGCCATGTGCATATATAGCTTCATACTTGTCACTATTTTAGGTAAGAGTTTTAAGAGAGCATTCCATTCCACGAGTCCTAGGTACTATATCGGTCAATGCTATACCTTCTACGCACTGGCGACCGTAACTTTCAAGTTTCTATAGGTCTTAATGGACGCTTACGCACTTGGTTGACTGTCGCCCGGGCGACTCGTGCTTTGTTTTAACTATTCAACAGAACGTGAAGAGCGAATCGGCTTCTTATAGGAAGGGATGATTCACCTTAAACTTCATTACACTGGTTTGGTAAAAATAAAAGTAAAACTTATAGGGTATTTGATAGTCAGACAGTACTACTGTGCAACCCAAACAACAAACCGCCTATATACACAAAGTCAGGTCATAAGTATTGTCACACAGTAAAAACTTTTTTTTAGAATGCTGGCCACAAAAAAGATTATTGAATTAAAATTTCGAATTGTTCATGAAAATAAAATTGTATATTTTTTAGAATTTTACTCATTTTCAAATATGGAGTGGACGCTTAAAGTAGACCGTGTTGCAGTTTTTGACATACTGAAAAATTTGAATTCATTTATCGTACCATCAAACGATACAATGAAGATTCTAGTGTAGATGACAGGTCAAGAAGTGGTCACCCTCGGTCTGTTAGGACTCCAGCAGTGATAAAAGCTGTGAAGGCGCGAATTTAAAGAAATCCCAAACGTAAGCAGAAAATGTTAGCCCTTCAGATGGGGTTAAGCAGAACCACGGTGAAAAGGGTGTTAAATGAAGACTTAGGGCTTCGGGCATATCGAAGAAAAACAGGACATCGTTTGAATGCTCGTCTAATGGACCTGAGACTGAAGAGATGCCGCGCTTTGCTGAAGCGGTACGCGGGAAAAAATATCTAGAAATTCTTTTTTCGGATGAAAAAATTTTACCGTAGAAGAGAGCTGCAACAAACAAAATGATAAGGTGTACGCACACAGTAGTGACGAAGCGAGCAACCGTATTCCGCGTGTCCAACGAGGTCATTTTCCATCCTCGCTCATGGTATGGTTGGGAGTTTCTTATTGGGGCTTAACGGAGGTACATTTTTGTGAGAAAGGTGTAAAAACGAATACAGTTGTGTATCAAAGTACAGTCCTGACGAACCTTGTGGAACCTGTTTCTCATACCAAGTTCAATAACAGGCACTGTGTATTCAATCAAGATTCGGCGCCAGTTTATAGAGCGAAGAGCACACAAGACTGGCTGGCGGCGCGTGAAATTGACTTCATCCGGCACGAAGACTGGCCCTCCTCCAGTCCATCTGTTAGATTACAAGATATGGCAACACTTGGAGGAAAAGGCGTGCTCAAAGCCTCATCCCAATTTGGAGTCACTCAAGACATCCTTGATTAAGGCAGCCGCCGATATTGACATGGACCTGGTTTTACTGCGATAGACGACTGGCCGCGCAGATTGAAGGCCTGTATTCAAAATCACGGAGGTCATTTTGAATAAACTTTAGTGTCATAAGAATCTATGTTTTGTTAAGTTCATTTTGGTATATAAATGGTTATATAATGAATAAACTTGTTTCAATTTTTGTGACAGAATTTATGACCTGACTAGGTATAAAACAAGGCTCTGGCACTTTTATAGTTAGTTTTGCGTCTTCCTAATAGGAAATACTGTCCAAGAGAGATAATGACTGTGGCGGATCCCAGAATTAAGTGTTGGGGGGCAAAATGATGGCCTTTTAAAAATGCTTTTAGAGATATTGACTATACACATTTTGGGTTTTAACTAAGAAAGGGCTAAAAGTCTGAAGAACTCAGATTCCTTTGGGGGTCTTGAACTCCCAGGATATAATAGTACTCCCTTAAGTCTGCTTTTAGAGATGTTACGTCACGATCATAAAGCAGGGTAAAGCTTTTTAAAGGACCGACGGTTTAATGAGTCGCTTTAATTATATCTCGAGACAATTCACACAAATTAATTTTACACGAAATCTCAAATTAAGCCACAAGCTTGTACTAAGGCAACTAAACAAAGATACTCATTCATCAGTTAATATGTTCTGGTGTAGTTCACATCAATACCAACCCGAACCGAGATTCGAACCCGGAACGATCACCTTCGTTAAATGAGCTCTTCAATAAGTCTCAATAGTCCAGACGAACTGGCAGTTTTACTTAATTCTAGGTTGAAAATTCTTGAAAAACCCTGAGAGGGAGTCAGTTGGAGTACTAAACCAAAATGGCGACCATTTTCAAGTGGTTCCTCAAAATCAAGATGGCGGCCAAGGCCGACACCCTCTACAGGGTACATTTTTCTACCTAGAATTAATGCAAGCTTCGGCTCTTTTTCCTACTAACTTTACTGGTACAAATAATTATAGGCTATCAAGTCAGTAGGCAGTAGTCGTCTTTAGATAGTCTGATGCTTTTTAAAATTGATTTAATGATACAAGAAATATTAAATTTAGTGTGAATGTATTTTGGTTTCAGTAATTTGCACAATACTGGGCTTAGTTGCAGAAATAAACGTCGGAACAAGACTATCGGTTCGAATGACGTCACGAATGTCGCAGGTAAATAAATTTGCCATATTTTTAACCTGGTATTCTTTCAAACATAAATAACAGCTTTCTCGGCGAAGTTGACGCTTTTAATTTACTTCCCTTAAGTAGGAGAACTTTATAATCAAATATATACACGAATGGTTTTGACGTTTCTTGAGGTAAGTTGGCTTTAATTTTGACAAAAAGTTTATAATTAAACTCTTTTCATTTTGACCACAGATTTTAACCAACATGTCATTGTCATTGTATACGTCACATATGTTATGAGTCTAATGCGTATGTCGAGTCACGAAATACGATGATTTGGCTACGCTTTTCCTCATCTCCCAAGTAACTCCTTAGAGCCTTCAGTAACCGTACTAGCATGTTACTGTAGGCAGATTCATCATTTCCATTGTTCATCTTATCATCTTCATCTCATCTCAATGAGGTTAAAAAAATACTTTAAAAAAAATGTGTATGTCAAACGCTTGTAGTGTGTAATGATTTTTCTTATTAATTAAATAAGTATTACTAAAATATTAGATTATTGCACCACTTCTCCAAATCGATACATGCTTATTTTAAACATCATGGGCGAACAAGCAGAACCGTCTGCTTGAGAACCTGATGGAAAATGATACCGCGCCTATTGACACCACGATACCCTTGATGTCTAGAACGCAAAGAGCACCGCCGATGCCTTGGTAGAGGAAAATATATTTTACTCTCATGCCGGTGATTACACAGGCTCAACAATCCTTCGAACCGAAACACAGCGAACTGTTGCTCGGCAGAAATAGAAAGGAGGTTGGTTCATGCGATCTCGCAAATAGATTTACCACATATACTGTGAAAACCTAATATGAGCGTTCTACAAAATAATAAAGAAGAAGCCAAACCATTGTCTTATATTTCTTCATTAATAGACTAATGAAAAATTTCATTGTTTTTATTGATCATTTGTATTTCGAGGTCAGATTTCTGTCGATCCTAGACATGTATTACAAAGTTTTGTATCGAAAAACCTATTTCAGGTATAGGGCTAACAAATCTTACGAGGTTTTCAGAGGACGATATATATTCCAATCTTCGTACTCCTATGTCTAATTAATCCGAAAAATCAGTGAACATGTAAAAAATACGAACCACCTTCTTCAACTTAATGTCATTTTATCAGTATTTTGCTGTAACAGGTGGTATCAACGTGTGACGTGCTGGTGGTAGTGGTGACGGCTGGAGCCGGCGTGTATGGAGCTCCAGCTAGGATGCGAAACATGCTGCAGTTCATGGAGAAGGTGGCAGCGGTGAGGATAACTTAGTACTCGTGATATTACAAGGGTGTCATAAGTGTAAAGGAGAATAAATATGAATATGTACAGCGTTGAGAAAAGCGTTAGGTTGCAGCGGTGAGAAAAGCTCTGTACTCCAAAATTACCAGGCCATCATAACTATTGATAAGAGTGTACAATAATCACTGTAAACTATCTTTTTCCAGGTGGATCACAGCATTGGAGCCCACTATTCCTTCGTGACGGAACGCAAGCTGTGCTCGATTCTGCTGGCGATTCTCATCTTCTTCTCAGTGCTTATTGTTGACGACTTCTGTTTCTACGTGCTGCAGGCCAAGAAGACCGAAAGACAATGTTAGTATGCATCTTACAGCCTTACCCGATCAGAATGCCCAAAAATAGTGGAAAGCTAACACAAATTTGACGGTAAAAATAACTGAGTTGACACATACATTTATTGAAATAAATCTGTCAATCATGAATGTATTTATTTATTATTATTTAAGTTTCTAATGGATCAAACAGATGTTCGCTCTTTTTGAAAATTTTCTTATTCATGGAAATGGATTGAAGCCTCCATTTACTACCACTATTAAAAGCTACTAAGATAGCTTTTTAGCCAAGCTAGCCACTAATAATTTAATTCTAAGGAATCTTGATTGATTTAATTTAATTGTATAGTAAAACTGTTTGTTTCCCAAATAAATTTTGAAAAATTCCAGCACATATCGTTTTCCAGGGGACGTGGTGACCAACTACATCGGTTTCTACTTACTATGGTATGTGGTGATGATCCTCGAGCTGCAGTTCGCATTCACGGCGCTGTCCGTTAGGTCGCGGTTTCAGGCTGTCAATAATGCACTCGCGCTCACCGCCCGGCAAGTCTGCATGCCTAGTAAGTCTACATTATTTTCCTTGGCTTTTTTCTTCAATACAATTTTCTGGAAATTGTTTTGTCTGCTGGGGCTACATTTACGAGAAACGATTTTTAGCAATGAGATTTGCATCGCTAAGTCACGAGGTGCATCCCCGCTCATACACACAGCGCCTACTGGCGACGCCGCGGGGCAATGTCAAATTCTTGCAATAAAACGTATATATTTTTGTATAATAACTTAAGTTCTTCTTGTATGGCTATCTTAAAAAGGCGCGCCGCCTTGCGTTGCGTCTCTTCTCGCTGTGAGCTGACTTTAATAGATAACTAGTAAACTGTATGTCAAGTACACCTAACCCTCGCGATCGCGGCGCACATTGACAACCGTAGTGTAGCCGCTTTATCACAGTAATTCTTGCGAAATCTTTTTCATGTACCGCTACTCGACTCATCGCCTAACTTCAAACGGCAATATGAATGCTGTAATTCGTGGCTTCACTAACGTTAAACGTCCGTCACTGCGAGTATAACGACGTTTCTCGGTAGTGTGACCCCAGCATAACAGATAGATAGAATCAATAGATCAAACAATCCAAATAGTTCAAAAGTAATTGTGAAACTTAATCAATATTTTTATTAAAATCTAACATTAAAATTATGGTAGGGTGTTAAATCTTGAACCCATTTAATAACAAAAATTAAACAAGAAAAAATATTATTCGAATGAATTCTTTCAGTTGAAAAGATAACGGAAAATTCTCCAATAAACATGTTTGCGATCCGAGTGGCTCCGGCCGAGACCAACCCATCGGCGAACAATGTAAATTTACTGATCGACTCGCTGCCCGTGGAGGAAACTAAAGTGATAATCAGGAAAACTGGTATTACATTTTACTCCTTTCTTACTTTATTTATCAAAATCGATCCTTAGAAGATTGAAAAAAAGATAAGTTACATTATTCGCAATAAGGATCGAAACTTTTCCCATCGGAAGTGTTCCGCATGTTGTAAAAATTAGTGCGAAACTTAGATGACACTGGCGAATTGTGAGCGAATTCAAAGCGTGTCGAAGTCGCAACGAGCGCGCGGCGAACACGTTGCACGACACTGTGGGCGTGCAGCGAGTTTGTTGTGGGAGAGCGAGCTGTTAAATACAAGTATACGAAATTTAATCGACGGCGTTATTTGCGGCGAGAGAGTTCCCGCTGCAAATTTGCTGCACTCTTTCCTCGCTTTTAACTCGCTCGCAGATCGCTAGTGTCATAAGGCTGTAAGATCTCGGACATCAGGGTATCGTCGTGTTAATAGATGGCGGTATCACTTTCCAGGTGAACCGTCTGCTGGTTTGCAATGATGTTGTAGGTTTATAAAACATTGTCATGTTTATACATATTTAAGCATGTATACTTGTTTATCTATAACTTTCATGTTACCCACCACCACGTGGCATGCATTCTAGTTATTTTGTTGTCCAGTGAGTGGCGAGCCTCGTCTAATAGTCCCTCCGTGCGAGGCCATCAGACGGCTGGCGTCTCTGCACGGGACACTATGTGAGGTGGTGCAGAGAATTGACGGCAGCTACGGACTGCCGCTGGTTGTCATACTCATATCCACGCTGCTGCATCTCATTGTCACGCCATACTTCCTCATATTGGAGATCAGTGAGTACTGTGTATGGTTTGTTAGATCACTCCTTTGGTCACTTTTTTGGTGAATCAAAAAACACTCAACTGATTTTGTATGAATTAACGGAGGTTATTTTCAGTTTAGGTATATATTCGGCGATAGTATTTATTTAGCGATGAATTCCCAATTAATCTTTTCCTTTCAAAAAGCAAAGAAATTTCTAAACTTTTTTTAATCTTTTTAGTCAGGATTTATATTGAATTGTATTTATTTTTAAGCAAATAAAATGTTGCTATAACGAAACACCGGTTATGAGATTCGAACAGAACTGACTTTTATTAAAAACGCATCAACACCGTAGACAATACATTACATCTTTACCATAGATAATTAGATATGGTTAATAACTTACTACCAACAGATGGCGTTACTAGTATTTAAGAAAAGATTATTTACATATAAGTTAACAGTTGCTGAATTCATTTAAGTGAGGATCGGTTTAAATTAATGGACTTATAAACTTTGTCATTATTTATAATTTTAATATTTGTGTTTTCAGTTGTTTCAACAAACAGGATCCACTTCTTGGTGCTTCAGTTCCTGTGGTGCGCGACACACATGCTGCGAATGTTTGTCGTGGTCGAACCCTGCCATTACACTATTGCAGAGGTATTGAAGAAATATAAATATTTAGTCTAATGACTTCAAATTTCCGGTATCGAAGTCTGAACTTTCTTATTGAGTGAGTTTAACACCTGTGCCAGGAGAGTACACTGGTTTGTAACTAGAACTAGATAGATTTGTTAGGCTGAAGTGTAAAGTATAAAGTCTGTCATGTCATGTCATGTGATGGCATGCCGGAAACTCACTCGTATTTAAGACAGCCTTTGTGGCGAAATTTTGTAACAGCTGGCTGCTACGCAAGAGGTTCCGGGTTCGAATCCCGGCGGCGTTGAAACTGTGTTATTTTCCAAATCCAGTATTTGTCCACTGGTCATGGAAGAAATAGATAGATATTGTACCTTCGATACAAGATTTCATATTAAATGAATGTAATAAATACAACAAGGCATTTTTTATACCAGGGAAAAAGAACTCAAAAGCTGGTTTGTCGGCTTATGTCGTCAGCGTTTAACAGCACGATAGGGAGTCGCCTCGAGCTGTTCTCTCGCCAACTAATGCTTCGATCTGTCACTTATTCGCCTCTCGGGATGTGCATATTAGATCGGCCGCTCGTAGCTTCAGTAAGTATTTTGCTCTTGTTAGTTCTGGTAGCCTGGTATTCGAACTACTAATACTACAATATAAAAATGAGATTTTGTATTTATTAAAAACGTTATTAAAACTCTAAAATCACAACCTGCATTTACAATTAAAACTATTTATTTAAAAGTATCCCGGAAAAGGTAAAATTTTATTTTCTATCGGAGTACCAATATAAATAAAATTATCGAGTATTCCCAGTTATTTATCGCTTTTATTTCGAAACTTTATTTAATTTAAATTTCTTTCATTGTTAAAAAACTTTGTATTTCAGGTAATCGGTGCCGTAACTACATACTTGGTCATTCTTATACAATTTCAAAGATATGAAAATTGAAGAAATCAGTTGTACTGGACTAAACATTATTTATTATTATGTATAGTTGTAATGTTACTAGAGAAGTGGTTATTAAAAAGAGTCATAGATGAGTAATTTTATAAAATTAAATAAGTAGAGCTAAGTTAAGATAAAGATAAAGATAAAGTTCCTATGAAGAGATTAAAAATAATGGAAAAATAATTGTAAGTAATACCTAGTTATTGTAACGATAAGGTATTGTTAAAATAAAACAATAGTTTTCTATAATTTCAATCATTTTAATTTTATCAGTTTCATTAGAACTTTGTGCAGTTAAAGGATTATATTTCATATAAGATATTGTGTATATAGTAAAAGTAATATATTTATAAAAGTAACATTATTTTCTTTTTATTAAACAAAGTAATAAAGCCTGTATAATACAGGCTACCAAGCAAGTTAGTCCCTATTCTTCTGGTGCATATTCTCGTCTAATGACTTCTGTATATTCTATAAAAAATCTAATAGCCGATTTTAATAATAATTTTACCGATTTTATAATGGACTTTCAGGATAATAGATTGGTTAAAAAAAACTAAAATACATATTCTACACAGGCGAAATCGCGGGCAAAAGTAATATTAAATAAAGCTACGTAAATTATTACACATTGATAATTATTTAGAGAATGTATATTGTTTTATATTAATAACTAAATTGTAGGCAAACAAGGAGACCACACACCTGATGGAAAATTATACCGCCGCCTATTGAAATGGCGTTTGAGATCGCCAAGAGCACCGCCAATGCGACGCCCATGTAGAGGTAAAAATATTATAAACATTCGTGGAAGTTTCAGCTTTCAGCAAAAAAAAATTGGTACAGTTCGATTTGTAGAATTTATTTTAAGAATGTTAAACTATGTGAGGGCTAACTACCCTTCACGCCAAGCATGCTAAATAAATACGACAGCCAACGGGATCAAAGAACTTCTCTCCATGTCATAACAAAGAAAAAAGAAAGAGACAGACAGACTTCACGTCGCGCGTGTCTCTCCTTAGTGTGGGCCTGCTTGTAAAAGCGTTTCAGTGTATTTCGTTATTCAAGGGTATTCCATATACACTTTTCATATGGTATAATGGTGGCTAAATAAAAACTTTTACGACACTGACGACTTCAGGTATTTGAAACTATCTTCTTACGAATGTGCCTGTCAATTATTCCAAAAAAATGAGCACTTTTATACTGGTCTCTTGGCTTTTATATATCATTTTTTATTCGATTGAATTGGGATGATATTCTATCTCTGTATCATACAGTAGTTTTAAGGAAACGTAATTAATAAAAAATGTACAAAATTGTTTAGTGCCTTTGTTTTGCTCGGTCTGAATAGCCGGCTGTGACACACGAGGACCCGGGTTCGAGTCTCGAGTTCGAGTCCGGGTTTTGTGATTAACACGTACAAGTATTTGAACGCTCTGGAGTCATGAAGTTTTTCTATCTTAAGTATGCATTATCTTAACATATATACCACATAGTGCCTATTTTCCAAATCTGTATCATAGTTGGGAGTTTGAAATTACATTAAGATATAGAAGCAAAGTAATGGTATGAAGCTAGTGCGATATAAAACAAAGCACATGTGAAACTCACTCGAACTCAGCGAGTGGCGTACGTTCAAAACTTCCCTCTTAACTATTCATTACTGTTGGAAACCAATTTTTAAAACTTTTAACCCGCTCTTATAACTTCTCTTTTGAATTGCTAATGTTCTAAAATTGTTATTTCGAACGTAAAGCCTTTACTACCGCTCTCTTCTTTGAAATTCATCAGTATTTGAATAATCTCTCTGCGTTTATTATCCCCTGGTATTTTCTATTAACTTTCTATGAAAACAGTTTTTTTATTATTCACTGATGATATATATAAATAATATTGTCGAGTAGGTAAATATATTCCATCAATATAAGTATCAATTATATAAATACATCTAGTGTTTACGACTAACTCCCATACCTAGTAAGAGAGCCAAAGATAACTGAATACAATACATTTATCCTAACAGACAATTGTGGTAACCGGCAGGACTATAAATAAGGACATAGCACAGAACACAATAGTATAGAGCATTAAATTAGTTGAGAACTTGCACCACTTCCGAAGATGCAAGTTTCTGTGCTGACACACTGATGGGAAGAATGGACGATGAATAGAGGTGGTGAGATTTTTGTTATTTTGTTCATTACAACATATTTAATTTTTTGTAGCTAAACTTAGAAATGCATTGGACAATTCACAATTATGTTAAGATTCAATGCAATAAAATGAATGGTATCGAAAAGCATGCAGGACATACGTACTCGTTTACCAGACCGTTTCAATGTTTGTATAACTACACAATCGTTTTGGCTTTAGCATTAAAATCCGATATCACATACAAGAGTTATTATAAACAACACAAGAAATATGAATAAAAGCGATGAACGTCAAAAAAGTTGGTCCGCTGATCCATCCGTGTGTCGCTAATGTAAATCCCGTTGCCATTGTGGCGGCAAAGCGGTCGGTAATAGAATCTTGTAACTTCAAACTTGAAGTCAACTCGGTTTAACCACTGGATCAAAAGGATTCCTGCCTTAGCCGGGCTGATGTTGGGAACTTTCATTTCTTATAATTTGCGTCTGGCTTTTGTCAGCAGTTTTTAATTTTCTTTCTTTCATCGAGAATGCAATCTTTTTATAACTGAGTTTAGCTTTTATGTTGCTTGTAGACAACTTGCGTTTATGGTCACTGCAATGAAAACTAGCGTGAATTAAAAATGTATGCTTTGGATTGCTTGGCGGGAACGGGAAGTGTCAGTTGAAATTTTCTTCTTTTATTTTCCAGTGAATATCTGTAGTTTTAACCAGTGAATATCTGTAGTGCTGTACAATTGTGGAGAACTTGAAATACGACGATTTCGCTGCTCTTTTCAACTCCCAAGTAATCTAGCAGAGCCTACAGTAACCGTACTAGCATGTTACTGTAGGCAGATTCATTATTTCATGTCATTTATAATCTCTTTACCTCATTATTTCTCTCCTTACCTATTTCATTTCTCATCCTAACTTGATATTAAATATAACTTGACACTGGCAAAACATACTATTGCCATTGATAGCATGGCAAGGCCATCATAAGAAACAAAGAAATGTATGTTTTTGTTCTAAAATTTCGATAAAACGGTCAACAACTTTAAATTCCGACCGGTAACCGGCGCCATTGAGGTTTAAAATCCCTAAAGCCATGGCAGCTTTAGTCTCTGATGCAAATAATTTTAAATAATCATAAAAAAATCATAAAGAATAAGCTTAATCACTCGATTTCGAGTATTTGCTATTTATGTAGGTACACTAAACGTTAGTATGTCTTCATTTGATTTCTGGCATCTCGTTTGATTTTGAACTCAGCAGAGTGCAATGCTCATGACTCCCCCTTCAGTGGATAGGGTTGATTCTATAGGAGAGGTTATGGGCTGTAGAAGTATGTAAGTAGGTCGTAATATTTAATTATAGTCCAGTTATGATCATACTTGCTATTAATATCTTCGGGAAACCATTTGACTAAGCACAATGTTTCAGCCACCATATTATTTTGGAAAAAAAGTCAACCTTATTTGATCAGCAGCTATGTATAGTTTTAATGTTTGTGTCCTCTGATTTAAAAAAACACTTTGAATATAATGACGTGTACGTACTAGGCTCTCAGAAAACACAAGGAATTATTAAGAGCTCTGCTAGTTAGTTCTAGACCTAATTTACGTCCGTGCAATAAGACCCATGCCCTCGTACGAGGTGTGTTGTGACAGTCGACGTAAAATCTGTAGTCGTGTGTATGTGTAGTCACCGCTGCCGTTCACGTAAACCCGTAAATGTTTAGCTAAGACGACTAGTGATGTGCAATTATAGATACAGTTTATATCTATATTTTTATCAATGCGAAGTTATTATATCTATACTCTTTTCACCCGTTAACCAATGAATAATTGTCAAAAAGTTTGAACATAGTAATAAATTGCATAATAATTACAAACAACAAGAAACAAGCTATTTTTTTTTCCAAAATTACGAGATCTGTGCAAACGAAAAGGCGGACAAAATTTATAGTATGCGTATTTAATTGTTTAATTAAATGTCATGGGCAAACAGCAAGCAGTCACTTGACGGAATGTGGTCACCACGCTGTGCTTGGTGTTTGAACCAATGTTTTTCTGATGTAAAGGTAAAATAATTATAAATAAAATAATTGTAAAGGTGAATTAATCATAACAGTAATTTCGGTAATCAGGTCCGCTAACTCTTCAGTAATTCAAACTGAACTGGATCTATCACCTGTTTAAAAGGAACGAATGGAAATCATTTTGATATTAAGATATATACAAAAATTAAAGTTAAATTACGATATCGATTTAAGTCACATCACTATGAACGTAAAGACTTTACCGTTGATATTCGCAAAATGGCCGTCGTCGTAACTGCGTCCCGTATCGTGTCGCACAATATGAATATATAAATATTTCCAAAGATCCACCATAAAGATAACATATTGGATATATCCAATGAGTATAAATATATATTTACGACTTTCTTTGGTAGTTAAAACATTTTAATTTGTTACTTTTTGGTTTTTGTCCCGTTAATTTGTATTTGTAGTATTAAAATTTTTGTATTTTCTGAAACAAAGCTTAGTCTGAATGTTCAAATGTGTTCAAATTTGGTAGTTACTTTCTACATACGTTTGTATGTCCATCACCATCACCATCAGATTAGATCAGAGCATCAGATTTAAATATAATTCTTCTTCCCGCACTTTAATAATAACCATAATAATAACCACATCACGACACATTGACTCAGCCCTGCGGTAAGTATCGTAAGAACTTGTATTGCAGGTTCTAAGCAACGACATGGTATATACTAAATAAACAATAATAGAACAACCAAGACCGGTAAGTGAAACAATGCGTCTTCAAATAATGCAAAGTCCCGCCCCCACCGGGATTCGAACCCGGAACCTCTAGCATAGCAGTCGGCTGTTTACACCACTGCGCTACTGAGGTCGTCGAAATTTTATAAGAACTTTATATGTTCAAATATGAATACTTTAAACCATTAAATGTTTTAATTACTATTTCATTTCATATAAACAAAATCCACTGAAAGTATATACTATCTTGTGTTTGTATTTTTATTAGAGTATGAAAATGAAAAAAAAATGAAAAAATATTTATTTACACCAAAACATTTTACATAAATAGCAGGATGTCTTTTGGTCCCCTCACTAGGCAAGCCTGTATCGAGGGAACCTGTTACCAGGTTTAACAATATTATTCAAACATTCCTTTCGGCAAACATCAATACTTTACATGATACATGATAGTAGTTTTGCAAAAAATAAATACCAATAATAAATATAATTAATTCCATGCTTCAGGCAAAAACATAAATAAAGTAAAATTCATCAGGTCGATTCTTATTAGGTACTGTACATAGTTCTATGAGTAGGTAGTTAAGAGATTCTCGGTTTCCATATAGGTTAAGGTAACTAGCCATTTGTAAATAATGGTTTTTACTTCATGAAGGGGTTTATTTTTTATATTGCAGTGTTTTGCTACTCTGTTGTAAATGTATAATTTTATATATGGTCCAATCCGCATAGCAAATTTTGTATTGACTTGGGTTGTTGGAAGATGGTATACTCTACGTTTACTAATCTGGTCATAGTTACTAAGAGATTTAACTGAACTATGAATTGAAAGAGATGTTTTCAGAATAAAAAGCTGCCGTACGGTACGTGCCGTATATCGCATTTTTTTATCAAAATATGATTATTTTTATATTTATTTAAAAAAGGTGGTATTGCATCTGTGAATGTTTTGTATTAATTGGATTTAGACATTAAAAAGTAGACGCTAATTAAATAAAACAAGATATATCAAAGACTTGGCCCATATAAACATTTTCAGGGGATAAAAATTAAGTTTCACATTAGAGTTTTTCATCCTTTGCCGACGATTTGTTAACACTATTAACACAGTGGTCTGTTTTTATAAAATAATTTTCTTTCCCGGAATAGGATTTATCCCATTGCCAAAAACCTGGAAAAGGTAACAAAAAATAAAAAGACAAGTATTAGTATGAGATTCCGCACTAGGCCGGCGTTTAGGGTTCCGTAGCCAAAGGGTAAAAACGGAACCCTATTACGAAGTCTCCGCTGTCCGTCCGTCTGTCAGCGGGATGTATCTCATGAACCATAATAGCTAGACTCTTGAAATTTTCAGAGAATGTCTATTTCTGTTGCCGCTATAACAACAAATACTAAAAACCTAAAGAAATTAAAAATTAAAGGGGAATACCATACAAATTATCTAAAAGTATATGTAATGGTAAGGAACCCATTTTTTTAATGCTTATTTCGCGAAAGCAACTTACGTCGCTCATATGCCACTTTAGTTTTAAATTTAACTCTAATTTTATCCAAGACAAGTTAATTAACAAGAAAGTAATTTAAGAGAAACCTAATTAAACTTCACGTACTCGTTAGAACAGAGTGAACAACGCACGGAAAAAACTCACCCTGCATGTTAATTTAAGCAAAAAACACTGAAATAAAATCACACACCTCATTAGTAAACAGAGACTGCAGTGTGAGATGGCAGATTTTTTGTAGGTGAAAATTTACCTTTTGATACCTCTTAGGTACCTTCAGATTGAAATAGTGGAACACCCACGTCTTTCTAGGTACTGTCATACAAGCCCAAAAGCCCGGCTTGCCCTATCGAACCAAGGTAAGTTCGCGCTCTCGTTCATTCATTACTTTTCATATCAAATAACAACATGCTTTGCATAGCATGGTTCAAAATTCGCGCTAATTCGAACGCGTAAGTATGAAGTGTAGATTTAAGAGTAATGAGGCAATAAGACATTTATCTAAATTAATTATTAAAACTACAATAACGTATCTCTCGGCTTGCCCTATTCTAAAACTCTAGGCACGCCACTGCGTCTTTCAAAAAGTCAGTCCAAAATCGGTCATTAAGTCTTGTAGGAAAAATCGGTCCGACTTATCTGTCCTACAAAAAATCGGACGTGCGTGGCCGGGGAGCCTTATATGTGAATTATTTAACTTGAATTATCCAAAACTATTTAATAATGCGTTTAATATGTGTGTGTATGTCTATCTGTTTGTTTATTATCTTTTCACGGCTAAACCACTAAACGGATATCATAAAAATTACGGAAATACTCGTAGCTTAGAAAGGACATAGGAGTTCAACGCCAACGAAGTCACGGGCAAAAGTTAGTCAATAAATATATATTTCGTTGGCTTAGTACTACTTAGCCATCTTAGTAGGTAGGTAGGTACTAAGGCTTCAGCTAGTTTAGGAGTTTTCATTTGATTTTATTTATCTATCAAATCCGACCAGTCAAAAACGTAGACACAAACAAGCAAGTTTATGTTAGTTTGCTCGTATTAGTAGTAAGTTAGTTCGGTTCCCGCTCCCAGAGGAATCAAAGGACAGCTTACAACTTTGCGACTTAGATACCGACCGGCTTAAGTTGTGAACAGAGTTGAAAGAAAAACGTGGTTTGGTAGAATCATGGACACGGCTGCGTGTTTTATGTGAATACATGTTTCTTTTTTGACAAAAAGTTGATTAATTTTTACTTGTTCAACGGGTTCACTTGTTTTATTAGATTTGGAGTGGTATAATTCAATTTTGGATAATGATTAAGTACCTATCTATATATGTAATTACAAAACAAAACTGTCTCCCGTTTTTGTTAACATCAGTTTCATGAATCATTTCTTAACGTGGAAGCAAACTCCTGGCGATGCGTTTTTAAGTCAGTCCATTTTTCTTTAACTTGTACCATACAAGCCGTCCGAAAGTTAAGCTCGGAGACGGCAATAATGTATGGAGTTTGTGCTGTCAGTGTATCCATACAACTCACCGATACCTACTCACCCTACTGTGTTATGTTATCCTGGTAGATCGACTCATTTGTTATCACCATATGTCCACATGCATTTATTTATACGCCACTCACGAGGTGCCGGGATCGATTCCCAATGGGGTTTGTCGAAAACAAGATATTCGCTTCTCGATCTTATTTTCTCTATTTTTCAAAATTCCAAAAAGGCAAACTATACAAATGTTTATTATTTATCTATTAAATATGCGATACAAAGATTTCTATTTCGAAGTAGGTATGAGTCAATATGTATGTTTTTAATGAAGAATGTATGGAATATATATTGTAATTGAACTTTCACTCCTACTGCACCATTTTTTACTATTCCTCGGTAGCATTTGAATTTTCTCTACCAACGTCTATTCTTATGAATTCGTTTGTCCCGACTATCAAGGCATAGACAAAACTTTTAGGGGTATTACTAGAAAGGGTAACTTATAGGACGATAAGCTAAGAAAATTTATTTTAAATTGAAAAATAATGAGTTAACCGGAAGGATTGTGAGTAAAAGTTCGTATGCAGATTGCTTTAAAAGCTAAATTGAGGAGTATAAACTAGCATGGATGATGAGATGAGAAAAAATAATTATGACAAAACATTGTCAAAAATAATTATGACAATGTTTCCTACTTACCTATATAACAAAGCTACGTTAAAGAAATGCCAATTTTCTGCAAATGTTGGCTCGAGAAGAAATCCTTTCGTTTCTCCGGTTCCTTTGTAAGGATTATTGGGTTTTACCTACTTATATTTAAACTCATTCTGTATGTCATTATCGTAAGGGGTTTAGAAAGGTTTAGGAATATAAGTAAACAAGATAATCTATCATGCTTTCATTCAACTAGCTATGTAGTTTTAAATCACAGTTCCTGTAGGTTGCTTGAAAGAAACAGCTTCGCTAAAAAGTCCGCCGTTTTGTTTGTTATAAATCATTGTTAATTGTTTTTGGCTATTTATTGTTTTCAAACTACTCTGGAAGAAATTTACTCTTATTTTAAATGTTATTGCTTTGTTTTATAAATATTGAACATTAATATTATAGGATTAACCAATTTAATTGAAAATTATGTCTGCTGAAAACATTTGTATTAATAAAGACAGTCACCGAAATTTTCCTCAAATCATTTATCATATAAAAATTTCTTTAAACCATTTAAATAAACGTATCGTTTGTACTATATTTCTTGCACTTATATGTATTTAGTGTGTACCTATATACCAGACATCCACATAAACTGCAATATGTAACAGCTACTAAAATAATCCTCAGGTCACTGCTATACAGTGTAACCTAGTATATAAAACATGTTGTTAATTAGATACAGTTAAAAAAACGATTCTTTAAATAGATTACTATACATATAATGTTTAAGGTTTTCTGTAACTCTTCATATATTATTATTTTTAACTAATTATCAATTTTATATATTTTATTCGTCTTAACTCATGCTAATAAAGATAAATTTCGATCGATTTTAAGTTTTGATTCCTATTTTCATATTTTTTAATATCATTAACCAGGTTTTTCCTAAGAGCCATAGAAGTCCGGACGAGTCAACAAAACATTAGGGAACCTGACTTCAGAAAGGACTTTAAACTCAAATCAGCTGCAAGCAAATTTGAACTTTAAAGCTGATACAAATAAAACCCACCAGCGGTAAAATTTAATGTTTCAAATCAGCTACGAGCTAAATGACAAAATGATTGGCACTAAGATGAAGAAGGTCAAAACTGAGCGACGTAAATTAGACTAATAAGTATTTCATATCTAGACAGGAGGGGCGGGAAATGCAGTTCAAGTGTTGCACAAGTTGCTTTCAACATTTCAACCCTCGGCTTGCAAACCTACCCTTTGAACAGCCAGTCTTTGCTCAACGCCCGGTTGAGGCGAACGCGTTATAGCTTTGACTGCTGACTCGCGAAGTTTGCCATTCCAAATTCAAATTGTGTTTCCAATTAGTATTTTTTTTCTTTTTCATTGCATAGTGAAGTGGCCAGCGCGATTATCTGTAAGTATGCATATCTTTTTTAAATTATTTTTTTACGTTACATATTCAAACGTCGGGCGATGGACACTTTTTTTTTACGGCTAAAGTTCTGTAATCCTGGTCGGCTGAACCGCCGCGTCGCCGTGAGGTCTTATTAAAAAAGTTAAGGTCTAGACTCTTCTTAAGTGTAGATTGGTGCTGTGTTGACATTATTTTTTGTGTGGTATCCAAATCTAAATGAGCTTAAAGGTTCTGAATAAAGAAACCTTTGCACTGGTTAGGAAGTAAATTAGCCAATTTGATGATGGAGGTCGCAGGTTCGAATACCTTCTACCACCTTCACTAGGGGAAAAGAACGTCAGCGATAAATATGAATTCTAAATTATATTAAGTAAAAAAGCTGCTGATAAACCTCATTAGGGGTTACTTGTTTATCTGTAAAAATTCTACGTGTAAATTTATTAGAGAATTAGAGAGAGAAAATTTGTGTAATTTTTATTTGTTCTTCATCATGGCCAGACAAGCAGACGGTTAATCTGATGGAAAGTGATACCGCCGCCTGTTAACACGACTATGCCCTTGATGTCTGAGAATACAAAGAGCATCGCCAATATGTTACCCATATAGAGGTAAAAAAGATTCATTTCGTGCCGGTAATTAGACTGGCTCTCCAATCCTTTGAACTGAAACACAGTGAACTGCTTCACGGCAGAGATAGAAAGGTGGGTGATAGAAACCCAGACAATCTTCTACATCGACCACAAAACAATGTATTCCTCAATCTTTAATTTTATTTCTCGTTGGTGTAGTGTTTCTTCTTTTAGTAGAATTCTTAAATATTTCTCTACTGAAATAAAAATCACTTCTTCTTTAAGGAGAATTTAAATATTTCTCAATCCAATCTAATGTCCCTTCTTTGTTGATTTGATTTGCGCGCAATTCCATTAAGGATGAAGTCTTTTCGAAAAATTCTGCTAATTTCGTTTCAGTTTAGTGCCTTCTTGTGTAAGGCTGAGACAAAATTTTATACAAAATTTTGAAGATGTTTTTAATTTTTTAAATTTAATTAACGGTACGAGTAGTATAAGTGGGAATCTCAAATAAATCTATATCAATCCATATGTGAAAAGATTGACCTGAATCTGTGTGGGTAAATAAACCAGGGTAGCAGAGGATCAAAGAATCTATAATTATCCGTACTAACAGGTACCTACCTACTATCTCAAGGATACCTATTATAGGGACCTGGTACAAATTGTATCTACAATACAAAAGTATTTAGAACAAAATAGACAATGATAAGGTTTGTTAGCACAAATTTGGCTTAGAGTTTTAAAGAGATTTATCTTAATTTATTGATATGGATTGATGGAGTTGAAGTCAAAGGTAAAAGGTGTAAAGGTATCTTTACCTCTACATGGGCAAAGCATTGGCGATGCTCTTGGCGTTCTTCTAGACATCAAGGGCACCGTCGTGTCAATAGGCGGCGGCATCACTTTCCATCAGGTGTACCGTGTGCTTGTTTGCGCATGATTTTGTATCAAAAAAGAGAAGGTGGTGGCTAATTTGTTTCAACTAAAGTTAAAATTAACGATATAACACTTCGAACATTCGAGCGTCCAAAAATTAATTTTTATTCTTCATAAAATACTTTTTCAATGCAGTTGTTAAAGTATGAAAAAAATGTACACGTTCTAGTCACCAGCAAAAGTTACTTTCACGTTTTACGGTAGAGAATAGTTAAGTATGGAATTTCAAAAATTTCTCTCTCAAGAAGCCGGAGATGACTGAGGAGGATGCTGTGTAACACTTTTGGGAATCTCACGACTTTATATAAAGCGTGTTCGGTTATTTATAAATTTAATATTGAGAAACGGTTGATGCTTCAATTTAAAATTCTTGTGTTTTTTTTTTGTATGGCTCTTCTTAGTTAGGTTTATGTTTTAGGATTACCATTAAAATTTGGTTATGATAAGTCAGAGAATATTTTAGAGAAATCGAATAAAAGGATTTTTCCCCGTTAATCTAACAAAGCAAGACACAATTATTTAAAGGGCTAAGACTCTTGAATATGTCAAGTTTATTTTTGACTTTCTTCTTACTCTGAACTAGTACCTATTTACTTTGGAAACATAATATGGCAAAAAATTTATTGGTTTCTCGATTTATAAAATTTTAATTAGTTTTGCGGATTTAAGTCGTTTTATACTTTGCTGGACTTGTGGGGTTTTCAATACAGATATCAATCTAAAGTCTGCATGGTCTAGTATGCTCTATACATTTGAACCGAAGACTTGATCTCCGAATTTAACCGACATAAAATGCGATGTTCCAAAGATAATATACATTGTTAAATTAAATGAGTTATGAATTATAATTCAAATTTTGCGTGGGTATGTAACAAAGGTAGCATACAATAAAATTAACTAAATTATCTCAATTTAATTGTGATATTTTCATATTCGATTCGAAATTTCAGTTCGAATTCGAAATTGGAGTTGTTGGGAAAGTTTAGCCAAAATTTATGATGTTAAGGCTTTGTCAGACCCGATCTACTTGTACTTGTAGTAAAGGTTTCATGAAGTAATTCCAGCGATATTATTATGCTAAATAAGGGTATCATTCAGTAATGCCAAAACGGTTCAGCCTACAAGAAATTTGTGGTCTGGTTTCTCGACTGAATTAGCAAGCAACGTTGTCGAAACATCGAGACGGCTAACTTAGATTTTGTACCTATATCGAATGCATAATTCAACGATTAAGTATTACTAGTAATAATATCTTGACCAATCAGACAAAGCTGTCAATAGTAAAGAAGTATTTTCTGACCTTAGGCGATATTTCCACTTACAATCAAGGCAGAAAACAAGAAGAGAAGTAGAAGAAAAAAGTCTTACATAATAAAAATATTTAAGGTTTATGAAATTTAGGCAAAGCGGAAAACTCATGCGCTATTTAAGTAGCCTCTCTGTTTTTGTACCTCTAACTTTCAAAAGAATGCTGTCAAAGAACTTTGGCGTTCGTTTTCTACGAGTGAGTAAGGTTGCCAAGCAACTAGCTTAGGCCGTTTATTATTTCTTGTATTCCTATCAATTGTTACTTCCCACTAGGCCTTCTGCTTGTCTATAAAAGTCACCCTTCTAAATATCACTGAACACCGAAAGATAAATACGGTTATAAAACCTTTACGCCCGTCTCGACATTTACGGAAAGTTACGTGTTTTTTACGTGTTCATTTCTCGAAGACAGTGCGCAGTCAGACATTTTGAAGGAGACATACTTCATCGTAAATAAGGTCCTAATGTTTGTCGACGAGACAGTCGTTATCTCATTGCCTGAAGTCATTCCGCCATACCCATCATACTCGGCCGTAATGAACTGCATTTTAAACTACGGCTAGTTTATGATGCCCTGGTATTTAGATTGCCTGAGGAGTTTTCATTAGCCTAGTTTTTATTTTAATTTCATCCCCACAAAATGTAGGTTATGGATAGATTATATTAAATTATTTACTTAAAAATCTAAAATAGCAGGCATTTTGCTGTCCCTCAGACGAATCAAGGAAGTTTATTCGTTTTCAAAATCAAACGAATTGCAATAGTGCCTATCGTCTTAGCTATTCGTTGTGTATCCATCTATCTATACTCAGTGGTGGGTACAGAAATTAAATTTGGGGGACCAGACAATTCATCCGCCTACAAAACTGATGATGACCTTTTTATAATCGGTTTTGGGGGGTTTGACCTTGCTAACTGTGGTTTATCTAAGTAAAAGCTAAAAGTTCGAAGAACTCAAAATATTTTGGTTCAGGATCCACTAGTCATCATGTTATATTATAAATACAAAACTGTCAAAACTGTATGTGCTTATCAAATTGGTCACATATTGTCTTTAAAAGAAAAAATAGTTTACGAAGCCAAAATCGCGGCCAATAGTAATTGTTTTGATATAAAACCCACTAAGAGGCAAATGACAGAAATGAGAGATTAGTAAATAGAGCTAGTAATGTCAAAAATGTTCAAAGATTCTTGTGTGCGGCATACTGCTATGTACTGCAGCATGTCTACTTGTAAATCTATACGTTTAATTGTAGGTATATTTGTAAACGTATTGATTTGACGCACACGTGAAAAAGCAAAGTTAAATCCGACGATCCGAAATCCCAGTAAAGTGATTAATTTTAGAAGAAAGCTTGGTTACGTTGAATATCGGTTAATTAAAAAGTATTTTTTTCATTTTTGGTAATCTCTGTAGTAGTAAAAGGAGCTTGTTATAATGTTCGAACTTCGAAATAACTTTATTTAGAGTATCATAATCTTGTTTTCGTATTACTTGTATTATTCTTCACAAACTTTCCTTTCTTCTTGTAATATAATAAGTGCCTTGGAAAATATTATAACATAGCTTTTTCCCGCGTATTCATCTGTGAAGAATTAAAATTATGAGCTTTTTTATTATTAATTGTGAATTAAAATTTTATCAAAAATCCAAAAAAGGACACAAGTGTACAAAAATGACACAAAAACATTGTTTCTAAATCTTAAATACAGGAAAAACTTACGTATTAAACTTAAATTAAGTGTGTAAAAAATAGTGTTCCAATAGAATATGCATTCGAAAACATTGAAAAAGTTACAAACAATGAATACTTGGTTTAGGAAAAAGCAATTAATTTTCGTTTACCTAAGGAAATGAGTGATCATCACTCAAATTAATGAGTATTATAATGAGAATAACTTCAGAAACATCTGCCACTACCTTACAAATCATATTATAAATATTTAAAAGGTCTGTTGTTACACTTTATTATGTTTTTATTTTATTTTATCGGAATAATTTATTTAAATTCTTCACTAAAAACTACCAGGAGAAAAGGATTCAGAAGAAAATCTGATAATATCGAGCTCCGCATTGTCTTCCGTTGTCTTTGCGGTATCGTCACTCCGTTTTGTTATTCCCAGACCGTTCGCAGCACAGAAATACCTCACCTATTTCCTTATCTACGTAAATATACGTTAAATCCACAATTCTATTGAAGAAATCCCCGCAGGTAATAAAAAACAGCGTGGAAAAGATTTTCGAAAAATATTTTCGCTAGAAAATCTGTAGTTTCGTACAGTATGTTCATTCATCGCTAACGTAGTAATGCAGAATGGTGTTTCTCGCATATCATATTCTTTTCAATGCATAAAAATATAGGTGAGCTCATTGCAACAAAGAGGTAATTTTTCATGTAAACGAGAAGCACACAAAGGTGATGCTCTTCTATATTTTATGCGAGCCTAGTACTTTTTGTTCGAACCGACCAGACAGACAATAGCGTTAGATAGCGGACGCTAAAAAGGTTTTTTGTGCAAATCCCATATGTTGAAGATGGTTCGAGTAAACAAATATAAATGGAATGTTCGTTCAGCTGATGTGCGATACAAAATATATACTAGTATAGTAAACAGGCATTCGACTCATGTGTTGTGGGCTATTAAATTTACTAGGCTTAGTACAAGAGTTGTCCGAAAAAAGAAAGAAATGTTCTGTTTAAGCCGGTTGTAGAAAGAGTAGTTTTCTAAAGATTCTTGCAGCGTGCGGCATACTGTTATATACTGCAGCATTTCTACTTTCTTTCTATACGTTTACATGTAGGTATACTTGTAAATGTATAGATTTGACGCACACTCGAAAAAGCAAAGTTAAATCCGACGCTACGAAAATCCCAGAAAAGTGATTAATTTTAGAAGAAAGCTTGATTACGTTGAATATCGGTTAATTAAAATATTTTGATGGATAGATGGTACTCCGGCTGTAATTTAGGCATTTTCTGCTTCTCAAAGTTTGCTCGGGACCTGGACACACATTAAGTTTCCATTATAGTTTACTTGGGTTAACGGTAAACCGTGTTATTCGGTGACACAGCTAAAATTGAAAGGTTCTCTTATAGCTAAACTCTTGAAATTACTGACTAGTGAAATATACATCGGTTATGGTCTGTCATTTCATTAGTCATCTATTTGGCAAAAAGTACAAAACAAATTCGTTTTTAACCCCCCACGCAAAAAAGGGGTGTAATGAGTTGGACGTGTCTTTCTGTGTGTCTGTCTGTGGCATCATAACTCTCGGATGAAGGAAGCGATTTTAATGGGTTTTTTTTGTTTGAAAGGTGACTTAAAGAAGCATGTTCTTAGCTGTTGTTCGTTATCGGTTCCCCATTCAAAAGTTATGGGAGGTGAAACTGGGAATTGAATGTACCCAAATATATCTAATCATGGGTTTTTTAATTTTGTCATTTAAGTTTTGTCGAAAACATTTAGAAAATTTCGGAAAAACATGTGATTATCACTGAAATATTATTTTGAGTATTATAAATAAAAAGTTGAAAAGGTCCTTACCTTTTTAAGTAAAGTTTACACTTTTAAAGTGTAAATGATTTATTGAAATGCAGAATGCAGTCAAAACAAAACCTCACTTATTAATAAGCAAGTTGAAGTTATCTCAACTTGGTCGTTGGCTGCATTCAAGTGAATTATAGTAGGGAATGAATTGGCGTATATTTGGCAAAACATTCGCCGAACTATAAATAGCCGAGACGAAGTTTTCGCCGAGCTATTTATGAGATAAATGGGGTAATTTAGACTCTTTGTTTAAGCTTTATTGTTTGAATTACTATTTTGGGTACATACCTCTTAGAGCATTTTAGTATCGACTCACCTGAATGTGTGAAAGAGATAAAGTCGTTTTATCTTCCTCATAAATTACCTAGGTTACGTTGAATTAAGAATTTACTATTGCTTCGTCTTTTTAGTCACTTTTCTACCGTGATATCGTACCACCAAGATGGCTTACAAAGGTTTGTAGTATAAACTTAGATATAGTATAGGTTACATAAGCTTTCAACATCATAAGCATGACAAAAAAACGTGCAAATCCTTTTTAGTCCGGTCAATCTAGACATTTGGTGATACATAAATTTACAACAAGCTGAAAATCAGAAAAATTGTTTGTAAATATAATAAAAAAGAAAATTTGAAAGTTCCCCACCAATCCGGTTTGTGGAAAAATTTTAACTCAAGGTCAAAGGTCAAAAAAATGAGTTTTTCGCGATTTTCAGCAAAACGGTAAGTTTTATCATAAAAATACTTCAGACAAAAATTGTAGATCATAAAATTATCTACAAAAAAGGTATCAATACTTTTTTTCCTACGAGCTACCGTTTCTGAGTTATTACGATCCAAAAAGTTGTAATGGTCATAATATGCACACGTTTCCACGCCACCTATGAGGTAGTGTACTTAGCGCGTTTTTTTTAACGTGGTTTCCCCAGTAGGCCTATTCCACGAGTCAATTATGATCCTGTTTAATTTGTAACTATTGCAAAATAACGGAAATTAGCAAAATAACGGAAATTAGCAAAGATTGTAATAGATAAAAGCGATGTCAATTAAAAAAAAGTAATGAAGCTTATCCGTCTGATTCAAATTCTTCTTCTTGTTCTTCTTGTGGTTCTTGTTCTTCTTCTTGTTCTTCTTCTTCTTCCTCCTCTTCTTCATCTTCATTTTGAGAACAAGTAAATTGCGTAAAGAGCGACGTATCGCATGTCATTTCGTTAGAATCAAACGAATCTTCCACTGTTGGTGATTCAACATTAGAACACGACCGGCCTTGACAATTTGTACATGCTAGAGAACAAAATAGTCCAACTTTTTTGCAACCACATCTAGCACTGCATCCTTTTTTGCAGTTGCAAAATATTGTGTTCAGCAGTTTCTCCGGCGCAGGTGGAAGTAAAGTTTGAACTGGTTCTAATGTATTGTTAACCAACTTCCAACCCCAGTTTGTAGGGTCTAGCTGATTACCCTGCCACACTTGAACTTGATAATATACCCGAAAAAGATGTTGATGAGCAGCATCTGAGGTTGGAGGAAGACAAGCTAATTGAACTTGTTTTTTATTTTCTATGATGATTATCTACTAAGCATATGAATGTTGATGCTCCCGATTTCTCAGTGACAATAAGTCTATCACCATACTTCAATTTTAGTCGTACCTTAATCGTTCTATAATCTAAAGTCGTAGTTTCGCAAACATTTCTTAATTCATTTAAAGTGAACTGACAATCATCGCTATTTTCAATATAAGTAAATATTTCCTCCATTGCCTGATTCGTAGCTTCTTCTTTAGGACGACCTATTTTAGCTCCAGTGGTAGGTTTCAAGAAAGAAAGATAGCAATCATGGTGATACTTAGCTTCAGCAGCAACTAAATCATATTCAAATTCGATTCTAGCAATAACGGCTTTTGCTGTAGCATCGTCACGAGTCCGAGCTGTTTTCAGAATTGAATCTTTAAATTGAAGTGTACTTACTTGGCTAATTCGACGGCGAGAATTTAAAGATCTTCTTCTCTCATACTCTTCATTCAATTCCTGGCCACAAAAGAAGCATAGTTTTTTAAAACAAAAAGCTGATTCACTATTACGTGATCTAGTACGAGGAGGACTTGATGTGGATGTACTGGCTTCTTGTTCTTCACGTTGTCTTTTATTAGCTGCAGCAATAGAAGACTTTCTAGTATAATTTTTACGACAATTCTCATGAATTGTCACAGATTTCTGATTTTTAAGATATTCCGAAAACTCATCTGCTCTTTCGATACTTGCATTAATTAATGTCTTCATACCACGTTCAACAGTAACAACCTCACTTTCAGTTAAAAGTTTAGCACAAATAAAACAATACTCTGACATTTTTGTTATTAAAACTCAAAACAGCACGATATAGGTTAGAATATAGGTTAGAATAAACACGTGTTTTTACTACAGAGTAGAGCTCAAGACTAACGGTATTTCATATAATATAGCAGGTATAAGACCCTAGCCACGCACACAATTGAAGAGGGGACAGATGTTGTCTCGAGGTTACACTGGTGTATGAATAAAGGGACTGGGTTTCATTTTACCTGATATTCTTATAGTTATAACTTATTTATATTTTATATTTTAAATTTAAGTTACAATGACCGATACATAAATAATATAACATATATTCAAACTCTAGAGATGTATGTACGTGGCGTACTCATGCATATTATGACCATTACAACTTTTTGGATCGTAATAACTCAGAAACGGTAGCTCGTAGGAAAAAAAGTATTGATACCTTTTTTGTAGATAATTTTATGATCTACAATTTTTGTCTGAAGTATTTTTATGATAAAACTTACCGTTTTGCTGAAAATCGCGAAAAACTCATTTTTTTGACCTTTGACCTTGAGTTAAAATTTTTCCACAAACCAGATTGGTGGGGAACTTTCAAATTTTCTTTTTTATTATATTTACAAACAATTTTTCTGATTTTCAGCTTGTTGTAAATTTATGTATCTTTACTCTTATTTTTTGGTCTAATTTGACCGGACTATTTGAACATCCTCTTTAAACCTAATGCAGTGACCGCTTCAGATAGCCAACTGTTCACAAAATTTTCTTTTATATGTTTTATTGGGGCTGGCAAGCATTTGAATAACACAAATTTTACTAAAACTATAGAAATATAGTTTAGCAATATAGTTTTAGTAAAATTTGTGTATTCTGATTTTACTGTTAAGTGTCATGAATACTCGTGACAACCAGATCCTAAGATTTTATGTCATACTTCTTTTTTTAATTGAGGCCTATCTGGAGAGCAGATTCGAACTCAGCACCCCATCAAAGCAATCACAATCTAATATTGTGCAAAAATGGGTGAAATTGAAAACTTTGAAGACATAAGTACTAGGAGCTAATAAAATTGAAGCTCTCTGGCAAATTAAATCAGCACGGCTTACTAAGGAGCCACTCGAAGCACTGCTTGGAAAAACTTGCAAATGAAAACAACTGCGCTCTTCATTGAAAGATACCAAGTTTAATTACGATCTAGTCTTCACTTGGAGAAAATCGTTTTTCGATAGCAAACCTCTCAAATAACTGATCTTAATGCCCGACCAACGGTTTCTGTTGATGTTTATTTATATATTTAATATCACATTGGGTACATTGGAAAGGTTTTTATTTGAAGCAATGTTATTTTTCTTACATAAGCGAAAAATAATGAGACTTTCATAGATTTCACACCTATTATTATATTTAAATAAATTAAATGTGTATTTGTTTTACGATTTCTGACTATTAATTTAAAATAATAGCTATCCTTACTAATTATAATTAGAAAGTTTGTAAGGATGTATGGATGTTAGTAACTCTTTGACGCAAAAACTACTTAATGGATTTTATTGAAACTTTACAATAATATAGCTTCTACATATACATGAGAATATAGGCTATATTTTTCAGATCTTGTGCGAATTATCCAAAATATAACGATAAATGTAAAGTGATAAAAATCCTATTAAAGCAATTTTCGACTTCTATGAGGACGAAAGTTGCGGGCAAAAGCTAGTATTACATAAAAACTGAAAATACGATTTGATGTATTAAAAGCATTGTCTGAAATCATACTTAGTGTTGTTTTTGCTGACTGGATTAAAATAATCCATGCTATTTTTAACTCTGACAGGAATTTGGAAAAACCTTGATGTTTAAAATTAAGGAGCACATAAAATGTATCTTTGATTTAAAAATATTATTTAAAGACAATTTTAAATCCATTCAATCAATTCTTTTTCTGAGAATCCGACAATCTATTTCGTGATTTGATTTCAAGAACTTTGATATTTTCACATTTATTTTCGGATGAATTTAAATCTATAATTAAAGTTTTCGTAATTTAATACTTAAATCACAAATTTAAATTTAAAAAATATTATTAGTATTTTTGTCAGTCTTTGATTTAAACCTAACAAAGAATATGTTAATATTATATTTTGTCAATTAGAACATACAATAATTTTGTGATTAATAATTTTTTTCTATAATTAATACAATTATTATTTTTCCTCAATTGGTCATATAAAATAAATAAATATTGCAATAATTAACAATGCTGTGTTTAAATATTGTAGGTACCAGGAGTACAGAGTGCATAAGGCATTAAGTAGTAGTTGGAGAATCGCCAGTAACTTAAGACTGCTGTCGGAAATTCTCGTTAAAGTCTACATCTTTGGGAGTTATTTAAACCGTCCTTTTAATTACTTTGTTTCGACTCAAAACATTGTAAATGCACTGTATAGATTCATAATAAAGATTTTTTTTTTTGATGGAACGAATGTATGAAAAGCATATTATAACGAGAGGCAACACAAAACTATCAATTGAGTTTCTTAGTTAGATTTTTAACCATCATAGATTTGTTAATCATCAGGTGATAAATAAACTTGACGGTTGAAAAATATTTAACATCCATATCATGTTTATACACATACAGTTATCAACATTCATGGTTATTGCAAAATCAAGAGTTGTTTATTTCCATTGAGATATTATTTCAAAATATTCACGTCTCGACGCGTCATGCGTACAAGGCAAGTCAAACTAAATATATTTAATGTTAGTGAAACAAGTGAACCGGCAAATCTGATGTGTGATAAAGATATTGAAGGGTTCTATCTAATGTTAATTTTCTGCTTTGATGTGGTCGCCATGGCAACTCCAAGGCCAGCCAACCGTTCTTTATCTGATAGGACCTAGCTGGAGATTCTACTGAAAATATAACGCACCAATAACCACCCTGATTTAACGGTGATATCCCATCTCGATTGGTTTCCGATTACAAAACTAAAAGTAGTTTTCTAAACATTTTAGAGTGTTTTCGAGTGGTTCGACTTTTAAGCAGTAAACAGATAGTATGAAATTATAATGGAATAAGTTTATTTTTAATGTTTATGAATAGATTTATATGTTTAATAAAAAGTAAGTAGTATATCTTTAAAATTGCAAAAAGTAAAAATATCGTGCCTTCCAGGTCTATCATGTGGCACTATAACTTCATTGATCGATACGATTAAATTTATTTCCTACATGCACTTTTCTTTTTCAATATTGATATCAAACTTTTGGAATGTTATTTTTATTTCATTTCTTAGCCTTTAACATGAAGTCGAAACGTTCGGTCAAATTGTAATGAATTTTATATGAAATCTTAATACAATTTCTTTTTGTATTGGTTTCTCGTTTTCCTTCTTAAAAAATAGATTATAAATAGAGCTCCAAGAATGTCAGTACAATGCCGTGAGAACTAGATGTTACATAGGTAGTACTCAGGGTATAATCGTTTTCATATGAATCATGTAGGATCATTAGTTACACCAAAAAGTTTTGTTAACAATCTTGTCTTTGAATAACATTTGAATATATTAATGTATTTTTTGTCTTTGCTGCGGTAGGAGCACTGCGACTACCAATAATTAATCTATGGTTTGAATTAATTTAAAAAGAGAACATTGCAGTTGCAGCCGTGCCTTTAAAGAATAAATGCCAGTCAAGTGTTATTCGGACTCTCAGTTGTTGAATTCCGTACCATCTTATGAACAAATATTATGCACTTTTAGATTATTTCGTCAAAAAAACAAGAACAACCAAAAAATTTCGAAAAAATTACGCTTTTGTATGGAAACCCTTTCATTTGTATTTCTTTATGAGTTTAGTTTTTGTTGACATAGCTGCAACAGAAATAGATATTCTCTGAAAATTTCTAGAGTCCAGCTATTGTGGTTCATGAGGGACATCCCACTGACAGACAGACAGACAGATGGACAGCAAAGGCTTTTATTACGGAACCCTTTAAACTATCCGGTAGAACCAATCCGACTTGTTTAAAGTACATACAACAAAAATATTTCATTTCGCGTGGAAAATTATTTTTATTCCACGGCCAAGAGCCATCAAACAAAATAATTGATACTTTCTGGCTTTATTGGTGCAATTGTGTCGGTTGTGGTTTAATTCAGACGTGAAATGCCTAGTGCAAGTGTTAATTAGGACGCCAATTTGAATCCCACACGAAACAAAAATACGAACAAGAGTAATTTTAAATTGAAATGACATTTTCCGTTAGGAATTCAGAATTTAAAATAGTTTTTCCTTTTCGACTTTTCCGTTCATTACTTGAAAACAATACAGAGGTAAAGCGTTCTGTGAGCGGATATTGCGCTTTGTAGCAAACCGGTGTAGCAGCCGGTGAGAACACTCCACTGCAGAACAAACATTTTCTTACGTACTAATGTAATTTTAATCAAGGCCGTTTTAAACTACAATTTACTTGCATACCAAAGTAGAATACAATTTCAACATTTTCAAACTTTATTTTGGTTAGTCTACAGGAACGTTCACTGCGGAAGTCATTAATGAAATACAATCTTAGTTTTATATCAGTTTAAATTATTTATTTTGATTCGTTTCAACAATCTACAAAAGATTTTAGAAAATAAGTCAAACCAGACTATCAGCAAGACAAGGAAGTCATTTGCGCGGTCCTCCCTTCCTACACCTAATCCTCAGGCACTCAGACGCGTGTAGCTTTCTCCCGGTGTTCAACATCCAACGGTACCAGGCTGACAGCAGACTGAAGAGGTGAATTACTACCTTCCTTTGTTTACGGAAGTTTTACAGTACGTAGCACAGTAGTTAATGCTAGTTGAATTTTGCTCTTACTAGGTATTGCAAAGCAGTGAAATAGTTGATGCGTAAGTGTTTTTCATGATGTATTTTCGTTTTTCTAGTCCCCTTGAGACCTTCACCTTCCTCGATATTTTTGTTTACGGTAAAACGGCCATTGGCGTAAATAAAAATAAGTATCAAAAATATTGTAAACAAGCAATAATTCTTTCTTAATAGCTTACGAAGGTACTGTGTTTTTTTCTTTATCAAATTTGCGTTGTGCGAAAAGAAATAGGTTTGATTTAATGTCAGTGCTGCTACCAGTTCTGAAACTCATTTTTAGGGTTCAGTAACCAAAGGGTTAAAAACGGGACCTTAGTGCAACATTAATTAAACGTCAACAAGTAGACGGCTCATCTGATGGAACCTGGTCACCGCCGCTTATCGATACATTTATGCCCTTAATGTCTGAATGCCAAGAGCTTAATTACTTGATTGACTTTTAATTTAAGTATTATGCACCTTAAAAGCAAAAAGTGAATCTGATTCCACGTGAAAGGAGGGTAAATAATAAAAGTTTCAACTACCGTTATATAAAATCACCGTTCTAAACGTTGGAAGCGAATCGATAAACCGCAGAAACATTCCAAAACCCATTTCAGCTATCGATCAGCAAAGAAGCACAAAACAATTATCCTGTTGTCAGTTGAATTAACAATCTGGCTAGATCCAATTCTTCACTATCCTTCGTTCGGACATCAGTCCTTTGCAAACAAACGTCATTTATCTTCCTATAGATTCTGCTCTCCTAATTACTCAACGGAATGGATGAGGTAGATTTTCCTGCGGTTACCGACAAACAAGAAAACTTTGTTCATAATAATAAAAATAAAGTTTTAGTTACAAAGGCTAACGATGTTTCCTGGTGAGCTATAAATATTATGTACCTGCTTCACAGACAATACTTTTATGTTTTATGATTTACGCAAAGTATTTTTGGAATAAAACTTCTTTTGGGGCACACAGGTAGGTATCTATTATTTTAAAGAATAAAAAGTTAGAAAGAACCATGTACATCATTTATAATTATTTCATACTATAAACATAAAAAAAGTGTTTTTTTAAACTTAATTCTTCTTTTCAGGATATTTTATTCATATCGACTATTTTGTCCTTCTTTTAGTTTGAGCGGCCGTGTTCCCTCCCACTACGAGTAAGTGACAATTTTCATGCATCATGTGTCCCCAGTCCCCGGACATATTGGGTGACAATGCCAGACTGCGCCCGAGATCACAATCCGTGACATGATAGGTTAGGTAACTAATGTGGACGGAGACAAAATATCAGACGACGCCGTGGGGCGATGTCGCCCGATGTCTCCGGGCTACATATATCGCTTCACAAATGTCGTTATTTTTATTGATGATAATTTTAATTTACTTTCTGAGTTATTCAATTTTCTTAAATCATTTGAAGGTGTCACAACCTTGTTAAGGTAAATCGCTCTAATATTTAATTCAAAAGCTTTCTGTTAATGTTGTAGAGAAGGGATCCGTTTAATTTCCTGATATATTTTATTGTCTCGGAATAATTTATGTTCCTAATAATAAGGGTGGATGGAGGATTTTATTAATATCGCCTACAATGGGGTTAAGTGGCATCAATTGTATTAATATAAAGGCAAGACTCCAATTTTATTTGGAATGTTGTATATGGAGCAGTATTATTCAAGCTAAATTTAGATCATTGAATTTTAGGTAAACATGTTGACTCTCCACGTGAAATCATGTTATAGTTGTATAAGAAAAATAAAAGTGTAAAAATTAAGAAATTATCAGCTATGGTGCTGATGGAAAAACACTCCGGGACAAATTTATAGGGGAGCTAGCAATGTATAATGTAATTTTATTAAGTTTTGTTAAACATAGCTATGTTAGACAGTGATTATGTCAATTTATAGATTTGGCATGGTATGAAAATTTTACAAGGTACGGTAGGATAATTACTATTCCACGTAAATTCGTGTCTTATGAGGACGACGTAGATAAAACATGTACCCGGGAATATTCACGTGATTCACGTATGTCAACTTCAGTTGTATTCATGACTCACGAGATTTGCCGTTTATCTGCGGCCAGCTAGTTGCATAATTTAACTTCCCCCATTCAAAATACTCCTTTGTCCCCACGTAATTGGGTGCAATTTACTTTGTGAAAGAATTGCCGGTATCTCCAGTCATATTAGGCTGAATTATGTCGTAATGACATTCAAAGTTTGTGGGACAAGGGTTTTAGGTTATGTTGTAACTGCTAGCTTGCAAGTGTTGATTTGATTATAAATTGCGAAGAGTTCCAAGTGTAATGTATGACAATGAATGCTGAAAATAATTAAATTTTATTATGTGAATTACTACGGTTTAATAATTGGATGAATCATTTTGACTCAAATTTAGGTTCTGAATGTAACAGATGCTAAGCAGATACAACGTGCGATTCAGATATTAGAAGGGTTAAAGAGGCTGCTTTATGCCAATTCGCGTATTTGACAGGTTACTATGAATATTCGTAAAATGGTATTTTCCTGTGTATTTTGTTAAATACAAAATTTGTTTCTTGTCGAATGTCGTGAAGTAAAAAAAAAACAAGATTTTAATATAGAAATATATTAAGATGTACTAGGACATCATAACCCAGTGGGGGCATAACCTAGCTTAGCAAAATTATATCTTAATCCAGTCCATTCAGAGGAAACCGCTACCCCTTTTGAGAATATCCCCGCTAACTGGCGGAAACGTTAAATTGAGTTAGTTCTACGAGAAATGGTAACTTGCTTTGTACGATACAATTAAGGTTATATCTTATTCATGCTGATAAATTGCAGGTCATGAAATGATTTTCAAATTGTTACTACTGTACTATTTTAATAGCTTTATTTAACATTTATTGTTATAGAACATATTAAATTATTATGGAAGATTTAGTTGCAGTTTAAAAAATATGTCTTCTAAAATGTACCTTTCCGCTATTAAGTCTTGTGGGTTTCCAAATTTTATAGACATTATTTATCGTCGAAATACTAGGCGAACATAAATTTTGTTTAATATGGAAGGCAAAAGCATAATAAATAAAGGAATTTCTCATTAATTCTAGTGTAGAATCCAAACAATGGTTTTTATCAGTCGTTTTTTAATACTTTCCACAGCAAGCCATCGAGCTCCATGATTTATTAACCTTTGTTAGGTTTCACGTGTATTCAGTACATTGTTGGACACTGCCCTTTAGAACCTATTCTACTAATAAGACGAAAACATGAATAAGGCTTTATGTTTTTGCTGTGAAGAAGTTCTCGTATTTCGGTTCGAAGAATTGAACAACCCTGTACAGTACTTATGCACATGACTTACCTAAAACTTTTTAACCTGGGAAACGCATTGGCTGTATCTTGGCTTTCTAAGACATCAAGAGCAACGTCATGTTAATAGCCAGCGATATCACTTTCCATCAGTTAAACCGTCTGCTTGTGTACCCATGGCGTTGTATAAAAGTCTCGCTTAGGCTCTGTGCGGACGTGTGTCCTGTGTCACCAGCCAATTTTTATTGCCAACACCATCGAAAACTGTAGTTGCTGTGTCCAGTGATGGCAACCACTCCTAGCTGGATTCCGACACAAAGCGCACGTTTGCGTGGTGCTACAATGTTTATTTATTTATTTACAATGTTAAAAACGTTGTTTAAAATAGTGCTCAGTTGAAATATCAGTTGTGAAATAATCAAAATATATAACTTTTAGTTTTAGTTTTTCACACATTTAGGTACCTACATCTGCTTCGAGCAAAGTCACGAACTGTAACACATACTTTTGCTGTTTTACGTAATAGAATCGATAAACAAAACACTCATCTTCGAAAAAAGTGGTTATCAATTTACATGATACACCTAAAAGCTATAAATGGAAGACAAATAAAAATAGAAGCTAACAGCCTGTATCGAAATAAAATGTTGGTTCTTCGGTTTTTAATCTAATGGGAGTTACACAAAGGTAAAAGATAAAATAAAACCTTTTTTGTTTTAAATAATGAAAAAAAAAACAACGAAGACATGTCAATAAAAAACCCCCAAAATCAATTAAAGGGATTATAGGGATGGGAAATAAGGCATATATTGTAAATATACACGCATAAGTATCTCGTTTTTAGGGTTCCGTTCCTCAAATAGAAAAAAGAAACCCTCGTCATTTTGTTTGTCGCAACGAAGACCAGCGTGGCACTTCCTAATTACATAGAATTATGAAATGTGGCAAACAACAACGTCTGCAAAAGCGACAGAAAAATCTAAACAGAAAATTTGAAATTTGAGCGATGTTCGATGCATAATAATTAAGGAACTTATGTACCAATATCACTTTATTATTATGAAACTTTTACATATCTGCAATTTTGCGCGGAACACTCAGTCTGCGAGTCCGACTCGCCCTTGTATTTTTTATGGGAAATACACAGCTGAAAGTCTATATTTAATCTAAATAACCATGAGATGATTCAATTCCAAGTATTTGAGAAAACAGTAAAATGTAACATACGGTGTAGGAACAAGTAACTTTCAGTTCGTTCTCGGAATTTTGTTCACGTTTAATATTAAAAATATAAATTTTAGCTTGGTCGAATGTTTGAAGTTATTTTATATGAGTTATTTAGTGAAGTCAGAACAAAATTAATACACGTTTCAACATCAAATACCTTAACAAACACCAAACAGTTTTACACCTAATAAGGTATATTAAAACCACATTAACTTTTACAAAGTAAATGAAAATAAGTTGTGAACCACCCGTTTACTACGCAATATCGTAGTAGTCGTAGCCAGCGCTGCGTAGTAACCGTAGTATTAAAAGCTTTTAGCAGTTACAGCCATTCCATCTGACGAAGGCTATTTGTGAGGTTGTTGTTAGCCGTGTACATGCATATTGTTTCAGTGTGGGTAACCTCGAGTTTGCTGAATAAAGACGACACGCACACTAGAACAATGTGCATGTATACTACTCATCACAGCCATAGCGGAACGGTCTTTGTGAAATGGCATGACTGCATCAACCTAACAAAGTTATAATACGACCGTATTAAACTAAGTTATATTCAATACATATACTAGTAATCCGACCTGGGCTCTTCCATGTTAAAGATTTTTTAAGGATAATTTAATTGATGTTTCCAATTTTACATAAAATAAGTTTAAACTTCGTTGTAGAATGAAATGCACGTAACTAGTTGTTCACTATCAAAAATCTTTGACGTAATTAACTTTGTGATGATTTAAATAACAACAATATTTTTTAACTACCTCCAATGTCTAATTTTCCATAACTTCTGGCCATTAGACGAACCATTTATTTGTTTGTCGTTTCATTGGTGTTAAAAACAAACTGTTAATTAAAATAGTAACAATAAAACAGCGGAACGATCATACCCCAAAACAATAAAAAAATCCAACCTAAATTACTACGCTTTTCATCAAACCGTGTTGCTCAGTTTCAGACATGACAACTACATACGTATGTATATCATATGTATGTATAGTCAACAGTGTAATCTTTCGGGCATGTAACCTGAGATTAGTTGACGAACTCTGAATTTCATCTGAAAACACCCACACCCGGGCGACATGACCACGCATAATTCAACGTGAAAAATGAAATATCTCTGCGGATAAAGCAATGTGTGAACGTATTTTCGCAACCAACTTGTGTTTTCTGCTTTCCTGGTAGTTTTTTAAACAAGGTTGCTGTTTAGTTAAATAAGGATTTTTTAATTATTTTTTAAGATTAGAAATTTAATTTTAAAAGAGAAATTTATTAATTAATCACAGTAACATAATTATGACTCATGACCATCGAATTCAAGATAATCCAAATAAAATACAACGACAAGTCTACTTCCTTGTAATACCATAGATATTTAATTTGTAACAATATATAATAAAGAATAAAAAATATTTATCACCATACACTAGATGCTTCTGGATGTTCGGAATAACAGTGATATTTGCCAAAAAATATGTTCTCCTACTTTATTTTTAAGGTTCCGTACACAAAGGGTAAAATCGGGACCCCATTGCTAAACCTGCGCTATCCGCCCGTACATATTTCCGTCAGTCAGAGTGTTGTATCTCATGAACCATAATAGCTTATCTCACGAAATTTTCAGAAAATGTCTTCTTGTGTTGCTGTTTTAACAAAAAATAATAAAAGCATTAAAAAACAATATTATTTTTGCTTATCCTTGTTTCTTTAACGAGACTTAATCTTAGAAGATTGTATTGTATTGAAACGAATCTGATAAGATTGTACGGAACCCATCATGTACGAGTTCAACTCACTCTTGACCGGTTTTATATTTATTTAAATCTTAATTTATTTGTTGAGGTTGAGTCATTTATTTTTTGTAATGTAAAACATATATTATTCTTATATTTTATAGCTAAAATGTTATTTATTTAAGGTAAATCGTGTTGCGTTAGTTAAACTGGCAGAGAATGGACGCCCGTCAATTTGTATTGGGTTAAGAGCGCGTTGCTCGATGTTCATATTTTCTAATAAACCGATTTTCAGTTCAAAACTTAGCTTCAAAAACATGGCTTTTATTTATGTGACTTTTACTGCCTGTACTGCTTTTTAAGTTTCGATTAAAGTGGTTAATTTAAAAAAAACTATTTAAATTGAAATAAATGACGAAAAAATATTTAATATTAAATTTTACAGCAACTAAAGTACTAGGAGTTCATGAATGAAAGAATATTAAATTATTAGATGTTTGGACATTCAAAACCAACAAACATTAACAAAGAATTCATGTTTAAGTTTGGTACTCAGTCAATTCTTAACTATTAAATTTTTAATGCCCGTGATTTTTCTTTTTGCTTTCCGTCGATAATTGGCACATCAACAGCACCTGTGCATGAAGAATGACTTTTTACAAATATCCAATAACGACGAAAACGCTTTTATTTCTCAAGGTTTTTTGTTTATTTCCCGTAAATGCGTTGATTTAAATGTTTCCTTCAATACGTTTGGTTTGGGTAAGTGATTTATTGGGAACAAATCAATCATTAATTCGCTAAAATACACAATATAAAAGATGGAAAAAATTTAAAAACAATTTGTTTGTTAGTGCTTCCATTTTTAAAATTTAAAGACTGTTTGTCATTCTCAAGATATAACTTTTGAAAACTGTTAATGTTTTCAAACTACGTTTTTTTCGTTAAAATATTTTAATAAACAATAGGTTTTTTCTACTTTTAAAAATATGTTCTGCATAGCATACAAAATTAAATTGAAACAAAATCAACAAAGCACCCATTAAAATAATGTATTATTTAACAATAGGCACCAGGCGTTCATGGTCGTTGTGGTGTAATTTATGTTCCATCTATAGGGATTTCAGGCTATCTGTCAAATTGTAATCCAGACGGGGATTACTATCAACAGAGCATTCAATTTATAGTTATCTATCTGTATAAATAAATTAATATTGAATCTGATTGACAAAAATATTAATCGTTGTTTCTTTATTTTTGCAATCATAAGTTAAAGTATTATATTCGAATTCGATATTTCGAAATTTCAACATTTTTAGGGTTCCGTGCCCTAAGGGTAAAAACGGAACTCTATTACTAAATCTCCGCTGCCCGTCTGTTTGTCAGGTTGTATCTCATAAACAATACTTTTTTTATACTTTAAATATTAACACTTTAAATATTTTTATTCAGAAACAGTAGCTTAGTATTTACTGTCATTAAGTCATGCTAGCCTAGTAATAGGCCGTCTAGTAACCGGGAGTACTATTAATCAGTGGGTTCAACTCCCGTTTGTGATTTTTTTTTCTTTAGCTCAAAGAAAAAATAAAATCTTTTACGACAGAAATTTTGTTAAATACTGGTACGAGTACTATCGCAAATCAACATTCATTACGAAATTACTTATCTACAAATAACAGGTGCAGACTTACTTAAAATCAATTGCAATACAATGCGTTATGAAATTGATAAGACATATAATTTATTTCAGACCTCTATAAATATTCAGCCATCAGCATGTAAGTATTTTTTTAATTCTAGGCATAATGAATATATTATTTTAGCAACTTTTAAGTGATATTAAATTTTAATTTTGAATAACTTGGTACAATATAATCCATACAAGGCTAATAATAAATTGACGGCTTTTGAAAGAACGCCTTCAACAGATTAGGTGGAAATTAATTTTACAAGTGGTAAATTTAGGTAGTAAACGAAGGTATACTCGTATGTGGCATTGGATGTGGATTAAAGATACTCTATTGTTTATTTCAATTTAACATCTGCGTGTGAGACACGCATTATGGTCGTAATTACTTTTCCAAGATCAAATAGATCTTGGGAGCATGTAGGTATTTTAACTCAAGTGTTACATTAAATATCAATTTATTTGACTAGGAACGCATACTATAATAGGATGTAGAAATATTGCAAGTAATAGAGTTTGTAATACGAGAGGCGTAATACGACCGTTGCTTCATATTTCACCAGCGCCGCTCACCTTCTGCTTCGACTTTGAGGCGATACGATACTGTTACGGTACTGATAAGTGAGCTTTGCAGTATGGATTTTTATACAAAGAATACCGAAGACCTCGAAGATGCGATGTTGATCCCTGTTACGACCCTCAGCTGTTAAGGCTGTGGGTTTTATTTTTGTTTTAATGACAATAACTTTGAGTAATTTGCCAGTGCCCAGATATATTTATAATCAAGTTTTAATGATGAAAGAAATGAAGAGATGAATTATGAAAGGATGAAAATTAAAGATGGAATTATGAATCTGCACACAATTTGTTGATTTACTTGGGAGATGACGAAAATAGTAGCCAAATCGTCGTATTTCACTTTCTCCTCACTTGTACAGCACTACAGAGATTCTCTGGTCAAAAGACTAGCATACTACACATATTCTGCTAATATACAAGAAAAGATATTAAAATAAGAAAATTGAAGCTGACAGTTCTCGTTCCCGCCAAGTAACTCGGCTTTGGGTTTAAAGGGCAAACAATTCTTAACTATAGATTGTGTTGTTATATCCACACAAATACACACACATGCAGTCGATTGTGTGTGAGAGGACGTGGTAGCTTAGTTTGTTACGTGCCTTTGTTAACCGACCGACCCGACCTGACAGGTCGTGTTCGAGTCTTGGGTTACCGTACGTTGTTCTGCCACGTTTCTCATTGTAACCGGATATTGGCGACAGATTCGCAACCTCTTACATCTGGAGCTCAACATAAACATGTGAAATGCACTGTGTAATAATTACGGCGTGAGTTGGTGTTGATGTTTTATTGTGTCATAAAAGCCTAACTAAATAATAAATAAAATTAGTTTGCAATGAAAAATTTTCTGAACGTAATAATAATACATCTTTATATGTGTTGCTAACGTATAAATTATGATAGATGTTGCAAGTTACGTGGAAATTACCCACGGGGAAAATGCACTTTCAAGATAGCCCCTTATACAGATTTATTTCTGAATACACAAGTAAATTGCCGTCTGTTACGACAATTTTGCAATTTAAATGAGTTTGAAGTTTTCTATAAATATATTCTAACAAGTTTTATATTTTTAATATGAACTATATTAATATAGCCCTGCCGGTCCCTATATTAATATAGGGACCGGCAGGGCTAAAAAGGCGCTTTGGCAATATTGTATTTGATTCGACATATGATGCATCTGTCAAATCGTTGAATGGCAATTTAGGGGTCCTTTAATTTAGATGTTTGTCGGCTGTTTTCGGTGCCGAGTGGTCCTGGCACCTTAGATATGGACTATTATTCCGCAAGCGTTAACGCCAACAGAAAATAAAAAGGTATTAAATGACATTATAATGACGTTACTTGAGGAAATATCATTTTTATTTTCTGTGGGCGTCAACGTTTGCGGAATAACGGCATTTGTCTAAGGGGGCTGGTAACGGACGATCGCTTTTTATACAAAACGTGAGGAAAACAACAACAGGGTGGGAACTTTTTGTAAAATCAAAAGCGAACGTCCATTAGCTGCACCTTTAAACAAATGCCATGATTTCGCAAGCGTAAACGCTAATAGAAAATCAAAATGTAAAACTATGACATTACAATGGCGAAAGTCGAACGCGAGGAAATGTCATATCAATACATTTTTATTTTTTTAAGTGTCATTTGTCTAAAGGGGTTGATCGACTTACGTTAGATAGACGGCCGACAACCAACGTCTAAATTGAAAGAGTCGGTAACCAGTAATGGTTGCGAATTGAATTTTTAGCGCTTCATAACAATGAGCGGCCATCTTGAAAAAATTAGAGAAATATGATATGTCAACGAACGAAAAAAAAATAAAGCTTTCGCAGCCTTTTCAAATCGTTATTTTGTAAGTGAGATTTCTCGTACAAAATGGCAATATACAACAGTCTGAACAAAATAAACAGCCTAGCTAAAATTCCTTGTATTTGTACATATAGCAGAGATCATAAGAGGTTCGTAAAGGTCAGCAACTTACGTAACATCGTCTAAAGCGCGGCGACGGTAAAAAATTACCTTAAGGTAGAGAAATTACGGTAATTGCTTATCATCTTGTCAGAATACTCGTTTGCTAATTCAGTTTTTTTTTCAGTTTAGTTTTTTCAAACAGTCCAAGAGCGAGTTGGGCTTGTTGATTATAGGTTTCCGTAACATACGATACTATACAAGATTTAATATTAACGTTATGATTTGAAGAGATACAATACAGCAAATGTTGAGGTAAAGAAAAAAATATACACTACTTCTACTACTAGATATACATATACATTGTAAAATTTGAACTGAGTATCTATCTGTTTTATGTTACGGAAAGACGGATGAACTGCGAAGGCTTAGTGATAGGGTCCCATTTGTGCCCTTCGAATACCATAAGAGATCGTTTATATTACACCAGGCCTTGCACGGGCCGGCACGGATTGTGACAATTTTCATACATTTAGTATGAAACCGTAAACACCGAGTGCCGGACACAGATCATGCACGGTTTAGTGCCACACTGTCAGTTGAGTTGGAGTGGAGTTGGCTGACGTTATGTCCGCAGAACTTCAAAAGCCTTCCCAAATTAGATTCTATGCAACACTTTTATATCAGTTAAAATTGGTTAATTGAGTTTTGACCTCGTCCGTCAGTGCCATCCGAGCTCAAAATGGACGGACTTATTTTAATCCCATTTTTATTGGAAACCGGGTTTAATTAATATGCAGCTTTCATGCATTGCTAGTGAAAACATCGAGGTTTCAATATCTATGGTTGAAATTAACTTTTATGATAGAGATAAAAAATAGTTTAAAAGAAACGGTGAAATATTATTTTTTACATTATTAAAGGCGATAGAACAGTAATTCTAGAAGTTTCCGACCTGGATTTATTGGAGGTGGACGATAAAAAATAAAGGAGGCACTCTGCCTTGACAGACACTCTGATTGATTTTTTATTGGGATGACGAGTTTTATTTTAGGTACCGACAACGGGAATCTACTTATTTTTAGTTTCAAGACACTGAAAACTTTAATTTTTATTGATGATGAAAATGAAATGAATTCTGTTGGTTAGTCTCGCTAAAACTTTAAAACGGCTTGACCGACTTTATTCTTTGTCCGCTCTGATATACTGGGATAATTTATAATCAAATGTAGTAAAAACCCAAATGAACGGCCTTAAGAATTGTCAGCTATTTTAAAATAAAAACACTTTTGGTATATTTGTGTGTAGGTCACATAGAAATAATAAAAAAGACTGCAGACTGGTTGTGTTTATACCGTAATTGTTTACAAATTTTCTTATAGAACATAATTTAAGATTTATAACCAAATGTCAAGAATAGATGATTCACAACTAGGGGCGCATGACTCGTTGTAGCAAAATTAACAGCTTAATGTCATTTGATATTATAAACTGCAGTAAGTTTAAGTGCATCGGTGCATATTCTGCAAATAATGGCAGACTTTGCTTTATAGTGTCGCGACGAGACCATCTCTGTTTGTTAATGGCAATATTTTGTCATTATGCTATCTTAACATTAACTTGAAACTACCCAAAAGTGTCTTTGTATGAGTGCATATCAATGGCTTAAAATTATAAGATTTATTTTATCAAAACGAGCCAACGACTTTGAAAGCTGTAATAAATTAGCCTTCTTTGTACTATTTTAATGGTTTTTGTCATTTTCTCAATTACTGTTATGAATACTTAGGGCATGAGTCCAAATTGCGGATAATAAAACACAGATGACGCATTTAATAGTCATATTAAGGTATCGTTGGATGTTGCTATTAATATATTAAATCCATTAAAATAGTTATTGAAATACTATAGCAACATCGTTAACAAAGTAAATTTAAACTTGTTTTGTCAACACGGTCATAACAACATAATGGAAATTAATTTTTCATCGGAAACATAAATATAGTCGTCCATTTATATTTGCTGACCTTCTCAAATGGCGGAATTTCATTATTAAGTAAATGTAACGACCATTGTGTCCCACTTTACGTGAAACACAAATATGAGTAGTTAGGCAAATAGCGAGCCACGGACAAATTTGCCAATTCATTTGATGTTAATTAGTTCATCAAATAAACAGTTCGTTTGCTGTTTAATCTATGTATGTCTAAATTTTAAACATATTTTAATTATGAGGCTACATGAACATTTCTGTACTATCGTATGAGACGGATAATCAAAGAGATTGAACACCGAGTAAATCACGTTTCTTGTATTTTACTTTTTAAATTATTACAAATAAAAAAAGTTTTAGCGGTAATAAATACACATACTGAAAAAATTTCCACAACTGAAAGACGGATGGACAAAAGAGGTTCAGTAATTAAAGTTTGGTTACGAAACCCCAAAAATGAATTTCAATTTCAAAGTGTGGCAGTTTTTTTAATAATATGAATACCAATTAACAAGTTAAATACCAGGGGACTAAAACAGCAGAGAGAATCAACAGAACTCATTAGCATGGTTTGAGAATAAATTTCGGCAAGCCCGACGAGTTACCGCGTAGTTGCGGTGTTACCCGCAACGGTGACGGCAGAGTTAATCTATTCTTTCGCATCTCTGCCCGCCTGGTACTCACGGTTGAATAATTTAAATTTTAAACACAGAGTTTTGTTACGAATTTCCCCGGAATTTAATTTGAAGTGTATGAATTTTTCATATTAATTACCAGAAGTCCTTTTTATGCGGTTTTACTTAACTCGTTGAGGTCATGAGACTAAATTTACTTAAACCCTTATAAATATAATATAAGAAATTTTAGTAGTTTTTCAAGGAAACTGATACTGAGAAATAAGTCGGAAACGTTCATTCTCATTTTCAAATTTATTTATAAAATCAAAATGAGATTACTTATTTTCTGAGTTTGGATAAATTTCAAAAGTAAAAGTAGCTTAAATTCTAAATAACTCCTTTTGACAGGAAATTTTAACTCGTTAACTGACTAAGATCCTGGCCACGTAGATGTAGGTAGCTTATTTTATGATAAACAAAATAGGTTGGATAGGTAGAGGTTAGTGAAGAAAACTGATTCATTTTCAAATTTTGATTTAGGCTTATCGGCTACATTTTATATTTCAGTGCCCGAGTTGTACTTTTTCAAAAAGCGATGTAGTAGATGCGTATTTTTTTTAAATAGAGAGCTATAAAAGTCTAGCTTACGATAAAAAAATATTAATTAAACATGAGTTTTATGTAAGAACTGTTCAATTAATTTTCAATCAATAATTTACGTCTGGCGCGGCCGGGATATAATTAGTAGGTGTACATCGTTATTTTATCCTGTTTTGTCATATCTCAAAATATGCAGCATTATTGATGAGGTGGTATATATTTGACATTAGAATCATGATGTCTACTTTGTAACGACGAAAATCGAGGTATCGGCCGAATATTCGCGTGTATTTACTACGAAAGTCTTTCGGTCGGGTCAGCCTGGCTCGCAGATACATTCATTCCGATCGAACTTTGTTGATATATATTGCATCAAAAACCTTACTCCGAAGACACCGGCACATTGATTTCGAAAGCAGAGCTATCGATGATTTTGTGTTCGGTCGGTTTATCCGTCAACCCGAAGTTTCGGTGACAGAGTATCCCTGATTTCAATATGTTCGAGAACGCTAATCTCCAAAACCACTACTATTCATTGTATCGGATAGGTACTTTATTATATATTTACCAATGTTAGTTCCAACTTGAAACTTAGATACTTAGTTTTAGAGCAAATACTGCTACTTACTTCAAAGGCCACTTAAATAAATCCACTTATATATTTTTTTCGGAAAGCTTTCATTATTTGATTATTAACCTGTCTAGATAGAGAGTTGGAACGTAAAATGTCAAAAAAATTTAATGGAACGGGTAAATAATCAAAGCTTTCGTTATTTTAATTTTTTTGACATATCTTTGACAGCCTATCTTTTTCCAAGATGGCTGCTCAGTAATATGGATCACTGACTGTTTAATTTCCAGGTTATAGTGGCTATTTCATATTATTTGACTAAATCTCATTTATATTCTAATGGGCTCTCTTTATCCCTGCAGTTGGAAAAATATTAATGTTTTCTTGTTTATTTATTTTTATGATGAAAAATCTAAAAGGCCAATATCGGATAGTCCATTTGACGAGAAAGATTCGAATAAAGAAATCTCCAAAGAAAATTGCTTGTCACTTCCCAGTCTGAGTCAAGGGGAAATAAGTGATTGATGTTTTCATTAAAACCAGCTTGAATATGAAAATTATATCGTTTATTTATCAATTTATTCCGCCGGTGGACTTGTTTGTAATAAAATCTTTGGGTTTTTACGCTCAAAATAAATATATCTTGACTTTCATTGAATTATACTAGTATTTTATTAAATCGAAATACTATGTCGTAAATTTTGTTTGCTTTTATTAAATTCAGGATAGATAAATGAAATCCAATTTAAGTCATTTATTTTTGTTTGAAAATCTACATATTTTTGACAATGTATTTATATTAATTACAATAGCATTATAAACTAAAAATAAATATTATAAAATAAATATTTATATTGCATGAATGAAGCGAGAATATTATATAAAGATATGATGTACCAAATTAGTTTGGTTATAGTAAACCATGAATAGATAGTATTGTATAGCGTTAAACCAGTAATTGCAATTCAACGCACATTGTGCATGTTATGTGCATGCCATTATGCACGTATTTGATTAATTACGTTTTAGTTAGTATACAGGCATATAGTTTACTCAAGGAAAGTGATCTCTGTATAAAATAAATCAATTACTAAAGTTAACGATTATAAGTATGTCATTCATTCATTGTAATTTTTATACATTATGTGGACGACGTGGTAGCTCAGTTTGTAACGTGCCTTGGCTTTCAGACCGACCCGACCCGGCAGGTCGAGGGTTCGAATCTCGGGTTGCCATTTTACTCATTGTGCTCGGATAGTGGTGACAGATTCGCAAACTGTCACACTGGGACTCGACATAAACATGTGAAATGTACTGTGTCACACCTCTGCCAACCCCTCTCGAGGGATTACGACGTCAGTTTATGTATTTTTGTATTATTAAAAACCGTGTCAATATTGTTACATTATGGACACAATTTAAGACATATATTTGTTTAATTTGAAAATATCCCTTTTTTTGATTAACGATCTTTTTAAGTTTATTTCGAATTTTCTAATTTCTTGTTTTTCCACAAAAGTTGTGCTATTGTTTTTATAGCTTACTACGGCAATAGTTCTTAAAGTTTTATAGGGTAGACAGCGCCTGCATGATGCCCCTGGTATTGCAAACGTGTATAGGCTTTGGTGACTACTTACCATCAGGCGGGGTGAACACTTAATTACAACTTTAGAAACATAAAAAAATAGCAACCCGCCCCGGCTTCGTACGGATGTTATTCATTGACGACATTGACGCATTGTTTCGCTTACCGGTCTTGGATGTTGTATTCTTATTTATTTAGTATATACCATATCGCTGCTTAGCACCTGCGTCACAAGTTCTTACGATACTTACTGCAGGGCTGAGTCACTGTGTGTGTGATGTGGTTATTTATTTATTTTAATTTTATTATTTATTCATGTGTTATACACATATAAACCTTCCTCTTGAATCACTTTATCTATCAAAACCGCATCAAAATCCGTTGCGCATATTAAATATCTAAGCATACATAGGGACAGACAGCGGGAAGCGACTTTGATACTCTGTAATATAAAACCCTACTTCAAATAACTATTGTTACCTAGCAACATACATCAAATTAGCAGTCGGGTTAATTGAACTTATAGTTTGCTTTCCAGTACATATGTATGTGTTTGTATATAGTACTAGAGTAGGTAGATGGGTGATCCCGCAATCCAAGTTATAATATGATTAAAAAGGAGTTACGGTTAGTTGATGCCTGTTTTATTAACTAATTATATTTAATCCACGTTTTGTTAGTTAAATTGAGAAAATTGAATGATACTGCGAGGTTAAAAAGACTGCTATGCAATATCGTATGTGATTTAAATATGAGACACAGTAAGTAGCCATTTAACAGTTTGAAATTACATGCAACTTATGAATTTGACAGCTAGATTTCTTTCCTAATGAGCGGCAATCTTGGAAAAATGAGAAAAATTGTCTATTATTACTTCGCCTTCATCTGGCCTTTTTAGATCCGCTAATCATATTAAGAGTTTTAAAAACCTGACACACTTTCATAAAACAAAGTCATGTTGTTTTAATAAGTGTAAGAGAGTAAACAAATAAACAAAGCGTATTTAATACAGCTGTTTAAGACATCAATCAATTCAATTATCAAGTGAACGGTTCAATAAACTTTTACATCGGATATCATTTATCATCGGATTTATTCGGTACGTTTATTTTATAACTAACAAGAAACAATATAATTTATAAGTAGGGAATATTTATTTTTATTTTGGATATCGTACTGTACTTATTTAAGTTCTAAGCAATTAAGTCTTTTATTCAAGTGAAACGATAAAAAGTTCGTGTTAAAAACAATACGATATGGAAATCGTAGTGTTACTAAAAAAAAAACTCTTTGTTTCCAGACTTATTTAATGCTACCACTTTTTATAAAATTTATACAAAAATATACTTAACTAAGGGTCAGTAAGTACACATAAAACTAGATGCCAGCTAGTACACGAGAGGGGGTGGGTTTCCAAGGTGGACTGGTATATGAAGAATTTAAATTAACAGAATAAAAAGAGGAAAGGGCGCCACCCTTGTTATTGGTCAAGGGAACCGGTAAACTGCAGAGAGCAGGATGAAGGATGAGCACATTGTCGGAGATCTGGTCGGAGACACGTTGAGCCACGCCCGAAGTAAGTGTGTGTGAGTAGGAGTGGAAGGCCGTGTCTGCGATGCTCTCACCCGAAGCTGAAACCTCACCAAGGACCTCCTTTTGGAGGTGGTGTCGCCCGAATGGGGTGTGTCAGCACTTGCTTCAAGTTGCTTCTTGCCGAATGATCTCGAAAATGCAGGAAAAGTGTCGAATAATGGGCACGCGGTCTAGAACTACCGACCAGGTAAATGCAGTAAACAAAATTAAAAAGGTGGTAGCAGGCTTAGGGTGGTCTGGAAACCACAAGTGGGTCACGCCCGGTCAAGGTACGACGCCGAAAGGACCAACACTCCCGCGCAGCCGGCTTTTGTTGCCTCCGTCAGACGCCATAGTTTGACGTAAACGCTTCAAAAACCTTCAGCGGCAAAGAGCGTCTCGTCATACAGCCAATAACGAGTACACACTATATTTAAAAATTAATTCACAATGAAGCGAGATGGGGCTACAAAATATATATGTAACAGTAGTTATGGTCGTAAAATTTAATTGACAAGCGCTTTAGGTTATATGCGTATTGTTTTCAGTCAATCATTGAAGATTAAATAACGCACACATAAGAGTAATTTGCGTAAATCTATTTACATGTATATAAAATTTGTTTATGACTGTATATCCTCTTGAATCGTGTACTCAATTTAAAGAGACGCCTTATAAGCAACGGACGATCATGAAACTTCCAACGACACCTCATGATTTGACAATGTATAAGTAGTTTAGAAGTTATGAGGGAACAGATGAACATTCATACATATATACGTGCTGTCAAAATCATAATCCTCCTTTTTGCTTTGCCGTTGTGTAAAGATAGAAGGTTTGGCTCACCTATCATCAACGCTCAGCCTAAACCCTTGGATCTAGAAAGCTGATTTTTTTCAAAGGTGTTTATTATTGAGAAATTAACAAAAAATCATCGTATTTATTACCTAAAATTCTGCGAAGACCTGTACTGATCTGCTTATTTTAGTTGATTTAATCTTTATTATTTCTCTGTATCTTTATTAAACCTTTTATGTAATTAATGATTTTTTTGTTATTTATATGTGTAATTTGGAAATTGTTTGAATTAATTTATATTAATATGGTTCTCTAGACTTCTTATGTTATTTTATTTGTATTCATACTTATTAATTAATCCATGTAATTGGATAGTGTGTTCAATTTTTTTTATTATAACTGTAATTGGGATCTTCCGTGTGATGACATCAATAAATAAATATAAATAAGAAATAGACAAGGATTTTCCCTGTGGTTAGACAGCCGATATTATCTTAAATTCTTAGAACAAAATAAATTCACACGTTAGCCCAATCACCTGAAATGTACGTGGAACCGCAGTACGTTTGAACGAGTATTCGTTTTACCGTTTCACAATGAAATGATAACAACGTTTCAACGAAACTCAAATGTAACAATTTGTTCAATGAAATAAGTATTTTGAATTGAAGGTAGAAAATGAGGATAAAATGATACAGGTCGACACATCTGTGCTGTAACTGGTGAGGTTTATCTTTCGAATATTTTATAATGCGTACTGCAAAGGAGTGGAATTCTTTGCTTGCCGATGTGTTCCCTGATAAATATAACCTGGGGCTCTTCATGGCAATAGTGAATAGGCTTCTCCTGGGTAGGCATGTTCAACTTTAGACTCCATCGCCGCTTAACATCAGGCGGGAATGGGGTCAAATGCTTGCCTAGTTGTAATTTGAAAATTAACAAAAAGAATCCCAGCTCGGGCAGGTATTTGTGTAGTGTACTTGAGCATCTAGACGTAGAAGTCTTGGATGATTTATAATAATTATTTAGCTAATGTATTTATCTATGTTTGTGCCGCTAGCACGAATCACTGTAGTCAAGTTATAGTTAAATCATCCAATAAGGTACAATATTACGACTAGTTCATTCAAAATCCTTCATTGCGCTAGCATCGATCTTATATTTTATAATAATAACCACATTACGACACACACATTACTCAGCCCTGCTCTTAGCGAAGCAAATGCGTCGTACAAATAACATAAAGTTCCGCCCCCGCTGGTATTCGAACCGGGAACCTCTAGCGTAGCAGTCGGCTGTTTACACAACTGCGCCACCGAGGTCATCATACAATACAAAAATTAAATCTAAACCTTTAGTTAAAGGTAAATTCAACTTTAAGAACAGTACAAAAATGAAATTAAAATCACCGACAAATCTCGTTCCACCCAAAGTTTGATTGCCTGGACATTTGGTGAGGACACTTTCTGACAATTGATTGTGCATCTATAAAATATAAAACCGTTTGGTATAGTCAGAATTTCATACAAAATTAGAACTGTTCGACCTGAAACTGAGCAATAATTGCAATAACATGTATGTATAGAACCGATACCTCTATATTTCAATATAATTAATTAATTACGAATCACCCTCCGTTCTCAATCTCCCATTTTCAATGCTCGGAATAATTTAACTGTTTGAAGTTAAATTAATACAATTATGTTAATATTAAGCATTCAGGGTAATTGTTTATTATGAAAACTAACCTATTACTAATACCGATTAAATTTAGATTGGTTTTAGACTACAAATTCTATCGCAAAATTTTAAATTTAGTTTTTGAATAAACTGTCCCCATGTTTTTTCTTATACAACATCATGCGCAAACAAGCGGCACTCCTGATGGAAAGTGATACAGGCACCTATCAATGCTTTTGATGACTGGAACGCCAAGACCACCGCTAATGCGTCGCCCATGTACAGGTAAAGGTGTTATACCTCTCATGTCCGTAATTACACTGGCTTTCCAATCTTTCAAACCGAAACGCAGCGAACTGGTTCACGGCAGAAATAGAAAGATTGGTGGTACCATCCCAGACGATCTCACACGTAGATCTAGCAACTGTAAAACCCTGAAACCCCGACCCTGAAAGTCCATAAATATTTGAGAAAGAATTTTTGAAATCGAATCTGTAATTTCGAAATATTCATAAATATTATCAAAATATCAATTTTATTAAATGATGAAAACCAATAACTAGTTGGCTCTGAATTGGAACAAATATAGTACTAAAGTTTTAATCGTTTTAAGAGCACTTACTGTAATTTCCAAATCAGATTTTATCTGAATTATTCCAATATCTCATTAGCAGTCGTAGCACACTACTACGGTTACAGATATTCCATCTCGCGAAGACGGTTCGTCTTTGTTTGTGATGCGACGTGTAAATGTACATCGTTCTAGTGTGCGAAACCTCTTTACTAAGCAAACTCGAGATAACGCACACTGAACCAATTTGCATGTACAAGTCTGACAAAACTAACACAAGCTTAGTCGGACGTTCTTCGTGAGGAAGAACAACTATAAGGTTACTACGAACTTCGTAGACATTGCTACGGTTCGTAGGCTAGAATTGCTACGTGTCTTGAAATCGAAAATTTCTGTTCATCCGAGTTGTTTTGTTCCGAGTATCACCAATTTAACGATAAAAATGTATTTTATTCCAGATTTACATTGCAAATACTGATCTGTAAAGGTGAAAATTTATACCTGTAATCGCGATGTGTTTGGCTTGCCTAAATAAATAAAATAAATCCCACAAATATTTCATTAATGCTTTACAAAAACGATTCGAACAAAATATTCACATAATTTGAGCTCTGTTTATTGTGTTTGTTGAAAATAATTCCGGTTTGAACGTTTTAAATTGCTGAAAGGTTTACAGTATTCGCGACTTTGAATTTTAATTATTTACAGCCTACTTAGTTCTGAAAGTATTTTGCTAAGATAATGGCTGTTTTAAACACATTTTTATTTTACATGGAAGTAAAGGTAAATGTAAAAAGTTCCGTTTTACATGCTTCATACCTACATATAATTAAAATAGGACGTGAAAAATAAATAAAAATTTTAACATGTGTTCCATGAATGATCGCGAATGAATATTTTTTTTTAGTATTTTAAATCCTTCAATATCTTATAACCTCATGAAGATGACAAGGAAAAACAGATTTTTCAACTTCTTCCAAACAAACTTATTAAAAATATGTTTTGTATAAAGCATAAGAAACTTCGACGTCCTCTGTGGCTAGAGGTTCTTTTATTTGAAAGACGCAATGATCGGTCTGGGATGTAGTATTCTGATATATTTAGTTTATGTCGTTGCTTAGCACCTGGGACACAAGATTCTTCAATCTTACTTTAGGGCTGAGTCAATGTGTGTGTCGTGATGTGGTTATTATAATTATTCATAGATTAATGATTGGTCCCCGTTGTAGGAGCACTGCGACTACCAATCATTAATCTATGTCATTGTTATTTTGAAAGATGAAAAAAATTGAAATATAGTATAATTTTTTCAAGGTAAGAAAAATATAATATACTAGGCTACCATAAGTGCGCAGGTGTTCTCAATTAGGATACAACGATATATTGCCTTACCTGTAGGAAACGAGGCGATCTATTTTCGAATTTACTGCTTTATCGAAAAAGTTAATTTTCCTTTGTAAGGGTTTGCGAAAAGAGGGTCTGGACAAATAAGGGTTAACCCGAAAATAGAAGGTTTCAAAGGATCGTATGTCATCAAAGTAATTAGGGCCTGCGTTTAGAAGTTTGGGAATTCTTTAAACAAACACAGGCATTTTGTTTTTTTTCTGTTGTTTATTTTTCCGAGACATTTTTTTGAGGGAACCTTTTTCGAGTTGAAGTAAAAAGTTTTTTCTTTTAGCGTATTAACAAAAAAAATCTTTTAAAGCCATATTTTATTTTAACATACATTACCTATCATTTTAGCAAGTCTATTAATTATTCAACCAGTAATTCATTGTCAATTATTCATGTTAACTTATAAATGTCAAACAATACAACGTCTTAAATACATTGGGGTATGCCACGTCGCCCATTCACAATACAATGAAAAAACCATTTTAAAAAGTCGGCCCATCAATCTTGTCCAAACATTTTACATTTTAATCTGTATATTCTGTGAGCCACAGCGCTAGGCGAAAATAAAAAAAACAAAGTGACGCACACACTGGGGCCGTCACGACTGGTTGCGGATCAAAAGCTGACCCAACCATGCGTGCGACCTCAGTGAGTTACGCGTTTAATGTGTAACACCTTTATACAAACAAGGCATTTTCATCGTTATACGTTGGCGCTCTTTGCCACAAAACACTATAAAAATATACTCGTATATAGCAAAATGTTTTGTTGGCTGCAAGTCGTTTCTAGAAATACTCGTAAATCTTTTGTCAGAATAAGGATTAGTTTTTACTTTTTTTGTCTAGTATGATTAAAAAGTATTTTTCGTATAATTTAGTATTTTTAAAATGGACTTACAACATACACATTAGCTACTCGTATATTTAAAAGTTAGCTTATAAGCTATAGGTAAAAACATACGAAATCCAAGCCGACGAAATCGCGTACAAAGCTCTTCGTAAAAATTTTAAGGAAAATCGCATTTGATCGACACATTTTGAAATAATACCTAATTGGTTTTCATTTTAATTTTAATCTGTATTTTTTGCGTTACAAAGAATTATTTTCCTTTCATTACAATTAAGCTCATTTAATATTGTTCAAAATGACAACTTTTGAATTCTGTTTTTAAATAAGCCTTTCAAAATAGTTTGGTTCCAATAATATTTAAGAGATGCCGTTGCTTGTTGTCTACATCGCGGTATCATTTACTGTCGCTAAAGTAAATAACAGTTTAATGCTTTAAATACAATATAGTGAACTTCTACCACAATAACGGTGTCGCATACGCAGGTGTCTCTACTAACCAATATATTGATTTGATAATAACATTATCATATTACGTATTTTGTAAGAAAACTCTTTGACCATTAATGATTGTTCTCTTTGGAGCACCACGTCTAACATAATTCTGTGTTTTTGACCTATTTAAACATTAAGGGAAACCATTGCTATAATTTCAACATACTTAAAATTCAATCCACACACAAACTAATTCAGCGGAGATAAGGTTGAAAGTTATTGTTATAAAGGCTATCTTTGCTGTGAGGTACTAGGGCTACATAATTGTAAAGATAAAAACCATTTGTTAGGCCGATAAGGGAGTTTAAATCGCTCGGTTACTAATGCCTCGCAATAAGGCAGCAATAAGGCTCGAATTAATTATTCCCATTTCATACGGACTATTCCAACTTTTTAATGAAACTTTTTTTTACATAAACCTCTGTAGCCTTACATAATACATAGTAAATATATATACTTTATAATCCTATTAATATTAAAATATGAATTTGGATGGTTTTACTCAATCATTCAAAAACTGCTGAAGGTATTTAGATAAAATTTGTCACTCATCATTTTCTTGATAACCATATTGGATACTTTTTATCCCGATTTTTTTAGGTTAGTATTAATAAAATCAGGTAAAGTTTGTGTTAGTGGTTCTTACTAAGATATTCGAAATTAATCAAAGGATATTTTAAAGGAAATGGTCCAAACATAATTGAACCAAATACAGTATTTCAAACTTTGACAGCATATCCTAAACTCCAATGTTTCCGGCATTATTCTTTCGGTGGGGTAAATTATCCAATACAAGGATTACACATCGATTTCGTTTTTTTTTATCTCCTCTCACCATTATTAAGATTATTAAGTTTTTTAAACGGACCAAGTCGCGAGCAAATCTAGTACACATTAAAAATATACTATAGCTTGACTCACTTTATTCATGTTTAGTTTTATATAAAGATATTACAGATGCGCCTTTTTCATAGCAGAAACAGATTTAATAACGAAAGAGATTTAAAAAAGAGAAACACAACAAGTCAGAACAAATTAATTAAGAAAACAATTATAAATGTAGATTGTACTGTACTTTTAAAATTTTACGTTGTTTATTAATTTTATTTTGTATTCTGGTATTCCTTCGTACAGACGGCCACACATTAAGTTTCGAATTGCAAGAACAATAAAAATCCATATGCTGCAAATACAAATATACAACCTAAGAACGGTACAAAGTTCAAACAGGTTAGGTTGATGTGAGACCCTGTGTACCCATTATGCGTGTAGATTTTTTTTAAAGTTTGAAATAACTACCTCCTTTTATTATGAAAACAGGGACTTAATATTAAACAATCGATCGTTTTACGAACGCATACCAAAAGTTTAAATTCAAAAAGGTATAAAAATAATTCTGCTTCATTATTCCTCATCGAGTAGATGAGAAATAAACCGTATCATCTCATAGCCACTGGTTCGAAAACGTTACATATGGTTATCCAATCATTGACATTCACTTACCATTTCTGAACTGAGAACGCGCGGAAATGAAAAAGCAATACGCGATACGATATCTCGTTTTCGAACAACAAAGAAATATTAATTGAAAGCTGAGTTTAATTTCGCTATTTGAGTTTAATTTCCGTGAAATGAATTTTTATGAGCTAATACTTTTTACGTCATAATTAGTTTTACAGTCTATACAATATACAGTTTTTGCGTTACACGCAGTCCGCGATGTTATTGTGTTCCGCTGTGGATATTTCAACCATCTGGTTCAAAAACTCTTTCATAATGTGTACTGCAAAGGATAGGAATTCTTTGTCTGCCCTGATCGGTACAACCTGGGGCTCTAAGGCAAAAGAGAATAATAGGCTTCTCCATGTTCGACCATATTTTTCATCAGCATCAGGCGGGATTGGGGTCAATTGCTTAAATAAATAAAAAACTTTATTCATCCTGAAAGTCCTTTCCAAATATTTATTTAAGGCCTAACCGATAACATTATAAAGAAAAATAAACATGGAGACTGATATCCGTATTATCTTAAAGTGTATTTGAATATTTTTTTGTTTAAACAGTGGTTTTGGAAGTTGGCTCCTACAAACTTCTAACTCTCTGTATAATTCATAGTATAGGTATTTGAATTCAGTTTATTACTCTTATCGTTTAATACATACATCCATACCTGTACAGACTAGATGGTTTAGTTTGGGACTATCGTCCGAAAGTTTTTATATTATTACAAATAAATTATCAACCATTATGAGGATACATTATCCCATCTCATTTATGTTATCCTAGTACTCGATGACCTCTAATCTCCTTTTAGGGATCTGTTGTAACGAAAAACTATCAATTTTTTTGGCTAATTTTAAAACTAGTTTTTGGAAACTTTTATTCATGTATATTTTTTTTTAGATGTAAATCGAATACTATATATATACTCGCTATTTAATTATAATATAATAAAGCGAAAAGAGTATAATACAAAGAGTACGAAAACGATTGAAAATAAATTTTAATCCATTTTGTATCTTATATTTGTTTCCAAAATTTAAATAAACTACACTCGTTGTATATAACCATTATTCATTAGATACTCTCTAGCTGGTTATTCGGACGACGGAACCCTTGACTTTGCGTTTTTCGACGGGCGCTTCACCGATTTTTTACTGGCCAATAAATCTTCAGCTCTCAACGCCCTCTTTGGGACTAATACGTGTAATTATGGCTAACATTCATTTTCTTTCCGTAATGGATAAGAGTGCCTTTAACTATTTATAACAGAATCCGAAACAGACTTAAATTAGTTCAAAGTAATCTAAAACATATAATGTACAAAAACATTTTTATTCATATTTTTTGGTATGAAACACAAAACTTATTCTGCGAAATATCGCTTGAGTAATTCCTACAGCTACGAACTTCCATCGTTTTTAGTATTTTTAGGGGTTTTTAATCCTTTTTTAATCCTTTCTTACCGCAACTCCTCGTGATTCGTGAGATTTTACGATTAATTGATTATACAATACAATGATTCAAATTTAGAATGTTTTTATTCGAGTAGACTTAAAATAAGTATTTTGAAATCGAGAATTTTGCATTTTCTTTTTATTAAATGTGAAAGTATCCCTGTTTTTTATCTGTCTGTTAGTTTATAACGGCTCAACCGCTGAACGCATTTCAATTTACTTAGATTGCTTGCTTCGATCTAATTCCAGACTCGAAAATAAATGTGAGAAAGTAAATAAAACGGAATTTTCAATAAACTTGCTTGTTGACCAGCGCCGGAAATTGGTTTCCATAACCACTCCTATCCAATCTGATTGCAAATGATTACAAATATAGATTCTAAGTATTTCAACGAAATCACAGAATTTCTTATTTACTAACTTGGTGTAGCAAAATTAAGTGTGGAAATTATTTTTCGAAGTCGTAGGTACTTTGTTTACGGAATTTATTTTAACTAAATTGAATTCCTTTAAGAAAAGCAACGCAAAGTGGAATCAAATCTTGTTACTTTCGAGGCGAGATCAGAAATATACAAATTCAATTGCGAACGAACACCCTTATTGGTTCAGCAAGAAATAGACCTTTTGAAGAGGCAGCCGGGAACAAATTGCTTCTGTCCGTGTTTATTTTACTCTAGCACCTTATTTATTCAAGATAAACGTGAAATAATTCCCTAACAAAATCATTTCATTCATCAGTCTCAGAAAATGCAAACATTTTACTCAGTTTCTCCTATAAAATATCGATTTGAATAACTCTGCTACAGGTATTAAAACGGAAATGGAAAACATTTAGTTTTTTTCAAAGCGAAAAACCGTCTAAAATGTCGTTTAACGTATCTGTCAGCTCAGTTCAGTGGCTCTTCGTATTTCTGAACGGAAATGAAATCGGCGAAATGGTCGCCTCAAGGACATTGAGCCTGTGAAGGCTCATCTACTGGGAACGTTTCCAATCCTATTTTCTAATGTTTAAATTGTAAATTAGAATTCTATTGAGTTACGATATTTTATTTTTTTCTTCTTATAGGAATAAGTTTGGGTTTTTTGCACTTACGATATTTCTTAGATTCGATATCGGAAATAAATATTTTGCTATTGATCTCATTGAATATATTTGTTTCACAGGATTTTATTTTATATATTACCTGCCTATAGTGCTACAAGATTGCATCAAAAGCAATTTGGAATTCCATTTCTAGAAGATTATTGTTTTATTTTAACCAACTTCCAAACGACATCCTTTCAACGTATTCTCACAAAATAGAGGCAGGCACATACGATTGACTCTCACCGCATACACATGTTATTTTTTTTGGTTGTATTGGACTTTAAATAGTTTTTCGTAATTATCATACTGTTAAAGTATTTTATTATACCTTCATTAAAATAAATTACCGTGAATTTCAATGTTTCAAGTTATTTCAGTACAAAATATAAACAAAAAACATAAAAAAATATTTTGTTCCATGATTTTTGCTAACGATAAAATTGACATCCCTAGCGCAAATGTCGAGGGGATTTGTCTAAAGTACTCATCTGGTTTATTGGTTTTTTACCTTTGAGGGTTCCGTCCCCAAAAGGGAGCTAACGTGTAGCTGTACTGTCCGTCCGTCCACCTTTCTATTAATGGGCTAGGTTTTTGCTGTTGCCACTATGGCGATAAAAATGGAAACCTTAATACAAACGCGTGTTTTTTGCTTGCTAAGTCTTAAATCTTTTTCTACGGCAGTGCAATTCGCACTTGACCGATTTTTCACATCTGTCGGGACAATTTAAAACTATAAAAGTTCCGTTACGAATAGGACAAAGGGACTGTAAACGATTCAATGGCTAATATATTTCTCCCAGCACGAATCTTTCCCGTCTTTTACGAATCGACATTCAAATAAAGAGGAAATAAAAACCTAAGTACCACATACGAAGGTAGTAAATGTTTATAAAAATCTCTGTTAACTTTAATGACTGGGTCCTAAGTGTGATTTTTCTTTGTATTATATCTAATACCATAATGACTCGGATTAACACTTGAAATTGCAAACTTTGCTGTCTTCTACGAATAATCATAATATTATATATCTTTTTATAACATGAGATTGCGTGTTAATTGGTTTTATTCCTAAACCACTATTCCTAAAGTTTAGTCGTATTGTATATTCTGCTTATTGCAAAACTTTAATGATTTTTATAAAATTATAATTATCTTATACTGATTTTAATACAAAAAGTTTTATACTGATATAAAATCAATACAAAGAAATTGTTTGATTAAAGATGGAACCGATTTTCTTGGCCATTTTTTTCTCTTTATAATCGTTATAGTCCGAACATTTATTAATTTTTTTAGAATATTTGTCGAATGATTCCTTTAAGATGATCCTTATTTTATGCAAATTATGTGGCACTTTTGTATGAAATCGAGGTAATTTTTAGGTTTGTGTTGGTTATTGTTATAACCAAAACAATTGATTAAACTGGCAATTAATATTGCTTTATCATAAATGTTAATAGACAGTTTGGATGTTGGAAGAGAAAACTACCATTCATCTTTCAAGGTAAGTAAGTGTACCGCCCGAGTGAAGCAGGGACAGAACTTCTATTATAAAACTAATTAATCATGGATATCGCACTTTTAAACTCAACTTCGCTCAACTTCTTTCTAGTCGGCAGTCGCACAAAAAGCTTAAAGCACCTTTAGAAAGTAATTTCGCCTGTTAAACGTAGATAACTCTTTGTTCCCCCTTGAAAGATTTATTAAAAGGCTTCTAGACGGTTCTATGCATATGTAATCGTACAATTTACCTGTGTGTCTCACCTTCACGTTTTCAATTTATTATCCTTGATGTTCTAGATGAAAAAGGTTTCTTTACTTAACCATCTCGTAAACCCGCAATTTAGTCATTCCTGTGGCTTGACTAGGCTCACAGGATCATATGGTAAATAAGCTTTACCTTTGCTTTCTTCTCTGTAAAAGTTTATATCACAGCGCACCTTTTGACGTAACATGTTTTCACATAATGTAAAGCAAAAATATGAATGCATTTTATATCATAGTTGGGATATATCCAACAAGACGTAGCGGTTCGCATTTTAACAACTAAAATATCAAAGCATATATTCTTCTTTATATGCCTGGAACCCTTGCAAGATTCCTTTTGTAGAGCACCAAAATCAAACTGAGACCAGAAACCTGACCTGTAAGCACAAGGAGAGCAGAGCCCGCCTAGAGCGAACAGCAGAATTTTAATTGGTATTCATGGAAAACGTAAATGTTTCAGCGTCTATCTATACTTGAGTACTTGTAAATTATGTACGGTGAGGTTATTCTAGCCGCATCGACTTTCCCGCCATAACGAGTGCGGCTACCACGGAGTCTCAACTCACTTAATAGTCGCTTGTAAAATTTTAATTGCTCATTACAATCTTCATTTAGTAATGAGCAAGCTTTATTACTCAAAGCGTTTACGTACTCGTAAAATTAAATGTACTGAGTTTTAATTGCAGATATATTCTTTATTTCTTATCTTCGTTATTGCTGTTTAAAATACAAGATCTGCGCTTTAACGGCACAAAACGTGAAGATTTCACACGGAAAATGTTCGTAATAGCCAAAGAATGTTGCAGTAGTTCCTTCTTTCATTTTGACCTAAGTTAATCCATAAATTCCTCATACTTTTACGGAGAACCAATTTTATTCCATCTAAGAAATTGTTTTACCCAGAAACTTTTCATTGAACCATTTAATTTTCTAATTTTGATTTTTTGACAGTTTTTAAGAATAGATAGTAAATATGACAGTTCCATCATTGCATTGGCGACGCGTGAGAAACTATCGACATGTCTCGCAGTAAAGTAACCGGATGCAGTTGAACTGAATCTATGTCGAGGGCCCCCACTTCGGAGCTCTCAACCTCTCGTGCTTGCGATACTTTTCGAATGGTCGGGCAAAGAACTCCTCACTTTTCATAACGCCCTGGTACATTCGAATTGTATTCTCCGGAGCTAGATTCCGTTTGTTTGTTGTTTGTTACTCTTTATTTTTAACGCGTCGAGGAAAGTAGGGCGGTATTAAAGGCATTTTTATTTTCTACTTTTCATTTAAATTAATTTGAAGCGAAGCCATTTTTTTACTGTTTTGGTTTATAAATTAAACAATAACTCGTGCCCTATATAATATCTAATGCAAAAAACAAATGCATAACTAAGTTCCTTATTTGTAATTACTAAATAACTCACAATGTAAATTTCTGTTGGCTCCGTTATTTTTCGAAGTGAAAAATAAGTATGTCTGTCTTATGTTAAGAAGCTTTTGGATATTTGCATAGGCAAATGTTATATTAACGTGAAGATCATTCTGGAAAGAACATTAACTCGCCGAATCTTAAAATTTATTTTTAACACGCTATTTTTATGGCTGGGTTTAAACTTTTTACCTTCTTCTATCAGGTTGTAAAATCATATGCTAGAAGAACATTCTAATAACTGAATTTCACACGGCACTATCAATTAAAATTAACAAAACAATAATGCACTTTATGATGCTTAAGTTTGTTTTGGACTTTTGCATGAATACATGCTATAACTTAATAACATTCTAGCGAGTCACTCAACAGATGTTTTTGCATCAAAAATTTAATAGGAAATAACCTACGAGTGTAATGAAATGAAAGTATGTAAACGTAAATTTCGTTTTACAGCCTGCATGGATGGAGTAATTTGATTGACAATGTGATTTCTCAGGTTTCTTTACGTTGCATTTCTCAGGTAGTGGTGTGAGATCCCTGGGCCTCTACGTAACTTATTTTCTGACAAACCAGATGTTGCTATGAAAACCCAAGAAGTAATAATGAAGCATGTATATCTAGTTTTAGTTGAGTGCTAGTGTAAATACACAGCTTGTACCAAATGCGACTAACTTTATACTAAGTAACGAAGCAACTGCGATAGATAATTCAATTTAAGTACCTACTTGATTTACCACGTTTGGCTCCAACGTGTTTGTCTTGTAGTCTCCCATTTAGTTAAATAAACCTAGATTAGAAATGTTATCTAAAGTTAGCTACGTATGATAAAGTTAGAAAACCCGATATTTGTATAAGTAGAAGTAGAAAAAATTGATAAAATTAATATCTTTGAAGTATAACCGTTTCATTTTAATGCAAACATAATATTTTGAAAACCAATATCAAAACACATCCTTTCATGTTTCCCAAAAATTCGTTTTCCGCACCAGGAAAAGGGAAAAATTCTTGCTTAGATAACGTTTATCTTAGCTCCAAAATAAACGTACAACTTGAATCCATCGCACGTTTACATGCATAAATATAAATGTGCCTTCGTTCCGAAGAAAAATTTACATGCAAGCCTGATTTACGTATCGAAGGTTCCAGAAATATGTTCTAGGTCCATTTGAGATACAAAAATCTCTTCGAGCTATCGACTACTGCCTTTACATATTACCTTTCTTGTTTCCCAAAAATTCGTTTTCCGCACCAGGAAAAGGGAAAAATTCTTGCTTAGATAACGTTTATCTTAGCTCCAAAATAAACGTACAACTTGAATCCATCGCACGTTTACATGCATAAATATAAATGTGCCTTCGTTCCGAAGAAAAATTTACATGCAAGCCTGATTTACGTATCGAAGGTTCCAGAAATATGTTCTAGGTCCATTTGAGATACAAAAATCTCTTCGAGCTATCGACTACTGCCTTTACATATTACCTTTCTTTTTTCTGTCATCTATGAAACCCTAGTATTTTAAGAATTATTCGTAAGAAATAGTTTTATGGATTTTTAATAAATGTAACTTCAGAGGCCTGTCAACTATTGTGCAAAATGATTCTTCGCTCTTGACCAGTTTTTTTCAAAGAATATTAGGACAGGCCTCGCGACCAATAAAAATCAAATTTTCTTTTTGTTCCATACCAAACCCGACTTTAACTTTTCCCTCGTAACGGCCAAAGTTTAATTTTGTTTACATTAAAGCTGAAGTGACCGAAAAAGCCATGTTTTCGGTCTCGAACCCGGGTTTTTACGAAACAAATTTTGTTATTTTATGAGCTTAACTTTTTATGAAACTTGTTCCAGTGAGAAAGCTTAATCTGTTTGGATTGTTACGTAACTTACGTCAATTTATGATAACCTAGTATTTTAAAGTTAAAATAAATATGTACCTTTTGCAATAAAAATTTAAATTAGTTTTTCGTTTACAAGCCCAAAAGGCAATTCAAAATCACAGACAAAACCATAAATTTGATTTATATTGGTAGCAAACAAAATGCAACTGACATGGGATTCGATTTCGTTCAAGAATATTTCAAGATAGCAATGATTATTAATAGACGATACATACAATTACGAATACGTCATGTTGTAATACTAGTCGAGTCCCCCGGGTCCGCCTACATTCAGCTTGAAACATCTTTGTATATAAAATGGATTCACATATACCAATGTTGTGAAATCACATCTATTACAAATGCATAGGGTTCAAAATTTAAAGACATAAGCCTGATCTCGGGTCTTTGTTACCATTACAACACATTTTGTACCGTTAGCATAAAAGGTATTGTTAAATATAATATTGCTTTTATATCATAGAAGCATGCTTCTTCCATCTTTATAATGTTCAAATATGACAATTTATTCGTAGCCTACATTATTTACTTGTTTTAATATAAGTTTCATTGTATTGCTGCAAAAGCATTTTAAATCAAGCTGAACGCAATTATTCTGATGAAGCTTAGGAAAATGCTGTTACTGCGAATATAATGATGCGATGAATAAAAAATAATGACCCAAAGCTAATTAGCAAACAGTCAGGCAAACTTTTCAAACGTTACACTTGGAATAAGATAAAATCTTCTTTCCTCATCCCACGCATTGTCTTAAGTAAATTTCATTATCCCGCCAAGTTTTTTTTGGCCGAAATGTCTAATCAAATTGCGTTCATTCAAGTTTTGTAATAAGAAAAAATGTGAAGAGGAACGGATGGTCTAAAAAGACTTTATACTTTAACAAAAATATTTTAATTTCTGTCAAATGTATTTTTTTAATTTGAAGAAAATTGCACTCGTATTAAATATACTCGGATTAACATAACGAATATATCTCAGATCACTTATATACACAGTCAGGTCATAAGTATTGTCACACAGTAAAAACTTTTCTTTTAGAATGCTGGCCACAAAAAAGTTTATTGAATTCGAATTTCGAATTGTTCATGAAAATAAAAATGTTTTAAATATAAAGTGGACGCTTAAAAAAGGCCGTGTTGCAGTTATTACGTTGCATCGTTGCTGTTACGCGCCAATTAAATTTTTTGACAAACTGAAAAATTTGAATATCACCAAAAGATTCGTTTATCGTACCATCAAACGATACAATGAAGACTCTTGTGTAGATGACAGGTCAAGAAGTGGTCGCCCTCGGTCTGTTAGGACTCCAGCAGTGATAAAAGCTGTGAAGGCGCGAATTCAAAGAAATTCCAAACGTAAGCAGAAACTGTTGGCCCTTCAGATGGGGTTAAGCAGAACCACGGTGAAAAGGGTGTTAAATGAAGACTTAGGGCTTCGGGCATATCGAAGAAAAACAGGACATCGTTTGAATGCTCGTTTAATGGACCTGAGACTGAAGAGATGCCGCGCTTTGCTGAAGAGGTACGCGGGAAAAAAATAACTGGAAATTCTTTTTTCGGATGAAAACATTTTTACCGTAGAAGAGAGCTACAACAAACAAAATGATAAGGTGTACGGCCCTTCTCCAGTCCAGATTTGAATCCGTTAGATTACAAGATATGGCAACACTTGGAGAAAAAGGCGTGCTCAAAGCCTCATCCCAATTTGGAGTCACTCAAGACATCCTTGATTAAGGCAGCCGCCGATATTGACATGGACCTCGTTCGTACTGCGATAGACGATTGGCCGCGCAGATTAAAGGCCTGCATTCAAAATCACGGAGGTTATTTTGAATAAACTTTAGTGTCATAAGAATCTATGTTTTGTTAAGTTCATTTTGGTATATAAATGGTTACATAATGAATAAACTTGTTTCAATTATTTTATATTAAACATGTGACAGACTTTATGACCTGACTAGGTATTTGGTGTTAAGTTTAGGTTTTCTATGTTTTAAATTATTTTATTTAAAATATTTTATAGTTAGTTTAAATAATCTTAATTTAAAAATATCCAAAATCCCGCTGTCACTATTTACATTCAAGGGTAAATTTAGGCTAAAAATACTTCCATACAATAACATAATTTCCAATTAACGTTATGTTTGTTTTATTTATTGATTGATTTTCAAATACTTATAATATGACTGCCGCCAATTTTGTAATCAGGAAATTAATTTCGGTCATTACAAACGGAACCCTAACATTGTAATAACCGCAAATGTTTCCCAAAACTTTTTATTACTCAAATCTTCTTTATGGTAATTAAAACTTGGCTTATTTTTCTGTTATAAATACTTTGGAAATATCATTTTAATCATAATTGCCATAATCCCAATCCTATGTGTGCCTCAATGTAGCTTTTCCTCAGAAAATGTTTGTTCTCTTGACTTGTAGAGGTTATAATGCTTGTAGAACACATATGGAGTATTTGTTCTTCTCATGAACTACATACATCGATTTGTGTGGTTAAGAAATTTGCTATTTGGTGCTGAATAATTATACATGTTCCCAATTATTATTATTGCAATGACGTCTATAAGAGTTACGTCTTTAAGTCTCATTATAGATTTTCAAGTCTAATGCTGCGGTTACACGGGTAACTAAAATTACGCAATTCCGAGCAATTTCGACATCAGGACACTCAATACGGCATACACGCGGCAGTATGGCAAAAACATTGGAACTGGTGCTTGTGGAATTTCTTCAGATGATCCACCACAGTTGCCGGGCAACTGGGGATTGTTCAAAAATTGCAAACGTAAATGCACGATTAAAATACCATAATTTTAGTATATTTTTTAGTTTGTTATGGAAGCGATTCCTTTATCTAGTCTTAATGTATTTATTTTTTATAGAACTCTAAATTATTTTAAAAATATCTCGTAGCTAGCCAAGCATATTTATTATTAGCATATATATTGTATAAGCTCAGAATCATCTTGAGAATTTCTTTAAAAATTAAACTTTAAAACTTATAAATGAAAACTAGTTGAAATTTTCAAGATAAAATTTTCTTTCGTTAAAAGTTTAGTTCCTAGAACATTTTTAATTAAAAATATTCTGTCTATCTTTTTAACTTCACCCTTGTTTTAAAACCGAATTTGTTATTTTTTAAGCAACTCTATGGAGGGAGGGAAAAAGTTTGCCTTCTTAAGTCGGTTATCATTTTAATTTCAAAAGTTTTTCTTAGATATTTCTTTCTTTTAGGTTTTTAATAAGTGAATCATTATGAAGGGTGTCACCATCTTATCCTAGCGGTAAATTAATTGCAAAAATAATTATAAACCACAACATACTATTAAATAGGAAAATAAACATTTCCGAGGATATTCAAGAAGTAGTGTACCAATAGGATACCTACCTTATCCAGAAAAAAATCGAAATTCAACATTAAACACTTTTGCTATCACCTTTGGGATGGTTCAGCCAAGAATCAGCTAGCAGCTTTAGACTCTGTTGAAAAGCGAGCCCGAAAAATCATCGGGATTGACGATGATATTGCTAACTTTCATGACCTCAGCCACCGCCGCGAAGTTGCGTGTCTATCGGTATTTTATAGGATACACATCGGAAAGTGTGCGCAGGAATTGCACAATTTAATTCCACCGGCCCCCTTTAATAATCGGAATACTAGACGTAGGCTGAAGTATGATCCACCTTAGACCTCATCGCCGCTTAACATCAGGCGGGTTTGGGGTCAAATGCCTGACTGGTCTTGAATATGAAAAAATATACTTGTAAATAAAAAAAAAATATCATAACGTTTGTTGCATAACACCTTATTTGCAAACGGTACAATGACAGGTTCAGGAGGCTGATCCGTAGGGATTACTTCTCAATGGACGACCGACAGACATACTGACGGACAGATCACATTTGCATATCTGTTAAGGTTACCACTCAAAGCCTACCAGGCTATCATAACATTGTAGAATACCATTGCACTACGCACGTACGCGTAGGCGTACATAAAACCAAACCTAATTTTACCTGTCATAAAAGATTATAATAACCATAACAGGTCACACATATTGACTCAGCCTTGCGGTAGGATTGTAAAATGTTGTGTCTCAGGTGCTAAGCAACGGTATGGCATAATAATATTTCATCTGTAATATAATGTTAGATTTAATATAAAATTTTGAATATGTACGAGATATCGCCCGGTAGACCGTCCTGTCGCTTGCATGTAGACGGGGTGATTTAGTTGGAAACTTTTCTCCCGCCCTTTATTCGGGTTTTAACGTTAATCGGGTTCGGGTTCGGGTCGCTAGGCTTAAACAAGCGGTAACGGTCGAGTTTTGATAAGGTGCAGTTTTATTACTATTCATTTTAACGCCCTTGGTGGCGCATTGGTGTAACAGCTGACTGCTAAGCAAAAGGCCTAGGGTTCGAATACCAGCGGGGGTTGAACTTTGTGTTATTTGTAAGACGCGTTGTTTCACTTGCCGGTCTTGAGTATAGTATTCTTATCTATGTAGTTTATTCTTGTGACACAAGATTTTACAATCCTACTGCAGGGCTGAGTCAATATGTGTGTTGTGATGTGATTATTATTATTATTTATTGAGCATGCTCTCGAGTGCCTAACTCGATTTACTTGGATAATTTCAAAATGATGCCACGACTGTACTAAATAATAGACTACCTAATCCTAGACATCCTAGATACTTTTTTTTTAAAACCTAAACAGCTCTTTTCGTAACGAATCCAGGTCACGTCACAAATATATTTTTATCAAATTTTATTTTGTAATTCGATTTACTGATAGAATTACAATAAAATCTCCCGTAAGCTTATTTTAACAGGCCGTAATCCCTATATTGAGTACATTTAAAACAAAAAAAGATAAAAAATACGGGTTCGTATTTTTATTTTTCTGAAAATTAAATAAAGTCTTATTTAGAAAAGGCAAATGACTAGAATACCTAATACGTTACTACGTAATACTACGATAACGACTACGCAGAATTCGTAGCAAATCACCGTAGGCTTCTACCTTTCTCATTGCTACGTGTAAGGGTTAAATTATAATATGATTTTTTTTCATTTTTGCTATAAAATGTTAAATAAAGTAACGCAAAAATTACACAGACTATTCAGACGCATGTTAATTATTATTGCAGAAACGCAGATTATTTCTAAGAGCTAATTTTCTTGCTCAAATCTAAATGAAGAATACCTTTCATACATTCACACGCATTCACAAATACAAGCGCACATACATGTACACAAACTTACTCATGAAATTATGGGTTAGACGCGCACACAATCATTATAATTTTTATTTAGTTTTTGTATTTTTGGCTGTTCATTATTATCTCAATTATTAACTATTAAAATATAATTTTTGGTTTCGTTTTAATTTTGATTATAGATTTAATTTTGATTCTTTCTATTTTGTTTCAATTAATTTGTTTAAATCTTTATATATTTTTATTAAAATTTATATTGTTACTTGAGGAGGGCGATAACGTCAGCGACACAGTTTTAAATAAAACTACTGCGGACGTTATCAATCAATGTATAAATGTCTGTTTTATTTTTGGAAATAAAGATTATTATTATTATTATTATTATTATATTACCTTAGTTAAGAATAAAGTCGAAATCCGTAGACATCGTGTTTTATATCTCAGAACACCTAACCTTTTTAAATTAAATTATCTTGTGCGAAAACCCTACTATGGTTTTCGCCTGATTAAATACTAAAAAACAAATTATTAAAATTCTCCCATTAATAATACCATTAGTATAAAAGTAGGATTTAAAAATATATATACTAAAATGCTCTCAAAAATAATCTCCAAATCAGATGTGTCGAAACATGAACGATATTTAAATTGAAGCAATGAAAATATCTAGGGAAGGTAAAAAAAATTGGCCTTCAATAATGTAAACGGAGTGTCATTTGCTGGCGGCGGTTCCCCAGAGATGAGGATTCAGAATATTTTGCACATACATGTACCAGGGTACTATGAATCCACGAGAGTTTCTAAATTAAAGTTGGTGAAATGAAAACTGGAGCATAATGAATTCGCCTTAATTTCTGCAATCCGAGTTCTTGTTTCGGGATTATACATTAATGCTTCGACACTTTCGTATTCATTGTGAGTTTGTTTGTACTTTATGGTACATTCGTGCTAGGATTTTAACTTAAAAATCATGTTCTATTTTTATGTTATGGTAAAAACAAAATAGCTCAGTTGTAGTTAAGCCTAGTTTTTGTAGTTCTTATTATTTCGGTCCATATATGCTTGCATAGCGATAAATTATTATGGATTCCAAACCAAATTATATTCATAGTGCTTTCTCCGCTAACAAAAAGTATCCGCCTTTTAAAACGTAGACTTAAAATGAGCAAGGGTTTAAAACATACTCAAAAATGTCAACGTCATAACAATTGGCAGTTTACCACTAAAAAGTGTGCATTTTGTACTGGAACTAACTAATTCGAAATAGTCCTGGACTGATAAGTTCCGGCTTTATTCTACGTCTTATATTCCGTGGTATAACCCTACCCAGAATGTTAACCAAAATGTATTTTTACATTCCTCAAAAAGTCATATCGCATCCAAACATGTCGTCAGTATGAAATACAGTACCTCTGTATAAAAATGTAAATTGTTGCTCGCATTTGAGAGGATCCAGGATCATATACTAATGCACATTATGTAAAACATAGAACGTCGGTATTACGCTTCGATGAAGGAATTTGCATATTTTATTACATGGTATTGAATGAATTATGCGAAATTTTCACTCAGCCTGATTCGGTGATCAACGTGCGAGGGTACAGTAATATTTTATGTAGAAATTCAGTTGTTTAGATCTACCTCTTATTATCTATCTATTTTTGTTGGAAATGTAGGTAAGAAATTATGGTAAAGTAAATTGAGAAAACTTAAGGTAGATTTATAAAGAATTGTAAATGAACTGACCTTTTTATTGAGTCTTGGTTAACCGATCGACCCGATCCGACAGGTCGAGGGTTCAAGTCTCGGGTAGCGTAAGTTGTAGCGGCCATGTTCCTCATTGTGCTCGGATAGTGGAGACAGATTAGCAACCAGTCACACTGGGACTCAACATGAATATACAAAATGCGGTGTTTAATGCCTCGAGGGATTCATTACGGAGTGAGTTCATGTATGTTATTATTTTATTCCTTCTTGGTCACGTTTGTACATTCCATTTTATGTACCCCCTTCACCTAAGGTTGTATTGGACGAGTACGTGCACAATGCTCTTGTGTGCGTCATTGTGGCCTACAGGAGCGATTCGAAACAATGTGTGCGTGCAAGCCTGCCGAAACTAACAACAACCTCAGTGAAACTGTACTGCAATTTCTTATTTCAGATTAGTAGTTACGCAACCGTCAAATTAGTTTTGTATCACGAACAAGAAGTTCGTAAAAGCAACTATCATGATTCACAAAAAAAAAAAAAAAGTTTTTCTAGACATCAATCAATGTTCGACAGTGGAGATCGGTCTTGTTGCGTAAACAGCGGGGATAAAAAGGTCGCTTCAAGCAATTCTTCTGAAAGCTTTCATTTTTCGAATTCTTTGACATAAATATCATAGAAAGATTTTCTATTTTTTATGTAAGATGGCCGCTCTTTATTATGGATCACTGGCAAAGTAATTTCCATGCAGTAGTGGCCATTTTACCTTTATATCAAAGCGGTCTTTTTTACCCCGCAAAACTCTCACACATGCTTTATTAATGTCTCTGAAAATATGTACCTTTTTGTACACTTAAAAGCTATATATTCTTAGCTAGCCGGAGGATAATCTGATAATTTTTAACGGATTCAATAAATAAAACGTACATTTCGTTTTACAAAATTCTTAACACCTTAGTGTCAAAATATAAGCGTCAAAAAGATTACGTAGTTATTTCTTTACCAAACCCCGCCTACCATGCTTAATTTTAATACACCTCGAAGCAAGATTTAAATTAGTTATTGACTTTAGCGTCGCCTTAAGCCTTATGCCAAGGGCTTATAGTTTATTTCGGTTTGTTTTTGGTAATTTCATGAGTAACATGAAGTGCATTCATGGTTCGCTGCGCCGGCGACACCGGTGGCTGTAATTAACGCAGCAGACGGAAAATTAGCTCTAAGCTTACACCTGTATATAGTCAGATGAAAAAGTGAACTTCCATCCAGCGGAAAAGGTTATGTCTTTAAAATCTCCCAACAGATGCATAGATACGAGTGAAAACAGGGACGTGCTCGTAAATGCGGGGTTTTACAAAAATATGTAACATTGAATGTCATTGTTTTCGTTTCTCCTCATGTTTTGGGGGCCTTACCGATCTTTTAGATTAAGTAAGTTTGGTTTATTAATGATTACAATGACAAAGTGTTAAACGGGGACCTTTTTAATTTCAAAAATAAGATGAACTTTGTTAATGATTAATTAATCACGCGCCGTCAGGTTACGATCAATGATTTCTGGTGGAAATACAAAATTACTGATTTAAAATTAGCTTATAAAAAATTCACTGAATGACATTACTGATACAGTTTCAGGTAACATTCTATAAATTTATTTTAAAACCAAACTCATACAAAATAAAAAAGGAACATTTGAACATTTGAAGTACTAACAGCTTTTTAAATTTGTTTTGATTTCTTCAGATGTTTAGTATGTGAGGTTGTAAAAGTAATTTTGAATGAGTCATTGCTAAACGAAAAAAAAAAAAGTTAGTGTCTTAAACCACTGCAGCGACTAAAATTTTAACATGTCTTCCCTCATAGAGCCTTTTCACGTGCTTCCTGGTCGCGGCACGGCCAACTTGTGTGAAATAGTGATATTATTCGTAGGCAGTAATGTAAGTGTTAGGTAACTGCATGGTCGTCGGGCTTAATGAAAGGTTTCAAACCTCACATTACAACTACACATGGTACGGCGACCGTGCTGCGACCGGACGCATGTGAAACTTTGTGACTCAGGAGTTGTGTTAACGGCCAGCCACCAGTGAATATTTTATTTTCATATAAACAACACAAAATCAATCAGTCTCTCCGCAGACATAAACACTTTCAGTGCAGTTGCTTCCACTTGACATTTTCGTTGTTGTTAGTAAAACCACATGAAACGCACGGCTCATGTTGCGATCGTCAAGTTGAAAAAACATCAAATCAAATCTTCTTTATTTAACGAACATGGCAGTATGCAATGCAAATTATAAAAAATTGTGTGGTGCAGTGTCATCAACTAAATGTGGCCACAAAACTGATATGTAGCTGAAGTTTCTCAGAATTAGTCACAACTTAATTGACAAAAAGAAAAAAATCCTAACATTACATTTTCATCTCAAGCCATTTCAGTCTATCCAATGTACCGTGGAAAATTGGACACAACAGAACTCATAAGTGACATGTACGTAACGTACCGTCTCAATGAAGAGCTTTGATCATGTTAACTGGTTTCTTTGTTCAAATGGAGCCATCAGATGTACTGTGAAGTTTCTTACTTTGATATTTACTGTACAAATACATGCTCGATACCTTCGCTTGACTTCTACATAGGTAAATTTTCCTGTTCTTCCAGGAATCTAATAATTGTTTCTTGTATTCCTAGATGCAAATTGTTTTTTTACTAATCATGACTGTACGTACTATGTATTGGTTGTATGTGTGTTAAGTTAGTTTTTTTTGTGTTTGGATATAACATGCAGTTTGTTTTTAAATCATATACAGGCTACTTATTTAAATACTGATAATATATTATCCGAGTCTACGAATAATAATATCAGAAATAATATGTTTTTTTGTCTTGTTGCTTGCTTGCTTGTAAAATCCTATAAAGAGCAGGTCTGCTGTAAAAACTAACGTTAAATATAGTCCTAGGGTACCAGGTCAACAGAATCCAAAAGAGATTCATCAATCACCAACGCAAGCGAATGAAGCACGGATCGCTGCGTACCTTGTAAAGATTAATTGTCTCCTTCTTACAAAAACACTTGTTATTCTTAGGGCATGATTGCAATAGATCAAGCTTTGCCTACATTATTTCCAAATATTAAAATACTTTTCTTCTTAATTAGTAAAATGAAAGACAAATAAAAGAAAACCAACAACAACCAAGTTAATCAAAGTTCTACGTCTAGAAGACGTGAAATGAATTAATTATATCTAGTCCTTTTAAACAAAGAACAGAATCAAAAAAACACAAGAAAGCTGGTTGAAAGATACAACCATACATTGAAATACATCATAGAAACTTACATCCAAGTCTCACCATCTCTGCTCTTCCCGTCTCATCACAGTTTCGCATCCTGGCGAGACGTCTTTAGATAATCTCCCGGCTTAAGTGAACACACAGCTTTACACACAACAAAGTAGAAATTTTCGCACGTGAGTATACATATTCAACGCACACTTTACCTACGATATATCCCCCGAAAATCATATAAAGCGAACGGGCTTACGGAAAATTCTTTTTAAATATGTTTTCTTAAGAATTTTCATATTGCGTTCTACCAGCCATTTTTCCCTTCGAAACAGGCTAATGTGAAATTAACATAGTTTCGTGCGCACCCTTTTGAGTTCTTATGTGAATATACATAGATAAATTCTTATTCTTACGTCTCCCATATAAACTTGTTACCGGTATAAATGCAGTAGGTATAATAATGACAATGCGGATGCTTAGGAGTTAACTAATTTCGAGACTGAAGATTATACCTACTTTGGGATATTTTTGTTACATGATATTTATACAACGTCACGGGCAGACAAACAGATAGAATGGCTCACCTTATGGAAAGTGATACCGCCGCCTGTTGTCACGACATTTTGTTGTCCATGTAAAGGTATGTTATACCTTTCATGCTGGTATTACACTGGCTCTTTAATCCTTCGTACCGAACACATCGAACTGATTCACGTTGTAGATATAAAGACAGGGTGGTACCAACTCCACTCATAACTCCGTGTAATTTTTGTTACAGATATTGAAGTAGACATGGGCTTCCTCTTGCTTTCGGCTCTGAGTGCTCTGTCACTGCTGGCGGTGGCGAACGGGCAAACCGGTAACAATTACATTCTATAAAATTTTGCATTTGTTATATAGGCAAACTTATGGCATAGTTTTATTATATCTAGTTCCACATTTGGCCATGTAAATTTGCGTTGGCGTTGAACATTTTAGTCAATTTTAACTGCCTTGATCCTTTCATGAGCTGGTCAGAAATCTTAAACGAAGAAACTCTTGACAGAAATTAAAAACGTGGACATGACATATTTATTTACTAGTAAACAAATTCACAGATCTGCACGATATTCCCCAAACAACAATTATTTTTAAATAAACATTTAAATTAAAGTTATTCTTACAAGAAACCGAAACCCCTTCGACGGCGAGCACGAAGCCGGTGGTGACCACGACCAGCGCGTCACCACCCACCACCGCGGCGTGGGAGGCCGCTCTCAATGAGGGTCAAGCGATACAGAAGGCGTTACAATACCTGCTGAGACACCGACAACCGGATTGGGGATGGGGCAACGACACCCACCACGTCATGCTCACGCTTCAAGTCAGTTATTTATTTACGTAGAAAACAATTGTTTCTCTCCATGTTGTAATGCGTAGTCATAAAATATAATTAACAAAAGAAAGCATTAGTTCCCGATACAAAATTCCATCATCCTGTTTCTAGAGTTAAGTTTAAATAAGCACAATTGTATTTGTTCTTTTGTTGTTTTATGGTTGGTTTTCCGGGACGGTGATGCCACTCAGCGAGTCCATAAAACCTCCCAAAAATTTATTTTCGTGACTAGAACTAGACTATGTGCGTTTTCAGTGTCCTATCTATGTTTATAGCAAAATTTATTAAATTTAGTCGAGGGTTTCGATAAAAACGTAACAGACTTTAATCTGGCCCGCCTTAGAATAAACTGCCTTGTCTCAAATATCCAACCTTTCGACCTTTATCGATTAGCTTTTGTTTTTAGCTGGCCAACAACACCGGTAAGGAGATCGAACAGCAAGGCCTGGAGATGCAGCTGTCAGCCAAACAGATGGAAATAGAGATTCTACTCATGATGTCCAAGTGAGTCCCTGACACCAACTCCTTTTACCTTTCTTTAGATTTTTCTGAAAAATTCTCGTCGAATCGCGAACCTATCCTTTTTTTAAATATCTTCTTTTTCCGTACTTTCACAGAAAAAGTGGAACTATTTAATCACTCGTGTATCTGTCTATCACAAGCAAATTTACTTTAAAGTTCTAAATACGGACGTGAAACGTAAATACCTTGTCAGGTCATAAAAATTGTCACACAGTAAAAACTTTTCTATTAGAATGCTGGCCACAAAAAAGTTTATTGAATTCGAATTTCGAATTGTTCATGAAAATAAAAATGTTTTAAATATGAAGTGGACGCTTAAAAAAGGCCGTGTTGCAGTTATTACGTTGCATCGTCGCTGTTACGCGCCAATTAAATTTTTTGACAAACTGAAAAATCACCAAAAGATTCGTTTATCGTACCATCAAACGATACAATGAAGACTCTTGTGTAGATGACAGGTCAAGAAGTGGTCGCCCTCGGTCTGTTTGGACAGCAGTGATAAAAGCTGTGAAGGCGCGAATTCAAAGAAATCCCAAACGTAAGCAGAAACTGTTGGCCTTTCAGATGGGGTTAAGCAGAACCACGGTGAAAAGGGTGTTAAATGAAGACTTAGAGCTTCGGGCATATCGAAGAAAAACAGGACATCGTTTGAATGCTCGTCTAATGGACCTGAGCGCTTTGTTGAAGCGGTACGCGGGAAAAAAAATATCGGGAAATTCTTTTTTCGGATGAAAAAAAATTTACCGTAGAAAAGAGCTACAACAAACAAAATGATAAGGTGTACGCACACAGTGGTGAAGAAACGAGCAACCGTATTTCGCGTGTCCAACGAGGTCATTTTCCATCCTCGCTCATGGTATGGTTGGGAGTTTCTTATTGGGGCTTAACAGAGGTACATTTTTGTGAGAAAAGTGTAAAAACGAATGCAGTTGTGTATCAAAATACAGTCCTGACGAACCTTGTGTAACCTGTTTCTCATACCATGTTCAATAACAGGCACTGGGTATTCCAACAAGATTCGGCGCCAGCTCATAGAGCGAAGAGCACACAAGACTGGCTGGTGGCGCGTGAAATCGACTTCATCCGACACGAAGACTGGCCCTCCTCCAGTCCAGATTTGAATCCGTTAGATTACAAGATATGGCAACACTTGGAGGAAAAGGCGTGCTCAAAACCTCATCCCAATTTGGAGTCACTCAAGACATCCTTGATTAAGGCAGCCGCCGATATTGACATGGACCTCGTTCGTGCTGCGATAGACGACTGGCCGCGCAGATTGAAGGCCTGTATTCAAAATCACGGAGGTCATTTTGAATAAACTTTAATGTCATAAGAATCTATGTTTTGTTAAGTTCATTTTGGTATATAAATGGTTACATAATGAATAAACTTGTTTCAATTATTTTATATTAAACATGTGACAAAATTAATGACCTGACTGTGAAGACTCAATTAATCATTTAAGAGTCTCTTTTCGGTAAAAAATTCCAAACGGAATCGTGTTATATAACAAATGAAAGGGCTTTCTGTGAGGATCTCAATTTTTTTTTACATAGATACTCCTTTTCCCAGGCACCACGAATCCCCTCCACCATTAGGCCGTTTGGCAGCCTACACGCTCGCACTGGGCGCGCTCTGCAAAGACCCTCGTTCCTTTCACGGGCGAGACTTGGTGGCTGTCCTACTGCACAGAGAGCCACCACACGACCTTGAGTTCGCTTACGGCACTCTAGCAGCCTGTTCTTCTGCTGCTCATGTTCGTCGCCGTCATATTAGAAGGCTTCTGGATATTGCTAACGCTGCAGCTGATCATAATCTTGGTAAGTTGTTCTAGGTGTTTTGCGAATGTTGTTGCCTGCATAAGATGACAATAAGTTTCTGAGTACAAAAAGAATTTAAACAAATTATTAGCAAAATTGAAATAGATCTAATAGTGAGATAAACTACGAGAACATGAAACCATTTCAGTGAAACCCTTCTCATTTAATTCACTGGCAGCTATCTGCATCGCATTGAGATATGATAAGATGGAATTAGGGTATGTTAGAAAGGATGGATCAACAATCTTTAATGTCTATTTCTTCCTTTTCAGACACGATCTCCATGGTGATATTGGCGCTGCGCTGCGTGGTGCAGGATCACCGCCACCGCAGCTTGTTACACTTCGTGCGGCGTCCCATGGCAGGGCTGGCGAGACAGCAACACCCCGACGGGAGCTTCGGGTCTCTTACCACCACAGCCTTGGCTATTCAGGTAAATGTATAGATGTATAGTGAATGGAAGCGCATTGTATTTTTTTTGTCTTGTCTGCAGCTAGGTTTTAGTTCTGTGCAGTGTGCCGAAGATGTTCACCAAATGAACCTATTCTGCGATATTAGAGGGGTCGTAGATTTTCAACATCTTGCCTTTAACTTCCAGCATTGGCACTTTACCTGCTCTAATTGGACGTATTCAGTACATAGATTTAGGTAGCGGGCAAAAACGCGCAGCACGTGAGATGTCACAAATCTATTATTGCACTGGTCGGAAGTATTTAGTGAGACTTTAGAGGACGTCAACAGCATGTCCAAAATTTTCCAGAACTGAAGACTCTGCTCTAATTTCAATTGTAATGTTAAGCGGTCCAGACCTCATCAGCGCTAGAGCCTGTCCATCGTTCTCTTATTGGACCTATTCAGTAAGGCTAGAAGTCGCTATCACTACAATAGTTGAATCTATTTCTGGCAGGCGTTCTTTAACAGCGTGCCTAAATCCTTCCAGCATTTGCATTTTTTCTCTTTGCATGAAGTCAGTGTTATAATCATGCGAGCGCTGTAGGACTGGAATAACATGCCTAAAACGTTCCAGAACTGTTATTTGCACGTATTCTTTAATTTTAACGATATCGTTTAGGCTTTAGAGGACTCGGACAGCGGACCGGACGCGCACCAGCACTGGAGCCTGCCGGCCGCACGCAAATGGCTGCTGGAGCGCCAGCGCGGCGGCGGCTGGGGAGACGTCGCCTCTACTGCTGCAGCCGTGGCCGCGCTAACGCCCGCCTCCCTGGCTGCCGTGCGTCCGCCGCATTGCAGCGACAAGCTGCAGGACAGCCGACATGAGCCTTTAGGTATGTATCTACGTTTTGTTATTAGAGTTACATTCATGAAGGATTATGTCGTTACGGCCGTGTACGCTCCGTTTTGGGATTCAAAGCCTAGATAGGTCCGGGGCTGCGGACGTAATGATCAATAGTGTAAGCGTCTTTCTATGCCGCTGTTTGACTGTCGCCTTTAACCTTTACTTAAGATATATTCCTTTAGCAAAATGTGTTATTATTCATTGCGATGGTTCTTTGTCCACAGAATTTAATGCCAAACACAAACTTTTTACAAATGACAGGTATCTTCTATTACAGACAGCAACGGCGGCGACGGCAATCTGAAGCTCGCGTACCAATCCGCCAGCAACAACGAGTCGGACGCCCGCAACGTCTCCTTCACCTACACCCTGTGGCTCGGCACCAACGTCACTGAGAACTTCACGCTCTACATGGTGGCACCCAGGTATTTAATGACGTAATTACACGCAAGAAATACTCGTACGTAGCCGGAAAACGCTTCGGTTTCTCTTAAGTTCCGAATCCATTTGTGGATCTGAAGCCACTCTCTCTTTTATCTTCTCTATGTAATAAAATAAACAGCATTTCGTTAGTCTCGCTAAAACTCGAAAAAGGCTGGACCGATTAGAATTTTCATTTGTTCGCTCTAGCACAGGAAGGTTCAAAAGTAACGGCCACGTGGGACAAAGTTCGAAGAATAAAGCGACGCAGACTACTCAACAAAATCTTTAATTCACGATAAAATTTTGTTATGTACAAATGAATGACGGATTTATACCAGTTAGCCGTGCTTACATTTCGAAACACTGAGCAATATTCTTATGGAGGGATGATAAGCTGACCTCCACATAACAATCTATCAGCTGCAGTTCTTAGTCACGTAATCAGCTGATATATTAATTTTATAAACTCATAGTTGTAAGCTAAGCAATGGGATTCAAGATACAGAGTTTTTGACTACCAGTCGTTTCACTACTTACCACCACCGCGCTACTGTTGCGTTCCCTCTGGGGCAACCCCGTCGGTCCACCCCCAGACATCATCAGTTTAACGGAGTCGCTAAGATCCGCTAAAATTCTTTTCCAGGAACATATCGTTCTACCACGTGATGCAAATGGCGGCGGAGCAGGACCCGAAGTTCAAGTTCGAGGCGAGCGAGTGGCCAAACGGTCACTACGTCCATACACTCGGCGGTCACAAGGAGGAGCCGATGGGCTACCACTACTGGCTGCTGTACCGCCTGCCCGAGGTACCCGACCCCGCCAGCCCGCCGGGGAACCAGCTCGTCGCGCCAGTCGGTAAGATCAATACAAACACGTTTCATCATCAACGACCTTTTTTTAGACAACACTTTTGGAGAGGACTCGGCCGCAACATGACCAGGAAGCGAAACAATGCGTCTCGCAAATAACACAAAGTTCCGACTCCACCGGAAATCGAACCCAGAACCTCTAGCGTCGGCTGTATACAACAAAACGCCACAGAGGTCTACTCAGAACTATACTGTATTTACAAATAATACTGTTACTTACCTATAATAACTTGTCAACTATACTGAATACTTTTAAACAAGCTTTTCTTTCTTTTTCCAGGTGTTGATGACCTTTTAGTTGAAGATGGGGAACATTACCTCTTCTGGTACAAGAAATTGTAAGCAGGTGACGTTCCCTGGAGGGTCTAAGGATTTGATTTTATCCTGAAAGCAATAATGTAATCTGTTTTTGCTCTTTCATTCGAAGGAAGAAGTATGATTTTAGACACCTTACTCAATTCTCACGAAGGCATCGCTCATCAATTTGATAAAAATTCATTAAAGAAAGCTTTTTTAGACTTTCCACGAATTAAATTAAACCCGTATCTAATTACTGTTAGGTATTTGTTTTCTCTTTCCCTATACATGGGTACCTACGTAATTTTGTGTGACAGTAGATTTACACCTACTTATTGGATCTTTAAGAAACATACCTGTTAGATATCGATCGATTAAATCGTATTAAAAGTAGGTAAAACATTTAAAATTCATAATAACCAAAGAATAGTAATAGATGTAAATATTTTTTATTTTCAATGTTCTAGAATTAAAACAAAGTAGTTGAAATATCTTTTAGCTTTAGGTATTAATTCTGGACATTTGAATCGTTTAATTCCCTCATACTTGAGAGTTTCTTTCTATTACCAATGGCGTAGCTATAGGGAGGGTGGCCTGATGGCCTGGTGGCTGATGCTACGCTGAAAGGCTGCTGAAAGGGGCCCCCAGCCCGAGGGTACCGCGGGCAATTCCCCGTAACCATAACGGCGCAAATATTAGGGGCCCCCAAAAACAACTTTCATGGAGATGAAGACCAAAAAAATTTTGCAGCATTTAAGTGATTTTTTATTTATATTAACAATTGACAATTGACAGTGACATGAATGTCATGTCTTATTTCTCAACTATTTTCCGTATAAGGCTGGTCTTATTGTTGTGATTTTTTTTCAAATGGACCTTTTTAAATAAATGTTTACACTACTTACCTACATAACGCTACCTTACTAAAATATTTAATTAATTAAGGAATAACAATAAAAATAATGTTTTAATTTTAATCGTATGAATGTTAAAACATTTATATTTGGTCTCATCCAATTTTACAAGGCAGCATACATTTTGCTGCATTATTTGTCTTTATAATGCCTGATAAACTACAATTCAATACCCGGCAATTGTAAATGTTTGTTTTTTTTTATATAGTTAAAACATAGTAAGTAGAATAAAGGCTTTTAATCATGTTTAAGCTTTTTTCAAATTTTCATATTTTTTAATTTAAAGATTGCCAGGTAACTCATGTCTCTATGTAGATTTATTCTTCTTCACCTACACAATTAATTGTTCATTTAGACTTTAACTTCCACAATTTTATTTCTATGTAAGTATGCCTTTTATTGTAGTCTGTCTAAAACTTATATTTTATTTAAAATCCAACAAATTGTTGAATATCTACACCGCAATTAAGTCCGAAGCCCAAGTAGAGATTTAAAATCCAACAAAGCTACATAGCAAATTTTCCACACATCACTATTATCTATTGTCCCTGAGCACGGCTCAAGCAAGAACAAGTTCTCACGTAGCCATCTCTGCTTTTGTGGACTTCGGACCTTTCAATTAAGAAGTTGCTGTCTGACGTCAGTCGTCCTGCCAATGGACGTGCTTATTTCATACAAAACGTTCCCATCATGTTGTCGTGCGTTTGTCCCACGGTCGCCCCGCTCCGCGCGTTTTGTATGAAAAAAGCGATCATCAGTTAATAGGAAAACTAACGCACTTCTTCAATACCGAAGACGGACGACAGCAAACGTCTAGATTTAATGAGTATTTAAGACTGGAGCACATCAATTCCGGTCGCGGTGCGTGTAATGCATGAAAAAATACCAATATACCATTATATAATTATAGCAAGTATGTTCTCCCTGCATTTATACCTAGTTGTTAGTTCTAGTCATAACTTACTGCACATCTTTTTACGTTTTAAATGAATGTGATTTTAAATACATACTTTTATTTTGATCGAACTTTATGGATGTTATTTTCTATGTAGCTTTGACTATATATGCGCTATCAAGTGCTTAGACGAGATATAAAAGGTCTCAGAAACATATTTGTATCTCTATCTTTCTACCCCATACCCTATACAACGGAGCAGGATAAAAGATGTGGGTTTTTCTATAAGTATAACATAGGTAATGCATGTAACATAGCTCTCTATATCTTTAAATAATACATTTTAAAAAGTATTTAGTGTTTAAAATAAAAATGGAACTCCTTTTCAAAAACTCCACTTCTTTGGTTGTATCGTTCAGCTGCTTTTATTTTTGAGATTAATAAAAAAATAACAATAACTTTTTGATTTCGATATTTAAAAATGACTTTTGTAGGTTTTCTGTTCGGCTTTTCTGATTAAAAAAAAAGAAATGGATACATTTACATAAATAATCGTTATGTTACTTAGACTACTAAGATACTTAGATTCTTAGTTCCATTGTTACTCAATATTAACAGTTTAAATTCAAACTTTAGATTTTAATGAAATAATCATTTTAGACGAGACTGAAGAAGCAACTCAAATGATAGAGGAATTAAAAGACGCATTAGTATAAACATTTTTAATGTACCTACCTACTGGATTAATAAATAAATAAAATTTTAATGTGTTTAATTTCTATTTACCTTTCATCATAATTATATACCAGCAATGTAAGCATAACTGAATAAATATCAGCGTCTCTTCTACCCAATGCCAATACCTGATATGTGTATTTTTTTTCGCAAGATAGATTATTCAGTCAAGGTTAAAATGGTATATACATACATTAATGATTGTTCTCCGCGCGACTACCAATCTATCAATCAATAATCTATGGTCAGACCATTTAACCTTGACTTTTCTAAATCTAACCTAACATTTCTTCTGATTAAGTTCGTTGCGGCTCCCAAGACAGCCGGTAGGGTGTCCGGGCACAACCTGTGCGTAATTGCACAGCTGCATTATTTGTTGATTATTGAATCATAGGATGCCACTATTACCCCCCCCCCCCCCTCCCTCACCTCGACCTAGACCCCGGTGGCGCAGCGGTGTAAACAGCCCACTGCTACGCTAGAGGTTCCGGGTTCGAATCCCGGCGGGGGCGGGACTTTGTGTTATTTGCAAGACGCATTGTCACCGGTCTTGGATGTTGTATTCTTATTTATTTAGTATATACCATATCGTTGCTTAGCAAGTTCTTACGATACTTAGTGCAGGGCTGAGTCAATGTGTGTGTCGTGATGTGGTTATTTATTTATTTATTTATTAATCCTGATAAACAGGAGTTGCAGTGGTGGGACAGAGTGGCAGGTGTGCCCCGAAAATGTAACCTAGGCGCCGAGGTTAGGGTATAACGATATAATTAAAAGCCTCAATAAATTTCAACATTTATTAAATTTGTACAAATTACACATGTAACACCGATACCACGACGCTAGGTAATATTTATATACCTATATATTTATAATATAGTGCATTTAAAGCTAATACAAAAATGTTTCACGTATAATAATAATGCGTCAAAAATTTGAAAGATACATCATTTCAATGTAATAAAAATATCGGATAGACTATATGTATTCACTTAAGTTTAAAACGTTAGTCCTAAAGGTTTTCATAAGAATTTTCATTGCTATATACAAAAATTAACAAATACAACCGTGTAAGCGAACCAAAGTTGCCAGATTCAAAAATAGCAGTGATAAACTGATAAATACGTTTAGCAAAAAAAAATGCAAGGAACAAACCTATCGTCGTTTAAATACAAAAGTTCAACTGAACCCTCTATATCGATAAATTAACCACATACAATATATCTCAGACAGAAATAAAACACTAGTAAAATTGTGCTAATTAAAAATTGAATACACACTATTTTAATCCGAATAAGCATAGTAAATTCACTTCGTAACAGGGTATAATATTTTCGACAAAAACGCTTTTTAATTTTTTTTTCTATCTTCATAAACTTTTCTGTTGAAAATATTTCTCTTTATATACAATTTTAAACCTTATCCGTCTCGTCATAAGGCATGGACTATGTGAGGCATAGGCCAGAACTTATTTATCCAGGACTTTTAAAGTTAAAAGACATGCATACTTTTTAGCATTAGACTGCGTCTTGTAATGACATTTGATTTTCGAGCATAGATTTTAAACCTGGTATAATCCTTGTACTTTTTGAGTCCATTTCTTATAATAAGACGTTTTATATCTATGTAACATGTTACACAGCAATCACATAAACTGAGCAAATGTTTAGACATCAATTGCAATTAAATAAGAATTTCATTCATTGCAAGAATATTTCTCAAAAAAAAAAAACCTATAAAATTATCGTAAAAATATCTCAACATACCGTTTCACATTCCTATTCCTTTATTCAAACATGTCAAATTTCAAATAAATTACTAACCGTTCAAAATGAGAAGCTTAAAAAATCCGTCTTCATTGTGACCGTAAGTAAAAAGAAATATTCCTACAACGACAATAAATATTCATAATAAATATCACATAGAGCGACACTTCTAGAGGTAATCGGGAATCACTGGCTTAACTACGTAAAGGAAGTGCAGGGATCGTAAGTTATTACTATGCTATTAAGATGTCAAAATCTTTGTATAAATAACATTTATTGTTAACGGGTAAAACTGGACAAAAGTGTGAGCCAAAAAGGCAAAATTAAAGAGAGATTTCATTTTCAGAACTTGTCATATCAATAAACAATTGGTTAATTTTCGCAAGATGGCCGATCATTATTGGTATGCATCTCTGACAGTTCAAATCACAAGCGGTTTAATGAAATATATCATATTTAGATTCAAATACAATATTGCAAAACATCCTTTTGAAACAAGCAGTCTTGTTACAAGACATTTTTTTCGAGTTCATCCCCTAATAGTTTCAAATAGGGGTTGAATGGTTGCCAAAAGGTAAGTCTACATGACAAACAGCTAGAATAGCAATAACTTACAATCGTGGGTGTTGTGAGTTACATAACGCATTAGTATGTTGTATTGTTACATAACGTAAGTAAGCGTATCTGTTACGTTACAATAAGTAGGAGCATATTGTACGTTACATTACGTAAGAGCATATTGTACGTTACATTACGTAAGAGGATGGTATGCGCTACATTACGCAGGAGTATCTTGATCATTACATTTCGTAAGACGATGTTTTAAGAGCATTACGTATGTGAGCGTATTGTACGTTACACTATGCAGCGGAGGCGGCAGCTGCGAGCCTGTTCATAACGTTGGTGTAAGCCAGGCCAAGAGCCCACGACACCTCGTGACCATTCACTTTCTTGAACAACTGTACACAGAGACAATATATTAGATTTGAAATAATTTCAAAAAGCAAAAATAACTCACTTTAGCTGATAGTAAGAAAATAAACTGTTGAGTTTTTACGTTAGATATCACCCAATTGGTTCTATATTTGTTTGTACGGTAATTATTGTATTATAAATAATTATAAGCGTAATTTTTAAAAAGCACAGTAACAAATTTTATGATATTTCATCTATTTATTTTAAGTTTAGTGAAATTAAACAAAAATAAACTGAATTTTAAGTAGGACAATGTTTGTCCCCCTGAAAATAGGCCAAGTTTTTATTTCGCTGTTTTATTTTCAATTAGCGTTTACTATTTAATATCTCCGATATGAACAACTCAATCATAGAAGCAACACGTTTTTTTTGTATACTAAAAAAAAAACGACATGCGAGGTATACATTGGTCGCCGATATATAGTTTCATACACTGTAATAAATACTTACATAGACAGGATCCTCCAGCGGTATCCTGTACGCGTCATGCAGTAACGTCGCCACATACACCAGGTCGGCGCAGGCCCAGGGCTGCTCCACGTTGTTGGCGGAGCACGCGCGGACGCCCGCGGCTCTGTACGCCGACACCGTCACTGTGCCGCCCTTCATTACGTCTGCACACAGATTTATATTTATGTTTATTAACACGGTCATCGATCAGTTTACCTATTTTAGTATGACAAAACAAACAACATACAACTTTTTGTCTACCTCAAAAACTTTGAACCTGCTGATCGATGTTGATAAGTGTTGATAACTTAAGACTTACTTCGCATCAAATAGGCGGTATGACTTTCCATCAGGTGAATCGTCTACTTGTTTTTACTTTTTTTTTATAAATAATATCAATTATTGACGCTCTAACCTTTATATTCATTGGAAAAAAGTACTAGGCGCGCATAAAGCTGAGGAGCTCGTTCGAACACACCACGATGTTCATATGAAGAAGTGCAAGCTTTAGCAAACTGAGGTGTATTCCCTCACCTATAAGTCCCGCGTCGGCGGCCACGTCGTAGAAGTAGCTCATGGCGGCGACGCTGCCGCGCGGCGCGCGGGCGGGCGCCGGGCCCCGCGCGGCGGCGACGTAGCGCGCGGCGGCCGCGTGGCAGCGCTCGTACGCCGCCTCGCGCCTCATGCCGCCCGCACGCGCCGCGCCGCTGCCACACAACGATCACGATATACTTCACTTACGCTAATCATCTCACTAACACTTTCAAAAATATCTGTAAAACTCTTTAAAGAAATGGCATCTTCATTTTTTTTTCTGTCCTTTTTATATTATATCCCTTTTATTTATATAACTAAGATTCCTCTACAATTAAGAAGAACAATAATCGTATTTTATATGTTTTGTTTTTATATTTTTAATATTTTCTCATACACGTGAACATTCCATTGGATTATTCCTTCTTTTTAGTTTAGAAACCTATACTTACAGGGTGTTATGTAAGGTGATGTAGATATTTAAAGGGATGATAAATAACTTAATTTTGAACATTTTTGTCCACATGATTTTTTTTATCTCTTTTAGTTTTTTTTATATTGGCAAAATTGCGTTTTATACTTAAACTAGGAGGAGCACTCTTATTTTTTTATTTAAACAATACTCATGTACTTATTTTTTTAAACACGGAGAAAGTTTACACTTCATTTTAAAAAATAGCTTTAAAGCGCAATGATTTAGCTTTAATTTATTATTTTGTTCTTTTTTAGCATTGGAAATGGGCTGTAATGTTGAAGATGTTCAAATTGCTTTAAAAACTTCCATAGTTAATCCTCTTTAAAATGATGTATTGAAATCCGCTACTTGCACGTGCGCTATCCAAAAAAATAGTAAGCTTTGGGTAAGAACCTACAATTCTAAATAGTTTATTCTTTCAATAGACATAAAAGCCGCCCATTGTTTATCAAACAATGCAAAAAATTACCAATCGTACTTATTGTTTGTTCGGCCCTTGGATTTGTTTTTTAAAAGAAAATATTGTAACTAGTCTTGTTTTGGCTGCATTTGTGTGTTGACGTGTCATTTGAATAAGTAGTTTAAAATTTCTAAAAATCGCATCTCTAGTTGTAGTTCCGTTAAATTAGCATCGAACTCCTTCACGGACTGGACTTTGTTGAGTTAATGATGGCTACTTTTACAAACGAAGAGTATGCGGACATTATTTTTGTGTACGGACTTGCTGATGGACGTGCAACCAGAGCTCGAGAGTTGTATCAAACACGTTTCCCAAATAGAAGAGTTCCTAACGCTCAAGTGTTTCGTAACACTTTTATTAGGCTTCGGCAAACGGGAAACCTTAGTTTTCGAGAGCCTGGAGTAGGTGCTACACACTATCCTGTTGAAGTAGATGAAGAGATCTTGGACCTTTTTAATGCAGATCCTACGAACAGCATCAGAAAGGTTGCGAGGCAGTTGAGCCTTTCGACATGGAAAGTGTGGTCTGTCGTGCACTCTGATGGAACGCATCCATTTCACTACACTCCTGTACAAGGATTAAAGGAAGGAGATCCAGCGCGCCGCTCACTATTCTGCCGTTTCCTGCTTCAACAGGATATTGAAGACCCAACTTTTTTGAAAAGAATCTTATGGACAGATGAGTCTAAGTTTAACCAAGATGTTATAACAAATTTTCATAATACCCATTATTGGGAGAATAAACGTCAAAACCCATTTATGAAAAAGCAAGTGTCTTCTCAAACGAAGTTCAGCATAAATGTTTGGGCAGGTGTTATCGGTGGCATTTTCATCGGGCCACACTATCTTCCCGATAATCTAAATAGGGATCACTATTTATCTTTTTTAGAGACAGATCTTCCAATCCTACTGGAAGATCTGCCTCTTACTTTGCGAAGAAATATGATTTACCAGCATGATGGGTGTCCCGCACATTATGCAAGGATTGTAGCGGAATATTTTAATATAAATTTTCAAAATCGATGGATCGGACGCAATGGGCCCATATTGTTGCCTGCAAGGTCCCCTGATCTGACGCCTCTCGACTTTTACGTGTGGGGAAGAATGAAAGATCTAGTTTACAAAGAAGAAATCATAAACATTGACCATTTGGTGGGGGGCCAGTATCATTTTAAAAAATGAGATGCGGTTAGGCACTACCACCACAGAAATCCGTAGACGTGCACGGGCGTGTATTAGAAATGGAGGTGGGCACTTTGAGCATCTGCCTTGATTTAAAAACTAAAATAGTTAGTATTTAATCAACATTTTGAAAAAAAAAAAAACTCAACTTATTGTTTTTTCTGACATGTGACTCATTCGTGAAAATCTAAAATTTCGTTTTAGTTGTGAGATGTTGTCATTATTTGATTACATTTCTAAAAAGAACATAAGCTATGGAAGTTTTTAAAGCAATTTGAACAACTTAAACTCGTGTACTTATTTTTTTAAACACAGAGAAAGTTTACACTTCATTTTGAAAAATAGATTTGTAGCGCAATGTTTTAGCTTTAATTTAGTATTTAGTTCTTTTTAAGCATTGGAAATGGGCTGTAATGTTGAACTGTATTGTTTAAATAAAATAAAAAAAATAAGAGTGGTAAAAGCCATAACATTTTTTTATTTACTTTTTTTAAACCCTCCTCCTAGTTTAAGTATAAAACGCAATTTTGCCAATATAAAAACTAAAAGAGTTAAAAAAAAATTATGTCAAAAATGTTCAAAATCAAGTTATTAATCATCCCTTTAAATATCTACATCACCTTACATAACACCCTGTATATTAGAACTAGCAAAGTAAAAAAATATCATTAAAATCGGTCAGGTCGTCAAGCCGTTTTTGATGTGTATTCATACTAATGAATCGAAACTCACTTTTATATAAGAATAAGACATAAGCACAACATTTTTGCGCCTTCCCGGCACAGGCACCACTTAAAGGGATCACTGAGTAAAGAAAATAAGTTAATTAATAAAATATTATAATATTTACCTTATCCTATACTGTTTGTTAGCGTAAGTCCACGGTTCGTTCTGAACTATAGGCTCGACGCACACCGACGTCATTTCATTGCTGGAATTGTCATCGGATTCTGACAAAAATATACCGAATCTAGCCGCCAACAGGCCGAGGTTTAAGTAACTGGAAAAAAAATACAATTTATAAATCGATATTTAAAGGTACAATGGACAAAAGAAAGAGATATAAATAATATTTAGATTAAAAAACATCAACACAATATTTTTTGTTACTTTCGAAATCAAGAATGTAGCTTAAAAGAAAAAAACTTATAATAACATTCAGTTTACCAAAGATTATTATAAAGCACACCTATTTGTATAAATCTAACCCCCAAAGTAATAATGAGTATTATCTATGTAATGATAAGATTTTATATGTCAGACTTATCAGTATAAATCTCGCTGATAGCTATATTAAAGTTTAAATAATCCATACTATAAGTGTTGGTATTTATGATAATATGTATTGAGGGTAGGTTTATACAATATCAATAAAGCAGTCTGCATCCAAGCGGTGTTTGAATCGCTCCCACATATTAAGTTTCCAATAAGTACAAAATTCACACATACCCAAAAGAATACAATACTTATTTATGAGAAGACGGCTTAATTAAGAATATTAACTTCACCTATGTATACAAACTTCACCTAAGCATAAATCTCACCTGTGAGTATAAAGCGTGACGTTGTTGGGAGCGGGCACTACGAACTGATCCTTGCTGGGATACGAACCTTTGTCCTCTTCCTCTAATTGGTATGTTATCTGAGTGGACCCACCGCCTAAATCCAACGCAGCCATCGTATCACCTTCTATTAAATCTACAAATAAACAACAGTATTTGACTACAAGTAGTATTTGAGTCAGAAATAGAGAGGAGGGTAATACCAAGCCAGTACCGGTAAGCCAAACAATGCATCTTGCAAGTAACACGTTAACAAGTTTCGCCGGGATTCGAACCCAGAACCTCTATCGTCGGCTGTTTACACCACTACACCACAGAGTTCATCAAAATTTAATATGATTCTTATAACTTACTATGAAGTAGGTTGACAGTGTACCAGATGAATATGCCTTCATCTGAGCCGTCCATTATTTCAACTCCAGCGCTAACATCGTATCCTAAGCTGGAATAAACAAAAAAGACAATTAGAGATGTATTTGACTATAGAAATAAAGTTTTTCGAATAAATCGGGACAAAAAAATACCAGGCTTTCATGGACTAATGACATTTGTATTAGGTCTTCGATTCTTAGTAGTTCACAAAAAAAATGTAGAGAAGTTTCGGCGACACAGGCGAGCTTTTTTTAAAATGGAGAAATGTCTGAACTTGTCAATGAAAAGCGGGACGTTTTGGAGCCAAAAGGGAGACAGTCCCCCCCAAACGCAGGATGTGTGGGAGAACTAGTACACACGGCCATGCAATCAACCTAGCCTGTTTGTCTACCATGAGTTCGTGTAGTTTTTCTACACGTTAGACAACATAGAATACTACAGTGGTTTTGTATGGGTAATCTTAATTCCTCATCAATCCGTTAGGGGCGCTTTACAAACATTTTCCCACGTTTTTATACACTCACTTTCTTGTTTATTTGTTTGTCGTTCCGGTTGGATTTTTGCAACTCAATTTTGAGGCACTTCCAGATAAGCTAGCAGGCTGAAATTATCAGGGTAGCTTCAAATCCGATGTCAATGCAATTTTCAAATATAAAACGGCTGGACCGATTTTGATCAAATTTGTATGGAATGATTTTTGAGGCAGAAAAAAATAATAAAATAATTAATAGATTTAAAAAATCTAAAAACCCACGTTTTTAAATGTCCTAAAAATAAGAAAATAACCCTACGGGGCTGAAAGAGGGGGACACTCAAAACGTGGGGGCGTATCTTTGCGAGTTACACCCACGATCTACACACGTCATGTAAATATATCCCATTAATAATCCCTTAAATAATATACTGCAGTCACAAGCGGCAATTATTTGGACTTTTTACCGTTCTTAAGTTGCACAGCATAAGGATAGGTATTGCATTGCATGTGTACGTATGCATGTTTACTCACTTTCCGACAGCCTTGGAGACACTTTTCAAAAGTTGACTAGCTTTCTCCTGCGGCAGTAAACGCAGGCCGGCTGTGGCTCGCACTATGAGAGGCGTGACATGCCTCTTATCAATAGGTATCAAATATTCAGCCTTCTTTATTAGTTCCACTATCGTCTCTGCACCCTGCATCACAAATGAATTATACTTAAAAAAACCTGAAAATTTGATAATAGTAAATACTAGTTTACTATGTTTTTTAAAAACCATAAAAACCATAATCATAATAAAAATACAAATTCATTATACACAGATTTGCAACTTATGTGAATAGTTGCACACAAACAGCTCCAGTGGTTTTAACAAAATGCTGTATTTTAATATATATATTTTTGTATTTTTTTTAAACGGACGGACGGAGTAGCCCAGTTGGTTACATGCTTTGGTTAACCGACCGACAGGTCGAGGGTTCGACTCTCGCGTTGCCGTACGTTGTAGCTGCTATGTTCCTCATTGTGCCCGGATAGTGGCGACAGATTTGCAACCTTTCAAACTGGGACTCAACAGAAACATGCGAAATGCGTTATTTAACACCTACTACCTCTTCAGGGATAATTGCAGCGTGAGTTTGTGTTTTTTGGAGGTGTCAACCCTGTGACAATTTATACATTTGAGTTAGTATAAAAAAGCATACCTTATCAGGGTTATCAGCGAACGACGACAGCCCAGGTTTCGATTGCTCGAAATATTCCTCTTCTAAATCTAAACTAGGTTGTCCAAATACTAGAAAAAATATATATATACTTTTACTTCTGTTAACGGAGACCAGGCTCAAGCTATTTCGCTGGCACAATCTAGTCAAGATATTTTATGTAGAAACGGACGAATAACACCTCTGCTTTTATCTTTTTGGGCGGCAAGTCAGGACTCTCGACCTGGGCGGCAGGTTCAAGGGAGGTAAAAGCAAAAACAAACGTCTATTTTCAAAAAGAAAGTTCGTCCCCAGCGAAAAAAGGCAGCAAAGGGCGCCACTGCAAAGATTTGCCCCGGTTCAAAAAATCGTAGATCATAGACCGGGGCAGGGCATGGATTGTACGGTAAAATTGAAGTTTCCATTGTATTTAAATATATAAAAATAAGATAACACCGACCTGCAAATGGCACTCTAAACTTATAAGCCAGGACCCTGCTTCCCGAGGAGCCGGCGTCGATGATCACCGCGTAATGGTAGTCGCTCTGGTAGCCCAATGTCTTCGCCAACCCGTCTAACCATTGAGCCTGCCCGGCGAACAGACCTGCGGGACCAAAAAAAACCCGTTGTGCAATATTTTATCTGCATTGAATATGATACACAAGTCAAGCCGTAAAATTACCATACATTTTTATGGATCTCCCTAATAATCTGTGGCCATCTTGAAAAAAATAAAGAAATTGTCTATGATATGTCAACGAATACAGAGAATGAAAACTTTCTGAACTGCCTTAATTTGGCCTTTTAGAAGAATAATTTGTTTTGGTGGAACTCAAAATACAAATATCGTATATATAATAAATGGCATTTGAAAGATACCCTATATCTCCCTCATAAGATATCTTGGAAAAATCACATTTTCAAATTAAAACTGGATTTTGTATGATGCTGTTTATTTGTGATATTGTTAACAATTCAAAATTTAGAATGTACTCTACCTATTGTAGAGATAATTCTTAAGGAGATGGAACTTTAAAGCACTACTCGTTTTCTTTGCACAAACATTTGTCCGAGCTCAGAGTCGAATCTGATTCCTCAAGCAAGCTAAGACAACTACGCCACGGAGACCGAAATTACTTTTTATGTCATCCATGTGTCTTAATATTGAATATAATATTTAAAAATCAGTGAACGCACAAAAACATCACCATACCACATCTTTGTAACACACGATATACTATTTTAAATAAAATATTTAAATAACAAGTCAGCACAGCTTTTAAAATCATAAAGGAACATAAAAATACCTGCAATAATGGGCAGTGAGACGATTATCGTTGCGTTATTCATTTTAAAAATAGATAACTCCAGAACAAAAAAATCAATACTTTATTTCTTTTAAAATTGCATAAAAACCACTTCCACACATATGTAATATTCAAAATCACATAAAGGACAGACCATGAAATCGAAAGACATAAAAATATGTATTTAAAAAGTTGTTAACGCAGTACACTGAATAGGCCGTACAAAGACGATGATGAATTTGAATCTGCGTAGAAACCGTTGCAACTGTTCAATGTTCTACATTATCTAGATATTTACGATTCATTCGGCACGTTCGTAAGAAATATTACTACATATTCAATATTTACTTTGTTTTTTTTTTCAGTTTAAGTGAACCGGTGGGAGTTTTTATTGCGATATCAATCGAGTGAGTATTGAGCAATGTTATATTTCGTACTCACTGTTCCGCGTCGAAGCTTTATATTTGATTAAATAAGTTATTATTATTAGAGGTGACATCGAGCATGTACTTTTTAATTATTTCCAACTAGAGATTCGCCCCGGTGCGGATATTATGCATGCATTGTATACATAAAACCGTCCACTTGAATCACTGTATCTATAAAAAACCGCATCAAAATTCGTTGCGTAGTTTTAAAGATCTAAGCATACATAGGGACAGACAGCGGGAAATGACTTCGTTTTGTACTGCGAGTATGTAGTGATAAATTAAGTTTTAACATTTTTGAAGGGGTTAACATTATTTTTTTTAACTAGTTAACCCCGCAATTTTGGTACCACGTGACCGTTCCTCTCGTGGCACTGTTTTACTTTTTTTTTTACCTTTCAAACTTTTCCTGTATTAGCGAGTAAAAAGCAAAAATGAATCATTTAAATCAGTTTAGCTGTCTTCAAGTTTTAGGGAAACTAAAGTACAGCTCTTAATGTTCACGCTGAACAATATAAAACCGTCCCAATGATAGTGGCTGAGTTTTGTATTGTCATTTAAATCGCTTTGTACGTACATACATTAATTATTAGGACGCAAGCCCAGTTAAAATTCGAGATAATATTTGAGAGTTTATTTTGCTTTTTGTACCTATTATTATCACATTTTTCACCATCTGTCTTTCTTTTCTGCAAACAGTTGTCTGGCAAAGAATCTCGTCATTTTTAATTTTATATTTGTCGTGTCTTTTCAAAAAAAAAAGTAGTAAATCATTCTAAAGCTTACATAATAATAATTATTGTCTTAAAAAAGAACGGCATTTAATTAACCGAAATTAAATATCATCGATACAATAAATAAAACTAAAGAAAATTAACATAACAAAATCATTGTAATCCATTATTAGGAATGCACCTAACAGCATGTTTTCTGAGTAATAATTGTATTTGTTAAAAAAATAAATCTGAAATCACGATGGACGCATTGTTTCGCTCACCGGTCTTCGATGTAGTATTCTTATATTTTAGTTGCGTAGCACCTGAGACACAAGACTCTTTGATCTTACAGCAGGGCTGAGACAATGTGTTTGTCGTGATGTGGTCATTTATTTATTATTATATTCATGGTAAATACTAAGAATGTGCAATCGCGTCATGTCTGGGCATAATATAATACTTTAGAATAGCTTCCATGAGTCAACAATGTATTTGGCTACAATATAATACCAATTCCACCTTACGAAGGACTTTCGAATAAAGTTGTGTTAGGCTTAACATGCACATTGTTTCAGCGTCCGTGAATTTGAATTTTCTCAATAAAGGGTTACGTCATACTAGAAAGATGTGCATACGTCGTACACGTCAAATCACAAACATACTCGACCGTTCTCCGTGAGATTTAATATCTGTATTTATATTTTGCGACTTTTCACAGCAAAGATGTTCGAAAAACAAAATAAACAATTAAAATATTATAATGAAAGAAGAATATTAAAGATAAGCAAGAGGATGTAAACAACACAGTTATAAAACAAAGTAAGGAACTGATATAAATAAAAACGCAACAAGTAGAGGCGAACTTGCATCCACTTACAGTGTGCAAACCGTGAGTTTTACCTTCGATTGCCGCTCGCGACTGCAGTTACAAATTTTTATGAATCTTTGTGAAGCGCCTCTAACGGATTATTGAGGTATTAAGATTGCTTATACAAAATCCCCGTAGATATCTATGTTACCTGACATGTAGGAAAACTTTACTAACTCAAGGTAGAAACACAGGTTAGTAAAACACAGACTGTATAACTACAACCATACCATCTCATCAAAACCATTTGATAGTTATTAATTCATGAAAATTATTTCAGTGAGAACACTACACACTAGAACAAAGTCTATTCACACGACTGATCACAACTATGTTCGAACGATCGCCTTTATATGGAATGATTGAATATAAACCTAAGTTACTTATACAGTCTGTGTCATAAGTTTATATATTTGTATACGTATGTAACACTGACAATGTTTAGAAAATGAAAAACGGCTTAATGTAGAAAGTTGCCAATACTTTTATTGTTTTACGAAGTAATCTCCGTTCCTCTTTACCCATCGTCGCATTCGATGGGACCACTGAGAAAAGCAGTGGGCCCATTTTTCCTTAGGGGTCTCTTCTATGGTATCTTCGTACGCTTTCACCGCATCTTCAGGGCTCGTAAAGCGAATACCTCGAATTTTATCTTTAGTTCTAGGGAATAAATAAAAGTCGCAGGGCGCCAGGTCAGGATTGCACGGCGGATAACTCATTATCTCGACACCTGCTATGGTCAAATATTCAACAGTCCGTTTTGCGAAATGCGCTGAAGCATTGTCGTGGTGAAGGAGGATCCTGCTTCGAGGGCACTGCTGTCGATTTTTTTCCAAGAAAACAGGCAAATAGCGATTGACATACCAGTCTGCAGTAACTGTCCTTCCATCTTCCAGCACAACTGTCGCGAAATTACCTTTCTGACTAAAGAATGAGGCAATCATCTTTTTTCCTTGACTTCTTCTTTTCTTTACTATCCTCGAAAGGAAACACCAACTGAGCTGATTGTCTTTCGGTTTCGGGTTCGTAGCAATATATCCAGCTTCACCTGTGACGATGTCAAATACAGCATTTGAGTCACCGCCGTTGAACTCATCTAACATTTGGCGACACCAGTCCATGCGAAGGTGTTTCTGATCGTCGGTTAAAGTATGAGGAATCCATCTGGTACAAAGCTTCCTGACACCTAAATGTTCGTGTAATATTTTTTGAACTTGACTTATACCAATGCCTTGGCTTGCCCGGATCTGCTGATAGGTCACTCTTATCTTCCTCTATCATGCGTCGCACAGCACAGTCTTCAGTAGTCGCTGTTAAAGGACGTCCCTCACGCGGATCATCATTGAGATTGTCCACGCTTAAACTCGTAAAACCAATTGTAAATAGTGGCACGAGATGGGGCTTCAATAAGAAATGCTAATCGCAGCCTATCATTGCTTTGTTGTTGAGTAAGACCACAACGAAAGTTATAATAAATCATTGACCGAAAATTTTCTCGCGTTAGGTTCATTTTCACGTGTAACAAGAGTTTTAGATTTGCCGCCAATTCACATAAACAAATGAAAAATGAATACATTATACTACATTAGGTTACCAAAGAGTTCTAAAATTGAAATTCAAAAAAAGTTTTCATTTGCAATGTTTCTAACTGGCCAGTTCTAAACATTTTCAGTGTTACCCACGTATTATCTAAATTAATTATATTATTATATTGTGTTAAAATAATAAATAACCTGAGAAACGACTGATTCAGTCTTTGCTCAACAAGGAAGCTTGATTGACATTTTTTTCTAATATTGTACGTATCAAAGCTTACCCATGAAGTATGTAGCGAATAAAACTGCAATAATCAGTAAAAAGAACACTTTCTTTAGCTTCCTTGGTTGTTTTATGCCTCTGCCTCGTATTTTGATATGTCCCGTATTATCATCTTTTAACTGTAAACAAAAACAACAAATTAAATTTTATGTAAGTTTCACTTTAAATAAAAAGTAAAAACTACATGTTTTGAAAAATTTTAACAATAATTTTCAAATGCCAATGCCTCAATTGAGATCTATTCATATTATCGGCAAACCACACCACTTCTCAAATCAAAAAGTTGTTTAGCTTTTTTATTTGAAAATATATAATCTATTCAGTATTACCCAGGACTTGCGCTTTAGGCGGGACCGACCCATGACCGAATAAGTCGGACTATATTTTAAAGCATAATAATATAAATGCATACAAATCATTTTAACTAGTGTAGAAAATTTAAGATAATTTATAAGCATGTAATATAGTATATTTATAAATGCATTAAATAATTTTTAATTAGTGTAGAAAATTATAGATAATATAATCTTATATAAAATTGGAAAAACGGTTTCCTTTGCCTGTGTTTTGTAGATTGAGATTTATAGAAGAAGTTCTTGATTTGGCTTGAAAAAAGAGGTGATTCACATAATTTTAAAACCACAAAACTACAAATTTGTGTTAGTTGAGTTTTATTATACAAAAAATTATAATCATATTCCAAATAATATCAAAAACTCAGAAACTCCTTTGCAATTTAACAAAAGACTGAAAACATTCCTGGGTAAGAAATGCTATTATAATTTCGAAGATTTTTTGAATGATAATAATACTAATAAACAAGTAAAAATAGACTAAGCTTAAGATCCTTTATTTTTGATCCTCTATTCCTTCAACTTGCTCATGTGGGATTTTAACTAAGAAAGGGATTCAAGTAGAGAAGAACTAAAATGCTTTTGAGACATTCCATTGTGACAGGTGGGACATTCTATCTCGTTTTTGCTTATACTTTGACTTATTTCTCTTTAACTGTCACCATATTTGCCTAAAATATTATCTTTTCATAGAGGTCAATGTTCATTTTAACCATCACAATTGAAATAAGTAATAAAATACATTTTTTTTTGCAATTATTAGATGTGTGACGGGTAGGGCATCAAATGGACTTATCTAAGTTGACAGGTATACTTCGCAGGTCAAGACAAATTATGCAACTTTTGTTCATCAACTTTTTTATAGCTGATTCTGAAACTATAAGCATTATTTTTCTGTATAATTTACATCAGAAATTGCTTTAATTTGAATAAATATGTGTCTCATAAGACGGGTGGAACATCACTTTTGTGACGGGTGGGACAGCACTTTTGTGACGGGTGGAAGAAGTAACATCCAGGGCTGGATAGATCTCAAGTTAAAGCTTTTTATTAAAATCTTACAAAATCAAGTATTAATTTAGGTATTTCAGAAATATTTTTTTTTCTAATTACTAGTTTTATTTCTTGGTATCATTGTTGTCAATTGTACTTTGGAAAACAGGCCCCTTTTATTGTTTTTTCTAGAAAATTGATCAAATAAACATTTCATCCCACCCATCACTGTTGTAAGTGGATACTCTATTAAGAGCAACTACTGTCAAACATATTTAATATAGCAAAGCTTTGTTAACTTGAAACAGGTCTTAGTCTTTTAGTTAGTCCTTAGTCTAATTGTTATTTTCAGAAACCTAGAAAACTAAAATATAATTTACTATGAATTAAAATATATTTTTATTTTATTTAAAATATAATAATTAAATAGCCAAGTTTTAAAAACTATTTTAATCTATACCATAAAGCTCTATTAATATTTTACTCACCACTTGCTGAAAATGTGTGAATTATAATTTCATTTTTTACTATCATTCTTCTGGGTTAGTCTATTGGCAACAAACAGTGCTTAAAATTTATTTTAAAAAAATACAACACCACAAGCTATGGCGCGATGTGGACTATTGCAACTAATACAATCTCAAAAATTATAAAATTTTGATACAAATTTATACTTTTCTAGAAATTCATTTCACTAACTTCATTTTAAAGTAGTATTTTATAACAAAATCACCAATTTAGTTTTTACACTGTTGCTCCATTTTTGGAATGGCCATTTTGCCTTTTTAATAACTTAAAAATATATAATATTTCATCATTCATTCACCAGATACTAAATAGAATGATTCAAATAGTTGTGTTTCGTGTTCTGATAATAAAAGCAAATTTAAAATTTGTTAAATCAATTGAGTAGCAGAGTTTATACAGATTTGAAGCGAATGAATCAAATAAATATTAAGATTTATTTATTTCATAAACATTAAGATTTATTTCTAAAACAGATTATACAACATTGAATAAAAAGAAATGGAGCTTTGTTCCGGCAAGATCATTACCAGTTTATCCTAATTTAGAGATAAAATTAAAAACCCAAACTAAAAAGAACTGATTGAATAATACTGCTATGATCTGAAGACACAATAAAGAGGTTTATAAACAATATCAACAAGTGACCACTTGACTATAAAAGATGTATGATAACAATGATTTTAATAGGTTGAACACTATAACATACTCTTGACTTTTAGTTAAAAATAATTAAGTTGATAAGAAACTTTTATTGCTGTTATGTTGATACCGTACACAATAAAATTTGCTTTTTCAAAATAAAATAAAATAACTTCAGAAGGTTATATTGAGCATAAGTTTAATCTATCTAATTACGAGTTTTTAACGTTTCGAAGGCTTCGTCACAGTTATAAAATATTTTAAATACATGAACTGAAAAAGCTCGATTTAAAACATCAACATACCTCTAAATACCTGTATGTGCTGAACTTTCCCATATCGAAGTATTACATTCATCACAACCAACATAAACTATTACTTAATTATTTTTAAAATAATTGGTTCCATTGTTTAGAGATTTTTGATTCCGGTAAAATAATTTAAGAAAGGATTTATAGGAAAAATCGAAAATTCTATTAAATTTTGTATTGCACTATTTGACACATTTGACAATTTCACATCAGATTAGACAAATTTGACAATGACATTTCTCTTGACAAAGCAAAATTAACTTTGACAGCTTTCAACGGGTCATATTCTCAACCTTCAATACTTTAAGATTCATGTCAATACATCAATTATTTTATGGACCTATATACATCAAAAGGTTTGTTACATTCTTTTGGAGCCTATGGTCGAATAAAAATGTTATTCCATTCGAAAATACTATTATATCACTCATAAATAAAGAAAAATAAATGAATTAAAAACCCTTCACAAAAACTCTTATCCATAAACTTCAACTTTTTAGTTTACTGCAAGTTATGAAGTGAGAAAACTATGATGCTTTATGTCAGTTTTAAGCAATATATAAATGAAAACATCTTGAAATCAATCTTAAAACTGGATTTTTTTGAAATAATACGACCAGTACATTAATTAAAGTTCAAGGACACGCAGTAAGTATCTTTTAAGGTTATATCAATTGTTATGTTTTTGTCATTCGTATGTACTTAAATTCATATAATTTTTAGAATACGGGTTGAATAATAAAACTTGATGTAGTATATTTTGATCGATTTTAAACTTACCTTTCTCCTTCGAAGATCACTCATTTTTAATTTTTAATTTGTTTAGCAGAGACAAAGACTGCTACTTAAGTCTTATTTAATCGAACACACAGATAGTAGGTGCCACAACAAGTATTCGACTAATAATCGCGGAAGTTCGCATCGCGCACGAATCACTTAATCTTAAACTAAAATTGTACCTAGTCATTCTGACAGAGATTTATTTGAGACTAGTTTTTTTGTTAACTTTTCGATTTTAAGTTTTTACATAGATATTTTACAGAATTAGGAGGTGCTTAAGAAAGATATTTAAACATTATATGTAAAAACTAACATTTAAATATGTAATCAAAAATGTAGTTCAGTATTTAACAATATGCTTTCGTACTATATAGATAGATGTTCTTTTGCTTTTATTAAAAGGGACTTAAGAACTGAGAAACTGACCCCCAGGGCAAACTAAACTAGACTGTAAAGAAATAACCAAGTAGGTATAACCTACTTGCATACATGGTAGGTATTAATTAGTTATTTGTCTACATGGCTAACTAAAGTATATGTTTAAAAATATCTAATTATTGTGCAATATTTTAGTAAATAATATACGAGATTCTATTCATACTAAGTAGGTACCAACAAACGGTTAACCAAGACTAAATTACTTGAAATGGTACTTTTTTGTGAATTGTCTCAAATATTAATGTTCTTATACTGAAGAGTCTGAAAGGAAGAGCCCCACATACCTACTAGTCAAACAATGATATTAATACATAACCACATCACGACACCAACATTGAATCAGCCGTGCACTAAGATATAATCTTTTATCGCAGGCACTAAGCAACGATGTGGTATAAACTAAAATAAGAATACATCATGCCAGATCGGTTAGCGGAACAATGCGTTCAGTTACCTCTAGCATGTCAGTCGGCTGAATACACCACTGCGCCACCGAGGCCGGCCACTAGTACTCTCCGATAGAACCCAAGACAGAAGAAATGCAAAAATTATTTGTTCATTTGTAAAGAAAAAGTTACTATATAGGTAATTCATTCTTCTAGTACTCGATAACGTAACTTTGTCGTCCTCCTTCCAGATCTTAGACACCTAATGGATTTGAAGATGCTTCTAGAAAAGTTAGTTACTTACGGAGTAGGGCGTCGGAAACTGGACGATATCTTATTTAGTGGCGATAAACGACCGCCGAGGCTCGGAGTTTATGATGAAGATGAGGAAACTTTATGCCATGAAGTGTGAGTAGCGCCATGGGGAATCATTAACATGAAAAATAACGTTCGGATTTCATAATACAATGGAATACTGTTATAAAACAAAAGTATGGAAAAAAACTGAAGCGTCACACCTACATATATCCCAGTATGTAATTTGGTAGTCTACTGGAAAGTTTTCCGGGAATTTTGTAAATTTGTATTGTTTTGAATTATTTGGAAAGAAGATAGATAATGTCAAAAAGAACTATTTTAAGATTCTATTTTGCAAAGACGGTAAACTCGCAAAGACCACGTCAATATCTATTATATTGCAAAAATTTAAAACTCGCACACTAAAAATATACTTCACCATCTTTGGTCAAATTTTCAGTATAACGTCAACATGCAACGTGCCCGGCTGCAGTTATTCAGCGCAGTCACTCCTAGAGTTCGAAGACCACTACAACGCATCACACCGTTACTCCTGTGCATCCTGTAAGAAAGTGTTGCCATCTCCCCATTTTCTCGATCTGCACGTTCAAGAGACACACGACTCCTTCTTCGCCGTGCTCGCCGAGAGGAAACCGTCGGTAAGTAAGAACGGGAAATGGTCGCATTAGAAAGTGGTCAGAATGGGAAGTGGTCATTAAGAAAAGTGGCAATATTTAAATATCATAAAAGGGTCGTTAGAACGAGCTTAATGGGTCATTTATTTATTATACCGGGCCGTGTCCGGGGCATGCATAGCACGGGCCCAGGCGGGGCACGGATGGTGAGACTCATTTTGTATGAAATGATGTCTGAATTAACCATTCATATTACCGTGTAATATAAAAGATCCATAAACGTTTTCCGTTCCAAAAACCATTTTTTACTTTCGTGCAAAGAAGGTAAAAAATCTTTGAGCATTGGTTATGGTATGGTTAGTAAATAGTTCTTGTCTAGAAACATTTTGCCTTCTCTTGATAAACAATGACTTTATAAACAGAATTATTACAGTAAGTACGGACGGACTCAACTAATGATTAGGGATACAAGCAAACAAAATCAAAATAATTATTCTGTAGTGTAGGTGAAGTAGGTAGGCGAGTACATAAGCTACGCGTGTATCATTATTTATCAGTTGAATAATAAGCAGATACCAACAAGCTGTAGGTAATGTAATCAATTACAAAAATAAGAACTAAGTATCTAAGAAATCACTGTTTTGTTTATATAAAATAGACGTATTTAGCTATATCAATACTTTCATTTACCTACGTCTCTATTTTATTCAATACATTATCACGAATAGATAATGAGTCAGAAACAACTTATGTACAAAACATTATATTCATGATGTAACAATATTTACAATTTACTTTGATGTAATTATCATATCACATATTAAATACTTAATCTAATATATTTTTAACGTAAAGACATTCAAGTACATACTTGTATTCCTATGTTATTGTTTGTGATTTACGTTAAACGATGTAAAAGAAAATTATATTTAAGTAGATAATGGAAAGGCGATGTCTGCTATTCTGTTAATCAAGTTTGATAAGAGATTGACTAAAATATCGGTGACTATTACCTACCTACTGTTACACTAAGAACTGGCGACGCGGTTTGAAACCGTCGGCGCAGTCAGCAAATCATGTCATTCTGGAGGAGGGTGCTTAATAAAAATAAAACCCGCCCCGGGCGCTAACCTATGCTACGCCGCCACTGGACTGACGTCATTGAAAGTCATATATTATCTTGATTGTAGAACTCACGATGCGACCGAGCCGGCAGTGGCTGAAAACTGTAACCGTAATTTAGATAATGGTATTTTTTCCAGTACTCCTGCTACATAGAAGCTTGCAAAGAAAAATTCTTGAATTCAGAACAAAGACTAGAACACTGTGTTCAAATACATAAACTTCCTAAAGACTTTCGCTTCGACCACAAACCTAAGAAGAAAGCGAAAAACCAAGCTCAACCAATGGAAATAGATTCAGCAAAGAAGTTTGCTTTCTCCAATAACAAACAAAGGAGTTTTACGTACACCGGTAGAAAATTCACAAAAAATGATGGTAAGGAAGGAAAAAAGGTGAAAGATGTTAACATGGACGCAGTTATGTTTGAACTGAAAGAAAGTTTACCGGATTGAACAATTTATTTCAACGTACATTATGAACATTCATTGGTTTAGATATAGGATGAGTGTAAAATTTCCTACAAATACATTGATTACATGCTACACAAGTAATTGCTGTTTTATTAACATGGTGTTAGGTTTTAAAATTGAATGAATTTTTTTTTTACTAGCCAATTTGTGTTGTGATAAATCTAATTTCTTAGAAGAGTCATATTTTTATTAATAAACGAAAACTGTATATAAGCTGCTATATTAAGCTTAAAAGTGGTCATTATACACACGTGTCATGTGACTTTCGCTACTCATATTCGAGATTCATCTTATTGATGGTAACGTAAATAAAAATAAAAACATTCAATTGTATGATTTATCTATGCATTGATCTTACTAGTACATAAATATAGTTGTATTACTATTTGCATACATAAGTATATAGTGTAAGTTACACAATTACGTATAAACTATTGTTTTATTAACATTTTTATTTTAGTATCTCATATATCAACAAACCATTAAAACACTATGGGCTATGGCTATAAATAACTTTTGGGGCACATATCTTTTACGTACCAGTGTTGCCACTCAACATTTTCACAATAAAACTATTTTAATTCAAAAGGTCTTAATATAAAATTTACTCAGTTTAATTACAAAGATGTTTTATCTCTTTTGAAGACGACCAAACTCAAAATAATTTAATTAAAATTCAAGACTACTTACTTTAATATTAATCTTTAGCAAATATGCATTTACAAATGTGTGAAAACAGACCCATACCAATTTGAGTCGTAACTTTTTACCAACAAAGCATTTAAAGGATCCAAAATTTTAGACTTAACTCTACTTGGCCTTGCCTTGAGCAGCCACGGCTTCCATGGCCTTCTTGACGGTTTCCTCATCTCCAAGGAAGACCATGGATTTGACTGGCTTCATGTCCTCGTCCAGTTCATAGACAAATGGAATGCCAGTAGGTAAGTTCAGCTCCATGATGGCAGAGTCACTTAAATCTGGAATTTAATTTTTTATGAGGCAACTATTTGTCTATGGTAAATAGCTTTATGTTTTCTGTACTACTACAATATACACATACGATGAAGCATATAACATTCCTGTTCTTCTATAACTTTGATTATGATTCACTTGATACCTAATCATAAATCAAGAAAACAGGAAAATAATATTAAAAACCACATCACTACACACATTGACTTAGCCCTGCACTAAGATTGTAGAATCTTGTGTGGCAGTTGCCAAGAAACTATATATGCAATAAAATATGTTATATACTATATAGACAAGAATACTACATTCAAGACCGGGAAGTACAATGGACATAATATGAATACTCTTGACTACAAACTACCCAACATGAACTGTTTTATCTAATTTTCCAATCTATTCGAAAAGAAGAAACAAATATTTTATATGATTGAATTGAATATAGATTAACTATTATAGATTATAGATTTAACTAGTCAAGTCAATTCAGATTCCATCTCATAAGACCAACATACTCCAACATTTGTGAATAAAACTAATACAAAATATATAATTTATCTACTTACTATCTAAATGCTTAACAATGCCCCTCAGACTGTTTCCATGAGCAGCTATGATTATCCTCTTACCCTCTTTTAGCTATAAAAAATAATTTGTTTACATGAAAAATATTTAATATAATTTTGATGCCTTTTCTGTTAAATTGAAAATAAATATGGATTGACAAACAAAAAGGCTTAGGGTTCTGGTATTGGCAATTTTGAACTTCATGTGCCACAGCTTGGAAGCTAAGATAGTTTAGCAGCCAATAAGTGGTGCTTTTTCTTGAGAAATAAAAACTTTTAAGTAGATAAATATATAAAATCTAAATCTTTCAATCAGGACTGTAAATCCCACTCCCATACAAAAATTTGGCTAGCCTGAGTATGTATGCATATATATATATACTATGCATGTATATATATACTATACATATATGTATGTATGCAGTATTTATTTAAATATATTTTACCTGTGGCACAATGACATTGTTCCAGTAAGGGAGTGTCCTTTCAATGGTGAGCTTCAGACTCTCAAACATGGGGAATTCTTCAGGTTTCGGGTCACCAGCATAGCGGGGGTCGTTCACTATTGCCTCATAGTATGGGTGATCCTTCTCCATAGCTGGGGGAGGGACATCAAAGCTGCGCCTCCATATTTGAACCTAGAAATAATCAAACATTCAAATGAAAATGTTACTTCAAATTGTATGTATGGTGTGTGTTGTAATCATAAAATGCTAATGCAGAAGAATTTAGTTCTGAATTCTGAATATATTATTATGATCTAATTCAGGATAGATTATTGATTGTTTTTTGTTCTTCATGATTTTCTTGGTCAGTTTTCAAAATACAAAAGAAATGTAATAAGTACAATTTAATTGATTCAAGAAATCATTTCTTCTAGACAATAAAACTAGGTAGGTTGGTTGGTCAGAGCTTTGGACAGGACATCTTAAGGACTTTTCTACCATGACAGAATGTTTAATTTATCTGTTTTCTTTAGACGACATTGAAATCTTATAACATTGACAAAATAACATTTCTTGTCTCATAGGTTAATAGAGTATGTCTGACACACCTGCGCCTCTCCATATTTGGCGGCAGTCTCGGCCTTGTTCAACCCCGTAAGACCACCGTAGTGCCTCTCGTTCAAGCGCCAAGTCTTCTCAACCGGCAGGTCGGTCTGTCCGGTCTCTTGGAGTATAGATCCCAGGGTGATTTGAGCGCGCTTCAAAACAGATGTGTGAGCTATATCGAACTGGTACCCTTCGGTTTTAAGCGCTTTACCTGCTGCTACAGCCTCCTCACGACCTGTTTTTAACAAACTTACATAAGATCTTAACTATTGACACTTATTGATAACAGTCGATAATTGGGTTCGTACCCTTGTCACTTAGGTCCGCGTCGTACCATCCGCAGAACAAATTCTTCTGGTTCCATTCACTCTCGCCGTGGCGAATCATAACAATCTTGTATTTCCCAGCCATGTTTTGATTTTGGCAATTTTTAGATCAGCCGGCAAATCGCAATCACAAATTCCACCTTCCTTTGACACAGACAACCTTTTTGACCTTTATTGACTCGATGTTTCGTTCCAAAACGATTTTTGGATTTCATCTTAAGTTTTTGGTTAATTGATTAACATATTAATATGTAAAAGTATTTGATCTAAAAAAACCTTCTCTAAAAAAAAATGCTCATTATAAAATTAAGTACCCTTTCATAAAAAAAAATATTAAAAAATCTATTGATTGACAGTCTAATGGTCAATCTAGATTTGAGAATAACCCACTACGAATCGTTCAAAACATACGATCTGTCTGAAGGAGTAGAAAATAAATACAAATTTTTTGAATTTTTACGAAAGACACATTTTATGTTAGAAATGTAATACTTTCCTTGTGTTGTTATCTCTGTTAACAAAACAATGAATACCAGTATATTATAATGACTATTATCCATTTAGTGTCAAATAAGAAAATATATAGGTTTTGAGTTTTCGTTTTGTTTGTTTCTGTATTTTTCGGCCTTGCTGCGGATGGTTGTTCAAGTTCTGTAAGATTGCAATTCTTTTAGATTTTTTTCGAAGAAGTGTGATAGTATCTACTTCTTCATGAACATTATTCTTTTATCGGTTATCACCTAAATCTAAAGTCGCTCAATTAAAAACAAACTTCGCACATAACCAAGTTATGGAACTTGAAAAAAACTTTTCGTTAAAAGTTATTATTTAAAGTAAAACATGCCGCCGAGAAAAAACCCTACGAACCTTCCGAAAACCACGAAAAGTGTGCTTCAAAAGGTTAAAAAGGAAAAACCGGCGCCGTTAAAAAAACCTAAAATAATTAAAGTTCAAATACCGATTCCTCGACGTCCAGTTACTAGTGAGTATACAAAAACAGCTTTATTTTTAGTTCCATCACAAGTACATAACCTCGTTAGTGTATTTTAATCATATTTATTGATGATAAAACCAATGTCATACTTAATATAGTTGACTATTGGAGTAAACAGTAATTACACCCAGAACTATACATTTAGAATCCTGTAAAAAAGTCATTGATAGAAGAAAGACTAGTAATTTTAATTGTTTTAGGAACAATATTTAATGGAGCGAAAGCAACTGATGTGGTACCTGAGAGCCTACCAACCCAAGAACTTGATGAAAAACCAGAAGTTTTGGTTGGGGCCAATGAAGGTACAAACTTGTTTTGAAATGCTTATTTTTCTAGCTTATTAACAGTAGCATAGCTAGTCCTGGCAGTTAAAAGGGAAACACTGTATACATGCATAACATCTGCAATAATTTATATCTACCATATTCACAATAAATGAGTTTGACTTTGACCGTGAGTAACTTGGAATTCTTACAACAAACCACAATGCAGGCAATAATAAAACAGTATAAATCTGGCAAATTATCAACTCTATGTGAAACAAAAGAATTGTAAAAGTATACAACTGAGTTTCATTGTTGAGTGCAAAACATTTATTTTGAACTACTTGCAGGAAAGAAGTGCATATTGTTTGATAAAAAAGATTTAATCCCTGAATGGGAGATAGATAAGTGTATGTTATGACTGAATTCAACTGAAATTTCTTTTTTCAATAGCATACAAAAGAAATAACTAAACAAATGAACTAATTTAAATACATAAGTACTATCATAATATTAAAGTTACTTAATTTATAACTAACAAAATATGAACATGGTCTGAAACAATTTTTTATTTTAAGACATTTAGTGATAGGTAATTAATGAAAAACAAAACAAATAAATGCCAAAGTCATTCTTTAATACATTTTTGAGATGGGTTTCGTTCTTTGCCCCTAAATAAGCGTAAGCTTGATCACAAATTCTCACCTTTTTACGAAATGGGTAGACAGGGGTGAGACCACTTAAGTGTATTATTTTTACAGAAGCAGTTCCTCAATTAGTTGACAATATAAGCCCTACACCTGCAGAGGTATTGCCTCCAGCTCGTAAAAAACCAAGAAGACAGAGACCTAAAGCTGCATCAGGGAAAAAATGTGTCAAGGTAGAAAATGTAAAAACCAAAGAAACAAGTCTTGAAGGTGAATTCTTCATAAAGTTTTGATTTTGACTTGTTTTCTGCACAGATTTTTTAAAAGTTTACATAATGTTTTAGATCTCTAATTTTGTTGTTGCAAAAAAAAATAATCAAATGAACATATTCATACTGTGTAACCAAGTTTTGATATTAGTTAAACTTGCTTTGTAAGCCCTATCGCCCGCGTTACATGCTAGTCATAGTGCAGGGACCAACAGAAATTTATTTTTAACAGATTGTAAAAGTGTAATAAATAAATAGTGAAATATAGGTAGGTTTGGCACTTTCTTGAGATGTCGTTTTCTTTTAAGCTTTCTTATACATAAATGAAAATATACAAATTTTGGCAGCATATTAAAATACTGTAACCCTCCTTCCTCCACTCCACCACAGTACAACAAATAGTTGATGTCAGCAGTTTATTTTCTTTCTTTTTTCAGAGTCAATATTAAATGGTAGAAATATAACACCATTAGCAAACATTGTAGCTGAAACTGTAAAAGCGCAAACTCTAAAAGAGAAATTACAAATAATTGATAAAGCTAATGAAGGTAAGATTCTGACTACTCAAGCCTATTCAATTAACAAATATAGTGAATAGTGAACAAAAAAAAAATACTGTTGTTTCAGTTGCAAATTCTCAGTTAGTTAAAAATGCTGTTCTATTTATACAAGAAGAAACCCCAGCTCCTAAAAAGCGAGGAAGACTAAAGGTTGTCTGTACTCAAACCCCTGAAAAGATCCAAGGTAATAAAGGAAATTATAATGTGCTTTAACATTGCTTAAAATTAGCATTTTAAACTTACAAAATAACTTATGCTTCCTGACATACTGAAGCATTAATAATGCATGCCCTCTGCCCCCACCCTCGGACTGGGTCCTGCTCAATGAAAATTATAAATCTAAAAATTTGTAGAAAAGGGAAAGATTTGCAAGCTTTTTCTACAAATGCTGTTAATTAAGTTTACAAACGTCTAAGAAATGTATAAGTAAATTACTTACAAATATGTAACATGTAAATGCTGTTTAATAAAGCACTACAAATATTTCTACAAATTTGTAAAAATACCGGTTTAAAATGTTTATTGAACAGAAATATGTAAAATTTCGTTAAAATTCAACAAATTTGTAAGTTTTTCCATCATGGTAAACTTGTAAACTGTAATTTTTATGAAACAGAAACTTTCAGACTTGCAAATAGCTTGTAACTTTTTTACAATTAATTTTTTTGAGTTTTATTGAACAGGGCCCTGATAACATCTTTATAAATCCTAGACTTTATCTCCAAAGAACTGATATTCATGTTAACAAAATGCAACCCAAGTCCTTTCTCAATGAAGTCAAAAGAATTTTGAACTTGGATCTTTAGTTTCAAGCAATAGCTCCTATTTTCAAATGTTACCATTTTATTAAAGGATATCTTTTATTATATGTAATAATTATTAGTTATTACCAAAGCGATTTTATAAAGAACAAAGATATATATCTTATTCAAAGAAGACACATCTTCACTATTTCTGTTATTTTAATGTCTTGTTGAGGTCTTTAACTTATTCTTTTTGAGGACGTGGTAGATCAGTTTGTTACGTGACTTGGTTAACCGACCGACCCGAACCGAAAGATCGAGGGTTCGAGTCTCGGGTTGCCGCACATTGTAATCGCCATGTTTCTCATTGTGCCTGGATAGTGGCGACAGTTTCGCAACTCACATCAGCATGCAAAATGGGGTGTGTGACACGCAACCCCTCTCAAGGTATTATGGCGTGATTTTATGAGCTTTATGTTTTATTTTTTATTGACAGATAACAAAGCTCACACAAGTAAATCTATCAATGTGAACCAAACTAGAGTGACAAAAATTACAAGGGCTGTTACCAGAGCTGGCCCTAAGAGCTTGACGAGGACTATTGTTAATACTGAGGCTGTAAAAAAAACAGCAGCAAAAGGTATGTTATTTATCATCTTTAAATACCTCTTTGCTGTTGAATTTTTAAACAAATTGTTATCTGCCAATTAGGAGTATAAAACTCACTAAATTTTTACTTTTACAAATTAAAACTCTTACAGAAGTTAAAAAAGCAACTCAAAGTATCGGGACACAATCAAAAATAACGGAATATTTAGCATCAGAAGAAAGCCCAGGAAGACGTTTGCGAAAGAAAAGCACTAAAGGTAAGAACGAAGGGTGTACTATAACTTGCACAGTACAAAATGGAGGTACACAAACAACTGGAGCATCACCAAATAATAAAGCTAAACGTAAACCTTCAATCTCAAGTAATTCGGACAAGTCTTGTCTTAATTGGGCTAAAGATATTAGTTCCAGTGCGACCTCATACGTATCAGTGAATGGGAACGTTTACATTGACGGCAAAATGCCCGTCTTGAGGATCAAACCCATTAATTTTCCTACAAAACCAGGCAGTGGAACTGATGCGGAAAATCACTTGTCCGACTCAGAAAGTTCTGATAGCTCAAGTACTTCCTCCAGCAGTGTTAGCGTAGTTTCAGAAAACTGTACCTCAGTTAATTTAAGTTTGTCAACCAATACCCCTAAATCTCCCGCAGATGCTAATTTAAATGCACAAAATAAAGAAAACAAAAGCATAATTAGTCAAGCACTGGAGAAACTGTCGAATAACTTGAAAGATTTAGATTTGGAGTTTATAAATTGGATAAGTTTCAAAGAAGACGAGTCAATAAATTCCAAGAAGATAAAAAAACGGGTTTTGGACGAGTGGAAAAATAAAGAAGAGAGCGAAATAATTATTCAGTGTCAACATCTGAAGCAACTTTGTTCCGATAATGGTTCTAGTCATAAAGAAATAGACAGGCAGGAGAAGCTTGATACTAGTGTAGTGGTAGATGAAGAGACACATTTTCCTGTACCTTCAAATAAACGTCCCGAAGTTGCGGAAGATGATAATCCAGATTTGACTAGTCCAAGATCTGATAGGTTCAAACAATCAAGAGACAATTATGACGACGATGACGCCCTATCATTATTCGCTGAAAGTATTACAGGTTTAGAATCTGTTAAACAAAACAGTTTCACGGCCAATTCAGTATCAATCGACAATAGGAATGCGGAAAAAGAATATATTCCGAAGCCGATCAAAAGTATCGACGTCAAGTTTGATTACCAGCCAACTAAAATCAAAGACCTAGTACAAAACGCTCCTGTTAATGTAGAGAAACAAAACGCGGATTCCACTTCGATTCTTAAAGAGCTAGAGAAGGAGGATGTTTTGGATTACGAACCTTTAGAAGAGAATCCGAAACCACCACAAGAAGTACCCATGCCACACAATGGATACCGTCCCATAAGGCTAATGGCATCTCATTTCGCACCGACATACGGAACACAGAGTAAGACTTTCGGAAATGTCTGTTTCTACAATCTGATCGGCAACTGTAAGAAGGCGCACTGTCACTTCTCGCACATACAAGTACCAGCCGAAGAGATCAGGAAATCTCTAAAGACCTTATCGACTGAAAATTTCGTCGGTGAATATCTACTGCTGCGGAACTGGCCTCTGCTGCGTAGGAAATACGGTCTTATTTACGTCGAAGAATGTATGAGCCGAAGGCTGACGAGGTATTTGATAGAGATGTCCATAGATTTCTGTAATAAAGCGAAAGAGAATTCTAAAGAGGATGATATCCAGAAGCTGATAGTTTTGGAATCGGTGCTAATGTATTTGAATGTTGCTGATCTAAGTAACTGCGTGGATATTTTACAGTTCATTATGCCCGATGGAAAACAGATATGCGATATATACATCGAGACAATAGCCAATGGACAGAACTTCTCCAGATACAAAATGGTGTTCATAAAGCTGACACATATAATGGTAGGAATTTGTAGACATTTTAACAAAGACGACGTCTCTCACATACTAGAGAGAGTCTGTATTCTACCATATGAAGAGCAGTTAGCCAAGGCAATGATGAACATAATATTAAACACAGATTTGGCAATATTGGACAACTCCATGACTAACTATTTCGAGTTGCAGCTGAAAACTTTCAATAAGGAATTATATGATAAGTTCATCATCTCCAAAAAGCAAAGAACGGAATTAGTCGCAGAGAAAAATAGTATAGTGGTAGACACAAGGAGGAATTTCGCAGAATCGTCAATGTTTGTAGATGATCACATAGTCAACTCTATGGCGAATGAGAGGGAAAAGTCTTACACGTCGCCGGACACGACGGCTATAGAGAACATGGTAAGATTTTCTTTTTATATCAAAAATACACACAGATATTGGCACACACCACAGTTACTTGGGGTAGGAGTCATAAGTCGTGATCAGCAATCTAGAACAGGGTTTTTTCTAGGGCAGACAACCTAGCTCTACCTTACCATGACTCGCAGACCCTTAAAAAGAAAACAAGAAATATATTTCCTTATACTTAACCATACCAAGTTCTTTGTGAATATATATTTTTTTTAAAACAACTGATTTTAAAGGACAAGTGTAGCTTGCTTGCCAAGAAAATGTTTTTACTCTTTATTTAACTTGGGAATACAATTTAGTCACAAGTAATATTTATATTAATAAAACTATTTTTGTATTCTGTTTGTGTACCAAATAAATAAAGCAGTCTAAATTAGAGAGTTCCTTTCGGAAAGTGTCTCGACTGTGATCTCAACATGAACTCAATCATTAATTAATCATTCCTCAGTTTTAAAACAGGGCAAACCTTGAAGCAGAGGGCGCACTAGAGAACAAACAAACTGTCAAAATGTTAATATTATTTATTGTAACCATTTAATTAGCATTAATGCCGCTCACTGATGAGAAAATTGCAGTATTACTTCCTACTAAACTTGATTCGTATTTTCAGAACAAATCAGAGGAACCGATGGAATCTCGAACAGTTGAGATGCACAAGCTTCAATTTAGAGTCAATAATACTTCACCATCATCCAGTGAGGAGTTCTGGCCCAAGTTGCCTCACACCAAGAGGAATTGGGCCCCTGTAGTGATGCGAGGGAGGGGGCGTGGGTGGAGTTTCTCCCCACCTGTTCGTATCAGGGGTAGCCCGAGGGGGACCAAACGGCGTGGCGATATGCATAAGCTTTACGGAGTACCGCGTGCTGTATGTCGTTTGTATATTTAACAACGTTGTAGTTGGTTCCCTAACCTATTTAGCGAGCTATTACATGATTGTATATATCTTCATTATAAGCCGTTTGATCGAAGTGTCACTTTTCCATTCAAAGTCAAGGAACCCTAAAAAAGCCACATAACACATATATTACCTAAATGCTAAACTTTCAACACATTTGGTTAAATGCTTCAATGGCAATGTTCATTTTATATACTCGATATCCTTTTGTTTTCAGAGCTATGTACGGCGATCCGGACCAACATTTTGAAGTATATAAGTCTAGTTATGTATATATAGTTAAGGACAAAAGTGAAATATCTTTATATGTGATATGTTAAATGGTTCTTAATGCCATGACGTCTAGATGTATAGAGAACTGTTATTTTTGAATAAAAAAACAACAACTTATAGCTATATTAGTAAATGATTATATTAAATCTGAGAACAAGGATAATCAGTGGCGTACTTTGTCATAAATAATGCACGGCCTCTGTGGCGCAGTGGTGTAAACAGCTGACTACTGCGCTAGAGGTTCCGGCATCGAATCTCGGCGGGGGCGGAACTTTGTGTTATTAGGATGACGCATTGTTTCGTTTACCGGTCTTGTAAGTACTTTTAAGTTTTTATAAATCTACAAAAATACCTTTCCACAACAAAGGGTGCCAACTGGAACCTATATAAAAAGGTTCAGGTTGGCACCCTTTGAGTACGGAACCCTGAAAATTAAAGTAAATGAGAGCAATATCAGATTTAAGATTCATATCATAATACGGCTCTAAATTACAGTGTAGGAAATCACGTGCCTTAAGTTTTTAAAATATTTTCCACAACTCCAACAGTCGTTTTCAATTATCTACCTAGATATATAACCCAAAAAATTGTCAGTTTAAGAAAGTATTACTATCTGCCTGTATTAAAATAAAAAAAATTGTACATAACAATTCAGTGATATAAAAGTGCTAAAATGCTGTGCTAAAATTTAAGTAAAATTTTCAATTTAAAATAATGAAACTCCTGCAGGGGGATTTCTTTTTCGATGTCAATAATAAATTTAATAGGTGCTCTGGGTTAATTAATTTAGCTTTGTTTTATAAACAAAATTAATTTTCAAAACATTTTAAGATGTCTTGTTGACATACCTACTTATCGTTGGACAATAATACGCGTAAATACAAAATTAATTACTTATTCAAAAAGTCAAAAGCCAAATTTACTAACTTCTTATTTCATTAACAGTAATTTCCGATTTATTAATTTTTTATAGTTCCATGGTATTTACTTGGAAACGGACTGTTACTGACGCTATATACCTTTACTAATTTCTCGATCTGCTAAGTTGTATTCATTTTTAACGTTCCTATTAACTATAAAATCCGTATAATTTTAAAGAGCGTCTTATTTGTGTATCAAATTTATTTGACATTTCGTTAACAAAACAATTGAATTAATAACAATAACAAAAATATTTATGGACTCGAACGAAGACAATCTATTTAAAATCTCTGACACTTCAAAAGTTGCAGTGAAATTGTTTTAGGTAAAAAAATGTGATTAGAATTAACATAGCTTTTAAAGGTATAAAATGTAGATATTCTGCGATAAATATGTTTGTATCTCGTGTAGTTAAAATCCTATACTAATCGGTGTTAATAATCAGAAAACTGATCATTGTTAATTGTAACATTGTATGTTCTCATCACGTGACATTGGCTTAGTAGTCGTCTAATACGATTGTCGCCACAATACAAAAAATTAACTGATTGAATAGGATTGTGATAAGTTAAACCAGGGTATCAAAAACCAATAGGAAAACGTTTTTAATATTCAAAACATTAAATTGTTGAAATTGAGTAATGTGACCATTTAGTATGTCAATTTAATTAGGCAGAGTAAAGAATTAGCAGAATTTACAAAGAAGTATTAAATAGTTCCTATTTTAATAGCTACCGGACGTTAATAGATAAATGTTCATTGCATAAAAATGATAGCTGACACTTCTGGCGATGAAAAAAAAAAGTATGTGAGAGCAGTAAGTCATGACCAATTATTCAGATGACTGTCATAATACATCCTAATCTTCCTAGAATACGAATAAAGTTTGTTTTCCTTTGATATAAATAGATACTGTACAAATGTAAATATTTCTAGATGTGGCTAAAGCTTTTGAGTTACTAAGTCTCAAAATTAAATAAGTGTGATAAACTTTTAAGTACATATTTTTTATTACCGAGTAAAGACAAGATAAATACTAGGTACTGCTAATCTAAAAACCATTTTGTTAATTTTTCTTATTGTATTTATGTTACGAAAATAAGTTTGCTGATAAATGATTCGTTATTATGTTGACACTCCCATGTTTCTGTTAATATCTTCTATGTTCGACTAAACCGATTATGATGTGATCGCAAATAAGTATTTAAGCTTAATTGCTTTCAGAACGTAATCTCAATTTCTAAGTTCCATTTTTTGTCAAGATAGGTTTATGTAAGGATTTTGTTGCCATTTAAACTGTTGAATTTATTGTTTATAAGCCAAAAAAGGTGGTAAGGAATAAACAGAATTACGAGTATCCTTTGAAGTTTTCCTTCTTTTCTTTTCTAAATACCTGGGGATCTAGAAAGGCCAAATTAAGCATTTCAGATGATTTTCATTTTCTGAAATCGCTCTCATACATTGTGATATTAGACAATTTCATCAAATGTTTGCAAGATGGCCGCTTATATGTATGAATATCCGACACTTCAATTCACAATCTTACGATTTGGCGTAATAATATCGTATTCAAAGAAGATATAGCTTATCGGCCTATTAACCCCGCAGATCTTTATTTCATTCTCTTGTCAAGCATTATAATAAATGCCTCGGCAAGCTCAAACATTGAAGCAGCACTGCACTAAGACATAATTCGAACCTGGTACCTCTTGCGGGGTTTCACACCGCAAGGCCACAGGGAGATCCCATTTAGCTCGCTATATATTATATGACCTTATTTTACTTCATGTTCAAAATTTTAACGCAAAGGATTTATTTATTCTACTCATATACATGAATCCCGCGATTTAACTGCATTGTTAATCATTTTGAAGTATCAAAAATCAATGAACTCGTGATGTACAAGCTTTGTAGTTACACAAAATTCAAATAACAAAACTATATATCTATTAGGATTTATTGATTTTGGGTTAAGCCTTGCTAACTCGTAAACTTGTATCTTCATTGTGCTGCTCAAAGCATATTTGAAATAAATATTAATATTTTGTGTAATTTATCCATCTGGATCCAACAAATAATAACGCAAGATGTTATAGTTTAAAATGCATTTATTAAAATATTTCGCATGAAATACATTTAAATCAGTAGTTTACCATGTAAAGATATTCTTACATTGTTTAACTAATCATAGATTACAGCCTCGGCTTACAAAATATCAAAGGAATGAACAATACACAACCCAAGTATAAAAATAGTGACAACACAAATAACTTTGTACTACAATTAAGTACTTACATATATTTTGAGCCTCAAAATGAATTATGTTAGTGATGCCGAATGATATTACAAAATATAGATATGTTATTTGCTTACAAATCAATCTAAGTGTTCTGAACATAGCGGCTCACACACATACACATTTTTAACACTTGTCAAGTGTTATGAAAGGGGTACCGCTATTAAAATAATATGAAAGACGAGGATGCCCAAAAGTAAACAAACTGAAGAAACAATTCCCAACTGGGAATTATTCTGGTATCCACGTAGCTTGCGCTTATAACATATCTGCCTCTTGCTTATGTAAATATCATTGGTGACACATATACAAGATCAAATTACATTAACTGCTGTTTTGCCATTACAGATTAAGAATATGGATAGACAGCTTATTATTAGAATAGGCAACATGGTGTATTGATAATAAAACATTTTGAATGAATAATTTAAGTATCGAAAACTAAAATATTCCAAAACGGTTGAATTATGAAAACGTAATGTTTTACGCAAACTTTGTTTGTTAATAAATTGAAGGAGAATTTTTAATTTAACAATAAATATTTTTGACCTGCTTTTAAAAAATACAGTTTACCAATTAATACTGTGAAATTCTTGACATCGAATTAAAATACAGTTAAATTATTTTTACTGACACATAACAAACACAAAATAAAGACAAGTTACGAATAGTCACTAAGATAAAATATAAGCATAGAAATCCACATTCCAGTTCTGTAGTAATAAACGTCATAGATGTGGAATGGTAAACATATCAAATGGAAACTAAAACTTATATTTATTTAGTTTAATTGTAAGTACTCGATATGTTAAAGTTAAAATCAAATTAAAAATAAATCTTACAAAAAATACTAATTTGTCGAAATAAAACTAATTTGTACGAAAAACGAATATAAATAATAGACACAAGAATTAGCTGCTATAAGTGCATTTAAGACTGTTCAATATGGTGTTACATTTATGCATTTCCCCATAACCCTACCTCGCTTAATGATATCCATAGTAATAAAAAAAGTTATACCAAGTACTAATCATAAAAAAGCTCCATGAATAATTATTTATACATGATATCCATTATATTTAGCAGATTAATATTGTCATAGCAAAGCGCATATAAATTCATATCACTCCATCTTCTACCCTCATAGATTTGACACCACTCCACACCATTATTATAAATATCAAGAAAAAAGTATCTCCATGTTGAATTATAAAGATGATATAATACATCTTTATTTTATGCAGATAGCATTGTGTTTCATACACATAGATACTATTTTTTAGATTCAAACATATTGTATCAAATATACTTGTAGCACAGCATATTAACTTGACAACACACAAGTTTATGTAACAAAAATACAAATTGTCACAAACAATTTACTGTAGGCTCATTTTGGCTTGTTTAATACTGTTCTTGATATTTAATTTAATTTTAATACTTTCCAATACACAGGTATCGACCCAGCGATCCTGAAAGTAACAAGTAGCAAATTCCTTTTTGTGTTTCTGAATGGCGACTTAGTTAAATATATTCAATAAAACCATTATAATCAGAGATAGACATTTAATACACACGTAAATAATGTCTATATCTCTTATATTTAACTGAAGCGAAAAGCTTAGTCATACTCAGCAGTCTTGTCACCACGCCATTGCTTGAAAAACATCAACATTTACAAGTACGTAAATAGCACCATTCGCATACCAAAACATTAGAATTATGGACATATTATTATGAGTTAAATACATGATACATGAGACTAACCTAACTGCCTTTAAATACAATGTAGCCTATTTTGACTCAGAACAGAAACATACTTATATATACTACTACATGTGTCTAATACATAATAAAGGCTTGGGCCAGTAAAATAAACCGTGACCTTTAATTTAAAGGCTTTATTTATAATATTAATAATTTTGTTATTTATTAGTGCTATAAACATTATTTAATATTCAAGGTTAAATATTTAAATGAATATCCCATTAAACAATAATGGTCAGTCCCCTAAGCCAAACAAACTTGAGAGTTAATATGTAACAGTATATTATATAGCTAGAATTTTTTGAATTAAATACCACAATCTTATAAATAATTATGTAAGCTACTTTTATAAATGTATGTAAAAGGCTTTTCCACTCTATGTATTTTAAAGGCGATATTAAGTTTGTGCCATTTTATAGAGCTGATATAATTTTTTATTCAACTGTATATTGTAGTCTTCACTCAAGTCAAGTCTTTCTTAAAATTAAAACACTAATATTAGGCATAATGGCGCCGTTCAGATCTTCCTCTACACACATACAAGCCTGTGGACACTTCCATTTCACCATAAAGACCAAAACTTGTAACTTTAATGAATAATATGTGCAATCTATAAACAAAAAATTGTTAGTATAGATTTTTACATGTTAATCAAATGGGAGTAGTACATTTTAGAACTTGTTTCATCATTTGGCCCGCAATCAAAGTTATCCTTTGACCAAGTTGGCTGCATTTAGACTTGGCCAAAATCTTACATTCTGTTAAGTGAGATAAAATTGCCTTATATGAGTATTAACCAGACTAAAAAGGGCTAATTAGCCATTATTAGTGTCTTAAATAAATTTACGTTACATTAAGCGGTGGGTTACATTTTTTGCACAAATGTATTGTAAATACATATGTAAATATGACTTACATGAAAAGTTACATGTTATGTTTCAGTGGAACAATGCTCTGGGACGTTTCTTGGCGAGGATATGCCAGGAATGGGTGACTCCACGGCGCCTTTTTGGTGATAGACTGTAAAATGAAAAAGCTTCATCAAAATTGGTTCAGTTGTTTAGAAACTACCATGCCACACATAGACAGACTAAGAGAAAAACACATCAAGCTAACAATACCCTACATTTTAAGTAAGAGGTTTAAAACACATGTTCCTTATTTACTTCGCAATGTAGCAGGTTGTTATGTCAACCCAACTTAATCATTCTATAACTTCATTCTAGTATCTCCAGTCTACTATTGCTGCTGAGCAGTCTGCTGCGTTACAGAAGCATTCAACATGCATATTGGAGCTATTTAAGGAAGAATATTGCAAGTGACAAAATTATTTATCTTAGACATATTTACACCTTAATGTAATGACTTTTAAGCTTTATTTTAAATGTACAATACTTTTATTATAGTAAGAAAGTATTATCATAAATGACAACAAATAATTTTACTGATGACTATGAATGAAGAAACTCTCCTGCAAAAGAAGCAAGTTGTTGCTTGATTTCCTTTCTGAAAAGGCCCATCTCATCTTCCAATTTAATAGTGACTATTGACAAAGAGCAAGTATAGAATCTCACCCATGATCAGGAGTGTCTGGCATGTATGGAGACATCCTGAAATCCCTGCTGTGAGGAGTCTCTATACCAAACGGACTATATAACTTTGCTGGACTTCGTCCTAGCACCTGAAACAAAAGTTCTACTGTTAAAATCAACACAAATCTCAAACTTATCAAATTTATACTTTTTAATAAAACAGGTTATAAAATGGCCAGTTCTCTAGGGCAAAAAAGGGTGGGGTGGCAAAAGAAGAGTAGAAGATATTGTTGAGCCTGTGGGAAAAGACGAGTGAGATGAGTAAGGCAAGGAATAGGAATAAAATAGATTTTTACTCTGGGAGGACCACACATTTTTTTTTTTTTAATTCTCAATCATTTGTAATTGTGTGGAAAACAAAGCTTAGTTAACAAACAAAATAACACAGCCTGCTTTAATGAATAATACAGTAATTTGACTAGAGTTTTGAATGGTGGAGTTAGATTATTTAATATGTTTAAATAATTAAATGCTGCCATAGACCCACTAAAATAAGCATGAGTTATAGCTAGCAGAATGGAGTTGGAATGTTTTGGGTCTATTTATTTCATTGAAAACATTAGAAATCAAACAATGGGTACTAACTTTTTTCTTTATAACAGGTGTGGATGGAGTACGGCTCGGGGAGGTAGCTTCAGTTAGACGATGCCTGCGTCTGCCGCTGAATCTGAAATGCTATTATAAAAGGCATTTAGTATGCATACAGAACAAAGAACATTTTAATAAATTTATGATACTAGTAAAGAGTGACAACACTTTTCCAAATGAATCAATTTTTAACGTTAAGTGATTGATATTAGGTATGTTTAGAAAATAAAAAAGTAAACGATACAAACCTGGGATAAGTTGCCAAAAGTGTTTTTGACGCTTCTAAAAGTCTTCGTAATTTTATCAGCCCCTGATTGTAAGGCACGGCGTGAATTCGCAAAGGACTTAGTACTAAACATACTCTTATTATAGCAACCGTCAAGGTTTTTCAGACTATCGTGGGCAGGAGAATCAATATTACAATCAGTCGCAAAGGGATCCTTCATTTTGTCTTCTTTCTCAAATATCACGTCGCACTAAACAAAATACCACTACAAATCACAAATTCTTACACTAACAACCAATAAGTTGTTTAAACACTATCTTTCATTTATTTCTAAGAATATCCGTTGAAAATCGATCATGCGAACATTTTGACCGTTGTGCTCGCTTTGTTGATTTTTAAATGAAAATGGCCGTTTGGCATTGGCAGTTATACGTCAAAGTTGCCACAGTGAAAAAGAACAGGAGTACAGGACAAAGCAGGACATAAATTTTACTTACAAATCATGGAACAACGGCTGAAGGGATTTGGATGAAATTTGGCACTAAGGTTAAAATATAAATTGAAATCTTTGCAAATGAATTTGCAAGCAAAAGGTAGTTACTATATAATCAAAAAAGTGATTGTCGTTTGTAGTGCTATATTTTTTTTTTCAATGAAACAAAACATTAATCAAACTACACTTTTAACTTTATTATAAATAATTAAATTTAAAACTACATATTAATTTAGGTATTCCTTTGGTGCATGTAGTAATCAATGACAGTTGAAAATGCAGCAAAACCTGCGGCTCCAAATACACCAGCTTTGAGTCCTCCTATAATTTACAAAAGAAGAAAATATATGACTATAATTTTATGAATCCTACAATTAAAAATTAAACTTAATAAATTAAAGTTTTCAAAATCACCAATGTTTATTAATTTTGTACATCAACATCTCTAAATGGCCAACACACTGGCTCTTGAATTTTTCCAACATCAGGGCTATTGTTGTATCAATAGACAGCAGTATAACTTTCCATACGGTAAACCATCTGCTTGTATGACATTGTATAAGAAAAACAATTTTCTCTAGATTACTTTGATTCATACTTAACATGCAAATACATGCATGAGCAGGACCTATATCTTACCTCTTAATCCTATAAGCCCTCCTGTGATACCTCCGGCGTAGGTCCCGTTTTTCCAATCAGACTTCCCCCTTGCTGTTTCAACACAACATTCAATACCAGAAAACACAGCACCAAGTATGGCAAAGTTCTTTCCATAGCTAAGCATGGAGTTTTTCATCTCTCTGAGTATTTCTCTAGCTGTCTGGTTCTGTTGTGCCATAGGGTCTGTCATGTTGGGCATCAGTGATGATGTGAATAGACCCACTGCCATTCCTAGACCATACCCTGAAAAAAAAATGTTTTTTTAAAGGAAACACCAGAAGAACATAAATTATATGTATTTCTCGTCAAATGAATTGAATCGAATGACAAGGATTTTGGTATAATTTTTTATTTGAGAAGTGATTCAAACTAAAGCATACCTATAATACAACTGGTAACAGATTTGAATGGACAGCTTTCCACTGTTGCTTCTATCATTTTCTCTTCATTAGTTTTAATAACAACTGGCCCTAAAACACGGGGAATTATGATTTGTTCTCGAAATCGATAATTATTCGTTAAATATTTCGCTAGGGCATCGTAATCGTTTTTTTCAGCGAATTTAAGTAAATCTGGATCTGTTGGAGGCTTCACGTATTCCGTCATTTTGAGTTAAAAGTGTAGTTAAGTTTTACACAGCTAAATTGTGAAAATTAATTATATTTTACTACATTTCATTCAATATAACCTCAACATTTATTTAGCTAACTGACAGTGACAGTTCTGGTACCAAAAGCATTTACAAATTTTGCTACTTGGATTTGTGATCGTCTTAAATTAAAACACGTTTTCATAATTGGAATCTTTTAAAATTTAACTTATATGGCAAATTACTTTTTTAGAATAACTTTATTTTTTGTGCATATATTTATAAAACTTACATAGTGTCAGCTAGTTTCACAAATGTCAAAATCACATGGTATTGTTTTGGTTTTGCAATTGCTTGATTTTTGTGTATGAAAGGATAGGTCGTAAATTAATCACATAAATAATGTCAGATTCTTCATCAGAGGAAGAAGATTTTTCCAAGTTTCGGGAAGCCGTCGATAATAGTTTTAATAAAATAAGTAATGGATCTAGCGAAGAAGTAGTTAAACAAGGTGTGTAAATACTTTTTGGACTGGAACTCTTCACAAGATTTGAGATATATGTAGTATATGATAGCCCAACGTTTACTAACTACCTTTGATTAGCTCCTTTTTGTTTATGCTATTCAGAAGAAAAGAAATCTGAGAGACATTTAGAGGTGTCTGGTCACTACAATGACGTTAAGGTCCCGGCTGAAATGCAGAGGAAGATAGGTGCCAAGCTATCGGCTGTTATACAAAGGAACATAGAGTTTGTTGACGTTGATACAGTCGTCAAGTAAGTTATAGAAACTAAATACTTCAACAACTAAGTTGGCTTCTCCTGAATAAAGTAAATACCTGTAGTAAATACCCTTGGGCCAATAGGCCATGGCCTGGGGCGGCATGCTGAGAGGGGAGAATTTCGGAGGGTTTTTTCTTAAATGAAATAATTTGTTGTTAATAAACAGGGTGGCAAAGCTAAATGATTTGAGGTGCCAAATATTCAAACATGCTTCTGTTTATGCTATGGGTATTTTGTTCTAGCTTAACCACTCTGTCAAATATAAGTGGTAATTTTTAAAATATGTTTATTGGTCTTGCAAAAAATATAGTAGATTGGTTTGACAAAATTTATTATTTGAATTAAAAATGAAGGTTTTATGGAAAAAAGTTAAAAAACATTGATTGAATGTTCAGGAAAAGAAAAATTAAAGGTGGTGTGAAGTTATTTAAGGATTCTGATGAACTTCTGTCATGTGAAGAGCAAAAAGATGTGTACACAGAGAACCATAATGCAGAAGCAAGGAAATTCAAAAATAGAAATAAAGATTGCAATATCACTCAAGAAGGTGAGTCAAGTAATCATAACAGAAAAAAAACATAATTTTCTAAAACATTATTATTAAATAATATTTTTTATGCACCCTTCATATTAAAGTTTTTGACTAGAAATATACCTACATATTTATAAGAAAAAGGTCTATGACCTACACATATATAAACAGTAGTTATTTTGGTGATTATCATTAACAAGTTAAATAGGACCAAAAGTGTTCAAGGTTGCAGCTTTTGAATACCCCAATTTGTGAGGACTGCGACTCACAACTTCTTAGGCTTTCAGATTTGAGATAAATTTACTAAGAATTCATGTTTTTTTTTTTCAGAAAAAGTAAACATGGTGGCTGTAAGTGGTGACTACATTCTGTCTAAAGAAGAAACTAAGCTATGGAAATCCAGAAGGAAAGAGAAGATCTTTAAATATAAATCTAATGGAAAAAGCAAGGTATTGCTGGCTGTTGATTAATAACATCCCGTTATCTTTGAACAATTGAGTAATTTTCCAACTTTGTGATGTTTAAACATTTGCTTTTTAATAATTTTAAAGTAAAAGCACCTAATTATTTTGGTAAGGACCTTTGAATAAAACTATATAGTAATAACAATGAATTTTATTTACAATGATCATAATTTATTAATAAATATGTACAAAAATCAGTATCACATGCATTACCACTCAGATGTTCCGATTTAAGCATCAAACCTTTGCATAAAGAGGGAATTTGGTTAGGAGATAATTTTCTGACAAATTTGATTAAACTTTGTTCTGCTTACTAGATTAAAAATTTACATAATGTTATTTGTACTTCAACTTTAAATGTAATATAAATTATATTGTGAAATTTTGAGTGTAAAATATTTTTTACTATCCAGGTTATGCAAAAAATCTGGATTTACCTTATTAAATATATAAAAACCTATAATCTAAAGGACACAAAATGTTACCACAGAAGCAATTAAAAGCACCAAAACAATAGGTACGCTCTGTGGTTTGAGGTTAAATTAAAACTTTTAAGTTATTTTCTACTTAAAAGTACTTATATGTAATGTCACTATGTAAAACTAAAATTTAAATATTTAAAAGACTTTAAAATACTTTTAAAAGTGAGTCAATTATTTCTATGTGGCAAGATAAATAAAATGTTTAAATTTCAAATTTTCATAATAAAGAATGAGATTCGTCTAAAATATTATAGGTTAAAATATTACATATAGGCTAAAATATTAATTATACGTAACAGAGCCTTATTAAATTATCAATTAAGCTCTCATTTGTCATTATTACTTAATACTAGTTTACATGTTTATGAAAAAAGAATTTAATCAATTTCCCTATCAACTTATAGGTTGTGTTAAATTTAAGTAAAATACCAATAGAACAGATTTATCCTAAAAAATTTGTCTGTTAGCTAAATTGAGCTAGTACAGAAATTACGATGTTTTAGTTGAGTTAGACGTTCAATACATGCATATGTGTATTTCTGTCACATAATTGGATGCAAATATGAATTTGTATGCATTATTTTTCCCAGTGGTTTAATGACATTACACTTCCTTTATTTCTTTTGTGACGAAATTTTTGGCTCTTTTCTTTTGTTTTTGTTCAATTTAGTGAACAGACTATAGTATAAACCTAAACTAATTTGCTGCATTTGGCATTTGCATTAAAATCAACTAATTTGTTCAAGTGTCAATGGGCTGGTCATTTGGCTTGAAGAACCTATGACTGTTGGGCAAGAAAGATTCTATAGTAGCAACTATGGGCCAGAAGACATAGTATTCTTCATAGTAGTGTCTTTTAAGGGCTGCTGGGAACTGCTGGATTCAAGTGGCCCAGGATTGCTCCTTTTGTAAATATTTGGGGGGCTTTTGTCCAGCAGTATATGTCTCATGATGATGACTAAATCCAATCTACAGTCTGCTAGAGTCGTTGATGGGTAATGGTCTCCCATTCCTCATTGGGTGCTCATCGTGGCTGTAGGCGACGTTATCCAAACCAGTCGGCTTGGTTACTGGAGCATCCGCCTTATCAGCAGGACCGTCCATCAGGAACATGGTCAAGAAGAACAGAATACTGCCTGTTGGACACGGGAATTACATGTTATTTAGATACTACTAGGAAATCATATATACGAGTATAACAATGATTTGTTAGCTGGACCTAGCTGTGAAGACAGTTCACTCTATCAGTGTTACTTACATACAAAAATATATTAAGATGCTTTTTTCCACTTCAATAGTTCAACTATCGCTAAACCCCCTGTGGATATCTCGGTGTCGATAGCACTTTCCATATTGTTACTAGTTTTCGAATTCAACTATCGACAGTTTTGTAACTACGCTGCTAGTAGGTACTATTAGTCATTCTGTGCCGTCTTAGGTTCCATTTACAGCGACTACTTGTTTTGCACTTTTGGACCCCCTAATGTTGGGAGCCCTGGACCGGGCCGCGTGTGCCCTAATAGTAAAGACGGAACAGATTCTAACTAGTTCAGGAGTTTAAAGAAGAAGAATACTCACTGATGCCATAGAACCCTGCGTAGAAGATCATGATAGCCTCTCTGTAGCCGATGACCTTGGCGACTGGATCCACCAGGATTGGAAGGTTTCCACCTACGTTGTTCATCACGAACAGGAACACCCCGATAGTGGTAGAACGTACTGACAGAGGAACGATTTCCACGAGTACTGTGAACACTATGCCGAACCACATTTCCGCTGGAAATTAATTACATTCTTTTATTAATCACGAAATTAATCAAAAATGGTATTTGATTTAGTGTTGGAGTCATGTAGAGCCAGTGACATTAAACTAATTTGAATAGCGTTAAAGAAAACATTTACCGTCTCCTCGTTTAAAGGATCTCCCATCATAACTGCCAAGACTCCATAATGTGGCCATGACTCCATAATCTCATAAATGTTCCACCGGTTCACGTTCACGCTCTCTCAAAAAAATCTTTAGAATAGAAACTCACCGAAGAAGTATGAGATGGCGAGGGTGATCATAGCCCACAGCGGGCCGAAGATCACGGAACCAAACGCTGGTAATGTGGCCACCAGTTGGGATAACGCCAACACCAGCACACGGGACCGGATGCCCATCTTAGCTACGAACCTGAAAAAGAAAGATATAAAATTTAGAAATAGAACAAATTTCATGGATAGATAGTCATCCATGAATGTAACAGGTTAAAAAATTATTCTATCTAAATAAATATTCACTCCTGTGATGCTAAAAATAAGAAAAATAAGTATTAATGCCGAATGCATTAGTCCGTGAAAATTTATAGATCACAGTTACGTAATGTATCTCTTGCATCTGCATTGAGTTAAACTTGGCTTGACATGGAAGCAAAATCCCTGCAGTCAAGTGTATATAAACTATTATTAACTATTAATGAATAGTTGATCAGAATGATATGAATATCCATTATTTTATGGAGCCAAGTTCGTTACTAATTACCAGGCTAATATAAAACAAAGAATTGCAATTACGAGTACTACGTTCGATTGAGGTTGTGTTAGTTTTGATAGGCTTATACATTGTTTCAGTGTGCGTAATCTCGAGGTACACGTCAAATTACAACCGTAGTCGAACCACAATCTTCTTAAGATATAATTTCTGTACCAGGGTAACAGAAATACATAGAAGTCTCACTTGTCTGAGATAATCCCTCCGGCCACAACTCCAATGGAGCCAATACCAACGGTGACAGCGAACAGCCACCAGCCGAGGTCGACATCAGGGAAGTAGTCCCGGTAGTACAGGTCGGCGTTGTACGCGAAACACATACCACCTGGAACAATGAGGGTACTATATAAGACAAAATCCCATATTTTTCATAATAGCTGAAAATTCTGTAAGAAGAGCTACTCTTTAATGTTTACGTTGTGTTTAAGAGTTACTCTTTTCTTCTTTTTAAGGGACCTTAGAACTTGGGACAGAATCATGGACCAACGAGGGTCCATTCCATAAGAGATTGTTGAACTAAAATTTAAAAAAGGGGTGTTGGACAACTGCAATGCTTTTAAAATTACTAGAATTCCTAAGAATCTTCATAGGCCACATTTCCTCCAAGACTTGTCATATCCTGGTTGTTTATGTTTAGTCCAGAAATATGTTTGCCTCACCGCAATGCCTGATAGATGCAGCTAAGCAGAGCAGCAGGATCCTCGGCTGTGAGATGACATGCCAGATCGTAATCTGAGGTTGTTTCTTCCCAGATTCCAGGGCAGCATCACCTGCTTTGTTGTTACCAGAACCTAAAAAACATACTCTTATCATTGAAAAGACTGGGAAGAATTGCTACGGAGTTCCCTATTTTTGAATAAGTGACTTAAGTCTACTTTAGACAGACATCTTTTCTTTTGCATAGTTTCAATGAAAAATATAAGAATTAGACAAGTTACGGATATATTTATATATAAGGTGTCTGGTGTATATATATCTTTAGTGTCCCTAGGGCTTGGATTAAAGTTCTATTAGACTTCGGATATATTCTCATATTTTCCGAAAAACTGCAAATACACATAAAACCGCTATATTATATATCGATAGATCAAACATGGTTGGAAATTCAAGATAATGAATAGTTCCAACAAGACAAGCCAACCAAGACAAGTTAGCTGGCTAGAGTTAGTGGTCAAGCTACCTTCTTCACCGATGGTGGTCCTCTCAGGTTCCTTTAGAGTAAGGAAGGTTAAGAGTGCGATGACTAGACCCACGATACCAGCCCCGTAGTAGCAGACACGCCATCCCTGGAAGAAACACCAATTTACTTTGGAACTAGTAGGTAACTAATTTACTATAAGGTTTAACTCTGGAGGAAGAAACATTATTACGAGTACTACAAAATCCTAGATCTAGGCAGTTCGGTCCTTTATAAGGTTACTTCTGCACTAATCCCTACTATAAAAAAGCGACTACCGAATCATAAAAGGTTTTTGATATTATGCTCTTAGAAATCAAAATAGGAGCATTGGTTGTAAGGCTGCTACGCCTTTATATCAAACACACATTCAAAATCTACATCACGACATCTCAACAACATGTTTCAGTGTTTATGTGTGTGCTTTGTGCGAGTCTTTTTTGAATAAATAAAAAGATACTCACCAATCCCCAAGCGTTCAATGTCGGGATGTACCTCCCGACGGGGAAAGCAATTCCGTATCCTCCATAGATGCCCCAGTTGAAGATCGACAGCACCAAAGCCCGTTGCCCTTCAGGGAACAGGTCAGTTAGGATACCAGTAGCTAGAGGGTTGCAACCGGACTCTCCTGCGGCCATCACCATACGTAGCAAAACTAGGTGCCAGTACTCAGTCACTGTGCCCATCAGTATGATCGCAACCACGAAAACCAGGGTGCATATGGATAGGATGCGGGCGCGGTTGAACCTTGAAGGAAAAAACTTCTTTATTGTGAATGATGATGATAATTAATTGCAGACGCTATGGTTATTCAAGGTTGCGCTATATTTCGCCAAAATAGTTATTGTCGTAACATAACTTAACATAACAATATTAACAGATAACCAAAGACAGGTAAAATAGCTACAATTTCAACAGAGTGTAAATGATGATGTAACCGAAGGTGAAGCATGCTTGACAAGGAATGCCTGTTTACTTTCGACTCGTAGAGGATTTCAACTCGGAGAACATATCTGTTGGGAGAGATCCGACCCTTTGCAGTGCTAGTAGTAAATCTTGTCACAAAGATGCTAACCTGTCAGCCACCACTCCTAGTATTACCCCGACCACTGTGAACACAGCCATGAAGGCTGGCCCCGCCAACACCTGGTAGTCAATACCGAGACCATTGTACCCCCACTCGCAGTACCTCGTGCCGTTTAGTTCGAGGGACTCGCATCTGAAATGGAAACACACAATCAGAACCTTTAGCATATCCTTTTAAAGACAACAACAAGAGAGTTCAAATTACTTTACACACTGCTTGATTACTAACCTGTCATACAATTGATACAATCTATTGCTACAGTGATTTGTACTTGCTATCTTTATTTATTTATCATCAATGTAAGCAAGGCTAGTCTGAGGGTCCAGCCGCTCTTGGTGCCGAAACCGAAACACCACCTCGTTCTACTCTGCTCAAGTCCTCTGGCCTGTGTTGCCGGTAAGCATAGCGACTCTTAAGGCGCGATGCAATGAATTGTAGCTGATGTCGCTTGGCGGCTAACTAATGGTAGGCAGGCACTTTGCGCCTTAAGCAGCGCATTGTATTAGATCATTTTTACGCCATGTTGGATGTACTAAATTACTCATTCTATTAAATGGTTGATCAGAAAATATCTCCGTTTATCTTTGTTACTCAATTAAAAATTAAAAGTGGCAAAACTTAAATGCACGAAAGGTTTCCCTGGTTCTGAGATCTCGATAATTATCTAATTCAAAATGTAGGTACTTACAGGTAAGTAGGTACTTGTTAAATGTAATTAATAAAATAGCTTCTTCATCTACCATTACATTTATCACGCGACTAAATACTTATTAGGATTAGTAGGTAGTTCTCAACTATTGTTTGTTTTAACCGATTTTTTAGTTTAAACCTCTAATGAGCAATTATCGATATTCCATCATTAAGAGACTTCATGTAATTTGCGTATGGCCTTGTCTGCAGTCTAGGTTGTTGTGGTGGAATGAAGGTCAGATCTCCGCCCTTCACCATCGAAGGCCATGGAGTTTAAAATCACTTCCATCTGAAGGATTTACATAATTTAATTGAATCTATTCACCATAGGAGAGCCCAAGAAGGGATTTGTGTGTGTGCAGCCAGTATGAGCTTTTAATACATTGACATTAAAAATAAAAATCGATCATCTGAACTACTCGAGTCCGTCAGATTAAGATATGGGTAGTTGATTATTAGCTAAGAAGTGTAAATTTTGCTAATCTGAAGATTTTAGTGTTACCTAAGAGGGTGGACGGGTCATTTTTAAGAAAAACCCAATAGGTTAATCAGCAGATTTATTATATAGTTCATGTTAAACACACGCTGGAGCATAAAATATCAATATCTGACACACTTGGGTTTTTCCATGTCATCGTTTTTTTACACTCTTTAAAGTCTAGACGCTTTCACCACCGCTAAAAGTGAAAATCTTATAGAACCATTTATTCTTCCTGTCATTTAACCTAACAGGTCAAATAGGTTTCCATGACGTTCGAGTAAATCCACATTTAGCATCATGGGCACCCCAACTATTTCAAAAGAAAAGGACTTCCATGTAAGAGTCAGTATGGCGGCTGACAGAATTTTATATATGCAAAATAGTACCCTTAAATAAGCTTTAGACAGATATTGTATAAGTTTTCCTTACTGTGAAAATGTATTAGATACATGTCATATTTCTCTTGAATGCATCATTCAACCAACACCAATTAAAAGACCGTTCGCAAACCAACGTATATTCATTGAGAGCAATTATTACTGTAAGGTTTCATTTAGCGATTTGTTTCATCTCACCGAATAACTTTGTTTATTGTTGCATAAACAGTAATCTAGGAATGTATGTGTTTTTTTCAAGTGTGAGTTAAAATTTTCGTATTTTCTTTTCTTTTCTTGTATATCAGTAGAATTTAGTATGTAAAATATAGTATTTGAACCAGTGATCTTGCTGTTCACTGCACTTCACTCCTTGCTTTACAAAGTGAAATACGGCGATTTGACTGCTCGTTTCATAATCTCTCAAGTAACTCCTTAGAGCCTGTAGTAACCGTACTAGCATATTACTGGTCGTAGATTCATCACTCCATCTATCATTTTCATTCTATCATCTTCTTATCATTATTATCTCATCTATCATCTCACCATCTTCAAGAAAGAAGAAATTACAATTAAGTAAGACTTGCGCTGTATAGGCTAATGCTCTTTGCCTTTTCCGCCCAAAGGGATGAACAAAACCAAAGAAGCTTTTTTGCGTCAGAACGAGATACGGAAGAACATTTGGAAAAATCCAGCGGAGAAAATTTAAAAGTCTCTACTGAAACTGGGGTATGTTATAGATATTAACTTAGCTTTTAGAATGGATAACCTTGATTTATCATTAATATTTTCCCTAAATGGACCTAAATGAAGGCTGGATTAAAACACTAAGCCCTCGTACGGGAGTCTAGACAAGCCTAAAAACCGCAGAAATTACTAGATGTTAATTAATTATGAAAATGATACATAGCTCTAACTAAACAATGTCAATGTCATTGAAAACATAAGTTAGTTACTGACGTATTTATTACAAAGCAGTCAGGTAGATACATATCTAGAAGTCAGTAATATGCTTACAGGAAATCAATTTAATTCCCCCGTGCACGACATCGACAATACGTTTACTAATAGTTATTTTGTAACTACACAACAGTTTTTCATAAGGACAACAAATGCAATACATTTCTTACGTATACACTCCTAGGTACAAAGTACAAAGCTATTTACTAAGAGTAATAGAAGTATTTTGTACCTGCAAAGTGATTTGTTAACGTTTTTATTAAAAGCCACTGAAAAACTTGACAAAAAGAATAATAAATTGACTGGTTTTTATGATATTTTGCTATCTATGGCCGTCCAAGAAATTTTATGACAGTAATGAGCGAATAAGAGCGCCAATTTATTTTATTTTGAACACTTTTACACGAGCTACATCTTCAGCGTCGTAGTCACTTCATCATCATCCACTGTTGGACATAGGCCTCCCTCAAATGTATTCAACTGTTACGATCCTGAGTTCCTCCCAGCGGTCTTATTAGGTCGTTCGTCCACCTCGTGTGGGTCGTCCAACACTACGCCTACCGGCCAGTGGTCGCCACTTCAGAACCTTTCTTCCCCAACGTTCATGCGATGGTTCTGCGAGCTATATGGCCAGCCCATTACAACTACAAGTTACCTGTCCATTGGGCTATGTAGCACTTTGGTTCGCCTAAGGATCCCCCGCATTCCTGATTCGATCGCGTAATGAAACTCCTATCACACCCTTCTCCATAGCGCGTTGCGTGACTTTGAGCCTACCCATTATGCCAATAGTTAGTGACGACGTCTCCGTTCCGCAGGTCATCACTAGTAACACACCCTGGTCTTTAACGACTGAGGTATTATGGAGAAGAAGGTGTTGCTTAGTTTCCATAATTACTCATCCGAGTTTGATTCGTTCGCTGACCTCTTTCTCGAATTTGACCCTAACTAATTGTACGAATTGTTTTAGGTAATCATAGTGGTCTACAACTTTGAGAACAGCTCCTCCAACGCTTACAAGTATGATTGCAACATGGGCATTCGATATGATCTTCGTCTTATCCATGTTAGTTTTTAGACCCACCTGTTGGGTAGCCCTGTTGAGGTCTGAGCATTGTGCCAAGGTTCTCCAGAGATTGCCAATTGTATCAGTGCAGTAGTGCAGTAATTACTTATTAGTTAACAATAATTTATAATTAAAATTAAAACTTACGGCGCGCCTACGGACTACCTAGGAAGTATGTTAAGTAAGTTGGTAAGTTGTGGAAACAATTTTATTTTTGGATTTCGATAAATCTACATAGAGGAAGTTGAAAAAAAATCGGCTGTAACGTAGAATTACGGTTGTTAACATGAAACCTTAAAGAATGCGGCAAAAAGTTTGCAGACTTTAATATGATGCTAGGAAATGTAGTTTATACCTACTTAATTATCCATTGTCATGTCATAATACCCTAGTACCAAGCAATTCATTGTGAACGTGATATTATTATAAAGTATTTATTGGTTTTTACAACGATCCTCGATTAGAAACGTTTTATAGTAGTACCTAACAGTACTTGTAACATTGCAAATAAACATTATGTCGCATTTATATAGAAAATGTCTGAATTGTTGTAATTGATCTTTTCATATTTCCATTGCTTCTCCGTGTATGCTTTGTTGGTACAGCCTTAAGAAAGTCATAAGTGAAGTGTAATGTGTAATATGTGTTCTATCAGTGTACGTATCGGTGTATCGGTGTAAATAAATACTTATAAAATTGTTTTTCATAACGCGACTAAATATCAACGCATAGAAAAAACGAGGCACAAGTGTTAGTAGTAGTAGTGTAGTGTTTTTGAAGATTTTTCGCTTAAACTTACAGAAAGTTTTGGCGCCCTTTTAATGACGCATAAAAGAAATATAAAGAATTTCATTTAAGAAAACACCTGCAAAATGCCTCCTCTCAGCCTGCCGCCCCAGGCCATGGCCCCATTGGCCCTAGATTAAATAGATAGTTTTAAGGTCCTGCCGTCTTCTCAGCTATTTCTAGTTATTGCATAAAATCCTACATTTTTAGATTAAGGAGAAATATTAAATGTAAAAACGTTTTAAGTCAGTCCTTTTTGATTACGCGCTATTTAACAACACTAGTTCTCTCAGACCGAACTTTCTGTTGATAGAAGCAATTGTTTATTTATATTTCGTATTCCCACCAATATGGTGTTTTATTTTCCCGTAGACATACTGCACTAGAGTGGTACCACTGGTAACTGAATCAAAACAGCTTTTTACCCGTGGGCTCTCCATTAAAGGTACCCAAAAGTGGGCTGGCTCGAAAAAATAGTCGCCAGTTTCCAGAGAATCAATCCACCCGGTACTGGCCTGAGACGGCCTTGTATACATGGGCCGCAAAATATTTGATACAGCCCTGTAGGTAATGCCTTACCTTTCAGTAGAATTGACCTTCTCACAGACTTCAGGCAGCTGGCTGAGATGAAGATAGGTGGCGTTCAGCAAGCATGCCTTGTCTCCGTAATGCAGGTCGTCAGCCGTCACCTTGGATGTCGTTCCTGAGAATCAAACATGACAATTTAAGATTAAAATTACAACTACGTACAGAAGTTCACACATTAATCATCCTACTAAAATATAAAGAAGTTAGAATGTTTGTTACTCAATCATACAAATACGGTTGAAAGGATTTGGATGAATTTTTAGCACAGAGATCGTTTATCACCTAGATAATAACATAGAAAACTTTCCTCCGAATAATTTTTTGGATAAAATCTACGCAGAGGAAAATAAAACTGCTATAATAATCCTTATGCTGTACGACTTCAATGGTACAAAGTTCTAATTTAACAGATTAGCTTGACGTGTGGCCGTGTAGCCAAAATTTAAAGGTTCTCTCTCACTTGGAGCATTTACCTGTAGTGTTACGTTACAGAGTCGAGCATTACACTATATTCAATTAGATACTAAAGTAGTTACCAGTGAGGGAGCCGAACGCGTTACAGTGTGCAATGTAATAGATTCGAGCATTACGTTCGCTTTATAATACAATTTGTAATATTATGATACAACTAGTAACGTCAATCTTTTAACATTAAAGATTACAAGCAAATGCTCAAGTCATGGCAGTTTTATAATGCTCAAAATATTTAATGAATATCGAATAACACAAAGTTTCGCCTCCGCTTAAATCGATCCTGGTACTGTAAAGTCAAACAATACTTATTATTTATGAGGTATTATTTTATCATTACATAAGGTATTGTCTTGGATGTCAATACGAAAGATAATAGAGTTCTTGGACAACTATCCCCCAGACACATCTACCCCTGTTTTGTTTGTCAGGAAAGATACGTCTGAGGATATTAGGCGCTTAGTATATTATGAAAGTCGATAAAGTGCTTTGCTTTGAGATATGATTTTTTACCTTAAATGCGGAAATCGTTGTCTCTTATCTGTTAGTACTGTACTGTCTTGTCTCAATTAGAAAAAATAATCTGATCTAAAGATAACTGAGGGTCATTTTTTACATGATGACTCCAGTTTAATCAGCGGAGTCTAACAAATCGCTTGTTAAGTAAAAAGTGATTGTTAATTTAACAAAACCTTGACTTTGAACGTCCTTCAACCTTGCATTATGCAATAATTTGCCTATGGTTTTTGTCTATTAGCTTTCTTACGTAGCTTTTCATTATATAACAAGCTAGTTAGTGTCTGTAGATTAGTATTTTGTAAAAAAAGTATTTTAGTTTCCATATATTACTTTGTAAATCTTAACAAATGTCTATTTGACAGTAACGTTCGTCAAAATAATGACAGCTTGGTTTCACAAAAATGTTTATCCCATAGATATTTTTGACCCCCTACAATTTCAACTACAAAAAGTCCCATTTAATTATCTCTTCAAAATTGGTTCAGAGTTTTTTCAAATGATTAGTATTAAGTATTTAAATTGGCATATTACGTATCTAAAATAAATAATTTGCAACTAAGTTTGTGGTCTGGTTGCTTGTCCAAACTGATGGTGGGAAGTAGTTCGTAGCTATTTTTGTGTGGTGATCATTCAATGTTTTTTTTTTAATATACACCAACACTTAACTAACTAACATAGTTTATTTTTTATTCGTTTGAATCCTATAATTATACCATCATACTTCAGCATCACGCACCTATCTACCTTCACGGCTAAGGTTTTTGTAGACGCCATATTTGATTTGGAGTATTAATTACGATTTATTCTATTCTAATACCACTTGGTAATCGATTGTATTTACTTAAAGCATAAGGGTTACGTTTATTTCTTTGTAGTGCCTATTACCTACAAGTAATGGATTATTTTGAGATTTAAATACAATTTAACTTTTATTTAAAACTAGGCAAGCCTTTGTCCCCAAGTCCGCGATGTTAAGCGGCGATGGATTCAAGTTATATTTAACAGGGAACACACACACAAATATTTAACTTATCGGGTGGATAATTATCCATACAGACCGTTAACCGGTTTATTATTATTGATAAAATGAAACGTAAGTACTGATTTGATTGCTATAAAGTCCTTAAAAATCATTCATAAAACTAGATTATAGGCAATACAAAACCGTGTTCCTTGGGGAAAACCTTAACCAAACTTATTATCAAAACATACTTGTACATTCAAAAAATTTCATTGAAATCGGTTGGGTGGTGTTGGAGATTATCAGGCACGAACAAACCGACACGTGGTGTTGTATATTAGGATATAGAAACCGAATCGTGACTTCACCTCGTGGTTTGTCAAGTTTGGCATTGCATAAGCAAATTGCAACTGCATTTGTCATTCTAAGCTTTCTGTTGTGTTAAATTTGACTGTAATACGTTTTAGTTCTAGTTGTAAAAATACATCAAATTTGAAAAATGCAAAGGGTAGTTATAAAATATTATTTTTAAACTAACATCGGCTCATACATTGTTCGTTGTTCAGTTCAGTACCCAAGCTATGTTCTGTGAACATCATATAAATTCATTGAATAGATCCAGAGGTAATAACTAGGATGGTTTTAGTACATATTTAAAATGTAGTCCAGTCATTTTAGCGATCAACTTCGGAATGAACCTCGGAATAAAAGCGAATAAGCAGATTTATTGAAATATACCTTCATTTTACAGTTATAAAAGTTATCTCAAGAGTCTTATAAAATTTCTTGTGGCCGTCGTAAGTTATTCAAAGTTATAGTAAAAAAAAACAGTTTTTCACGATTTTCTATAGGATTAGTCTTTTGAGACACCTATTAGAACGCCAAAATTTCATATATACCTTTACAAGGTGTACATGAAAAATCACCTTACTATCCCTCATTCCGAGTTGATGTTAAAATGATTGGACTAAATAACTTATTGTTAAAAAATTTAATTAAAGCTACGTATGTGACATGAAGAACAATCAAGGCAAAGTTTTTAAATACATAAATAGTTTAGCAGAAAAAAAACTATGTCTCAAGTAAAAAGCAAGTTCCTTAAGAATAAATAAAGTTCTACATCTACAACAACAACAATCATACACAACAAAACAACAAGACAAGACAAGAGTCTTACAATTACAATCATTAGTGCAACATTCATAAATAAGTCTCACCTATGAGGTAATGTCCAAGCTCCCCGAGAATATATCCGATGGAGACGAGGCCCAGGACATACCACTTGTAGTACTGCTGCAGCTTACCCAGGATCCCACCGTGGAACATGATGGTGTACCTGGAAACATAACAAGGTTAAAGGCGGGAGTAGGTACTTTTTCTAATTTTGTTTCATTTTCGGCTCCACTATCACCATATCCTAATGCTGTTGAAATCGGATATAACGATATTGACGGGATAGTATTGTATTGTGTGTATTATGTATTGTATAATCTGCCAAAGCCGTTTTAGGCGACATGTTTACTTAAGGGTTTAGGGCATATTTACGGCATCAACCTTAGCATTGAGTCTTAATATCCCGTATTTCTTACTGTATTATAATGTTATCGCAGTACCTCGAGATAATATTCTCTCTATTACCCCCTATAGGTTATACCCGCTTTTTCATTATATCTATTTTCTATTTCTACTAGAAATTTCATAACTGGACGCGAACCATCATCGACAACAAAATCAATCTTTCTGAAAGGCCAGGAAATTCGATAAGCCCGAGCGTCCCGGAAATTTATTACTCATTATGTACAGAAATAACAATTCCTAAGAAACCTTTTTGTACGGATTTCTTGGATGTAATTTTAATTATAAATCTATGTGTTTATGTCTCTTTAGTTAGTGAATCACAAGTTATGAGAAACCTTTTTCAATTGGTTTCTCGGACGTCATGTAATAAATATAAATAGGCAAACGGTATGAATTGTCTACCAAGAAATGGTTTTTAAAATAATCCTCATAGATATGTTAGAGTGTATATACTGATTATTCCCTGATCGGGAAAAGTGGGATGTTATTGCTTGAGTGAAACTGAGTCGAGGGTTCATACGCCAGATTTAATCCAACTGAATTTTATTTGGTCTGAGACTGCAGGGACCTGCTGAATGCAAGCGTCACAGAATCGCCGGTGATAAATATTGTCCAGGGTCAGCCATTGTCCAGAATTATTTGTTTTTTAAAACAAATGATAGCATTATAATAACGAAGGCGTAAGCCAGTTCAAATAACAGATTCACATTGAAAGCGGTCATTTATAACCTTTAATTCATATATTATTTACTTTTTATGAAAATGACAGCTCCTCCAAACGGTCCCTAATCTCACCACTATGTCAGTTGAAGTCGCGATGTTTTTAAACAGTTAATCCTTGAAATGTTTATATAATAATTTTATAATTGATTTAGCCAATAATATGAATCAATCTAAAAATGATAACAAATACACCTAACATTGCTAGGTCTTAACGAAGATTGATAATACATTAAACGTAATTTGTCAAAGTACACAACACTTCCGCATAATGAATATGCAAATTCCTATACAGTATCCAAAAAACATATCCCCCTACCTATCAATGCAAATTCAACCTTATCTTTACTCAATAAGCGACAATTGTATTAAGTATTCTCTACCTTACATATATCTGGCTGTACCGAGTTACCAAGTAAGCTAGCGATTTTTTCTCAATTTTCTTAGCATGTCACAAGATTATTATTAAGTCATCCTTACCTACTTTAATGCCTAGTATTATTTCATTATTGTAAAACGCGTTAATGTAAGAACAATAATGACACAAGATTACATCTGTTTCTATCAGAAGTATCATTATTATACTGTTTTCTTTGTTATGGTAGATCATGTTTTATTTTTATGTTGTTTTAAATATATGTTTTATGTTTGTTACGTGCCTTGTTTAACCGACCGACCCAACCCGACAGGTCGAGGGTTCGAGTCTCGAGCCCTTTATTATGCCCGGATAGTGGCGACATATTCGCAACAAGTCACACTGGGACTCAACATAAACATGCGAACAGCGGTGTGTAACACATCTGCCAACCCCTCTCGAGGGAATACGGCATGAGTTTTATGTTATGTTTTATAACGTTAATACTTACTTGTAAATTGTATAGTTAAAACAAAGTTAACTGACGCGTTAATGTTATCAATAAGAAACTGAAAGCCTCAGGTTTATAGAACTAAATCCATTATCCGAGATGAAAGCGTACAAAAGCGTAAGAATTTATTATGATAGGTATTTAAATTACTATTTAGTTTGTTGTCTCGAAAACTGAAATATCTGTTTTATACAGTTTCTAATAGTCATTGGTTTTTTTCCTATCTAATTTAAAGTAGAAACGGATATAGCCACTAAACATTTTCCATTAATTTATTATTACCTGTATTGATCGGCTGACTTGGTACTTTTCTATTTCTGCCGTGAAACAGTTCGCTGTGTTTCGGTTCGAAGGATTGGAGAGACAGTGTAATTACCGACAAGAGAGGTATAACATCTTTACCTCTACATGTGCAACGCATCAATAAGCGGCGGTATTCGGCGTATTTGCTAGCCCATGGCGTTAAAAATATTGAAAAAATTAAAAGTATTGAAATCTTAGGTAGATATTTATTTATTAATGTAGGTTCATCGTTGGTTCACCCTTAGCACAAGCCTTATTTAATTTGGGACTACGACAATTCATGCGAATAAATATTATTGTTTCTATTTTCATGTAAATAACAGTAAGATACTTTAGGGTTCGTCGACGACACTGACCCAATTCCGCAGATGATTATACAATTATATATACATATTGTTTGTCGCGTGTCCGACCATTGTCCTGTCTATTCGTCTCTCATGAACTGATACGGTACAATGGTTTTAGGGTTCACTTAGCGAATGTATTGCTTTTTACTTTCAGTTGGGGCAATTTCTGATCGTAACGATTGGGCCTTTTGTAAAAAAGCATTGGAATTGTTTTTTTTTTTGTGATTTTAATGAGTATGTTATATTTAAAGATATCGTATTATATTGGTTTAAGGCTAGGTGGTATTAATGGTATTCTGGGAGAAAAATTTATTTTGGTTAAAGCACAAAACTCGTAAGAATAAAAAAACGGTTGGTTTAAATGAACTTAAATAATTAATAATAATTTACTTACCTACAAATAAAAAAATACGAAACTTTAATCTGTTGGCTACAGCCTAGCAAAATAGTGTATATTTTGCGAGTAAAGTCACAAAATATTGATTAGACCTACGGAACCGTTCTCATGTTTCATAATATCACGCTTCACCGCCTTGCCAATTGGAATATCTATTTATTAGGCTGCAAGGTTGGAAACTTAGGCTTTGCGAAGATTAAATTTTATAATGAAATATTTATTGAACTGAAAAAATTAATGACCCAACCACTCGGAGTTCAAGCTCGCGTGACACCCTTGAGCATTTCACTAATTAATACTTTAATTGGAGTTTTTTTTTTGTGGAGGAAATTATATAATACCAGTTGACCCGCTTCATCTTCACTCAGTTAATCTTTATAAACCTTTTTTCTTTTTTTGCACTTTGTGACATCTCCTTCTTTTAAACTGGACATCTATATTTTAGCTGTGGTGGTATTTTTCCAAGTCTTCATACAAAACATCGTGTAAGACATAATTTTACGAAAATCTTCTTTTGCGTCAGGCAGTCAGTTAAAGTTTTATATAGCTTTGGAATTTAAATAATCTTTCTAATGATCTAAAGTTTAGAGGATAAGAAATATTAATTAAAAAAGAGTTTACAATCTAAAGGTAAGTTTTTATTTAAATTAAATTCCAGTCCTCAGTACGGATCCCTTAATTATGAATTCTATTTTAAGAATTGTTTAGCGCATGATTAAGTTTTATTACATCTTGGTTTCCTATTGAAAAAACGCTTCCTTATAGTTGTATTGAAATAATATTTGCATAGATTACGCATATTTATTTGTAATTACAGGTGTTGTGATATCATTTATTGGAAACCATTAAAACAATTAAGTTAGGAATCATGAATTTGCTGAATTTATTATTTCAGCCCCGGCCTTATACTTACCTAGGTGATATGAACCTGAGGTGAGGTATATATGAATATTTTATTGGATACATAGGTGATAGGAAAAATCGAACCTAACATCAGCAATAAATGAACTTTTATTGAAAATTAATTCATTAAATTGACCTAATCCTTGATACACTTTTAATGATCGAGACGAGGAATATGGGACGAATTAAAAGAATGATTAAGATAAATTTAAATTGCATAAGTTAAGGAAATCACGAAGACGCATAAATAAAATATTTCACTTTGATACAACGTACTTTATTGTTACTTATAAATCAATGTAGCAGACATTGAGCGCTTTGCAAACTATTTTAATTGCATTTATGAACATTTTACACGTGTCCGTTTTTGTATCGAACAATATAAATTACATGAATACTATTTTATATTTGCATACGTTCGTACATGGCTATTATTTTACAAAATCAAAGCACAGAAATTCCAGTCCAATATCTTAGGTATATACCTTAACTTTGTATGTTTGAAATTTTGTATATTTTATTATTATATAGGCTCTTTAAGGGAAGTGAATAGGCGTCACCTGGGTAGGCATGTTTCACCTTAGACTCCATCACCGCTTAACATCAGGCGGGACTGGGGTTAAATGCTTGTCTAGTTTTAAATAAAATAGGCGGAAAATGCGCCCACAAGCTACATCTCACAAAATAAATGAAAACTTAATTTGTATCCAGTTGATTAGGACCCACTCCCGTTCATGATTTTTTTTTAGATTCTAATAAGAAAAATATAAGTACGTTTTTTTTGTTATCAAGGCCTATCCACAGTTAATTTAAGGTAAATTTTCATTACACGGTTAAAGCTAATCTCCTTTCAAACGTAGTATGTAGCTGACAACTTTTTTGCAATCAAAATGAAAAGTCATTGTCGTATTCATTCGAGTGGAAGGCCTTGATTCGGTCGAAACATGGGGATTAGGTATTGAAATGCGACGATTTAAAAACATATATATATCTACATCATAATAATATCTCGAGATAATTCACACACATTGTATTAGTCCCAAACTAAGCTACAGGCTTGTATAATGGGTACTAAACAACGATTTACGACGTAAATTTATAAATAAATACTTAAAAAGATAAAAAACAACAACGACCTTAGAGCAAATATTCGTGTTCATCACACAAATACCTGCCCGAGCCGGGTCTCGAACACGAGACCTCACGAGTGACAGCCAATGGTTTAAACCGTTGCACTACGGAGGCCGTCAGTTAGCATGTAAGTTACGTTAGCCTATGCTTTACGTACTGCACGGTGTACAGCTGCATTATTTGCTTAATAGGACGCCACTGTTGGTCCTGTTCAACAGAAATTGTAGTGTTGTGAGTGGAAGTTCACCTTTATAAAGCTGACAGTTCAATTCCCAAGCAGTAAGTGTCCAATTTACGATTTGACATATTATGCAACATGTTTACATTCGTATAGTATTGTCCGAGTGACCTTTTTAGCCCCACAGAACTATATTATTATTCCGCTTTTGGCATAGAGGTACAGGGCTTCAAACATTATGGGCCCTCCAAATGTGTCGGTATGTTCAAAAGCACGCCAATTTCTATTAACGACCTAAAAAAGAAAAAAAAGTTTGCCACTGTTTAAAGGCGGCATCGAAAAGTGCTTAACAGAAGGGGAGCATCCGAGGTACATTCCAAAAATGGTCGCAGATTAAGTCGACGAACTAAAGACCTAAAAAGAAGGTGGCGAAGGGGCCTCGATTCGGGCTGGTACCCTAGGGTTCTTGGCTAACACGGCCTTGACCATATAGGAGTATGGAAATGTACTAAACAGTCTTGTGGTAAGAAGGCTCTTGGGAGAAACCCAGCGACTAGAAAATATTGACTCATACATAAACCAATTACAATATTCCTTTGACAATTTAAATTGATTACCTTCTGCGTCATTGCACAGTGCATTTAAAATTCTTCTTGCAGCTTTTCTGCATTATTTTGTAGGTTGAGGAAAAATTACGTTTTATTTACAAAAATAAAATGTACCTCTAAAAGAATATCCGACATATTTATTGCGATGGTTCCTTACATTTAATCTCTTCATTACTGATAAGGAAGTTATTTCCAATCATAGTTATTCTAACTAATCGACCATATAAGCTTTTTACTACGGAGCTACTATGATATACTCCTTAGTTCATACCTAAACTTCATTAGATAATTTTTTTAACAAAAAGCACTTTGGAGTTTCCTATGTGACACCAGCCAATCCGTTCATTATTTGCAATAAAACCTAAGGCATACAAAAAAACAATTAAAAACTAATACTTAATCCTAGGATTTTTGAAATAATTATGCATAACAAATTTACTTAAAGTTCAAAAACATTTTCAAAGTTCGGCACCAAGTTTTATTATGAATTTTACATAAAAAAAATGTTAATGTAGCATTGTATAATAGGTAACACTGAAATGTCCAGGCAAAGTCAGGGTGGAGGTTACATCAGATGTCAGACATGATGCGTCAGGTAACCGTGTCAAGGCCTCGCTATGACCGCCTACTGTAACTACTAACGAACAAACAAACAGACTAACAAACAAACTAATTAATACATTCGTATGTTCACCTCGTTTTACTTATTTCGCGTAGATATCTTTAAATTTACATCTTATTTAAACTTTGTGTATTTTGATTGCGCGACGCAAGGACGGTGTCGTACGAATAGCTAAATTATCTAGACGTGTATACGCTTCAAATTGACACAAAAACATTAATTATTTTTATTATTATTAATTAATTACATTTATAATATAGTTAATTACTTGGATAGTTTTTTTTTTAATTTCCCCGAATGTTATCTTTGTCGGAATACTACTTGAATAAAAACTTTAATTTCGCTTCTGAGCCTTGATTAATAGTCATGAAGTGCAATCAAACGATCTTGCAATAAAACAATAATGAATACGTTATTTCCGATGGCAAATTACTAATATTCAGCTGTTGGGCAAATAAATGAGCCATCCACGGTCAAGTACAGCTTGTTAATTAGCCAAGTGTTACCCAGGCATTGTATAATAATGACTAGTTATATAGTCAAAAGTATCACGTAACATACTTAATAATCGTGGAAGTTGTGATGTAGAGGAATTCAGCAGAGAACAGGGGGATTCCATCACGCTAATTTTATGTTTAACATACATATACGATAAACAACTGCTGTCACCATCTTCAGCCGGAAGATGTCAACTGCTGAACAACGGACCAACGGCGAATCAAGGTTGCTTGCAGTATCTTCTTGTAGCCTTCACAATATTGTCGGTCCACCTCATGAGGTACTATACTACGTCTTCTATAATTATTATTTAATACTCAACACCAAGTAAACATAAAATCGATTTGTTGACTTCAAATGATTGTTAATGGAATATAAATATTATATTTATCAGTTTAATGTTCGCTAAAATCATATTTTTTTACCGTAGATAAGCATTTTTTTCCAAATACAGAACTAATCTTATAAATTCCAAATGGTCAAGGATCTTTGATATAGAAAAACTAACAGCTGAGCGTGATTTAATGAATGGAAACAATATAAATTAGTATTGTGTAGTCACATAGCTCGCTGTTCTCGGGCAACATGGGTTAAATCAAAGTTCGTGACAAGTTGAGGTCGGCTGGTAGGTGTTGGCTTAATACAATGGATTTTAATATTAACTGCACTTGAATACGTACGTTTACAAGATCATAACTTGAGACATGATTTAAGGCAGGACACTTTACATAGGGTAGTATTGGTCGGTCTACCAAGACTTATGGAATGACTTATTGTCATGGGTTTCTGACTAGAAAGTTAACTTAGTAGAATAAGGTATTGCACGAAGTTTTACTTTAAAGTTCTATTTAAGGAGTAACGTGTTAGTGTTTGAAACGAAATGTCTAGTAAAATTGTATAATCTGAATTTTTACTAGGAACATAATATTAAAAATGGTTTAAATCACTTCGAATGTTCGAAAATGTTTTATAACTTTTTTACCTTATTGAGGTAAACTTGTTAGTCAAATTTTTAAATTAATTAATTTGCATTCATATCGCGTTTCCGTAATAAACACGAGGTTACGTTTTTGTAGATTTTGGTAGATTTTAATATGTCTTATACATACGTCAGCTTTATCCACTGATCGTTATAAAAAAAAGACCACAGAAGGGTTTTTGTCAGTCTATAAGTGAGTTATCTTTTCAGGGGTAAAATTATCAACCGATCCTAATTTATTTTTGGCAGGTATTAATTCTATATCTTGATTCTACGAAACAAGACAAAGCTAAGGCTATTTCAGTTGTTTCGTCACACGTTTGAAGTTATTCATTAGAATAATATCATTTTCATAAAGTATTTTTTGTTTCTCCCTTAGTAACTTTTTCTAGGAAAGCCAAATCGACATTTTGTAAATTTTGTATATATTCTATTGCAGCTTTAGAAAGAAAGTAAAAGGTTTTATACTACTGTTTTTTACATTTTATTTGTACTTTTATTACTAAGGCGTTATAAGCGTACGGCCAGCCTGATGGTGAGCAGTCACCGTAGCCTATGGACATTTGGATTTCCATGGAGTATCACGCACGCGTCAGCGACCCTGCAAGAACCTTTTAATGGTCTTTTTGAAGAACCCCATGCTGTAATCATTTCACCAACCAATTTGAATTTGTTTTGCGATGGTAAAAAATGGTTGTGGCTATCATTTTTAATTGTTAGCATTAAAAGCTCTTAAATAATCAAATTAATAAATTTGCTAATTTTACCACCGGTTCACAAAGTTCATGTACTGGGGAGAGTCCGGCAAGAAATATTCTCTTATAGAATATACTCTTTAGATTTTTAGGGTTTTTATTATTTATATTAATTATATAATAAATTAAATAACACTGTCTGTAACAATATTTAATTATGCATTAATTAATGAAAGGGAATTTTAATTCACGCTTTGCTTAAAATAGCTCAGAAAATTATAAAATATTAACTATACAAATATTTGCTACGTAAAATTTAACATAAAATTGTATATACGTGCTTTTGATTCTATAAATATTGTTTTAATAAACCTGCGAGTCACGTCTTGTATTAAATAAACTTAATTTAAATATCATTTTACGGAAATATCGCAAGTTATATCATTTGTTATGAATAATACAATAATTTATAATTGTTTGCGGTACGAGTACGCAACTATAAATAACATAAAGCGGTTGCTATGTAAAGAAATCATTAGGTATTGTTTTTACTCTCGACCTGACAAAACAAGCTTGTATTGTAAGTGTAGACGGTCTTTAATATGTTGTATAACTAATAATCATTCATTTCATACATTATTTTTATTAAATATTGATAAAAAATTAGCATTTGTACAGTATATCTATAAAATTTAGATCTTCATAATTCATTTTTCAGAAACAACCAAATTTTTTTACCCCCGACTACGACGAGGGTTACGATTCTGGCAACGTATGTACATTACGCACTCACTCTATAAATAGTTAATTATAAAAGATAAAACAATATATTACCTTTCAAAATCAAATTAAAAGAGAATTCTTGGAAGACGATTCCTTCTAGTGACTAAGAATTGAAAAATAACATTAAGAAACCCTTTAAAAACCTGTACACGCAGACGATAAAAACTTTATCCCATTCGCATTACCTATCCCTATAGGCTCGAACTAAAAAATAAAATACTATTTCATTTTGCCAATACATTTCGAACCTTTCCCCTTAACTTTAAAGGTTATTTTAGCTTGTTATTTACAGTACAAAACCGCGTACGTACGGCCCTGAACTTCAGATACTGGTTTCATAGTGAAAGGGTAAGTCAAGTTTATGCAGTGATGAACATTGAACCATTACAGGAAAATGACTGATATAAAGGTATGATTGTGATGTAAAACGTGATGGGGTTTTTCTCGCGACACTATTATTTTCAATGTAGTAAGAGTTCTGAGATCGAAGTATTAACTACATATTTTTGTACGATTTATTAATGAAAAACTGTCTTATTTATTCTCAGTTTAATGTTTTATATGAAATGGTTCGTTATGAAATCCAAAGTTATGAACTACCAAAAATAATTATTGAATAATTTAAATTGACTTGTAAATAATAATGGAAATAAAATTAAGTCAATCTAAATTATTTATCTATAACATTAATTAATTAATTATAATTAATTAAGTCTTAATCATAAATAGTTAGATCATTTATATTATTTACTGAAGCTGAACATAGCTTTAATTGATCAAAGATAGTGCTACATTGCATAGTGTCGTCGTTCGAGTTCTCGTTGTAATTGCATTGTTACGAATATTGACCCGAGGCGGTTCTACACCGGATGTGACGTCATTATGCACTATGCGTTCCTTCTACCATAACAAAAATACTCTATTAAGTGCTAATTAAAAAATAATCCTACTAAGGAATGAACTGCAAAAAAACGGTTTGACCCATCTCAGTTTCGCTTGAATAATAAATATGAATCAATATTTTCCCGAGGGGTCTCAAAATCCTAGCGTCTCCTTCTTATAAATACATACCATATTCCAGGTTCATAAAATATTCAAGTATTTGAAATTTCTTGATAAATTAATTAGTGAGGGATATTTCGCTTTTACATAGACAAACACTAGTACATATTAATACAAGCGGTCTGCCCCAGCTTCACGGGTTACGGGTGGAATTTAACGTTTGTATATTAAAGCCGATATAAATTATAAGCCGATTATAAATTTTTTGGGAATAATGTAGCATTCTACTGGTGAAAGAATTTTTAGAATCAGTCAAATACTTTTTCAGTTTATTCGTTACAATAATACTAAAGTATGATATTAGTACAGATTATATGCAATCTAGTCAAATTTTCTTATGAAGTCAGTAACGATTTCATTAAAAGAGGGGAGGGGGTTGAGAAATTCCGATTTAATTTGAAAAGTTTCTTATAAACTCACGAAAGGTGGAGCTCGACCATCCCGGTACCATTGTGTTAGAATGATTAATGATTAAAAGTGTAATTAATAACTTTCAAAACGCTTCCGTGATTATCTATTGTTGAATTAATAATAAAATATCCAAACTTTTTGATTTAGATACTAATGCAATGAAATGACACGTAAAATTTCTTTAAAAACAAACATTACCTGCAATAAATTGTTTCTGAATGATAAGCTCATTGATTATCTTTTTAATTTAACTTCCCTACATTTCATAAAAATCGCTTCTTAAAATATAATATTATTATAATGGAAATCTATTTTTTTCCATCCATTTAATTTTATAAATTTTCTTTTCAGAGTCAATTGTAGTTTTAAGAAACCTAACTAAACCCTACATCCAATATCTAAAGTCAAGTATTTATTTAAATCTAAATATCAATAGTGTACTTTGAAAACCTTGTCATGCATTTTTTTTTTTCGGCCAACTCCTGTAATCGATTTTTCGATTTAAACCTTTTTAACAAAGGAGCTCAAAATACATTTTCAGTTTCGACCTCGATGGACATATGATCAATAAAAACGAAGCATTTCATTAACTTTCATAAATAAAAAAAATATCATGAATTTTTTTTGCTTCTTCTGTAAAATTTTATTGAACGTTCATACGATTTTTTCACAGTTATATATCGTTATGTAGGTCTAGTTTACACTAAATACAAGACCCGAAGGCCAAAGTCCTTGACACTAAGCACAAATTAGTTTCCTTATATCTATTTAATAAAGTAATAACGCATTAATAATAATTGCCGTGAATTAAACACACGTTTGTACAAAGAAAAGGAACATGATTCAAATTGTTATGGTATTCTCATTATTTCAAGTTAATAGTGAAACATTTTACCTGTATTATAAGTACCTTGTTAATTAGTTATTCTTTTAAATGTAGTAAGTAAATTGCTATTAAAAAGGTAATCTAAGTCTCAGTGATCATTTTGGGTGTACGATATATGATTAATATTATGCAAGATATACCTATTTGTTTTTAAATATAATGATCTAACTTCAAAATCGAATCAATTTCTTTATTTGTAAGGTTCTAGGTACAGGAGGTCTTGATCTTATTAAATAATAGTTCCAAAAAACCTGCAGTGAATTTTTTCATTTCTTCTAAGGAAATTGTTCATGGAAATGGAAAATAAATAAGTTGTTACATGTGTAATCTACATGTAATGTTTGTAATTCTTCAAAGTTGAAATAAAATATTTAAATAAATAGTAAATATCATATCGTCCTGTTTTAATTTTAAGCCTACTTATTTGAAAAATATATCATAACCATAGAATTTTCCTATAAACTTGTAATTTATAGTTACGCACCATATCAATCAATTATAAAGCAGTCCTAGCTAGTTAATTACTGTAAATATATATTAACTTAACAAATTATGTAATTACCTACTTATATAATATGCGATTGTTATTTATTATTATTATTAAGTATCACTCGGATTATAGTTTTATATGACTAAGTAATAATTTTAAATTTCATAAATTATCTAAATAACGCCATAATAACCCATCTATTTAAAATAAGCAAAATAAGATTTTTTTATGTTAAAGCTCCTTTTTTCAATAAATGTCTTATTTATTATAACAATGAAAAACCCAATAATTAAAAATCGAATATAGGTAAGTACTTATTTTATCAAATCAAATACATCACAAAAGATTATTAATTTAAATACCCAAAATTTAATTTATCTTCACAGTATCTTATTAAGTTTTTGATAAGTACCTACCTACCCTTAAATAAATTTCAGAAAATAAAACATAACGTATTCAAGATAGATAAGGAATGAATTGTACCTGCATATACGAATAGGTCTACGTTTTTTACGCTTCTTTCAAAGCATACAAAAAAAAAGTAAAACAACTTACTCAAATAAAACACCCTCGAAAAAAAGCACAAAAATTCTTGCAACACTATAAACTTTCCCGCGTAGCTTTCCCGCCGAACGAAAATCGCGCGCGGGCTTTCTTTAATTTTTTTTCAGTCAGTTCTGTTGTACAACCTCTATACAGCCGATATCAAAGGTTTTAATAAAAAGGTTGACATCAGTAACTGCGCGTGCGCCGCGCTTGGCTGTTGTGAATTTACTAAGCGGGTAGGTTTTTGCTGAACCTTGAAAGCTTGAAAGCACCGCCATTTTAATTTCACGTTTGATTAAATTATTCCAGACCTTGGACGGGGTTTTTTTATTGTAATAAAAACGCCAACACTTATAAAAACTAGACTTTAGTAATGTTTAAGTATGATACGCACTACGCAGCTTTGTATTGTTACAATATGACATTGTATTGACAATTTATCAGCATTACCTACAATACTTACAATGTTATGTTTTTACACTGGCGACCGTATTTGATGTAAAATCTTTTATTCAGCAATTTTTGGTATACATACTTTTTGATTCATTCAGAAATATGCATTAAATTTAGTGTGATTATTCAATCAATTTATCATTAAGTATGTGGTAATAGTATATTTACAGTGAAAACAGAATGAGAATTTTACGATAAACCAGGGAAATATAACCATTAGAAGTAAATATATCTATCTCGCTCATCAGAACCTTTTGTATGGAAGTTATATGGCGCCTGTGTACTTTGACGTCATTGTATGTATATTTGAGTTCTTAGTCTAACCGACTTTGAAGCTTTATAACATAGTTATGTGGTATCGAATTATAATAAATATTCCCTATTGACAAGAGTATTGTTCCTACCTAACCCAACTATTAGGTTATAGTTGTATGTACCTAAATACATATTTTTTTAATATTACTTCTTATACCAATAAACCTCATCACTACATAGTATAAAACAAAGTCGCTTGCTCTGTCCCTGTATCCCTAATTATGCTTAAATCTTTAAAACTACGCAACGGATTATGATGCGTTTTTTTTTAATAGATACAGTGATTGAAGAGGAAGGTTTATATGTACACTAACATTCATTTAATAGTGGAGAAATACTGTTATTATTGAGGTTTCTAATGTTATGTCGCAAATAATTACATTTATTCCGCTTACATTGCAAACGCAGGCTGAACCCTTCGAGATTTATCAAAATAATGTACTAAGTATTGTACACATTAAAAGGTATATAGAAAACTCTTTTTGTCATTTACTTTTTACGACAAATAATGGCTAATTTTCAAAGCGATTTTGACCATTATAGCATTATATTAGATTATATGGCCCTTTACAGCATATGATTTAAATTAATTTTCGAAGATATTAATTATTTAAAAAATTGCGGGACGTAGCGTTGTCAAACCTTCAACGTTGCAGGCTTAGATTTGAGCGTTAACTGTTTTTTGTATGTCGCTCTTTCAAGAGTAACCTCTAGAGAAAACATGTTTATATTGTCTAATGACAAGAAAGCTATGAACGTTGTATATAAAGACATTCTGTTATATATTAATTGTTGTAAAAATAAAATAAATAGGTAAAAATGTAAGAAGTAAATAAGTAAAAATGTAGTGTGTGAATTTAGATATTCCAAAGATAGCAGAAAATCTTCATGGTTTAGGGAAAGGGGGAAATGTTTTACTCCAAATTTAACGCGTGCGGGCCACAGGCAGTAATGAATAAATCAAAACTACTGCATCGATTTAAATCATTTTTTCAGTGAGTGACGGCTATATATTTTATACCCGTGCGAAGCCGGAGCGGGCCGTTATGTTTTGTATACAACGTTCACAGTTTTTTCTGTAGTGTGTTTAGTATCAGCATTGCACCCGTGCGAAGCCGGGGCGGGTCGCTAGTTATTGATAAATGTGTTTTAATTAAAACTGTGTTTCGACAAAAGTGTGTTTTCTACCTTGCACTGTCAAGTGAAACTGTGCAATCCCGGTGTATTAGAAAAGACATTGGCGACTCTAGACGTATCCATGGGCTGATTCTTCCTTATTAAATAGACAAGGTAAGTAATGTTATTAGTAAGACATTGCACTGAGATTTTTTTCTGTGACAAACATCATTATACGTTGGATGGAACTAATAATAACTTACGATTTTTTGTAATTTTCCTTTTACATGTACTGCAATACATGACCCGTTGCCAAATTTCATGAAAACGGAAAATATCCGAACGTAGAGGGTATCTATATTTGTTCTGTGATAAAGAATCAATATTATAGCTACACGACTACGCAGTAATAGCTTGGTTAGCAGGTGTTTATTATGATTATTCATTGTAATCAATAACCATGATTAATTACATATATTTATTGTCAGGTCAGTCTGTGTCAAGTGACTAGTTTATTCACGTAGCCTTGCCTGCTATGCGACGATTGTGTATTAATGACTGTAATTATAGATATATCTTGATTTACTTGAGCTGTATGATTATGATTAAGCTATGGCTTGATTTGATAATAAGTTCTATATAAACATTGTTAGGGTAGTTTTTGGGAGAGGCCTTTGTCCAGTAGTCAGTGGTGTATAACGGGGATAGGGTGGTATGACGACCCACAGCCGAAAGTGAAGCCCATAAACCATTACGTGTACCATAATGGCACAAAACATTAGTTCGTGTTGTACCATAAGTCTGACCTTAAAAGATCGACAATCTCTAAATAGACATAGATACATTATGGAACACATTTATTTATTAATTATTATTATTATTATTTGGAAAAGGTTCCTTCCGTAAGAAATTCCAACTTTCGTCAGTTCTTCATTTCAATTATAAATTGTCAGTCCGATTCGATCCGATTCATTTTATTTTGCTTGGTTTATGAAATCCATTTTTTTTTGCCACGCGAGGCCCGAGTTACAGTATAGTAGTTACTGCCAGCAGTGGACCTTCTGGCTGCAGATGTTGATGACGAGGGTAGTGAACATACGCATACTAAAACACGCCTCAGCTTGAAGACAAGTGTCACTATGTGTCAAACCAATATCCCAAACCATTGAATCGAATACAATGACATTTCGTGAGGCTGTATGGTTAGTTTCAGCTTGAGAGATATATTTGGACTCGATCTAAATATTTATATTTATATATTTCTAGCCTCAGTTTCGCAAAATCAATTTTTATTATTTTGCGAAACTGAGGCTAGAAAAATAAGGAATAATTTTGTAAATCTGAAGCTTCTATAGTGGTTTTGTACTAACTAACAAATGTCAATTAAAAATAACAATACGGAGGGAGTCAAACCTAAACCTCAGACACATTTTTTTACTCTGAGAACACTTTTAGATCTTATGAATGTAAGAAATGTTCATTTTAGTTATTCAGAAAAGCAATCCGCTAGACAAAACATTAAATCGGGCTATTTCAAAGCATATTAGCAAAGGAAACCAAGTATTACAATGTCGAAACAATTAATTAATAATTAAGCATTCTTGTTTCAAACTATTTTGTTACGAACGCTACCGGAGTTCATTTCAACCTTGCCCAAGGAAATGCATGGAGAAGATTTGTTACTATTTTTTTCGTAGTACAGAAATAAAACTGAAGTATCAAATAACTTAAGGTTAAATTAAAATGATGCAAAAAAATACTAAAAAAATATAGTTATTAAGTTTTTAACTAGTAAACGTTGAAAAAAAATGATGAAGTTCGTCTAATCGTTCCGCAGTCGGTTAAAAAGGCTATGCTATTATGTTTTTTTAACTAGGTCATCTAGTTCATAACTACATGATTGAGTTAACACTAACAAAGATGGCCAAGTCCTTGGATTAAATTTAGTTAGTTCAAGGTTAGTGAGAAAAAAAAATTAATAAAAAAATCGTTGATGAAACTCACTTAACCTATAAATACGTTTTCAAAAGTCAGTCTTGATTAGGCCAAAAGCATAATAGTTTTACAAATAATATTAACAGATGGTAACTCAACGGTTTTCTTTGTTCTTGTATGATCTGAACCATAATAACAATATAATAAAATAACTGATTTATTCATAAGATATTGATTGCTCTCAATCCGTCCATACAAAAGGACATGCTTACATTCTTAATACAAATTTAGTTAGTCTTTATTCGTTTAGCAATAGAGTTGAAAATATTCGTAAGCTAATAGTAGAAGAGGAAACGCGTCTGTTTCCGATATGTGACATGATTATCGGTAATTGTTTAGTATTTATTATTATTCGATTCGAACAAGACATTTATTTCCAGTAATCCTTAAGTACGTGTCTTGTACAATACAGTTTGTTTATTTTTTTTATTGATCCGTAAATAAATAATAATAATATACTTATTTACAATTATAGTGACCTAAGATATTTTTTTCTGACAGAAAATGGTGGAATAATAATTTAATCAAAGATTTACCTTTGTCTAAATAATGTTAATATATTTTAATAATATTTAATAGTCGAAATATTCAACGTGATGATGAAAATTTTTCATAATCATAGATAATAATTTAGGTAAATATTTGGCTTAATTTATTTTATTGACAAACAAGAGCCCAGTCATAATATAGAGGTTAGCTAAAATTTAAAAAACCCAAGGATATTGTAATACCTAATAATTTAACCATACAGAATCTAATAAGATTTTTGATTATTTTTAATCGATACTCGAATTATACACCCAGTAAACTTTTAGTCGGCATTTGAATAATGTTTAAAAAATATATATAATCGATGGCTACTATAGGCCCTACTATATAACAGCGTGTCAAGTGAGGCCTCGACAATGTGAACTCTGAAGCCGATCATAGCTTTAACGAAGTAGGAGTTTGTGGGCATTTTTTCTACAAAAGTCTAGTATTAATTAAAAGCTATTAAAACTAAATCAATTAGTAAAGCGGCAAAAAACATCACTGGGTGGACGGAAGATCTTGTAAGGGCTGAGTCGCCAGATGCAACAAGCGTCGCCCAGGGTTGCTCCGCTAATAAATAAATAAAATAAACCACATCACGACACACACATTGACTCAGCCCTGCAGAAAGTATCGTAAGAACTTGTATCACAGGAAATAAGCAACGATATGGTTTAAACTACAAAGACAAAATATAACATGCAAGACCGGTAAAGGAGACAAAGCGTCTTGCAAATAATACAAATTTCCGACGCACGGGGTTCGAACCTAGAACCTCTAGCGTAGCAGTCGGATGTGTACACCACTGCGCCACAGAGGTCGCCATATCTGAGAATGTCCTGTCCACAGTCCAGCAGTGACTCCTTCCAGCTGATAATGTTAATGATGGACAAGTCAGTACATCTAATATTAGATCACTATACTTCTAGTACAGCGTTTTTCAATTTTTTTCCTGTAACGTACCCCTAGAAAATCAACAAATTTTCAAAGACTCCCAATGATCTAGACATATACGAGGGCGGGTCAATAAGTCCGTGACTTTTGGAATAAAACACAGATCTTTTGATAAATAAATCATTTTATTTTTTAACGCTTCTCCAATTTTTATCCCTTCCAAAAAATATGATTTGTCGAGGTCCTCAAAATAGGCCTTTGTTTGCGAGATGACTTCATCATTGGAGTCAAATCTTTCCACCAAGCCATTTCTTCAGGTTTGGGAACAAGAAGTGGTCACTCGGAGCCAAATCTGGAGAATAGGGTGGATGAGGGAGCAATTCATAGATTTTTGGCTTTAGATTCATGGATTTTTACCATGGCAACTGCACATGTGTGCACCCTTGCATTGTCTTGGTGGAAAATAACTTTTTTCTTGGCCAAATGAGGTCGGTTTTTTTTCATATCGTCATTGAAGCGGTCCAATAAGTTGGCATAATGTTCCCCATTTATTGTTCTTCCCTTTTGAAGGTAGTCAATGTGGATTATCCCACGTGCATCCCAAAAAACAGTCGACATAACTTTATCGGATGACAAACCCACCTTGGCCTCTGGTGTGTTGTGATGGATCCATGTTTCGTCCACGGTTACAAAACGGCGCAAAAACTCCTCCATATTGCGATTAAACAACGCCAAACCTTCCTATGAAGTTATTCCACGATTGCGTTTGTGGTCGACTGTAAGCAAACGCGGTACCCATCTTGCGGAAAGCTTTCTCATGCCCAAGTGATCATTCAAAATTGAAACCACTGAGCCATGAGAGATCCCTACGGCTTCCACATCTCTTGCACTTTCATTCTTCGGTTGGCCAACACCATATCGTGAATTTTTTCGATTGTTTCGGGAGTAGACACCTCAACTGGGCGTCCAGGACGTTCGGCATCTTCAGTGCTTGTAAGGCCACAACGAAATTCAGTAAACCACTTTTTACCATTGAAATCGATGGTGCAGAGTCACCATAGTATTTGCCATAGTATAGAGCCTTGGTCTCGGTAATGGTTTTTCTTTCGCAAAAAATATTGCTTAATAAGCACACGAAATTCACTTTTTTAAATTTTTTCCTCAAATTACTGGGTAGTCTGATAAAGATAGCTGTCAACACAAACTAGGTGACGCAGCAAGTTCAAATTATGATAGGAGTCAACTGACAGATGCCTGTTGACAGGAGTAGTGTTACTTTTTCAGTAAAGAGGTCAGAAATTCAAAAAGTCACGGACTTATTGACCCGCCCTCGTATGACGACTATGGCAATATTGAATAGTACATTACAATTTCAGATTAGAAAATATTCTGATTTCTCGCCATTTTTGAATAGTCGTGTTTTATTATTTGAACTCATGAAAAAATACTTCAATATAGACGCTATTATTGCTTTTTGCAACATGCAGAGTGTGGTGAAACATTAGATGAACTTGCAACTCGGCTGCTTAAGCAGTCACCAAATGGTATTGTCCATTTGTTGGTAATTAACCCCATGAAGGGAATTTCCCTTTTACCATTGTGCTTATAAAGTAATTATTGCTTACTCATAATTGTGACAAAATGTTTATATCTACATAAATTATGAGATATTTACATTAACAAATGGGTAATTAAACATTAAGTCATGTACCTAATTAATGATCAAGTTCCTGGATTTACTCGCATTTAAACCTTTGGAAGAAATATTACTGATATTACTTGTTTTCATGATATTTGTAACGGGTAAAAAATTAAAAGATTGAAAGGTAATTTGACTTACTATCAACAATCACAAAACACTGAACATATTGTATTGAAATTTTGCAAACAGATAATCCATAATGTATGCTGTAAGTGATTTTGTTAAGAACGGATTTTAGAGAGAATTTGGGGGTTGAAGGTTCATATCAAGACCTAACAAAGAAAAGTTTGTTTCAGCGTTCAATAAAATTTTACAGGAAAAGCAAAAAATTCCATATGTATATTTTTTCAAGGAGACTTAGTACATTCTTAATTGTTTTTAATTGAATCGGTCATTTCAAAAACCTCATAAGTCACGAAATTAAAACTTTTCAGAAATCAATAAAAACTGTTTCATACACAAACAAATGAGTTTTAAATGACTTTTTTATCTTCAATTTAGTATTTGAGTGATAAAAAATTAAAATAGCGTATAATCTTTACAGTTTATTAACATAAATAATGAAAAAAAACTGAAAAACATTTCTTGACTTATGTTGTTTTAGCGAGAAATAGGTTTAGTGGTATATAATTTAACCAAAAAAATCGTAGTCATAATATTTTTTATTGTTTATAATTAAGAGTTACACTTAAAAATTATCTTATTAACATTTTACATGTATTATATATCTTTATGGTACATAGTCATATTCTCCATCATTCTCATCTGGATTGTCTTCAACATTTGCAGTTGGCCAGCTAAGAATGTTGTTATAAAATGGCATATACTCTTCCAGAATGCTATCTTTAACTTGTTTTAAATCGTCAATATTTTTTTTTATTGTTGGGCACTTTCAAATCGTAAACTTTGGTTGATGGAAGTGAAACAGAAGTTGTTATTTTCTTTAATAATGACAATGAATGTTTAATCAATCCATCAATATATTCCTCGGCTATGATAGTTCCTTTTCGATCTGAATCATACTGAAAACTCATGTATGTCAAAGGTGCAAAGACGAAGGAATGTATTGACTTAAGATGTTTCACCCAGAATACGCATACCTTTGAGGAACCATTTTCAGCAAAAAAAGCATGTTGGAAAAAGACCTGCTGTTTGAGGCTTCTCCTTCGACAAACACCTGTTACTGGTATTGGCCAAATATTTTACGAATATTTACGAGGTTTTCAAGATGTGAACATACAAGAAAAATAAACAACAATGCATGGCGCCGCTGTAAAACTATAAACAATAACAGAATGCCCATAATTTTGACTTCCGCGATAATAATATTTATTATTTAATTAGTCCTCAAGGTTCTAATGAATTTAACGTCTGAGCATAACTTAAATGTGTTCATATCAAGGTTTTTTATCCTTATTAAGTAGGTGTTTACGTAATTTTGCCAATATGAGGTGATTAAAATAAAATAGTAATCTACTTATTCAATGTCTACACAAGTCTACTTAAATAAAACATTTTAATTTTGATTTTGATTTTGAAAGTGTTACCGGTGCTTACTGTTACGACGATGCCCGAGAATGCAAATGGCACCGCTAATGTGCTACCCATAGAGAGGTAAATATGTTATACCTCTTGTGCCGGTGATTAGACTACGAATATTAAAAAAAAAAAATAGAATCATACCTACGTACATAGTTATCCCAACCTCATGTTTTAAGGGCCCTTGAAAGTTGTTTTAAATCAAAACTTGGGGCCGTAGACGAAAAGGTTGAGAAGCGTTGGACTACAGCATGGGTTCGTGTTGCCCCTCAAATATGTGGCCTCTTATAATTCGTCTTACATTAAAATATAAACAGGTAAATTGAACGTGATTATTCATCTGAATTAAAACATACCATTATTTAGAATGGATTTTCAGAGTAAGCAGAGTAAATGACTAATGTTTCAGAATTGTGTCAGTCGTTGAAAATGGATAAAATCATGACTTATTTTGCCTATTACAGACTGTTGGCCTCAGTGGCAGTGTCGTTCCTGGGACACGAGAGATATCGGGTTAAAATCTGTTCTTTCATGATCAAGACTAGGTTTTGTTCTGAAGTATTGGATGTTTTCTATGTATTCAAGTTTTGTATTTGTCTATGGATACATGTGTGTTTATCATATAGCAACTGACGCTAGCCTAAGGTAATGGATTTATATTAATTGTTCAAAAAAACTTGGATCTGCCGATAAAGCCGGGGGCGGGCCGCTAGTAGTATTTAACTGTCCAAATAGGCTGTAAAATCATCCAAAATAAAGGCATCCAGACATCAATCTCAAACGTTAAGTTTTATCTTAAAATAAATGGTTCTTTTCTATTTGAAAACTGTCCATTAATGACGACAGCTGTGCCTAACGATATTTCCTTTAATTAATAAATCCTTGTTACGATACCACACAAGTACTACAATGGCGATATATTTGACCTTATATCTCGACTTGTATGTCTAATTAACTCTGATAGATAGCATATACGGTGTACTCTATTAATCTCATGTATGGTAAGAAGACAATAAATTAATGTTTCAATAAATCGTATATACTTTTTTATATAATAGTTAAATTGTTCTAAGATTGAAAATGTTGAGGTTGGAACTATCTCCCAGCAGACGTTTTCTGGACGCTCATATGTCGAGAGTACACTATGTGAGGTAGTTTCTACACAAAATAATTAAATGTTTGATGTTTGATACCCAATCACGTATAAAATATTTAAAACAAAAATAAACAAACTTCGGGATTTGTGACTGTTTTATTTTTTTATCTTCACCTTATACAGTATGAGCAAAATAATAAAAAAACAGTAGCACTTCGGCCTTGACTTCTCCTTTATATCGGTATCTATAGTATCTTACGTACGTATAATTTTTAATTAAAAGATATGCTATGAAACATGTAGCAGAAGTCCATTGGAGTCACGAGTCACGACTCACAACGGAAACAGTTCCACTACTGTCCAAACAAGTCAGGATCAAATTAAATGAAAACTAACGTGAACCACATGTTAACAAAACGTTGGTCATGTTTGTTTGCTCGTACAAAAAATTACAATTAAAAAATTAAAATGTATAATTAAAATTTATAACTGCTTTGAATCGTCCCAATAAAAATAAAAAGCAAAATCTAATTAAATCCAACGGAAAAAAATTTGGCCACCCAGGAGAAGACCTATTTACTTCATAAGCCTTCCAAAAAAGGCTTCCTTCATCCTTTGAATATACTTATTGCTATTTATAATGGCAATAGTATCATATAATAATTTCTTGATTTCCTTTATTTTTCAATAACCATGTAAAAAGAAAACCGCTAGCTACAAAATGCACTCTTTCCCATGAACCTACTTTGACTGTGCTTAACTTTTGTAAAAAATCGGGAAAAAAATTTTTCACGTATAAATATTAGTTCTCTGAACAAAACCTGGGCAGTCATTAGTTGTCGTTAACAGCTCCAGATCTGTCAGTTTGATATAAAAATAGCGGAAGCACCGATCAACTGTCAAATGTATTCAAGATCATGTCAGTTGACAATTGATCTATTATTTTTTAATACACGTTCAAATAACAGAAAATATCCTCGATAAATGTCCACCAGATCGAACATTGGGTGGACTTTTTGTATGATATGACCTTTGATTATTAACCTGTCTAGATAGAGTGTCAAACAAAAATCGCAAACTAGACGACAGTTCGTTTTTTGAAAACTCGTGTGCGAAATACCCACACAAATAGACGTGACGTTTTTTTCTTTTTCTTTTGTTATGGCAACAACTTTGAGTTTTTTGCCAGTGTCAATTAAAAGACGTGGCGTCTTCTGTCTTACAAGGATGCCGAGTGATACCAGCTTTTGAATATATCCCATTATGTACGCGAAACATGTATTAAATTAATTAAAAAAAAAAAAAAAAACTGTGTTCAATCCTTATTGAACACTGTACTTGTTTTTTAGGGTCCTTACCATAATTAAAATTTATTGTTTATACTCGTAAATAACCGCAGAATAATGTAATTATGTAATCAAAATTTAAGTTAAATATCTAACTCAAACACCGATTTGGAAAGCGAAACAAGTTTCGTTCTTGTATTGTCCTTATTTTTTGTATATGTGATTTATATTTTGTTTCAGATCCGACTACTGACCATTATTTACAACACCGGTCATTATTAATTACAACATCGTTTGTTGTCATCACGTAACATTGGCTTGGTAATCGTCGAATACGATTGTTGCCATAAAACAAAAATTGAAAGAGTTTAATCTGCAATCTTGGTCTGTTTAAAAAAGTTTATTTTAGTATCAGAAATTAATAGTTACTCGTACTTTCTATCATTGACATTTATGTATTTGAATGGAGGCGATATTGTGAAGACTTTTATACCACTGAGGATGAGTGGATGTTAGCATCTTTCACATGTATGTTTTGGACACTCAATAAAGTTATACGCTTTATAATTGTAAGCTAGTTTGCTCTTCATATTTAGTAATTAGATAATGCAGAAGTTTGTATTCTGTACCTAACCTAAACCCTTTTCTCTATGTTCAGCTGTTTTGAGTAGTCTGTGGCTCGTGTAAGTTTTGGCGCAAACTTTTTGTTCGAGATGGCTGTTCTAGTATGTAGTACATATTACTTCCATGCTCTATATACTTGATATAGGCAAATGGATACTTCCTAGTTTCCCATGTGTATCGTTTATGAGTTTTCAACTTGCTTACATTTACTGAGTGCATAATAAGTTACAGGAGAAAATATTTCGAAACTTTGTCTCCAGAGTTTGCCTGATAACCACCTAGTTTTATTACACAAGTGAATATTGTAAGATCTATTTATTATCAGACTTGTTATATACTTGTTATAAAAACGCAAATGATTAGAATACGATTATGAAGGTAACAAATCTTGTAATGGTTTATTTATTCAGCTAATGTTTATGAAATGCATGTCATTATTACATTTATTATTGAAAAAATCTGGTGAAAAAAGTACGAATCGTAGTAGCCCACGATTGGTTCCGTAGTATCTTACAATATCCGAGACAAAAAAAAAACATTGATCGTCGCACAAAAACACCGATTTCCATTAATTGTTTACTTGCATATTTTTTTATTATATCTTGTAATAGAGGCCATAGATATACATATTCTCTAAACATTTCAGCTGTCATCCTTTTAGGGTTCGTGAAATACATGCCGCTAAGTGGTGAACGGATGGGGCTGACGGACAGTGGAGGATCAGTAATGGGGTTCCTTTGGCAACCGGCACCCTTGGAGTACGGAACCCTAAAAAGCTTAAAGTATGCCATACTCAAGGTCAATATGCAAAAGACATAATAATATTCAAATGAAAACAAACAGTTTACCGTTGTCTCTGCAAAAACACTTATCCGATTAAAATAAAGACATTGAATTTAATGTTTTATTTATTCAAATATATATATCTGGTATGTAGATTTGTGTATCAACCATTTATTTAACTATCATTTCAGTGTTATGTATCCTTCGCTTTTCTCGTTCCTCAGTTCGACGAAGACGAAAAAGACATTACATTTTCGAACCAATAACTTCCGAACGTTATGACTTTAATCAGAAACGGCCAAAACGAAAATCGTCGTTGTTCGTTTCATAATATGGTCAGAAAAGCTATATCGCGATATTGTCAACACCACTTCTATTTACGTGATACTCTTGATAATATTGACAAATAATGCGATATGTATGTACACTACCTGAAAATAATTTATCGTTCATATATTAATAATAAATATGATTATAACCACAACATGGTAGAATCTTGTCTCGCAATAAACTTTATAGATAGGAATACTAAATCAAAGACTGGTAAGCGAAACAATGCATCTTGCGAATAATAGAAAGATCTGTCCCCGACGGGATTCGAATACGGAACCTCTTCCGTAGCAGCCAGTTATTACACCGCTGCGCAACAGAGACCGTCAAATACTAGTATACCCATAATAAAAAAATATATAAATAAATAAAATAATATTTTAGTATTTCTTATTATATATTTAGTTAAGGTGAAGAAATCGCAGGAACCTAGTATGAAAATGTCGGTATACGTAGTCGATTTATGAAGCATCCTTATTAACGTGGATATTTAGTTACATCGTTCGCTGCCGATGGCTAAGGCCACTTTTACATTACCTTCGGAATAGAAAAAAAAAGGTTTTTGCACTAGACAGTGTTGTCGAAAAAGATAATTATAATTAGCCTTCTCAACACCCGGAGCGAGTTCCGAAAAGTGCTCTTAAAATGTCTGTTAGAGAAACGAAGAAAAATAAATATTTTAATTGAAAAAGTTCAATGAAGCTGAAACCACATTTTGATATCGTAAAAAAGAATTGAATAATGTAATTCGAGCGCGAGGAAATATCATTTTTATTTTCTGCTGGCGTTTGAAGTATCGTCTTCAGGTCTATGTCACAATTATTTAGCTTGCTTGGTCTTGATGTGAATGAGGCCTAAGAACGCAAGCACAATTTCCGCTGCAAATTCTTTAGGACTAAACACACACACACACACTACACTTCAGCTATCTATCTCGTATAAGAGATACGTGATGTTGAATAACTTCCGTATGCTATGTTGAAATATCAATAACTTTGCTGAATGCGAACCGATTTTAATCAAGCAGGTTTCTAAAAATATTCCCTCAGAGATTTTTATCATTCTGTTTTCAAAAAGAAAACAGTACCACTTTGGAATTTTCACGAAACATAACGATCAACATATTCTTTACGTTTTCGTTTTTAGATATATAATAATAAGCAATATTTAAGTTATTTATGAAGTAAAAAGTAGGTGGCAAAAAATAAAACAACATTAAAATCAAAACAGAATGAAACACTGATTTGATTAATATCACTGCATGAAGTGTTTTAAAGATTAGATTTAATGAAGTTAGCAAAGCATAAGCTTTTCTGTCGCACATATTTTAATGATTGGTCTACGCTTGCACAGCGACTACCAATCATTAATCTAAGCTGTCGCATTAGGTTTTAGATTTAACTCCTAAGTGTTTACCATGAGTTCGTACTATTTTTCTAATACGTCAGATAACATAGACTGACTATTACAGTGATTTTGTATGAGTAATATTAATTCCGCTTATTTCCGTTATAGGCGCAATACAAGGATACATACAAATGTTATGTTTTTGTTTCATAGGATTCAATGCAAGTAAAGATGTTAAATTCATTGTCATTTGATACTTTCCCATTCGAGCTGTTAAGGTTTCAGCAAAGCTTTTAATTTTTTACTCTCTAAATACAAGCATAGCAAGAGATGCTTTGAAAACCAACCAATTCCAAAAGGGAATTAGTATTATTTGTTGGCTAATTAATTTGGGAAACCAACTGCTTGATTTAGTTCCGGGTTTAGTGGTTTGCCTTCAATGAGCAAACAATTATTAAACAATGTAGCTACCTAAGCAGATTTTGATGAAAGTAGCTGTGACCTTCCGTTGACAATTTGACATTGACCAGTGCTAAAATACGCCTAGGTCACATTGTCTGTAAACAAACATTTCAGATAGTAAAAGTTTCTGTTATTGATGACTTTATTAGCCCTAACAATTAACAAGTTGATAATATTATGTGACAGTCCAAAATTTTCTATACAAGCTGCATAATTATTTGACTTTTTGGAGAAAGCCTTTTTTTGATGGCAACACCAACAATTTTAATTCCAGATATTTTTTAAGAGCTTACTTACTTTAGCTCAGGTACTTGTCTAAGCCTGTGTGTGTGTGATCGATCTAGATTTATTACGTATTTAGTTAATGTGGGCTTTACTAAGACATTCTAAGCTGAAATATTGTTCTATATATTTTTATTATTTCTTTTCAGGTCGCAATCTATAAACAATTCAGTAAAGGAACATAATACCAGAAGTACTACCATTAGACCCAAACCTGTATTGTCGCAGATCGATCTAACTACCTATAGTTACAAATGTATTTCTGCAAATAGGTCAAGCGTGAGCGTGATATTTGTACCGGAAGCACATCCGGTTCCTACTCGCGCCCTACATGTGTCTGTAGGCTTCAGATGTTTCATACTTATCTATACCTGCCTCAGAGATACCATGCTTACCTATATATGACCAATCAATAGCAGATCCTTACATATATATATATACCTAGAAGGGAATAACCAACTTCTAAGGATAGATATATGTGTAAAGCAATGGATATCGATTTTGTCGACCTCGGTGGCGCAGTGGTGTAAACAGCCGACTGCTACGCTAGAGGTTTCGGGTTCAAATCCCGGCGGGGGCGGGACTTTGTGTTATTTGCAAGACGCATTGTTTCGCCTACCGGTCATGGATGTTGTATTCTTATTTATTTAGTATATACCATATCGTTGCTTAGCACCTGCGATACAAGTTCTTACGATACTTAGTGCAGGGCTGAGTCAATGTATGTATCGTGATGTGGTTATTATTTATTTGTTTTTACTGCTATTTTTCAGTATATATGCATATCTTCCTATAGCTGGGTAGGTATAGTATATACCTAATATTAATAAAAGTAGTACAAAATGTGTTTGTCAATCGAGCTGTCTGTAACAAGCTGTAGGATCAGTATAAAATGGTTGTAGATAGCTACTTTATTCAAATATTATTTAAATAAAGGTATCTGAGATAATTAATAAATAAAGTTTAACACAAATTTTCATTCTTAAATGTTTTCTTTCAAATGTTGATAGCTTTAATCTTCATGTTAACATGAACTTTCATCCTAAAACGGCATAAATCAGTGGAATTATTTCAGTGGGATGATATTAATCCGTCTTAAAAGGCGCCTGACTGAAATACAAAAACAAATATTTGCAAAGCGGAGACTGCCAACCTCCTTCTGTAAGGCACTTAGTATTGGTGTACGATATATCAAACGCCTACGAATATTAATTATACGGTAAGACATCAAAATCATTGCGTATTCGGGCACTTTAAAGTATGTAGGTTGCGATTTATAATACACTTTATGTAATGTGTAGGCATTTTGTATCTGTACTATACTATAATAATAAATAATTCACCTTGCATGTAGATCAATTCAATACCTACCTACTAATGTACTGGTCATTGTTTTTGAGAGCAAAACGCTCAGTTTTATATATTATCAGATACCTAGAGATAAAATTATTAATGTACTTAACTACTAAAAGTCACTATGATAATGAATTTAATTATTGTTTATTCTAATTTTGAGAAAAAAATCATAATTCTGTACCATAAACGATTTATTGATTTATTTTTATATTTGCACAGAAAAAAAATCCTTATCTATAAGTATGATTAAGATTTAGAGAGGATTTGAAACATTTATTTTAAATTACAGCAACCCTACAAGCATATACAAACAACAGTAACAGCATACCAACCACTTAGTTTTACAAAGGAAAATTATGTTCGAGGCTTAAATTGCAGGTGGATTCCGGATTTGGTTTTGATGACGATGGACTTGGGTTCGAATTCAAGATTAAGCGGCATATTTGGAGCCAGGTCTACTGTGTATCGTTTGAGGATTGTCGCCATGCCAGCCAACATTTGCATCTTCGCGAAACGCATACCTGTGTAAAATATAATTATATGAGTTCTGTAAAAGCAATGCCGTGCAGTGGCTGATCTAGGAATGAAGTCAGAATAGCTCACCCCATTAGAAAAGGGTGACCTTTTTAAGAAACCCATCTTGAGGGGGGGCTGGCTCAAAAGGTTTCAATTAAGCAAGAGCTTAAGTTCGAAGAATTCAGATGCTTTTGGGAGTGGGGCTTGAGCCACCTAGTCCCCACCTGGATCCGCTAGTGATGCCCTGGATGCAAATTCCTGGAGTCTACCTATTAGAACTGCAGGAATTTTAGTAAGAAAAACTCTGTTGACTTGGCTACGAAAGCACTTATTTATTTTCCCGAAGCTTTGTCAGTATATATTCGTAGTCAAACCCTGATAGTTGAGGCACTAGTGTGGCGAGCTCGCAAACTGGAGTTGTTAGCGTCTATTTGGTGCGAAAACTGATAAGCGGAGTTATGATTGTTAACTAACTTAGCTAAGTGGTATAAATAAATTTTCTGCAAATACCGAAACTTAGCTTACTTAGGATATATATGAAATGACTATTATGGCTTCAATTAAAAAATAAAGTATGTACCTATGCATATCCTTGGTCCTTCTCCAAACGGGATGTAAGTGTAAGGGATGATGTCATCCTTGTTATCCGCGAAGAACCTAACAGGATTGAACTTTTCTGGTTCATGGAAGTACTTAGGATTTTTGTGCATGTAGTCCACAGGAATATGGAATCTAACACCTTTTTCTAACTTCAAACCATTTGGGAAAGTGTAGTCTTCTATTAACTCGCGCGTAGACACCCCTAGAACTGGGTACATTCTCAAAGCTTCGTCTATACAAGCTTCAAGGAAGGGTAGTTTTGTCACGCAGTCGTAGTTAACTTTCCCATCACGATGTTCGAAGAATTCGTCAACTTCTGCGATAGCCCTATCCTGAGCATCTTTATCTTTAGCCAGCTCATACAGTGTAAAACTGAGGGTAGTAGCTGAAGTTTCGAAACCAGCCGAGAAAAACAACAGACACTGGCCAATTAGCAAGTCGTCATCCACTTGCAAACTTATTTTTTTCTTTTCTTCCGTATCCTTCATGTTCCTTATCTCATCGCCATAAATCAGACTTTTCGACTTGAACTGCAGAATGTAATCTACGAAGTCATTCCTCGCCGTTGGCTTATTACCTCTGTCCTTGAAGACTTTTGTGATGAGGTCCCAGAAGAACTCTTCGATTTCTTTCGGGAAAGCTTTGAAACCTAATCCGTAAAAGATGTTTGGGCAAATGCTCCGACTGACCACTTTCAGCATTCTCATTCTGGACGACTCGAAAATAGTATCAGCTATTTTCCTGAAGGGGTTGTTTTCTAAATCTTTTCCCATAGCTTTTGTGTCGATACCAAAGGCGCAGGATCCTACGCAGTCCATCGTGAATCTTGCTATCAGCGTTCTGACTTCTTGCACCGGCTGCATCTTTATTTCCTCCTCCAGAAGTTTCTCGAATACCTTAGTGCAGTTCTCAATCAGTGGAAACATGAGCTTCATTTTCGCTGAAGAGAATACCGGAGTTAGGTTTTGCCTTACGATTTTCCAGTAGTCACCGCTCTCACTGAAGATGTTCTGGGATATTGTCTCTCTTTTCGTGTGGTCCTTCAACTCCCTGCTGCTGAAGTAGTAGAAGTCCTTTGTCATCACTAGCTTGATCAGTTCCGGATCCATAAGGATTATGGTGGGTTCCGTCCCATAGTAGGCCCCGATGTAAGGTTCGTCTGGGAATTGTTTGCATATTTCTTCGGCTGTCTGACCAAAGGTTTTCCTTTGTAATATAAAGTCAGCGTAATTCCCGAGGATAAGTTTCGGTTTAGGATGCTTCACACCTCTTCTGTTCCAGTATTCATTTTTATGAGAGAGAAAAAAATAAAGTAAAGTAAAAATTGAAACTATAACGGCTGTTATGATGAACAACATGATTTTGCATTTACTCAACACAACCGGTTACTTAACACTGATTTTATTTATTGCTTCTAGTGTTATTTGTTTTTAATTTATATTAAGTGTATAACTGTGTACGTACCTACTTGAGATAATTGAACTTGTGATAAGTATATGAAGAGCCATTCATTATAGATAGCTTCTTCTAGTGTTTCCTTTTGTATAAAATTGACTAACAAAAATGACGACCTCTGTGGCGCAGTCTGCTACGAGAGAGGTTCTGGGTTTGAATCCCGGCGCGGGCGGTACTTTGTGTTGTTTGGTGGACGCATTGTTTAGCTTACCGGTCTTGGATGTAGTATTCTTATATAATTATGTAGTTTATACTATATCGTTGCTTATTTCCTGTGACACAAGTTCTTACGAAACTTATTAAGTCAATGTGCGTGTCGTGATGTGGCTTATTTATTTATTTGTTATTAAATGATCGGGAAACTCAAAATAGTTAGCACTGGAGTTTTGCGTCTTGCCCCGTGTTCAGTAATAAGGTTTGATTGTTTGAGAGTTGAAATATGTAACTTAAAAAACTTTATTTTTAGAACTCTCGCGTAATCATGTCATTACATGCAGATAAACATACAAACAAGTAATTTTAATATACACAACATACTTCAATTTACTTCTTGTTCAGTAAAATTATAAGCTTTTAATAAAACTTAATTCTACCTATACCAAACACCTTACTGAATTCACTATCCAAGATTGATTTTTATTTTATTTCAATTGCCTACTGAAACGCTAATAGATTTTAAGATTAAATAGATAATAACTTGATCAACTGTGGTCAGAAGTTCAAAAACAAGTTTTATATTTTTCCGTACCATCGAAAATATCGCACAACTTGTACTTTTTAGATAATTTCGTAAAATAAACATGAACAAGGCAATTAAAAAAAAAAAATCACTTTTCTTAGGTTCCTGGTTACGCATAAATGCCAGAAAAAGCAAAAACCTAGTCCCGTTTCTCACCCTTTGAGTACGGCAAAAGCAGATGGGATTCTCTCTCGAAGAACGTATTTTTCTTAAGATCTTATTTATTTGAAGATCTTGTAAATACGAAGTGGAGATTCTTAAGAGATAATAAAAGAGAGTGAAATAAGCCATTTTTGTAACGGTCATCCCTATAGCAATGAAAACGAAGTAGCTAGGCCATAACGACTACTATAATCCACACAACCTACGCTGTTTGGACGTATCGTTCGAAAGTCGTTCGGAATAAGGGTATTGCAATTGTAAGGGATGTTGCTGTAGAAGAATAGGAATTCACTACGAAGCGAAAACCAAACCATGATTTTGATGGAAAATTACATTACCATTTATCTACCACTTGTGGGCATTTTCTACTTAGTTGTTATTATTCAACTCTTTGATACTCGTAAGGAATATATGAGTTTTAACTCAAATGATTCTCATTTGCAATCTGTTTTTTTTATTTATTTTTTTACGCATTGGCCTTTCAATCCATAGCGTAAACCGGGGGATTCACTAACGAGCTTCCTGCGGACGGGATAGAGCATTCCTCGCTAAAACTAGGCAATGATTTTAAACAAAGATAGCCGTAAGTTTTATCTATAGATAATAAACATAGATAGTTGTAAGTTTTATCAAGTTTTATCTATGTTGTTTTCTAATTTTGAAAAAGTTTATAAGCACTAAGTTAGGCAAATGTCAAATGTATTAAAAGTAAATCGTCTGAGCGTAGCAGCGCGTTGTTTTTATTTAATAGATAAAAGTAGAGTCTATGTTTCGTACGTTTTAAGTTTTCAACAAGTGTTTTTGTATCTTGAAAACTTGTTGACCTGACTCTGACTCGCTTGTCCAATAAATTAACCCAGTTTCAGGGGACCCCTTGTAAAACAAAAGAGAGACATTGCCTACACGTTCTAAAAGTAGTTTATAAGTACTTCATTTATTTCCGCTCTATAGGCAAGGCTAGATCATATTTAAATGGGTTTTTAGTGAGTCGTTTCAAAGTCTCTTAAAAACCTGAGGCCTGATCTGAAATGCCGCCACCGAAACTTCTGGCCGACCGATAAACCGACCGAAAATAAATGAACGCAACAATAACACTGCTTTCGAAATCAATGTATTGGTGCCAAACAAAGTTCGATCGGAATGAATGGAGCCTTCTAACCCGAACTAAAGACATTTCGTAGTAGGAAAACTAGAAGAGAACTAAGGACACACGATCATTCAATCGATTTTCTTCGTTTTTCGTCGTTTCGGTGTAGACACACTGTTTCCAAAATTAGTTCTTAAAACAATGCCTAATATGTGTATCTAATTTTTTATGGCATTTAAGCTATATCTGTGGGAAAAAAATACATTTTATGTGGGCGTTAATTAATAATAAAACAACACGTGTTTGCATTCAAATGATAATATTTCTTATCATACACAATATTGTCATATACATAAACAGTAAATAAACGACAATTTTACATAGTCATCTTTTCGATCTATTTGTACCTACATAGGGATAGCAAACACTAATAACCACAATGAATTGCATGAAATCGTTTATCTAGGTACTATTTAACTTGTTTAAGTTTAACTCTAGATACAAAAGGCAAAAAGAAACGTATAAACCAAGAAATTATTGTTAAACGAACATTATTTACAAATTACCCATTAGGTATATTATTCCGAAACAAAATTTTCCGAACTAAATTAGGTGGTTGGTCGTGTCAATTTTTTACCCTGCTTGCACAGCCGAACAAGCCGATCAGACCTCGATGCACATGTGATCAATAAAACACAGTATTTTAGTCTCCCTAAATAAATTTGGCAATTTTTTTTGCTTTTTTTCTGTAAAATTTTTGTAGCATGAGGTTTTCACAGTTCGGTATCGATATGCCTTCTATTTATGACTTTCAATAACTTCCTTCAGGCGTACGCAAATATTATTTGGAACTTTTCTATATAGACATTTTGCTTTAATTTTGTCCGTCGAGAGGGGTTGGCAGAGGTGCTAGCTACACACCGCTTTTCGCTGTTTATGTTGAGTCCCAGTGTGACAGGTTGCGAATCTGTCGTCACTATCCGGGCACTTTGACAAACATGGCAGCTAAAACTCACGGCAACCCGAGGTTCGAACCCACGACCTGTCGGGTCGGGTCGGTCGTTTATCCAAAGCACGTAACAAACTGAGCTACCACGTCCTCCCACGTATTTCTACTTTCGATAGTTTGAGATTCGCGTTAGTATGTAGGTAGTAGTAAAAAACTATAACCCGACTACGTTGCGAAAAAGTGTATAAACGGGAAGGGGCCAAGTTTCAGATGAAAATATTTTCTTGTATCATAATTTTTAGAGCGCGGATTTCAGTAGACGGGTTTTAGTTTTTAAACTTTATTTTAATTTTACTACTTTGGAAAAATCTGTAAAGAAAAAAGTATTTATTGTATCTGTAAAGAAAAAAGTATTTTGGTTAGGTTTGGGTAGAATATATACGTTAAACCGTTAGGCGTGATTTTAGGAATCACTAAAAAATATCAGTCGCATGCAAGAAAAAGCCGCGAGAAAAAGATAACATAGCATATGTATTTCAAATGAGTCTGTTAAGCCCTTTAATTTGATACCATGTACGGCCACATTGCACGATTTTTTTTGTGTCCTGCAGAGGGCGCCCCACAAACTTACCGGGCAAAATCATAACCCTCCCTTTTGCTTCGCCATAGACGGGTAAAACAGTTTCTTACAATCAGAAAAGGTCTTGGAATGATTTACACTATGTTTACATTAGAATATGTACATGAGGTCAACAGTGATAAACACAATTTATCATTAATGAACGACTGATACATCTGGAACGCAAACAGTATCACTTAGTTAGACATCATCATGCACTTATTTGTAACGTTAGTGTTGTTGAAAATCGTGATCCTTATAGTTTGGTACTTTTTCAAACAAAGGCATAGTTATTGGAAGAAAAGGAATGTCCCGTTCTTGGAACCTACTCCTTTGCTAGGGAATTATGGAAGATATATTCAGCTGAAGGAATGTAATTGGAACATAGCCCAGAGAATATGCGAGGCGTTTCCTAATGAGCCCTACATCGGAACATTCTATGGCACAGAGCCGGCCCTCCTGGTACAAGACCCAGGGCTCATCAAACTCATCATGACCAAGGACTTCTCTAACTTCAGCGGCAGAGAGATAAACCTTTACACACACAATGAAGTCTTCACTAAGAGCCTCTTCTTCACCTACGGAGACAGGTGGAAGGTTCTCCGACAAAACCTGACACCGCTCTTCACATCAGGCAAGATGAAGAACATGTTTTACCTCATTCAAAACTACGCGAAAACTCTGGAAGATATACTGAAAGAAGAAAAAAGTGTTAGTGACGTAGTTGATATCAGAACGATAATGATCAGATATACTATGGACTGTATATCTTCATGTACTCTTGGAGTTGAAGCTAGAACTCTAGAAAATAACGTGGACAATCCATTTTTCACGATAGGGCAAAAGATATTCTTGATATCTCAAAAACAAGGTTACAAAACTGTAGCCCGGGCCATGTGGCCTCGACTCTTTTATGGCCTTGGATTCAAATTATTCTTAACGGAAATCGACAAATTTTTCTACAATTTGCTAACTGGTGTATTTAAACAGAGAAATTATGAACCAACTTCAAGAAACGACTTTATAGATCTGATGCTGACTTTGAGGAAGAATAAAGTTATAACGTGCGAAAGTCTTAACAAAAACGAAACAAAAAAAGTGTCTTTGGATATTGACGATGACCTGATGGTTGGACATTGTATCAGTTTCTTTGGGGGTGGATTTGAAACTTCCTCTTTAACCATGACGTTTACTCTGTACGAATTGGCGAAGAATGAGAGAGCACAGAAGCGAGCGATACAAGAAGTGGACGAATACTTACAGCGTCACGATGGGAAAGTGGAATACGACTGCTTGAATGAACTTCCTTATCTAGAAGCTTGTGTTTACGAAACTCTTCGTATGTATCCAACCTTAGGCCTCATTACACGAGAAGTCGCAGCTGATTATACTCTACCAACTGGTTTGCTACTGAAGAAAGGCCTTCGTATTCATGTGTCAGTCAAACATATTCATTACAATCCTGAATACTTCCTTAATCCTGAGGAGTATACTCCAGAGAGGTTTTTAGGAGATGCCAGGAAGGAATACAAGCCATGCACTTTTATGCCCTTTGGAGAAGGGCCTAGGTTATGCATAGGTAAGATACAATTCTATATTTCGAAGTGTGAGACGGTTTGTAGTAATATATTCCTTTTATTTAATGACTCATTTTTGTTTTCTTCTGTGGTTGGTTCCATGTTGGTTTGACATAGGTTGACAGACAAGGATTCTCTTAATAAGTCGTTATTATTGGTAAAGATAAACCTAATGTTGCTTTTTTAAAGTTGAGTTGCTTATTTGGAAAGTTATCAAATGTATTCGTGTTGAACAGCTGTTTGACTTCAGAAACTTAATTAAGGTGGGTAGGTTGTTTATAGGTGCGAGAAATCAGGAATGAATCGGTTTTTAGAAAAAAACGAAATTTCAAAGCCCCAAGTTAGTACGGAGATTGCTCGAGGGAAGATTGGGGTAGTTTTGAAAATTTATTATCTATATTTTGCTGTATAAAAGGATCATGCTTCTGAAACCATATTAGTCAGGACGCATGCATCATTTCAGCTTTCCGATACTTGAGCATCTTCATGTGATTTTCATTACATCCTGATCGATAAACTAAACTAAACCAAACTAAGCTTCAAATAATAACCATAAATCTCTTTCCCAGGGAGTCGCTTCGCAAAGATGCAGATGTTCCCAGGCCTGGTGCAAGTCCTGAAGCTCTATCGCTTACAATTGGCTGAAGGGACTCCTCACAAACTGACCATGGATCCCAAGGCCATCGTCACTCTACCCTTAGAACCTGTCAAACTTAAACTGGTGGATAGGAAATAAATTAACGCAATCATTGTCCGTACCTTAGTCTTTGTTGATTAATACACTTATTAACTTATTACAAAGTTTGTTTGTTTTTACTTGTCTGCTTAAGACCGATAGTCGACGATATTTTTTTTTTTGGATAGGAATCAATCTACTATGAATATACAAACAGTAAGTATAATAAGTTAATATGCTGTAGATTTTTTAAAATAATCTAGTGATAAAATGGATATCCGGTAACTATTTGGCATCCGGCCGGCTAGGCTTTTAATCAAAGGGAAAAATTTCCAAAAACATTAATGTTGAATATATATTTAAAGTTTGAAACTTTAAAAAGATTCAAAAACCTCGAAATAATTTTTTTTTAATTATTTCCTGGTGGTAATCGTTTCTGTAGTATTATATCCTTGACAAATGGGTGTAAAATGTACTCCCATTACTAGACTTGGATGAAAAATACAATTCATCATCATTCAACGGGCGGGACTATGGAAGTCGCAAGATACAGATCTAACCCATGTTGAAAAATTGGAAGGCTAAAAATTTAAATATGAAATTACTTGTTGTATTTTGTTTTAAAAAATAGATTGAATAAAGAAATTAGGTTATTAAGAAAGGTTATTACAGGTACATGTTAATAAGATTGATTTATTTAATTAATACTCTTTAAAAATTTTGTTGGTTGATACTTATTTGAAAGTTGTTAAACTTTATTTAAATGGCAACAATATTTCTGGATAGCGATCATTGGTACCGCCAATAACGTGCATACGTAAGTAAAAATACGTGCTAAATTGCCTGCACGATTCCGGGGCGGGCCGCTAGTATACCTATAAAGTATAATCTAGCAAACCTAGGATTATAGTATAAAGTACCTTATTAGGTTTTCTAAATACTATAATGCTGCTTTATACCATCATGATGACTTGTAAATTGTAAATAGGTACCTATAAGCTACGTCAATATGACTGAGCTGTTATGTTTCTAGCATACAGTGTGGAATGGAAACTTTGCGTAGTCTAGATTATAATTGATCGTGAAACATTAACTTGAGACCTTTGATTATTGATAAATATTATGATCAAAGCTTGTCACATGCCTGTTACTCCTTTCAAAAACACAACAGCGGTTACAGACTTAAGAGCTGGCTACGTGGAAGTGAACTGATCAAACATGCGCATGAATTTTAAGAACCTATGAGAAAAAAATCGTACGATTTGTTCTATCAGTTCCCTTTAACGTAACCAGCTCTTTGTTTATGAACACAGCATCACTTTTTCAGGCCATAAACTGTTTTTCAACTATACACATCATAAAATTAAATTCAGATGCATAACATTGTATTGAATGTTATCTTCAGTTCATTTACTTTTTAACTTAATACTTCTTATGTTTGAAAAAAACATCATTTAAAGAGTGCTTCGGTTATTATTGATGACTTAGCACTAAATAGAAGGTTTATTTATGATTATATGAACCCTATTTTGTTCAGTATTTGTACAAAAAGAGGTTAAGTAAGAAATCGAATGCAGCGCAAATTACGCGACTAAATATCGAACAATTTCGCCCGATTGGCCTCACAGTTATAAAAGCGTCGTTATCTTACAAATAGAAGTGTTATAGATAGTAGAACACTTGAACAATTTAATTTTTGTGTTTACATGCTTATATACTTGGTGCAACTGCTGGTTTCGATCCCCAAAACATCTGACTTTTAGCTTTTAGGTAAAACTCAAAGTTAGCAAAGCCAAGAATCCCCAAAAGCGTTTCTAAAGAAAAGGTCATCAGTTTTGTAACAAAGTGAAATGCTAACCTCTCTCTCTAATTTAATTTCAAGATCCGAAGATAACATAAATCTACCAATTTAATTTATAATAATAAATTCAAGTCGTTTAGTCCGCTAATTTTGCTTTAAACTGTTACAATGGAAGAATTCAAACTATTTATCTTGATCTAGTAAAGCTCTTGTGCTGAGTAGAAAGAATCAATCCAACCATAGAAATAAAAACCGGAAATACCCGAAAACATTCAATTATTCTAGGGTTTTCGAAAAAACACTGACGATTGAAAACAAAAACAATATATGCCGATTTTGGATATTTGTTCATTTTTAGATTTTAGGAAGTAACAGCAAGCAGCCGCAGCGTGAAACCGCAGCTGACATTCACGGGGCTTCACGATCCAACTCTCTGAAGCATTTACAAGTTATCGCCCGAGAGGAAATGATTGACAAAATTTGTATCTGGTACAAATTTTCAGGCACATTAAGGTTGGAGCACACCAACTCCGGTGCAGTGCTTTTAGGAGTTGTACAGTATCAAACTCTTTGACAGATAGACGTCTTACACCAACGCTGCACGCTCACTTCCGCCGCATCGTGACAGATCGCATTTGGAATTATATCTTTCACACAGTAAGGGGGGGGGGGCGCAGGGGCGGTTCGCCACGCATTCCAGGCATCAACCGCAACGGAAACGTGACTCGCGCAGTCATTTTGTAATTTTTCCAATTACTAACATTTTGAACTGGTAACTCGCAACCTCACAAATCTCGGAAATTTTTGACCAAATCGATGTTATTCTGGGGGGGGGGAGTGCAGTGGCGTGCATTAGAGTTTTAGTACAGAGCAAGCTGAGAGATTACTTCATACTTCCGTTGTGGACTTGCTAGCGTGGACGAGCTCACGAAAACACTCAGAAGTTTGCGAACTTGTCAGCAAAACCAAAATTTCGGTGGCCTTAAAGTCATTTGATTTGTTAATGAATGAATAAGGGGCTTTTCGGCTTCTATGACAGTACCGCCACTGGGGGAGTGCTTAATAGAAATGAAATCCATCCCGGTTGCTGACCTACGCTCGCCGCCAATATGTTCACAGAGTTTCACACGTTACAACTAACACACGCAGCCAGGAACACAGCCGTATTTGGCGATCTCTTATCTTGGTGGGTTGTTAAAAGTTGCGAACTCTTAATAATAAACGTTTTTTCATTTTCTTTAGTGGTTGAGTTCGCTAACAAGAACCAAAACATTTTTAAATGCCTAATAAAAGCTGATTGCCAGAGTTACAACTTTGATCATATTTAATTTATTTTTACACCTTTAACTATTTTTTAATTTCTTTTGTTAACAGAACAATGAGGAAATCAAAACTACCTGAACTTATTGTAAAATATATATTAAATAAAACTACAGGTCAGAGATGAGATACGAAAACTGGGTTTCCATTCATATTTTTTGTTGGTAGGTAGGTCAGTATTGATTTTTGCTTTTGAGAGAAATTTACTTTAAAACTTTCAATTGAAGTATCAATGTCTATAATAAATAGAAGAAATCTTTCAAAACTTAAACCAACCCTGTAACTTTTAATCATTTTTATAACAAAAGTAAAACTCCAAATCGGATGATATTTATTCAGATATGAAATTATAATGATTACAAAACATAATCCACCTTATACATAAAGCCAAAAGACGATTTCGAATTTTGAAGTTAGTTCCAGTACAAAAAATGTATACTTTTTGGAGAAATTTCCTATTGTAATGACATTATGACATTGAGCATGCATGGTTTAAACTCTAGTTCGATTTTATTACCTAGTCCACGTCTCATAGGCACATGTCCCGCTGCGCCTGAGAGAAAAGATGTAGATCCTGTGTCAGTAAAAGAGATACATATTTAAAAAGTGGATCGCTGTCTGTCTATATTGGCAGCGAGAACTCTCTCCTCTAGTTTGTCGCAACGACAAGAACTATCAAAGATAAAACTAGATCAGCGATACTCGCCAGCGATGCTCGCTCGCTGTCAGAACTTACGCCGAGAGACCAACTTGTAGTCAGTCAGTGCAGATAGACAAGGCGCATCACCATTTAACGAGGCACGAGCCACAAGTGGCGCGAGTCATCGCCCTTCGCGATCGCAACTGTTTTATTTTTAAGGAATGAATTAATTTTCCATGAGGTCCAACATATATTGAAAATTTGGTTCAACAAAATGTAACGAATTAAATTGTTTTTTTTTTCTGACACCCCTAATATTATTGTCTTGTATAGCTTCAGAAAAAATAAACAAAGGATTTTCATAGCCCTCAGATATATCTTCTATTAAAAAGGAACTACACACTCGCTTCCCGCTGCTCGCCAACTCGCTTCTAGTTTTTACTCTACTCGTTTCTCGTTCATCGTAGCCGGTGGGACAATTGTCTTAATAAGGCGGTATGTGACTACCTAATTACATCCACTTAAATATTTCATTTTAATGTTGGTTTTAAAAATAAAGGAAACTGGTCCAGCATTTTAGTTAAATACATTAGTTAAAAAGTCCTATGTCCGTTTTATAAGCTTCAAGTTGATGCTTCCTATTGGCTGAGTGACTATGGATGTGGCGGAGAATTTCAGTTGGCTCGCCATACCTTCAGCTAGTTCAACTCTATAGTTCTTGAAGAATTTAACCAAGCCGGATAGCATTTGCATTTTAGCAAACCGGTAACCTGTGAAAATAACATTTGTAACATTCGAGAAATTGTCTTACAATATCACAACATGTCGTTCAATAATTTAAATAGGTGGTATCAATAATATATAAAATGTGGGTCGGTCGATTTATGAAAATTTTCTTCCTATTTGAGCGATTAAGACTTATGGGCTACATGTACTAAGCAACGATGAAAACAAACATTTAAAAAGATATTTATAACATACTTGAATACATAGCAACATCCAAGAATACAGCACAAAATACCTCCCCGACCAAGGTTACGATACGATAGAAATATATGTACCTCCAAATAAATATCAATAGAAAAAACAACATCTGAAAAGACAAAACAAGCGACTCATGCTTCAAAATGATAAAATGTGGTTAATAGCCTCTGTTTGGTGAATATGAAGTCATTGTGCCTGAAGGTTAAACATCTGTTAATGACAGAGTGCATTTAAACCTGATAAACTTATTTCCATTAATTAAATGCACCTGACTACGCAGGTGATTTATCATACATTTTTATTGGGACTTTTCCACTAAGACTTTAGTAACCACTGTTTTATCTTGTAGAATTTGGTTTGGAGCATTTATTTCGAGTCCCGACGGACGGAACTTTGTGTTATTAGCAAAACAAATTGTTTCGCTTTCTGTTCTCGGATGAAATTATTATTATTATTCTTACTTACCAATGCATAATCTAGGTCCATCTCCGAAGGGCATGTAAATGTGAGGGTTAATATCCTTCTTCCTTTCTGGTAGGAACCTTTCAGGCTCATACTTTTCAGGGTCAGGAAAATACTTAGGATCGTGATGAAGATGATAAACTGGGAGATGAACTCTAACTCCTTTATCTAGAACCACTCCTGATGGCAAGGTGTATTTCTCAACAACTTCTCTAGTAAGAAGCCCTAAGACTGGGTACAAGCGGAGAGCTTCGTCGATGCAAGCATCCAAATAAGGAAGTTCATTCACAACATCATATTCCATTTGGTTGTTGTGCTTTTTGAGGTATGCATCTACTTCTGCATGTACACGAGCCTGTGCTTCAGGATGTTTGGCCAGCTCGAACAGCGTGTAACTAAGTGTGCTAGCACTAGTTTCAAAACCAGCAGCGAAAAACACAACGCACTGAGCTGATATCAGGTCGTTATCCATTTCCAGCTGGATCTTCGAGTTTTCAGCACTAGCCTTCATGTTGGATATTCTATCACCAGTAATATATTTATTCTTCTTCATATTCAGCATAAGATCAACAAAGTCGTTTCTCGAGGACGGCTGGTAGTTTCTACCTTCGAAAACTCCGTGAAGAATCTTGCTGAAGAATTTGGTTAATTCAGGTGGGAACGCATTGAAGCCTACTCCATAGAATATTGCAGGCCAAATTGCCTTACCAACTAATTTCGCCCCTCTGTAGTAAGACGAATCGAATATGACATCTCCCATATTGGAAAACGGATTATTTCTGTGTTCCTTTGCCATTGCATTACTGTCTATACCGAATGCGCAGGCGCAGATGCAGTCGACGGTATACCTCGCCATTACTGATTTAATTTCCACGCACTTGGATTTGCTGCTCTCGAATTCAATCATATCTTCGAGCTGGTGGGAACACTTCTCTATGAGATGAAACATATTCTTCATTTTCGCTGACGAAAAGAGCGGAGTCAAGTTTTGGCGGAGTACCTTCCATCTGTCTCCGAAAGTGAAGAACAGATTCTGTGTGGTGGTCTCTCTGTGTGTGTAGTTAGCAATTTCCCGGCTATTGAAGTAGTAGAAGTCTTTCGTGGTGACCAGCTTGATGATCTCAGGATCCTGGACCAGCAAAGCAGGTTCTGTCCCGTAAAAAGTCCCGATGTAAGGCTCTCGAGGGTATTTTTGGCATATTCTCTGAGCGACCTGACCGGAATACTCCTGCAGTGTGATAAATGTTCTATAATTCCCAAAAATTGGTGAAGGCTTCTCAAACACGACGTTCCTATCCTTCCAATAGTTGAACTTTCTCTTGGAAAACCAATAAAGTGTAGTCAAAAGTAAAATCACAGCACTAATAATTATCAAAACCGCCATTGCAGTTTACGTGACGACGCATAGATTACTAATGAAGACAGAAATGTTTCGTGCGTCCGATATTGTAGCTAATAACCCCCAACATTTATAGCGTCTTATGTTGTTTACATGCAAAATAATATTCAATGAGGGACACAGCAGTAATTAGTATCTTTGTTGACTTGTGGCCCTAACCGCTGGACACAAACTAAATAACAACAGCCTACAGCGTCTGTCCTGACTGTCAATTAGGTATCAAATCGTATATACAAGGTGTTTCAACAAATTGTAATGTAAATTTATAAATTACAATACATAAAATACAATTGAATTGCAATCCTAAGGGCGCCTTCAGACTTGCGTCTTTTCCTGCGCGTGTACGGTCATATCATACCTAATAAATGGTCATTAAAAATCGCGTGGGGCGTCACACGGTTATAAACGTGACAACGCTGTTTTTGGTCTCAGAGGCCGTGATGAGAACAGGCGCATGGATGCTTTCAAATGTGTCTGATTTTCCGAGATACTAAAATTAATTTAATAAAACGAATTTTGTTAAATAACTTGTATTTTGTATATAAATCAAATAAGTGAATGTCAACTCAATTTTTTTTGGATCAGATCACTTATTTCGATAGCGTTATTAATTGTTATCTTTTATGATAGCTCATGCGAATCACGAAGGCGTGTGAGCTTTACTTCGCTTGACTGATCGCAGTATGTTTGAGTACACAAGCAATGTAATTACCTTTTAAGAAGAACTAAATTCATTGCGATTTGTTATCGCGGTGTCTTGTATGATACGAGTTGCGAGTCAAAAAAAAAAGACGGACCTATACGCGCTTCCTAGACGGCGAAAAACGGTTTAAAGAATTGTACAGCCAGTGTAATTACTGGAACGAGAGGTAAGTATAACTTAACCTAAATACTCTTGGCGTTGGCATTGGGCATTGTCGCGTCAATAGGCGGCGGTACCACTTTCCATCAAATGAACCGTCAGCTTGATTACCCACGAATATGTAAAAAAATGGGATTGGATTCTCAGATATTAGGTTTGCAATTTTTATCTTTTAGAAATACACGACCTCGTCAATCTATAGCCAATTTTGAACATCCTGTATAAAACAAGAAGTGCTTCATGCATATTATCTGAAGAGCAGAAAAAAATCCAAACTCATGGTAGACACACTGGACTGAGTTATGTGGTGTATTGTGTCTTCCCTCACATAGGCATTCCGGACTTTTGGTAGTTTAAAAACGAACGAAGTACTCATTTTGAGACCTTGATTTTGAATGTCGACATTACAATAAAGGTGCACTTGGAGCATTTGCTTGTAATGCAATGTTACAGAGTCGAGCATAACACAAGTGAGGGAGACGAACCGAGCATTACAGTACGTAAACTGTAATGTTACAGATGCGAGCATTACATTGATGAGTGCAACTTTTAAATTAAATGTGTAAAATTTTGGTACAACTTGTAACGTCAAAATTGTTACATTACAGGCAAACTGTCGTCAAGTAAGGGAGGCAGTAGTAATGTAATGCTCAAAAACAAATCTGAAATGTTTACATTATATCGCGTATAATGCAGGTAAGGGAGCACGTTTGGGGGCTGCACGAACGTGTGTCTGGTATCGGACATCGGACACTTTTTGCTGCCGACACCGCACACACACCATACGATACTAGTTACGGTGTCCGGTGGCGGCAACCAGACACTTTTGGGAATTGATTTATTAAGAAAATATGGCTTTGGCTAATTGCTGGTAGCCGATTGAATAATTTCAATAAAATGGTAATTATTTTTACCCGGTTACGGCGAAGCAGAAAGGAGGATTATGATTTTGACCGGTATGTATGTGTAAATGTATGAATATTCATCTGATCCCTTATAACTTCTAAACTACTTATCATAAAGTGACAAATGAAGTGTCGTTGTATGTTTCATGATTATCCACTGGTTATACCTAGTCAGGTCATAAATTCTGTCACATGTTAAATATAAAATAATTGAAACAAGTTTTTTCATTATGAAACCATTTATATACCAAAATGAACTTAACAAAACATAGATTCTTATGACACTAAAGTTTATTCAAAATGACCTCCGTGATTTTGAATACAGGCCTTCAATCTGCGCGGCCAGTCGTCTGTCGCAGCACGAACGAGGTCCATGTCAATATCGGCGGCTGCCTTAATCAAGGATGTCTTGAGTGACTCCAAATTGGGATGAGGCTTTGAGCACGCCTTTTCCTCCAAGTGTTGCCATATCTTGTAATCTAACGGATTCAAATCTGGACTGGAGGAGGGCCAGTCTTCGTGCCGGATGAAGTCGATTTCACGCGCCGCTAGCCAGTCTTGTGTGCTCTTCCCTCAATGAGCTGGCGCCAAATCTTGTTGGAATACCCAGTGCCTGTTAGTGAACATCGTATGAGAAACAGGTTCCACAAGGTTCGTCAGGACTGTATTTTGATACACAACTGCATTCGTTTTACACCTTTCTCAGAAAAATGTACCTCTGTTAAGCCCCAATAAGAAACTCCCAACCATACCGTGAGTGAGGATGGAAAATGACCTCGTTGGACACGTGGAATACGGTTGCTCACTTCTTCACTACTGTGTGCGTACACCTTATCATTTTGTTTGTTGTAGCTCTCTTCTACGGTAAAAATTTTTTCATCCGAAAAAAGAATTTCCCGATATTTTTTTCCCGCGTACCGCTTCAACAAAGCGCGGCATCTCTTCAGTCTCAGGTCCATTAGATGAGCATTCAAACGATGTCATGTTTTTCTTCGATATGCCCTAAGCCCTAAGTCTTCATTTAACACCCTTTTCACCGTGGTTCTCCTTAACCCCATCTGAAGGGTCAACAGTTTCTGCTTACGTTTGGGATTTCTTTGAATTTGCGCCTTCACAGCTTTTATCGCTGCTGGAGTCCTAACAGACCGAGGGCGACCACTTCTTGACCTGTCATATACACTGTATCATTCTGTCTGTCTTCATTGTATCGTTTGATAGTACGATAAACGAATCTTTTGGTTATATTCAAATTTTTCAGTATGTCAAAAATTTGAATTGGCGCGTAACCGCAACGATGCAACGCAATAACTGCAACACGGTCTTCTTTAAGCGTCCGTTTAAATGAGTAAAATTCTAAAAAGCATACATTTTTATTTTCATGAACAATTCGAATTCAAGAAACTTTTTTGTGGCCAGCATTCTTAAAGAAAAGTTTTTACTGTGTGACAATACTTATGACCTGACTGTGTATACTATATGACGTCATATCAAATTGAGTAGGACGTCCCCTATAAGACATAAAGTCATGAACAAAAAAAATATCTTATGACCACGGTTAAGTCGAATAGTGTATTTTAAAAATTCTGATGAGAATATTTTCTTGTTTCATTCATTTTAGAGAGCGGTTTCATTTTAGTGGTCGGGTTTTAGTTTTTAACCTATTTTTACTTCTTTATTGATATTTAATGGGGTCGTTTAAGTAAGTAAATGGTACCCATATAGGTAAATAAATAAGGTTTCATTCACCGTCGTAGTGTAAAACTTATTTTTATTGCAATTCGTGATGAATCGTTTTTAGATGTTTTTTAAAAACCCTGGTCCCTTTCTCTTTCCCATACAAAAGGTTTTGTTTTCTATATGACAGGACAAAGTCTGTCGGGTCCGCTAGTAGATGATAAAAATGTTCCTCTTTTTGTGTGGTTAAAGTCTTCTGCATTGATTAATGATAATGATGGACCAATCATTAATCTATAGTCTTTTGTTTTATTGAACTCATATTAAGGGCAATTTGAAAAGTATGTTTTATTATTGCAGAAGAAACAAAGCTGTTTTTAAAACGCATTTCTAAATGAATTTGAAAATCAAATTAAACAACTCTATAGTCAATTTCTTTTTTAAATGTACAAAATTAGAATAAAAAGCTTTTCGACTGAAGGTTTTAAGCAACCTAACCCTAATGGAATAGGGATTTCAATTTAAAAAATCATATTTATAGTTCATCTCTAGTTCTATCCGCATAGGACTTACTTAAAAACATGGGACGTCTCTACAACGAACAGTATTATTTTAAAGTTTTCCATATATCATAATGCGTATTAAAGTGATATTGAAAATATATACATGATATCTCAACTTCCACACTATTCCGCACTACAAGCAACCTGAAACTTGAACTTCGTGTTTCTCTTATACAGATGTAACCCTCATGGAAAGCCATCCCGCTAAATCATCCTTAGATGCTTCTTAAAGCATTACTCACGAATGTGATAATAATATGTTGTAAACATCTCTTATGTAAGTATAATATTAACTAATACAATAAATAATAATAATATAGTAACTTTAAATAATCATTATACTATCTTGATACATTAGAACCCTGAATATAAATGCAAGATTTACCTACTTGTCGTTTTCTTTTAATAGATATGTTTACTAAGTTATACTTATACATGCCTGAAATTAAGACTTGATCTTGATTGCTTAGCGATATAAATGATGTACAGCGTTGATGCAAGTTTATAACTGAAAGTTTTATTGAAACAAATTAAACTATATACAATGTGAACATAAAATAAAACATAATAATACCTGAATCAACAATATATACATGGAATAATTTATAAACAATAATATATTTAAATTATTATAGTGACAAGACATATCTCTTGTTTGTCACTTCGACATTGCAGCTCTGACCAGAGAGCATTTGTTTTTTGGAAGTCCAAACTTACACTTATATACTACTCAAAACAAAATAAGGGCCACGAGGTATTTTGTCTGTACAATGAAAATAATAAAACCAATATATATTGTTTTGTCTCCATAACGAAAACTAATGTTGTTTTTACCGTGTAGACCAATAAACTTATTCCAATAATAATGATTAAAAAGTTATTTGCTTTTGAAAGAAAAAATTACATTTGAGGTTAAAAATAAAAACAATGTAAAGTTACTGAAAACAAAAGAAAATACTCCATGCTCATCTTTTAGTAACGAGTATGCCCTCTTCGTTTCGCTACGCACTCCTGAAGCCTGGAGTGCATGCTCTCAATCAAATGCCTGACATTTTCCATTGGAATTCTTCCCAGGCCCTTTTAACAGCGTTGATGAGTTGGTGTTGGTTGTGGATTTCCTGATCACCGTCTCTAACTCTTCGTTTCAACTGATCCTACATGTGCTCTATTGGATTTAAGTCCGGACTGTTCGCCGGCCACTGCAAGACTTGAATTTGAGACGCTTCCAGTACAAACAGAGTCGCTTGAGCCGTGTGTGCACGAACATTGTCTTGCATCAAGATGAATCTAGGACCCGTTCGCTGGGCAAATGGGATCACATGTGGTCTGACAACTTCCTCAATATACCGCTGACCAGTAACAGTACCCTCATTTAAAATAGCGAGCTCAGTTTTGCCGTGTAAGCTTATCCCGCCCCAAATCATTACATTTGAACCACCAAAACGATCGACTTGATAGATGCAGGCTTCTGAAAATCTCTCGCCGCGTCTTCTCCATACTCTAATACGCCGATCGTCGTTAAAAAAAATTAACTTTGCATTCGTCTGTGAAGAGCACCATGCCCCATTGGTTTATGTCCCAGTCCAAATGTTGACGGGTAAATCTTAAACGATTTGCACGATGATTTCTGGTTAATGGAACACGGACAACTCGCCTTCTTGATGCCTGCTGGTCTTCATGCAATCGATTACGAATAGTTTGGTCACTCTTGAGCTGTTGTAATGCGAACTCTGCCCGAACCAGGTCTTCTTCTAACACTGCCGGTCTCTTGGAAACGATTCCATAGATTTTGAATAGCTCTTCGAGAAAATCCCAATTGCAAACCCACAGATCGCTGCGAATGACCTTCTTTAATCATTGTAACGGCTCTGGTTGCTGTCAGCGAGTCCATATGACGCCTGCATGCTTGTGGCATATTGCAAAAGATGTTTTTGACTCGAGATATCAATGAACTCTGATAATTTCTAATAAACCAAGAAGCTAAGGAAAGCAAAACGACAAAGAAAATGGAATCAAAATTTTCAAAAATAATTTAAAATTAGATGAATACTACAATATTAAAAAGTTTAGGTATCAAAGAGTATACTCAATATTTTACTACTTTCAATATTTAAATGTTTAATAATTTACACCAAAATGAAAAAATACCTCGTGGCCCTTATTTTGTTTTAATAGTATCAATAAACTAGGGAAAATAGTTCATTGTTTTTTTGCTCGGCATGGCGAGGCACTGGCGTCCTCCCAGATAATCGTAGACATAGCACATATTTATATTTATTAACTATGTTAGAATTAGGTATCATTTACATATGGACATATAAAACTAGACTTGGGTATTCAGATATATGGTTGATTGATTTAAAACAAAAATCTCCGCATATAAAATTAATAACCACATCACGACACACACATTCCTGCCTCAGCTCTGCAGTAAGTATCGTAAGAACGTGTGTCGCAGTTGCTAAGCAACGATATGGTATATACTAAATAAATAAGAATACAACATCCAAGACCGGTAAGCGAAACAATTCGTCTTGCAAATAACACAAAGTCCCGCCATCCGCCGAAAATAAAATAAAAATAAAAAAAATAACTAAGAGTCTTATACTGATAAATAAGGTCTACAAAAAGACAGACTCATACTCGTTAAACCTCTGTTGTTTGTAGTTGTAGTTAATGATATAGTCTGAGATCCGAATTAATTACAAGGATCTGTTTAATGGATGAAAATTATTTTATATCAAATCAAGTATATTAATAAACCGCATCAATCATAAATAAATAAATATTTGTCTAATGAAACCTGCAACCTGCTAAAACTAAACGTAACAAATATATTTCTGAAAACCGCATCAAAATCGGTTCAGCCAAACTCGAGATAATCGCGGACAAACATACATACAAACATCCTCTTTTTATTTGAAGTCGGTTAAAAATATATCGCGAGCGGGTTGGCTAAAAATTCCATGATTCGTACCAACATTTTGTTTTGAAGCTCGCTCAATGTTTTTAAGCCAGATTTTTCGAAGAAAACCCTAAATCATCATATTAGCAATGAAATATGACTATACTGATTAATATGAACTTTAATTTTAAGCAGATGAGTGAAAATTACTAGTATCAACTTACCTACTATACCTGAACCCGACATTCTAGAAAAAATTGACGATCCTAACGCATGTATACACAGTCAGGCCACAAGTATTGTCACACAGTAAAAACTTTTCTTTTAGAATGCTGGCCACAAAAAAGTTTATTGAATTCGAATTTCGAATTGTTTATGAAAATAAAAATGTATACTTTTTAGAATTTAATAAATTTTTAAATATGAAGTGGAGGCTTAAAGAAGACCGTGTTGCAGTTATTGCTTTGCATCGTTGCGGTTACGCGCCAATTCAAATTTTTGACATACTGAAAAATTTGAATATAACCAAAAGATTCGTTTATCGTACCATCAAACGATACAATGAAGACTCTAGTGTAGATGACAGGTCAATAAGTGGTCGCCCTCGGTCTGTTAGGACTCCAGCAGCGATAAAAGCTGTGAAGGCGCAAATTCAAAGAAATCCCAAACGTAAGCAGAAACTGTTGACCCTTCAGATGGGGTTAAGCAGAACCACGGTGAAGAGGGTGTTAAATGAAGACTTAGGGCTTCGGGCATATCGAAGAAAAACATGACATCGTTTGAATGCTCATTTGTTGAAGCGGTATGCGGGAAAAAAATATCGGGAAATTCTTTTTTCGGATGAAAAAATTTTTACCGTAGAAGAGAAGCTACAACAAACGAAATAATAAGGTGCACGCACACAGTAGTGAAGAAGCGAGCAACCGTATTCCGCGTGTCCAACGAGGTCATTTTCCATCCTCGCTCATGGTATGGTTGGGAGTTTCTTATTGGGGCTTAACAGAGGTACATTTTTGTGAGAAAGGTGTAAAACGAATGCAGTTGTGTTTCAAAATACAGTCCTGACGAACCTTGTGGAACCTGTTTCTCATACAATGTTCAATAACAGGCACTGGGTATTCCAACAAGATTCGGCGCCAGCTCATAGAGCGAAGAGCACACAAGACTGGCTGGCGGCGCGTGAAATCGACTTCATCCGGCACGAAGACTGGCCCTCCTCCAGACCAGATTTGAATTCGTTAGATTACAAGATATGGCAACACTTGGAGGAAAAGGCGTGCTCAAAGCCTCATCCCAATTTGGAGTCACTCAAAACATCCTTGATTAAGGCAGCCGCCGATATTGACATGGACCTCGTTCGTGCTGCGACAGACGACTGGCCGCGCAGATTGAAGGCCTGTATTCAAAATCACGGAGGTCATTTTGAATAAACTTTAGTGTCATAAGAATCTATGTTTTGTTAAGTTCATTTTGGTATATAAATGGTTTCATAATGAAAAAACTTGTTTCAATTATTTTATATTAAACATGTGACAGAATTTATGACCTGACTAGGTATATATCATGGAGGCTTTATTCTTACGATTAGTAAAATAAGTGTAATGTTTTAAAAAGTGAAGTAGTTTTCAATTATTAATTCATCAAAGTTTCGCCAGGAATGTTAGCCAACCCAACTAATAAATATTTTTAGCATAATAAAAAATTAATAAGTAATTTTGATAATTAATTAAATTTGATATAAAATACTTTTCATAAATGAAACAGATGAGCGTAGGTCGCTTTTACTTCGGATGTTCCGAAGCGTTATAATAAAGTGATTATGTGAAAGGGCTTTATTTTATTATCTTTTAGACCAATGCTTTTATGATGTCAATGATTTTATGAACTCTGATTTTAATGTTTTCTTTACATATATTGACAATATTGTTTTAGTTGTTCTTGACATTTATTCTGTTTAATTTAATTTTCCCAGTAAATGTTATTTTTGTAATAATATTTTATTTCTTTGACTTATTTTTTCAATGATTTTTTTGCGGAAATTTTGGCAGGTTTAAGGGACTTTTATATTCATTTAAAATCTTTGCATTAAATCTGATAAATAAAGATTATTTTTATTCTAATAGGTAAGTTATGAACAAGTTTCGTGGCATTTTACAGAAATACTACAATTACTTCACAGGTGGTAGGTCTACGTGCGAGATCGTCTGGGTTGGTTGGAAGCAGTTCGCTGTTTCGGTTCGATGGATTGGAGAGCTAGTGTAATTACCGTCACGAAAGGCATTACATCTTTACTTTTACATGGCCAACGGATTGGCGATGCTGGTCTCAACAGGCTCCGGTATCACTTTCCATCAGGTGAACCGCCTGCGTGTTGGCCAATGACGTTGTATAAAACAGTATTTAAGGTACGTAAGTACAGTCGATACTTCGACGTATTATCTGCTATACACTATTTTTAGATAAATATTCTGTACACACGAGGAGGCTGCATCCACTGCGCATGCGTAGATCTCGATATCTCCTCTCCCGGTGGTTGAGGGGGACCATACGCTTCTTAAATTTAGGACACTTTAAATAATTAATATATATTTGTTGGAATTGTATTTCGTGAAAATTATTGTTTTTTTTTATTGTGACAGGGCAAAGGAATGTGTGTTTAAAATGTAGACATAAAATCATGTATTAAAAAAAACAAAAGGTACAACTGATGGAAAGTGATACCTCTACCTCTTGACATGATGATGTCCCTGATGGCTGAGAACGCCATGAGCATCGCCAATGCACATAGATCTATCAGCTGTATGTTCATCATTTTTATAAATCCCTGTAAATCAGCATAGTGCACATGTACTAGATTTTGGTTAGGTATTCGAAAGAGTTTTAAATAAGAGTTATTGAATAAAAATCATTTTGATTTTTGATTTAAAACTATTAAATACATTCTCAATTAAGATCGTCTTCAACTAAGTTCTATATACTATAAAAGTATTATAGTAGATAGACTTATTTCGTTGAAGACTTTGTGATAGAGGTATCGATCAGAAATCATCAAATTATAACTTGAAGAACGCAGTTGTAACTGAATTATAAAATTGATAATAGAAAAAACGTTTCCTGATAGAGAAAGGAAGCATTATAAAAACTCCAACAAAACCACAAAAAATTTGGTTTACTTATAGAAAATATTAGATTACACAAAAAAAAAAACTTTAATAAAAAGTCCCAGGTCATCTCAAAAGCACGGCCACCGCGGACACACACCCTCGCTCTCGGCCCCAGTTTTCTGACGCCTGCTGCGGCTCCCAGCATCTCTCAAACAAACGAGAAACCAAACAAAACCACAATAACATATCCCATAACAATCATATCCTAGACAAAAACCAAAGCGGAAGCTTTCAAACAAAAAGTGTGTGCGAAATAATCAATTTTCTCCCAACAAGAGTGATTTTAAAACGTGTATGAAGCGAATTGATGTGTAATGTGTTGGATTATCAGATGCCTCTAATTTGAGGTATGTGAACACTGTTTAATGTGAATGTGCTTATTCGTGCGTAAAAACAAGGGTGCTTTTACATTCAATACCTAATGCATATTTTATAGAATATTTGTCTTTTTAATGAAGGGGTGTTTAATGTTTCATTATTAAAGTCGCAGCCGTTTGATTGATCAGAATTCAATGTCAATTATATTGCTAGTCGTGGCTTCAGCGTATTTAGTATTAACGACCTTTATTGTTAGTGGGTAAAATTAAACGGATCCACCACAGGTATCGTAGTGTCAACCCTGTATATATTGTATTAAATGAATGGGATTATTCAAGCAGACTCGTGTGATAGTCAATAAACAGTTACTAGCATTTATTAGCATATGAGATATGTATCATTAATTTTACATTACTTCATTAAAAACATGTTTTACTACGTCTTAAAAATTGTTTAAATGAAATCAATAACAAAATGTACCAAAAAATTGCTTTATTTTATAAAATGTGATATCATTTTACAGTCTGACCAAATATACAGGCCTCGTTCATCCAAAATCATACACGTTTCTTTCTATAATTTGTTCAATGTAAGAACGGTAACATAACTGTTAGCAGTTAATAAATTAATATTGTAGATAAAATCGAAAATAAGAATATTTTAATGGTTATTCGTGATAATAATTAATTAAATACAATTATTAATCAAAATGAACTGAACGTCGCGCGTCGTCACGAAGTTACGTCTGCGTTTTCGTTTTCTTTTAAAACCCTAAGAATGGTAAAATCGTACGATTATCCAGTAACGAGATATGGGAATATATGTTCATGGAATTATTATTATTTTTAGATACTTTTATATTAAATTTTGTTCTTAATTGTTATAATTTTTGTACTTATTAAAATTAATGTTATTTTAATTTTGGTTTTATTTGTTTTATTCATTTTCTTTTAATTTATTGATTTTCATTTGATTTATAAATTTAATTAGTTTTTATTCAAAATAGTTAAATATGATTTATTGTGTAAATTTGAATATGTATGATGTGGTAGTACTATTAAATAAATATAAATATAAATGGAATATGGATTTTGTAAGGAAATGCTAAAATTACAATATTCTACTAAGAAAAGATAAGTTTTTTTTCTTAAAATTGGAATTCGATTTACAAATGTTTCAAGCCTGCATATATTTTTCAATATAATCCATGATTTTAAGCATTGCACCTCTTTATCAAGTAGAGACTTCTGTCTGTAAAAAGAGACCTATTAAATAAGACGAAATATATTTTCATTCAAAATTTTAAGGTTGTAAAATCAAACATTACTATTTTCAACATGCAGATGACCGGTTTAACATTATCGATTTATAGAGGTTTTGGGCGTTGAAGGATAGGAATCAAAACTTTATTTCGATTTATAGAGGTTTTCGACTTTTCGAGGTTCTACTATGAAACTATACCTAAAATAAAATACCTACTTGCCCAGGTATTTTTGTAAAACAAAGTAGACGCATTATGAGCCAGCGAGTTCATAACAAGCTGAAATTTTTGAGATTCTTCTTGGTTGTAAGCCTGGATAATTGTTGGAGAGCTAGTGATCGGAGGTACTTGGTGTGTAAACCTTTTGGTTCAGGTTCAGGTCATGTAATAAAGTCAAGCACTCTTATTATAAGACATGGACTTAAGTACTAGGATTTAAGCTGGTTTAAGCCATGCTCAAATGTCATTTCAAGACGAAGTTCATTTCTAAAACGAATGCATTTTGTTTGAACTGTTTAAAACCGAAATAGTCCTGGACTTGACAATTCTGGATTAAACTTAACATAGTCCATTACTTTCTAACAATTCGAAAGGAGTTTCATAAAGTGAAGATTTTCTCTCTCGGACGCAGGTATGGAGCAGTGGTGAAGCGGTGAGGTGGTAGGTGGTGTAGTGGGTCGCATGGGCAGCCTGCCGGACCTGACGGAGCGGTCGCGGCCCGCATCGCTCCGCCCCGCGGCCCGGACCGCATCCGATCCGCACAGGAACCGCACGATCATCGCACAAGTACGAGTACGACGCTTCAGGCTTTTTTTAAAATACTCTCTTTCGTTAGCTAGTTGGTCTAAGTAGCTTATTTTTCATCGATTTTCAAATGAAAAAAGAAGATCGCACGTAATACATAAGTCTTTTTATCATTTACCGATTTACAGATATTATTTTTCTAATTTTATAGTAATATATAATTTCAGCATTAAAATTAAAATTATCAATCTTTGAGATTTTTGGTATAATTGATATTATTGTATTAAGTGCAAAATAAAATCCACACATGAAATCATTTGGCTCACTCGAATTTAAGTGACTTTGTGACCGAAGGAGAATGCTTGCATAGGAAAAAAGGCTAGTTACTCCCAACTTAAGATCTCCAAGATGTGCTCGGGGAACTCATCCGTAGAGAAAAAGTTCCATCGCTTACCAAATACTTACCATAATCCGATGAATATTTATCTTTATGCATTTAGTTAATGCATAGATACAACTAGTAACTACCAACAGTTTTATTATAAGGATATAAACACGTCTAGATCTCCTCATGTCTGAACACTTCAAAAGCGCACATAAACGAGTACCATCCATAAGTGCGCAGTATTGTGTTTAAGTACAATGGATATTGGAAACCTGTTATTCGCCCCCTTCGATCCGTCCCCCTGTCTATAACAAATACAGTGATCGACTCACCTGACTGTGCAACGAATTCAATAAAGCACAATGTTTGCTCCCCATCCCCCCACCCAGTAAACTCCCAACTACGGCCCTGCTCTGATTGACTTTTGCGTTTTAGAATGGCTTGTTTTGTTAAATTCTGAGCTATGCGATTAAAATCAGTACTATAGAAAAATACGTTACACATTCACTTGCTATGAGTTTGAATAAAACTTTAACTAAAAGCGCATTTATTTTCCGATTGAAATGTATTATCCTAATAGATTTTATGAATGGAAAAACAAGGGATTAGGGAATTTTGTATGGAAAACTTGTTAATTAATTATTTATGCAAGCGACATTGCATTTATTAAAAATTAACCTGAAATCGCATTAAAATATTCGTGTTTCAGATCCCAGTGAGTACATTGGTTCGCAAAGAATGGCCTTGGAAGAAACAGAAGGTGCACGTCAAATCAGCTCCTGCTGCAGCCGTCAGGAGGAGAGACTCTGTGGCTTCATCCGTAGGCGCTGCATCAGTCCGAAGACTCATCACCAGACAGCCACCGAAAGTACCACAGACAGTCATTACCAGATTCACTTTGCTATGCGTGGCCAGCGGTCTTTGCGCAACCGGCCTCCTACCTTTCACAGCTTTCGCCGGAGCAGAGGCAGGCGCCATGCCTTTAGCCATCATGCACTGCATCGCTGCCATTGTAGCACCATTCTCCCCGCTGATCCTCCAGAAAACCGGGGCCAGAGTAGTCATAGCTATAGCCCACACGTCAATATTTTTGCTACTAACAGCCCATACTGTAGCAACACCATTATCAGTTCTTCTAGTTCTATACGGAACCTGTGGTCTAAGTCTTTCGCCAATGTATTTGGCGTTGACTGCGTCAGCTACGTCATTGGCTCAAGGAGCTGGAGATGAAGGCAGGAGGAAAATAGCATTAAGAAGAGGGATTAGGGCGTTGAGAGCAGCTCAAGACCTTGGACTGGTGGCTGGGTCGATGCTGTTGTTTGGTGCGTTGCTGATATGGACGGAAAGACCAGCATCACAAATGATATCAGTACCAGCTAATATATCAGTACCAAGATGGCCGCCATCCGAGGAAGATCTCATAGAGGACGATTACGAGGCAAGTTTTTTGCAAATCACGTTGTAAACAACTAATAATATAATTACAAAAAATAAGCAGATACTTTTGACAAGGTAATTTAGCTATTATAGCTTTGTTATTTCAATGGATGTAATTGGATAAATAGGTATTCCTTATTATTAAGTTGTTATAATTACTTACGCAGATAAAAAAATATATATATTCTTAGTTTACAAATGTATCAAGGGGGAAAAAAAATAAACGGCTGTTTAAGGAATTTATAACATCAACCTTCATGTACCACGAACTTATTTATTTGTAAACATTAGTTTTATCATTATTTACAGGAACGAACTTGTGGCGCATCAGGATGTCCAGACATGCAGTTCGTATCAGAGATATCCCTGAGCGCACTTGGCAGGCGGGTGTTGGTAGCTGTGTGGGCCGGATTGTGCCTCGCAGCGGTGGGGCTTGGAGTGTACGGGGCTGCTTCCACGCCCGCGCCCCCGCCTGATGCCCGCTCCGTCATCAGGGACCCTCGCTCCTTGCTGGGGTTCCCGATGGGCTTGTTTATAGGCCTGCAGCAAGGGTTTATTTTGACTTCGTATATTAAGGTAAGGATAAAAATTACAAACAAGGTGAGGATATTATAGGCAATGTAGTACTCGTATATTTTACTTGTCACTGTACGTAAATATATAGCTATTATTTCATTATTACAGATACATAGGTACAATGTTATGAAGATTGAATAGATCTTTTGCTTATGTAGATTCGTAGTTAGATTCCTTACTGGATTTAGAGATCAAATATATGCATAGAAAGCGTAAAATTTTATGTTACATTTTCACTCAATAGCTAATCTAGGGGAAGGCGTGTGTTGAGCATGTCCATCATCATCCATCCAGCTAATAATGATGATAATTCTTTTTTTTTCAACGAGTCTTTTCATCCCTTATCTTTGTAGTGGTACGGCGTATGCGTTGGCGGTTGGCCATGCGCGTGGGGTGCGTTGGCTGGCGCTGGTCTGCTGCAGGGCGTGGCGGCTGCGACGCTCAGCATGGCGGCGGCGCGCGGGAGACGCGGAGCGCTGGCTGCTGGTGGGGCGGCGGCACATGCTTCATTGATGCTGGCCTTACTTCGCTGGCGAGCGGCTAGGACCGATGTAGCGCTGCCTTCTGTCGCTTCAGCTGCCTGGGGAGCCTGCGCAGCGCTTTGGGATGTTTTACAGGTGTGTAGCAAATAATCTGTGCTGATTAGTATTAGAGAGAGAAAGAGACAGATAAACGTGCTGTTGGCGGTGCGGTGACATGCCTCGCTAATGTTAGCGCTACTTTACTGCCTTTCGTCGCATAAGTCAACCAACGCCATCACCCCTTCCATACGATGGCCCATATGCCAGGTGGCCCATCGTGTCTTGCCCCTATGTCTGAGTTACAAACTCTGCGTAAGGCAGAGTACTAGAACTAAACAGCTGCTTGGAATTAGCCAAAAACTTGTACTGCGTATTTTAGCTAGAAGTATAAATTAAGGTAAGCTACCTTAATTTATACTTTTCGTGTTTTTTTTTTATTTTTCGTAATGGTAAACATACTCGTTCATATCCTGTTTTCATTATATAAATTGGGAGTCTTAGAATTGTTTTTCTATAAAAGCCTCTTAAATTGTACTACTCTCACAGGCTGGTGTATGTATCGGCGGACCTGGGTGGCGCGGTCCTTGGTCAGTGATCCTATCAGCGCGGCACGCTGGGCTCGCGCTGGCTTGCGTGGCTCGCCAGCTGCTGTGTGTGAGGACGCAACTGGCCGCGCTCGCGGCAGCTCTGTGTGCAGCTTTAGGTATACTTTACAAAAAGTTCTTGGAGTACTAAAATTTTTTAGGATTTCTAAGTTTGGAAATGATACAAATTCAATTATAATAACGTCAATATCAATTATAATACAGAGTTGTATTAAAATGGAATTTTGGTATTAGAATGGAATAAATCAGCTATAATACTTCATGTTTATATCTGACATTCTTCAAAAGAGACACAATTAACTGGGCGGGACAACAATAACTCAATAACATTTAAGACAAATTCGACCTCTACATGTAGTTTTTATAGTTACGCCACCTTACAATAACTTATTTTATTGATCTGTTTCAGCATCACAAGCAGCGCTGGAGCTCCGCCTCCGCCGGAGCATGGAGGCGCGCCACCGTTCCTAGCGGCGGCCGACGGCGACCCACCTGCACACGCTGGCGCAGCACGTGCCGCCCGCGCCGCCCACGCCCGCGCCCACGCTGGCGGGCGACGACGACGTGGACACCGACGCTGTGTGCCAGGTCATCAGTTAGTGAATGCGTGGGGTTGAACTGGTGGACTCGCCGTCTTACGTCAGTCAGTGAAGTGGACTGCTTGGATGTTGTTAAGTTCTTGGTGTAAGCAGATTAGAAGACCCTCGTGCCCTGTACACCCTCTCCTTTTGTTCTTCATCCAACCCAGCAGAAGTGGAGTCACCGTCACGTCTGTTACAGAATAAGTGTAGAACTGCTTATGCGGTTTCTTGATTTAAATGACAGATATGCCCTCGACTGTGCTTTTTCTTGTATCCTTCGACCAAACTTAGCGACAAAGTAGAAAACATTAGTGCTCTGGGCACTTCTTTATCTAAAGAAACAGAAGATGAGTCGCCGTCACGTGTCATCAGTTAGGTTGATATGTGGATGAAAACTATTGGATTTTTCTTTGTGTTGTTCTCTATACCTACTCTTTCTACCGACGACAAATGAGCGCTAAATCTCGAAGAGTCATCACATGTCGAGTGATTTAATTAATACAAAAAAATTTTGGTGTTAAAATATTTGTTTTTTCAGTGTTCGTAACCAAAGTGTTGAAAGTGAGAAAGTGTCAATGTTTTAAGTAAGTTTTAATTTAAGGTTCAGGTTTCATAACTATATTTCATATACTTCCTTAAATTGTTGTTTTTAGTCCGACTGTCCGTCATCTCTCATTAAACTTTCAGGTAATGTCTATTTCTGTTGCTGCTTTAATAACAAATACTAAAAACATAATTAAATTATAATTTAAGGGGGGCTCTTATAGAAGAAACGTGATTTTTTTTAATTTTTATACTTTCTTTTACGAAATTATCTAAAATATTCACAATTTTTAATCTTATAAGACGGTACGGAACCCATGAGTCCGACTCACACTTGACCGGTTTTTTTAAGCTTCGTCAAACTGCGTCCAGATACAGCGAATGCCGCGAATGGACGCACCATCAAAGTAGGGAATGGTTACCAATGATTAACTTTGCCTGATATGAATTGTATTATTTGTATTGTATATATGTAAGATTTTTTGTTGATCCTTCTGTATATTAATATATATAAGCGCTAAGTAAGGTTGTGTAATCTTATAACTTAAGTTTTGATCATTATTCTGTTTCAATTGGAATGGGGCTGTGTGAATTTTTTTAAAGTAATCGTTGCTTGATAACGTAGTTAACTCGAATAGTATTGCAAGTAAAATATTTTGTCACGAGCTTATTTGTCCTATTAAGCACTTAACTTTAAATTTGAAGCTATAAGAAGCACATTTAAGGGGCATTACACTTCCAAGGGGCCTCGATGACTAAGGCTGGAGCACACCACACCCGCTTGCGGTGCGGTTGCAGTGAGTATGTGCGCTTTGAGGAGTAATTGTTATAGGGGCACCCATGGTTCATCGTGTGGAAGGTTTGGTGGCGTCAGATGGCTTATATAGTGTGTACATCACACGGCCATCACCGAATGGCGAGGGATGGCTCAACGTATTTAGGGGCTCAAAGTTTAAAACTTTACTAAACACGGTTCACCAAATGCGGTCCAACTACAGTGCGGCGCGGAAACGTATGCGAAAACTCCTCAACGCATGCACACGCTCTGCAACCTTATTTGGTTGATCACCAATCCGGCTCTAACCACGTAAAATTAATACATTTTGATACAAAAACTAATTAAATAGTATCCTTTCAATTCTGTAAATAAGATTGAGAACAAAATTTTAAAATATCAAGTCGAAATTATAACCAATCTTGTACGGAAAAATTTTGCATATCACTTTTTGAATCAGTATTATTTATTAAAACTTTTTATAATAATCCTCACACTTAAAAAGTTCTTGTAAAAATTTTAAAGCTTATCCAAATGGAAATGACCTTAATCAAAACTTTTAGACTGATGTACGTTGTTCAAAACATTAAATATTATCTATATATTTCACTATATACTCCTACGCCTAATAAATATCTTACTTTTCATTGTTATAAAGAAATAAATGGTTTATGCGTGGTAATGAAATGTAAATTCTATATTAAACATAATTATTTGTAATTTAGCTGAGTTGTGAAGTATAGATTTATATGAATGGAATTTCCACTGTTATTTACAAGTATATGACAATGTAAAATAAATTAATGAGTGTGTTAGTAAAGCTGATTGTTTTTCTGTTAAAAGATGCATATATAATAAGAATTTGAATCCTCATCCTGAATATTAATGAACAAGAAATTTACCTTTTTTAACAATCTCAATAAAGAAAAAAAAAACAGAGAAGGTTCTCACGTCGATTTTTTAATTTTTTCATATTAATGACCCCTCGTGACTATTTACTAAGTGGTTCAATTTTTTAGGTATAATATAATAATTTTACATAAACTTGAGAGCAAAAATATCGCTGTCCTTAACTTGGATGTTGATGAATAAAGCACTGTTGCTATGGGTCGAGTAATACCTAGTTAGTTAGTTTTAGGTAACTAAATATGCGATATTTTTGCTCTCACCTCTCTATGGAAAACGTTTGCAAAACGAAAAGTAAATAGACAATTGATTTCCAACCTCATGAAACCATTGACTAAACATATTTACTTTTAATATAATCGTTCTGTGTTTAGTTATAAAATAAATATGGTTAAGCTATCTATCTTAATGTAAATTAAAATTAAAACTGTTGGTTGTTATTTATTGTTTTATTATCTACCTATGTATAGAAAACATTTTTCGTTTATACTCTTAAAAACAAACTGACATACGCTAACCCTAGTGCCGGGATTCGAATCTTGGATAATCGTAGGTGGGGTTTGTAAACAACCTATCAAACCATTAATATCAACTACTTAAAATGGTTTTTTTGGTAGATTTTAAGAGCATAATATTATACAAATATTTTGAACAGTGGACTGATGATATTACTTGTATATAGTATTTCAAGATCCATTTTCGACATTTCTCCGTGTTTCTTGGCTCTTTGTCTACGATTATGAAATGAATGTCAACGTTTTCACCTGGAAACAAAATACACCTACTTAGTTAGTTACTTCCATATTAAACACTGGTAAAGTGATAAACTGGTGGTAGTGTCTAATGATTATAAGTTTCAATTGATTAGGTGATAAAATATCCTGAAGTACTACAATATCTACCTACTTTAGACTTTACTTTAAATCTTAACAAATAATTTTATCTTAATCAATCTCATTCTTTAAACAATCTATTTATTTATCAGGCAAGTGGCGCTTGTGGCCAATACGTTGACACTGTGTTAACACAGATTGAGAAAGATATTTACCAGTAAACTAAGCGCAGCAGCCACATATCCCGATAATCGAACCCGTTCCAACCTCGCTCCATCATCCACCATGCATTCCTGAGACCAGTACCTCGGCACCAATCTAAACATGACCTTCTGCAGTGCACTTAAAGTACAATTTAGACCACACCCTGGAAATGGCACTTGGGTTGGCGATTTACTATCACCAAGGCTATGCCAAATCTGAACTTGACGTTCTCCATAAATCAATCTATGCTCTAATATTAATGCTGACACAAAATCTGGTGGTTTGTTCAAAGCAACGTTAAATATCCTTAGTAAAGGCCCAAGCACATTGTCATGAGTGCAATGGAGAAAGATCTGCTGCTCCTCATCCTGCTTAGAAAGAAACCTTCCTATCAATGGACCCAATCGAAGTCTTGTCAGCTCGTAGGACGATAAAGTTTTAAGGACATTTTTCAAAGCTTCTCTTTGTATTCCCTCATACAATTCTTTTGCCCACTCAGGTATTGTCAGTTTCGCTTGTCTTTCTATTTCCAATGTTGTATAGAGAAAGTTCATACCAGTCATCGTAGTTATATTTTCTTCGCTGTGCCTTGAAACGGTTTCACATAGCTTGCGACTGCTGCATACATTTGGTAGACGGGTCATCAAACGACTGTACTGAGGGCAAGGTATCGTACTGCATAGAAACTTGGACACATAGACTGTTGATTGTCTGGACCATCTAGTTTCTGGACTGTTCAGTAGCCCTCTCAGCACTGCAGTGGTGGTCATCAAGTTTCTATCACTGTGAGAAGATAGAGCTTTCACGGATTTCCACGGTTTGTATTTCGATAAGAGGCTAGCGTACCTGGACCTGATGTTTTGTCCTAAGCGAAGCCCTTGTTCTTTGCCAAGGTACGTGAGCTGTCCTGGCCCCTTCACCCACACTTTGAAGCTCTTGTTTGGATCACTTGCGTACAAATCACCTGGTTCTTTGTGCCCGTGCCTATAGATGACATGGACTTTAGTTATAACACCGTGTCGGTCTTCATCTTCAATGGCTTTGTCCCAACTCCCACTAACAACTCCCACAAGCATACTTACAAGAAGTAACATTTCGAATGCCTCATTAATTGATATTTTCAGTTACTCGACATTTATTTTTATTTACAATACTTAATGTTTATTTTGATAATAAACAAATAAATAGCACGTGAGTAAGTGTTGTTTTTGATATTAAAAAACATTGTTTATTTTTATTGGCACCAACTTATTTAGGATTTTACAAACAATATTTTCAATAGGTAATTATGTATTCACATCAGAACACATATATTCTTTGTTTCATAATAACTGGACCAATTTGACACATAGTTGTATAGATAATTTTATATTTTTCTAGATAGATATCAAAGACCCTAAAAGTGCTCGATTTTATCACATACATTTAATTTATGTGCCGGGATTCGAACCCTCATGGTAGGCAAAGTTTACAATTACTGAGCTTTGGGGTCCGTGATGCTAAGTCTTGTATTTTGCTCTACTTACTTATGTTTTGCTTCGTTTCCTTTCCAAACATATCGCGTCGAAGATGTCGTGTCGTGTACTACTAGAGATGGAACGGATATCCGGCGACAATTCGGTATCCTGCGATACGACCTGAATTTTACTATATAATATATTATGATATAAGGTTGTGTACCTTTGTGAGGTACCAAGATTGTTATTATGGCGGTTTTATTTAATGGTGAAAAAGCAACAAAAATTTACGTAACGCAAACGCTCAAACGCAATCGTTTCCACAAAATTTACAGTTTCTTTCCCGTGGCACTGCTGCTTGAGTCAAGCAACTGTCTCTACATCAGTAGTCATAGGAGATGTTCCTTTTCTACTGTTTGCACCATGAATGAAGTGTATTCTCCTTAGAATTCTTAAGTCACAGGAAATTGGATTTCCCATGACGCTATCGGGCAATATCTTCTTTATCTTCTTTTTTTCTGGAAATAAACCTTTGGCAGACATCTGTGTGCCAAGTTCCAAGAAAATTCAATTTATGCACCAGAAACTTCCACAATATTGGAATGCTAGGTTATAGACATTTATTTTCAATGTAACTATCGAAATAGAGAAATGAGACGCATCGACAATATTCCTTATTTAATTTTTATTCCTTTTACCAAGTTTTCTTCTTCCTTTCCAACAGATATGAAACCAGAAACAACTGGTTACGCTAGCAACACATTTTAGGGTCCTTCTTCAGAGGAAATAAAAGAAACATAATCGAAACGAGCTTATGTCTTTATTAAATGTCTATCCGTAAAATAAATCTAAAAATAGCATCACAATAATAAACAACTGTAAAATGATAAAATGATTTGTTACAAGTTTCCTGGACAGCCTGTTACTTCAACAGTGTATTTTGTAACAAAAAAAAATACCTATATTCTCGTATCAAGACAATTTCATTTGAGGCCATTGTGACGTTTCCCGACAAAAATCCAAAGTAATACCTCGAGGAATTGTCGGTACATGAATGAGTAGGTTGAATATTTTAAATTTCTTGAACAATACGCGAAAAAATTAAATGTTTTTAATTTTGTTTATATTTTGTGATTGATTACTGAAATGTGTCACTTCTCTCCCCTTCCTCACGTCCCGATTCCTCAATCAAGAACATCGAGCTTGGTAAGTGAAAGTGTTGTCAGTTTAGGAAACTTTAGTTTTGAGTTTTTTTCATACGACCACTCTAGCGGTTGACAGGGAAATGCTTTGTTAGTATTACCATTGACATTTCGTATCTGGCTCTCATATTTCTTTTTTTTTTACACTACACTATTACCATTTTGTCTGAGTAGTTGATCTTTGGAGAAAGGAAAAAAGACTTGTGACTCATAATTTTCAGTTTTAAGTTTTTCCAAGACGCAAGGCGCTCATTTATTGAGGAATTAGATAACTTCCCACCTACTTAACACTTATAAATCTTCAGAGAAAATTTTCACAATAACCATCAATTGTAAGACAACGTTACTCATTATTTAATTCAAGCATTAATTTTGATTTTTTTTTCAGATTTCCAGGGAATTTCTTTAAAAAAAAAGATGAAATAAATTAATCGTCTAATCTAAACATTAAATAACGTTATTCAGATTCTAAAACTGAGATAATAAATTAAACATGAGGAACAGAACAAAATGCATTAGTTTATAAAACATTAAGTAATTACATCATTCTTTTCATAAAATAAAATAAATATTTTTTTTTGTAAACACATGATTTACATTTAAATTCACAGCAAATAAAGAAATTCCTACAATAATAACACAAACCACTTTTTGACTTTTTCTTTACAAATTTTTACAGCCAGCATGTCAAATAATTGCTTTGACAGTATGTCAGACGCACTCAAGAGGTTTGCCTTTTAGGTAAACCATTCGAAGCGCTCAGACTTGACCGTTTCCTTTGACTAGTCAAATCATCAAACAATGGATAACGGACACCTATTTACAAGGTACAAACATTTTGAATACATATTTGAATTACATTATTACATTTATCAACAAATAACATTTTACTGTAATTTAGAAGTTAATAACTACTACGTTCTCTAAATTCATCGAAATCCTATCCGTTTATTTATTGTCTAAACGAAAAATTTACAGATCGCTTTGTTAAGATTTTCAATGAGGAGACCTTCAATCATTAAAATAAAACCTTTTAAAAATGCGCCAAAATTTAGTAGGAACTTGTCGATTTCAATATTTTCTTTTGAAAAATATAATCAAAATTGCTTGTTTTGATAAATAAAAACAAATGAACAAAGACGGAACCAGCCATTTTGAAAAATTATCAAAAAATCATTGAGTGGCGCACCGAGACGCATCCGAAATAGATATACGAAAAAAAACCGAAGTGTAATAGGGATACATACATACATACTCAGATAACATTCGAAAGCGATGTGTGACTATTTCGTTTTTTTTGTCATTATTATTTTTACATAATAATTTAAACACCTACTTAACGTACGTACATAACAGCGATCTAATTTCGATATTTATAATAATTATTTCTAAAACCTAATGAAACAAGCGTCGACAAGTTATTTTTTTTTTTAATTTAACGTACCGTAAAAATACTTTATAGCTAAAAGCAATACTGCATCGAACACACCCATCTTTTTTTCTACAATTGTTATTCATAAATAGCAACTATTGACCGAAGTAAAACAAACATGAATTATTGCAATAATTACAATAATGGACTTCACAATTATGTGATTAATTAAATAAATTAACCAGGTTTGTGATATGAGGATTTTCAGTCCGAAACAGAGGATTTCACAAATTTAAGCTTCCATAGCCATGCAGTGTCCGCGCCTGCTCTTATTCTTCCCACTTACAGAAGTCATGCGTTTTACAAATCTCAAAGTGAAACGACCTTCCAGTTTCATCCGCATAGCTATAAAACCTCAAATTTGCTGTATTCACACCGTACATTCTATTCAAATCTCTTATGACATTGACGTTTGAACTGTCACCTGTACTGCGGCTATGACAAGATGCCGTCACATTGGACAAACAGATCGATCGCTTCAAGTTGCCTAACGAAAATTGACTTTTTAACTCTTAACATCTTAGTCGACTGTCAAAACTTTCAATACCTTATTGAAATCGTATAATTAGTTTAAAATAAAGTTTATATTTTAGATTAGGTTAGTAATTTTATGTATTTCTTTATGTATGTGCTTTCTTTTGTTACAACAACAGGTGGTCGTTATATATATACTATCTATTGATAGGTCTTCAGAGATTTTAGAACCCATCAACAAACAACATTTCAATCATAAAACAGCGTTATGTTCATCAACCAATTTCGGAAAACCATTCAATTTGAAACCTTTTGACAGTCGACTACACTACCAACTCGAAACGTCGCCAAACACGCCGCAACGCAAATTAACTATAATACCTACTACAGCTGTCATCGTTAACTTTAACAATTTTTAAACAGGCTTGTAGTTACCGACCGGCTTGTAGAACACTTGCCCGGTGAATATTCTGCGGAATATCTCCTTGAGGAGTAGGTTCTTCTCCTTCTTGATCTTGGCGAGGAATCCTCGGTTTTCGTTCGCCCTCCTCGACAGGTAAGGCAGTACCTCGATCACCGGCCCGTACGGGACGTACTTGTAAGCAGAGTATCCGGCCTGACCTGTAATGTCACATAATAATATAAAATACCTAAACATCCTTTCTTTCTGACAATAACCCAGAATTTTCAAATGTTTTGATAATCATTACGGTTTTTCGAACTTATAAGAAATCTTGATAGCAGAAAAATTGTATTCATTTGAATTGATATCAACTGAATGGAGGAAAAAGTAATGACAACTCATCCAGACAAAATAATGAAAAAGTTGATGCGCCAACAAGATGTTCAAAAATAGGGAGGAAGTCAAAAAACATTCCTGTCCTGTGTAGTTTCTAGGTTTCCATTTCAATCCACTGGTAAAAAGGAAACACAAAATAGATGAACTTTGGTTCCTTTAATTTTTCAATATTCTTTTATTACATACGAAAACGTTAAAGGGTCAAAAACTCAAATCCACTCACCGAGCGGGAAGGTGACATGGTCGCACATTCCGAACAGCTGTCCGAAGCAGACCACCTTGTCTTCAGGTCCGATGTTGTGTTCCTTCATCAGCTGGATGGCGTAACGGACCGTGTCCTCGTTGTGGGACGCCACCATGATGCCCAAACGTGGGTCCTTTATGTCGCCCTGGTGGAATAGCGATACAAATATATATTCATTTATCACATCAAAAATATACCTAAATGACTCCTTTGCTTGATTAAGGATAGTCAACACAAATGACTCCATTGCTTAAATGAGGAATAATTAAAATTATTCCTTAGCATAAGGTTTTTATTGATAGTTGGTTATATTATTTTTGCGTAACAACACTTTTTAAGTTTTATTAATAACAAAAAACTTCCTCCTTAACTACTTTCTACTGTGACATTATTATTTATTATCTTATTATTATGTAAAATGAACTCAAGAGTTTGAAGTCTGCTCATCGATTTCTGGTTGAGTTGAAGATTAAAGACATTTTTACATTCCACCAGTGACTTATTTTTTGAGGGCACTTCCGCCACTCTGTCATGGTAAGCTGTAAAATAACTAGCTAACGGGGAATGCTAGACTACTTCATACTTAATACTGGTGGCAAAATATTTTTGTCCGGAACGTACCTTATTGACTCGCGACAATATCTCCTTGAGGCAACGATGGAAACTGTCAGTGGTTGCATCCACGTTGGCGCAGGTCGGGTCTTCATACCCCATAGCAGCAGCACGGGCACGCTCCTGGAAACAATACGACAATCAATAACTTGATGACCCCGCGAACTTCAAAAGCAACTGAATTCACGAAACAACAAAGATCCTCAAAGATCACCAGTTTTTAGGGTATATAGCCTCCTTAAATGGCAACGCTGGAATCGTCTCTGTATCTGGCCATGTTATAGAAACATAATTAGAGTAAGATAATAAATACCAGCTAACCTGTTCTATGTACGCTCCCCTGACGAGCTTCGCCCCCCAGTAGAAGTTCTGACGCTGGGCCTGCTCAAGATCCGTCACGATCTCGTTGTAGGTGTTCTTGAGGTAGGTCTGGTATGTGTTGAACACGAGGAACTTGTCCTGAAATCGCAGGAGACAAGGTTAAAAAAGTCCTTTCACAGGTAGATGTCATACATACAAAGGCAAATATGCTCAGCAAAACTGTTTTAATAATTGTAAATCCTGAGCAATGAAAATAGTACGTCATGAATAAAACATGCATCACATGCTTAATACTGGGTAATATAGCATCACATACCTTGTTATACCGCTTCATCATCTCCAGACAGATCCTAGAGATGGCCGGTTGGAAGTAGGTCTGCTCCGCATCGATCATGATCCTCACATCCTTCTCATTCGCTACTTGAATGATGTGGTTGATCCTTCTTAACATGTTGCGGAACATCTCCTCCTCTTTGGGGGAGATCTGGGAGATGAGGCGCCGCATCTGACCGGATTTTGGATCCGGCACCCGGAAGGAGTCGGACAGACCCATGTCCTTGTCCAGGATACCGGACCAGGGGAACAAGTGGACGATACTGTGGAGAATGAGAGAATTAATTGAGAGAAAAATTAGAAGTCATGGGAAGAGCACGATTTAAGGAGGAGTTTTGTTTGACAATATTTTAATGAACATCTGAATTGATTATTTTCTTCTAGAGCAATAATTCAATGAACAGAAATCATTGCAGGTTTAAACACGTAATAAACATTTGCAACATAGCTTATGTGCATAAAAGAATTATAAAAATAAAAGTTATATTAACTATTTAATAAGTATACAATGAAAATAGTATTTAAACAAATTACACATAATATAATTAGGGAACCTACAGGGAACGCAATGACTGTAGCAATCAACTACATTCAACTTTATGACCAATAAAAAGATGCAAATCGACTTGTAAAACTGCCATACGCGAGTAGACAACTTAGTAAAAGTAATTTTATGGATAGAGGAGATTAGCCGAAATTATTGTTTACATTTCTACCTTTCTACCACAGAAGTTTTTCTTAAAGGTATTACTTTACCGAGGGAAACATGAAATCCATTCTATTTGCCACCTAGCTTTATTTAAGTGATCAGCGTACATGTAAATAGGCCTTAGACTGTGACAATATGTCAAGATCTAGCACATCTTCATACTATTCTTAGCGACATTACAAGACAACGCTTACAACTGGTAAAAGATGTCTCCACTGACCGATCCCACGGAAATATATGCAGCACACTGAAATAAATAAATGACTAATAGATAGGTATGCACTATTTACTATAACAAATAATACGACTCTAAATCATAAAGCCTTTTCACATCACGCTTGTGCACGATGAACTTCTAAAGTAACCAAGCCAATAATAAGCCAGTCAGTTTTATAGACAATCCGCAGAAATGATGAACAGAAACAAAGACGCTGAAAAATCACTGTGATTTTATGAATGATACAGAATTACAATGTGTCACAAACACCATTTATGAAATGTGGAAATCTGTTACAACATAATAATAAAGCAAACAAATTAGGACAGGAAATAATAAAACATTATTTATATTCTACTAAAACAAAACCGAATCAAAATCGAAGTTAAACCTTAGGTGTCTCGACTTGATCGTTACATTCCGAAGCTCCTTTAAATTATATAAATAAACTCATTCATTAACCGCTATCTGCTAAAACTTACTATAAGGTGGAGACATGCTTTACTTAACATTTAACTAACATGTGTGTGTATTCTGTAAACACAGGTTTATAAAACTTGCCAATTGATTTAGAACCTTAAAGCAACAGCCTAAGACCAATCCGTCCCAATCTACATTCTTATATCGACAGATACATTTAAAATCGATCCCTGTAATCAAATAGATAGAGTTGAAAATCTCTTGGTAGGACTTTACAATAGTCTTAAAATAGTTTACGGGGAAAAGAAAATAGTTGGCAATGAGCATACCTACCTACGTGAAGCTTTCAGACGGAAAAGTCACGATGTTGATTGAATGAGGTGTACAGTCTGCCACAAAATAGTTTCGCCATTTTCAACCCTATTCCACAGCATTTAGTGTCACCCTAAGTTTGCAGTCACCAAACGAATAAGTAAAACAACGACATTATTTTAATACGAATTTTATCGCTTTTGAATTAAATAATCGAGTAAATTATGATTTAACACGTGGAGTAAACACCAATTTCAGGCAAATCTTGGAGTAAAGGAAATGACAGGCAATTTTTTAACACATTTCTCACGTGAATGTTTCGCCATTCCTAACCTTCTTTTTAAATAACAGAATTATTGGTGTTTTAAACTACAACATAGCAATAGACAAGCCAATTATATTGAACGCGTACTAAAAAAGGAGAATTCTGAGACAAAAATACAAATAGATACCGAACTATGAAAACCTCGTACGTTCGTTGAGCGTTTAATAAAATCTTACAGAAGAAGCAAAAAAATCGCCTCATATTTCTTCATGTCATACAAAAATCATTGTTTTAATTAATCATTTGTCTATCGAGATCAAAACTACAAAGTTTCTGTTGAACATACACCTGCGTTACAGCATTTAATATAAAAAATCATTTTTGATATTAATGTCAAACAAAATATTGCGAGGTTTTCATAGTACCGAAATTCGGTTGAAGAAAAATAACCATAAAAAGAAATGCCCACATAACGTGAGATGCCATTTGCAAGGCCATCGAACAACCTTCATGCAAATACCTATATATTACATAAGACAAACATAAAAGTGGAAACCTAAGGCAATAGGTGAAACTCTTTCATGTACACTTGTTACTTTGCTTTACGTAAATGTGAATCGGTTGCTAAGCAATGACAAATGTATTAAATCCATTTTCACGGACGATTTGCATTGTTAGATACCTTGCTGTATTTTAAGATGAAGAAGGGGCAACAGATAATTTTAAAACTCTGCTCTACCATTACTAAACCTTCTTATACTATTAGGCAAATCATCAACTCATTCTAGATTAACTACTGTTGTAGTCAATCACTAAATAGACATGTTGAATTACCTAAACTGAGAACCCCTCAATGTTTAAAAGAAAAAAAAACCTGTCTACAACAAAAAAAAATACATAACCTACTACTTCGTTTGACAAGTCTTGGTTAAACGCCAAAGACATTGTCACGAAAAAAAAAACGCAGAACCGATGGCCAAAGGCGTGAATCATTTAAATTATTAATACATATTTCTAGCAACTTTTGGCACAAGTTGTAGAGCATTGACATAGACATTTCACGTTTGTTTTCATTTGAAGGTAATAAATAATAAATTGTATTGGTTTACTTTTATGGTGAGATGAAGAAAAAAGAGTTTGGCAAAATCACCCTTTTCATTGAAGACGAGGTAGAAGATAAAACATAGCTGCTTAGAAAGTCTAGTTCGCTCAAACCTTACAAAGAATGGCACGAGATTAAGTTAAAAAATAATTGAGTTTTAGTCCTTAGCAGTTTTCGTAATAAAGAATCAATAACTAAAGATAATATTCTCCCTAAAATGTCTAAGTGTAAATAACATTACCATATAAAAAATTTCCATGCTAGTATCTACTAAACAATTTAAAACTGTAGTTTGATCAAACCCTGCAAAAATCTGTTGCGATAGAAAAATATCAATATTTGAAAATGATCGGGGCTCCTAAATTATTCCCATAAAAATTGTTTACGCTCCAAAAAAATCTGGTAAAATGTTTACTTTTTCCGTCTTAAATTGACAATTCTTGTTAAAAATCCTGGTTAAAAGGAGTTGGAGTGGTGGGACAGACTGGCTGGTGAAGCCTATATAACCTATCCTTTAAATTTTTACTATGTTCCTAGCAAATTGGTTTACTCCCAACAAATCTTATGATCCCTTGGCGTTTGCATCGGATCACATAACATGTGCGCATTAGATCATATGATTCCTTTGAAGCTAAGAATCGAAATATCGCGTGCACCGTTGCACATGCTTCAATCAATAAAAATGTTACCGCAAATTCGCGTTATAGGGAATTATCCAGAAAATTTACGTTCAGGTCAAGTTATAAGGAAAAAAAGCTTATTTTAGCCAGAATTTCAAAAGAGACTCACCCTTCCTTATCAGTGGTGATCTGCTTCATGAATTCCTGTACCTCAGGCTTGTTACTATGGTCTCCGAAGTAGCGCTGCAGGTCCTCGATGGTCTTGTGGTGGGTCAGAACGTTGCCAGTACCACCGACTATCTGCTGCATGTAGTTACGGGCGCGCATGATCACCTCTGATAATTGCAGCTGGAATAGAAAAAGCATTCTTTGATTAAATACCCTGTAATGTCACATTCTCAGTTCTGCAAAGGTGTAAGCAGGCTGCATAAGGGTTCGAATTTTGAATACCCCGGTTGGGTTGGAACATTATTTTTCTGAACTTCTTTATCTCTACATGGGCAACGCATTGGCGGTGCTCTGGCACTCTAAGAGATCAAGCATATCGTTGTATCATTAAGCAGCGTTATCACTCTCCCTCGTTTGCCCAAGACGTTGAAAGAATATCAAAATTGCTATCAATCAATCGAAAAAGCATTCTTAGATCACAACCTGTAACAGCATGTATTTAATAGCCCTAGAGGCGTTTTTACAGGTGCGAGCGATGTAAGAAGATCTTAGTCTGAATTATGGTGGGGGAAGATCTTGTAACTATTTATCTTATGCATTGTTTCGGTCACTGGTCTTGTTTGTAATATTCTTATCTATATCTATAGTGTATGTACCAAAATCGTTGGTTTGTACCTGCGATGCATAATTCGATCTTAGTGCAGAACGGAGTAAATGGGTGAGTTGTAATGTGGACTATAATCTCTTTAAAATTCTTCCCCCTCAAACAGTGGCGTAGCTACTGAGTGTCATAGTGGCAAAATGTCACAAGCCTAAAGGGCTCCCGATACGAGAAATAAGGCATTAGAGTCCTAAAGAGACTTTCGTGAAGACCTAAAAGTTTGTCAGTTTTTTTGGGATCCCTATCCGATTAATTTGCCACAGGCCGTGGACGGTTAAATTACGCCACTGCTGCCAAGACACTATTATTATTATGTATGTAAATAGTAGGTAGGTATGCATAATAGATACTTACAAGTAGCTGCGGCCTGCCAAGTGCTGTTAATTTCACAGCCATAAGCCCTGTGCTTTTTGTACTATCTGAAAACACAATGAACAATGTTTAATACCACCCATTATCCTACATAGCAAAAACATGAATAATTGAATATGACTACTCTAATTTTTAAACTAGATACTTATGACATGACCTAAAAATAAAAATAAAAATATTTATTTTTGTGAATATCTATTTTCTAATTTCCATAAGTTATATGCGAATTGCAAATAGAAATAATATTTATCAAATGAATTAAGTGATCAAATCTAATGCTGTAAGTATGGACATAAATATAAATATGAATTCTTTAACACTACGTAATTTAAATTATATTTGGTTTACTACTGGAAAACTCCATCAACATTACAACTTGTTACATAATGATCTAAACAAAAAAATTATATGTGTCTGCTTTTGCTCTTACTAATAGTCATTTGGCAATCACTCTCTTCAAAATCTATAAAATATATGAAGAATCATTAGTGCTAGCTTCAAACATGATCATAATTAAAACTTTTCTTCTGATGATTCATCCCTTGTATATCAAATTTAAAAAAAAACGAAAAATCATTGAAAAAAGCTGTTTGCAAAGAATTCCCTTGCAGTTAAAAAAAACCTACCGGCGACTGCATCTATGCTCTTCAAGAACGCCTCCATGTTCCTCTCGCAAGCCGCCTCGTTGAGGTAGAAATAGGTCCTGGCGCTGTGCACCTTGTACCGCCTGTCTGCGAACCTCTGCTCCACGTGGTACTGCTTGAGCTGACCTTCCTCCTCCTTGTCACCGCACTGGGATATCGACGCGCTGAGGGCGGGAAAATCATCAACGAAACGAAAAAAAAAAAATTATACTCGTCTAAACTTTCGCTGCCTCTAGGGTAATAAATTGTGGGAGTAGCCCCTGTGTTTCTCTCTGTTCCACTTACAGGCCTTGTGAGAGGCGTAGTGATGAACCAGTGTTGTGTCAAGTAATCATACTGGAATGAATAACTAGTGTTTCACTCCAAACTGTGAACTCGCGACCGCCTATATCTCAGTAACCCCTTGTCCGATTTGGTTCATACTCGAACTTTAAAAATCTTTTTGCCTTATTATTCAGTCTACCAACGTTCACGGCAATCCGATTAACGATCCTCGAGTTATTGTTGGACAAACATTTATACATACATACAAACGGATTGCAACAGAAGACTCTGAGAATTTCGCTCGCTCGTTCAATAAAGATTAAAGAATACTTTAGGTATTGGTGTTGGATGTACTCGTAATACTCTTATATGATACAAGATTTTCGTCGCAGGACTGTGTCCATGTATGTTGTATTATACCAAATGCGAAGAGGTAATATTATAAAGGAATTTCAGTATACTCCAACGTCTTTGTACAGTTATATAAACTTATATTAACAATGGAGGATGTTTTTATGATCCGATCTGATTGCGTCCGTGTGAATGAATGTTGTCGATATCTCGATCAATAGGGAATATGCATGAAATTTAATTTGATTATTCAATCAATTTAACGTAAAGTATGTGGAAATATTATGTTTACAGTGAAAACAGGATAAGATTTGAACGATAAAACAGGGACACAGGGAGACCATTAAAAGTATATATATCTCACTCATAAGAACGCGCCCGTGTACTTTGACGTCACTGTACATATTGAATCTTTCTGTCTAACCAATGAAGTTTGAAGTTTATAACTTAGTTAATAAGTCAGATATTTGATCAAATCTAACGGGTTTTCTCAAAAATGTGCTATCAAATTTTATGTTTTTTTAAGTGATGCATTTTCCCTATTATGAATTAATTTTAAAATATTTTTGTATAGTATTTTTCAGAGAAAGCTTTTATGGGACAACATTTAATTTTCAACTCTCCAGTGACAATTAATAGTGCGTAACGTTTGTAACCGACCAAAATTCCCCTCCAAAATACTTTAATTCACGAATAGTCTAATTCACAAAACGAGCTGCCAAAGAAAATCGTCCATATACGCCTATTGGTCAATACGCGTGACCAGAAGAGTACGATTTGAGGAATACACTATAGCGACCATACTTTGAGGAATCACTATGCTATTCCACTTATTCTTTAAGTCAAGCCAATTAAAATAGAAAAATTTCTACCTTTCCCAATTTTTTCCCCCTTTATTTGAATCTCATAGAAAATTAGGTCAAACAACAATTAAAAAGTCAACGACTCTTCTCAATTTAGATCGAAATTCGAATTCTAATGTTTATATAATTATTGGATTATAAATAGACCTATCTACAGTTTCTACAGTCATTACTCACCCAGGTCGATTCTACGCCAAAATCTCTTTACAGTTCGTCAAAACTCACGTGACAAAATAAATCTTTTGTCCTACAGAAATAGACTCATTTTACAATGACGCACTTCGCTGTTACAAAGTTGTAGGATAGAATTCGGCAATGCAAAAACGTGACTTTTAAACCCTTGTTATATGATTCAGTTTTGATTGGCAAGTGTTTATGTACCAGTGTAGGAAGTAATATTGGACAGAAGTGGGTCACGTTATTAAATTTACTGTTGTGTATTTTTGGCTCATCTCAAACGCCTAGATTCACTTTCTCCTCCTAGATTTTATTTGATAAGTATTATATACTGGATCAGAAAGTTATGAGATGGGAATTAAAAAAAACTAACAACCGTTAACAACTCTACATACCGCAGGTATAATCTAGTGATTTTACGACATATTAAAAATTATCATTGTATTTTTCCACGATAGTTTATATATTCTATTCCATTTGAAATCCCTTTTTTTATTTACATACAATTTATAATTGAATCTTTTTCATTTATTTAAATGCTGCAGCGTCTTGAATAGATACTCGAATTCTGATTTGTGACGCATTAAGAAGTATACTGAATCATGTGTGACTATCAAATTAAGTATTTTCATGATGTGTTAAAGTGTGAATCGCGATTTATTGATTTATTAACATTATCTTCGCGTCTGACGTTGTGCTATAGTGAAAGGAAAGGACACGTCACAGAAGACATAATAATATGTAGAACAATACTATATTTTAATATACAGACTTAGTCATCTCCACTATTTTGTAAACCACATTTTCTTTTATTTAATGTAAATAATAAAATAAAATAAAAATTTGTATAACTATAAAACTAAATTTTATCAACAAATTATAATGGAAATTTGTTTATTGTAATTATTTTGAATAAAGCAAGTACCGGTTTCATGCCGGATTCCATAGAAAAAGCATTCCGAATCAGAGGTAGTTTAAGAAGATGACTTTTTAAAAGTACTTATTTTAAATCATAGTTTGATTTTAATTTTATACGCCAGGTCCGTATTTACAACGTGAGCGCACATGGCATGGGCGGATAGGTAGACCCCGAATTTTAACGACTGTTTTTTATTTTTTCTATTACTCCAAATTTACCACATTTTATTAAAGAAGACAAACGGTTCATTGATTATTTTCTAACCTTGCCTTAATAATGTCTGAGATCTCTTTAAAATCTTTTTATGAAATCTATGAAGAAAAAAAAATCATACTTAATATGAAGGAGGCTTATTGTAAACCCAATTTGAGTGAATGTCAACTATGAAGCCGTAGTAAATATGGCATTGATCTTGATCTGTATATCAATAGCGATTAACTTTACTCACAGAGGTGGGCACGCTTAAGGATTTTGTTGAAAAAATTACTATTTTTGTCATTTTTGATATTGTGCCCGTTCGTCAAGAAATTGACAAGACAAAACGATGCATAATTTTTTTCTCTTCTATAAATAGAATTCTATATTAGAATATAAAATAAAGTAGTTTCAAACACAAACATAAAAACTAAAGAACAATCTAACAAATTAAACAATAATTTCGTATTCCTTCCCAAAGTTAATGGGGGGCATAGGAAAAGTATAATGTCCAAAAAGGTATTATATATAAAAATATACATCTGTACACTACAAACAAACAATGTGAAAAGATGAGTTAGTACTACGTTAATTGCTAAATTAACTTACAATAATTAAAAGCTATAAAATAAATTCAAATTTTGAACTTCAAAACTTATCTTTTTAACGCAAACTAATGACAGGATGACGTCTTTTCTATATGTAAAATATGAAAAATAAAATAAAAACCCGGCAATGACAATGTCCTGTAAAGGCCTTGAACTGTTCTGTATCAACTCTGTTAGTTTTGACGCTGTGGTGCTGCCTCTGAAATCGGGAAACTGCTTTCAATAAAACTAAGTACTTATCTTATTAATAGAAACAAAATCTACTAAATTTGGTTAATTACAGCTCGAAAATTCAGTATCAACGCGGTTGAATATTAATGCCCTATTCTTCAATGTTCATTGAACCCGCGTATTGATGGATAACAGATTAAGCGCCCGTAGGGCGTTCGAATTCTCCCGAAGTCCATTGCTCTACAGCCAATCCTCAAAAATTTCTGTTCAAATGAAACCCACCAATAATTTTAAATTATAATGCAACAATGACAAGCTTCCTGTTTTATCGAATTTTTAATTTTGAAAGATCAAAAATCATAAATCGATTCGAGTCATTAATTTAAATCTTATATAAACAGTGCAGAGAACATTATTTTTATTTTAGCACGCGAACTCAAAATGAGATAACTAATTAAAAAGTAAACTATTAAAGTAGGTAGAAACGTACCATCTCACGAACATGGTTTGCCTATGGTTTTTGTAAATTCACATACATGCACATTGTTGCAGGGTGCGAACCTCAAGTTAGCTCAGCACGGAGATTATGCACACTAGAACAATGGGCATGTACACGTACGAGTACACAACTGTAGCTAAACGTTCTTCGTGAGATGAAATGATTATACTAATTAAAATTGTGTCTTACCGACAAACAAACCCGACTTTTGTAAAACACAGATCAATAATTACTTACACGATCAAAAAGCAAAATTTTCAATTAAAATTCACGCTACATTTGTTACTTGATAAGCATATTAAGTTAGCATATTTTTAACACGTTCCTTTTATTTGTTTTTTAAAGAAGGAATTTATAATTCTACTTTTTTTTTTCATGAAGTCTTTGTGGATTGTAGTTACGAAGTTAATAAGTTATTATTTTCTATAAATGTTTATTTATTATCTATAAGTTTATTTATAAGCGAAAAGCCGTGCAATTATACAATATTATCGCTTGTCGGTTTAAAACAATCAAATTCAGTTTTTATATTGTATTTTCAATTAACTAAACATTAACGCGGGAATATACCTTCAACACGATTAGGTGTTAGACATGATTTATTTTTCTATTGAAATTATTTTAATACCAATATATTTATCATTCACATTCTTACTTGATATTCTGATTGTTTTAAGTATCTTAAACCGCAAAAACATTTTGTTTCAAAGGAACATTAACTTTACAGCCTTGAAATACAAACTTTTCAGCAAATTTGATCGGACAAACCAAGGTATTGAATGAGTTCTTCAACAATAGCTAGGCTATATTATCTCTTTTGTCACAAATTATTTATATCGATTTTGATGTATCTATACATCATAATAATAACATTTATTTTGATTTTAAATTAATCGTATTTTCATTTGTTGAGTAATTGTTGTAATCAAATAAACCTTTTCAAATTCATACCCGAATTCTTACTACACATTTACTTTTTATTCAACAATTACCCCCCTAGATTTGTATCTAAATTCCCTGATTACAACCCTGACATTTTTAACGTATTTTGGTCACTATTTTAATCTGATGATGTATGTAGGTACTATATTTGACAATCTCTTGTTTTCTACTCATTTTTGTTTTATTGCGTCGAGGTCAAAATAAAAGGAAAGGTGAGTGATGCTGTACAGAAATTGACGAACTTAATATTCTTCTACGTAATAGATCCTGGACTTGCATGCACAGCTGCATTCTTCGATTCAAAAGAACGACCATGTCAACCCTGCAGGCCTAGCAAGCTTAATAAACGCGAAATAGCCTGCGAGACCAGAAACTCAGTGGCGGTACTGTCATTTCTATGACAGTAAAAAGCCCGGCTTGCCCTATCAAACTAAAACAAGTTCGCGCTCTTAGTCATTCATTAACAAATCAAACGACTTTTTTAAAGCCACCGAAATTGTGGTTTTGCTGACATGTTCGCCAACTTCTGAGTGTTTTGCTGAGCTCGTCAACGGTAGCCACAACGGAAGTATGAAGTATGTCTCTCGGCTTGCCCTGTACTCTACAACTCTAGGCACGCCACTGCAGACACTTCTCTCCTTGTTATAAACAAGACAGAAAAAAATAACTTCTCTTCTATCTCGCGTCCTTACGTCGCTATCGCGCCTCTCGCGTCTGGCGAGCTAGCCCTGCTAGTAAACAATAGCAGGTCAGTTCAGGCAGGTTGCTCTTTTCCCCACGTCAAGAGAAAAAGACAGATGCAAAAGCTCCGCTTTCAGCAATTGAGTGGCTCTTTTTCCTTGGCAAAATTGTATGGCAGAGCTTGTGCGCAATGCTTGGTCACTAATTGCATCGCCCTATTCCCTGCTTAAATAGGCAAGGGGTGTAGCTATCCTTATTCGAGCTCTGTATCAAATTTCATAAATACGAAGCGTCCATTTCAAAACCCGCTTATAAAACTGGTAACCTTTTTTTAGCTCACATACGTTTGGGGCTCCTGTAACTCAGGGGTCCCGTACCATTAATATGGCTCATACAACGGTAGCTACGCCCCTGAGCTGGATACACAATAATATTTACAGTTGAGTATGAGTAAGAACATGTATTATAAGTCTTCAATTACCTGACTTCTCTCTTCTCCGCCTCCTCCTGTGACAAGTCCTCTTCGACCGAGTAATCCAAGATCGACTTAACACCGAACGAACGCAATCTGTGACAAACAATGCAGTTGTTTTTCATTTAGAGGGAAGTAGTGAGGTATAAACTAAAGGGAGAAAAGAAATGGTAAGAAGGCGTGGCTGTGCCTTTTTAGTAAAATATCATCTTATAAGTGATATTATTAAGCCTACAACCGAGTTGTAACGTTGGGAATCATATTCGTGTTTATGATGAATAAATCTAAGGTAAGGGTCTGTCATCAGGCAAGCTTCATTCCTACGTAGGAAATTCCAACAACCTGCCTGAGCCTCACTCAAGCAATTTGTAGGTCACGTTAAAAGCTCCAACTTTAAGGTCCAAAACTATATCAATCAACCATACACACTATAACTAACTATTCTATCTGGAACCATAAACTTTCCTTTATTTTTTTCAGTTGGCAGGTTAAAAAGTATAGCTTATTCAGGTAAATGACAATTGGTAATTGAGACAAAAACCATTTTCCATTTTTAAGAGATATTTTACCTCTCGAGTGTCGGTTTGATTTTGTTCTGGTCCTCGCCGGCTACGAACTGGCCGTAGAAGGTCGCCTTCATGATCATCTCGAAAAGGTTCTTCCCAGCCACTTGGCGCATGCGCTTCATCAACTAAAGAAGAACAGAAAAATAGTTAAATATCGAAGCAACTAGAAGGATTTCTCCTTAGGGAAAAAGGTTCCAATAAAGCGAGACTTATAAATAGGTCTGTGAATGTGAGGACTATGCATTCACGCATTTTCATGAGTCTCGAAGGATCTCAAACCGACAAGGAAATTCGTGTTAGTTTTCTAATTAAGTCTCTCAAGATCTTAAAAACTATTAGCCCACAACCAAGGGTTTCTGAAATCCAATGTGGTAACCATTATTACACAGAGACATGGAAACAGGGGAGGAATACTGTATTCTGGTATGTTACTTTAGTAAGTTTTGTCAAGACATTAATCTTCTATGGAAAAAAAATCTTCAGCGGGCACTTAGACTTGCGATCGATTTTTAGATGTGACTTTTGAGTTAGTGTAACGAAATCGATAGATGACTGAATGGAGGTGCTATAACCTACTTAGTTATTAGTATAGCATTTCAAACTAAGTGTAGGTATAAATGTTTAGTATAAAACGCCTACAATGCAGGACCAAATCGTTGGCCATATGGGCTTCTCTTCACTCCTTGTATTGAATCATCATATCATTACACTACACGCTGGACGTTCGAAAACTTCATCGGGAAGTTTTCGAAAGAGACCTGAAACAATTTCATTACGCTTTACAGTTGTAGAAAACTAACAACAGTATCGATAGCACTATCGGTATAGTTTCTACGACGATAGACTTCCATAGCTAAGCGATATGAAACTCTGTTACTTTTGCTAAATGCTAATAAGCTACCGTTCGGCCTTACTTATTCACAGAATAGAATTCAAACAAAAGGGTAACATTAATATTTTCTCGTGACATCTGCCTAGAGACCGGCGACTCGCGCGCAGCCAAACAATGTCACGCTAGTTACGTAACGATAACTACGTATGCTGTAGACTCCTGTAGTTATTTAACTATGGTAAATTATAGTCATGCGAGCTGCTAAGATTACTGATACGTGACGGCGTTATGTTTATTATAGAGCATAGCCATGGCTGCATCGCAAATCTGGTTTCCGACAAGAGATCATAATTTTTCCTCTCAGCGCTTTGGGCAGAAAGGGAAAACTAAAAAATATTTGATCGTTTACGAGGTAGGTAACTAATCCCCGTTACGAAATTCACCCGTAAAATCCTATAAAAATTAAGGTAGACTGCCCCTAAATAATTATATTTTGGCTAAACTCTTCAGACATGAAAAAAATCTTAACAGTCTCTTGCCAAGAGCGATTTTAGGTGTAGCAGGTCCAGTCATAGTGACGTTGAAGGTATCACTATAGTATTTTCACCTCTGCGATGGTGTGGCGTTGAAAAATGTTATGACGTAGACCGTAATCTATTTATAATAATAACCAGTGACGACAGACACGCCTCTTTCAGTTACTTTATGCGGCACGAAGCCATCCATCATTGTCTATTTGCGTAAAAAATACTTTTATAACCTGTACTCATCATTTACATATATAGATTTACTTATAATATTTTAGCCAAAAAAATTGGCTTCAATACAAAACATAGTTAATTATGTAGCATCAAAAAAAAAATATATCCTTCAATGTCCATAATACGTTAGGCTAGACTAGAAGATGTACATATGAATTGGCTCTGGCAAGTTTAGCCTATCTTCCATCCTTTATTTGAAACAAAGGGATCAATAAATATAAAAAACCTCCATCTGCATACAAAAGACCTGATCAAATTTCGAGTTTAAATAATGACTGATCAAGTTTCAAGTAGTCTTTCAAATATGTAGGTATATTTCTAACTCTACGATTGTGAATATCCATCGAGGGAAAATTTAATTAACAAAGAAAATATTCAAGACTATTTCCTGGTCATACAACCTGGGAATTTACAGTGAGGAAAATAAGTTTTCGATTAGCTGGTTAAGTGTCCGCTGACACTTCATGCTACCAAGATACCTACTCCTAAACATAAATTATATTTTTACTTCCTTACATAAAATACTTTCCTTCTAAAGAAACTAAAATAATCAATAATTTAAAAAAAAGTTACTTAATATATCTATTTACAGCGAAATTTTAAAATTATAAGAACCATTAATTTCTTCAAGAACAAATTTCAATGTCAAATTTTTCCATATTTTTTACTTCAAGGTCGTTTTCGAGTCAAAATCATCCAAGTTGGCAGTTTTCGCGATCTCATCTATCAACGCGTCATGAGCTGAGACAGAAAAACTGATAGACGGTCAGATCAAGGTTAGGATATGGTTAGGGCCAAAATTACCAGATTTAAAATTATTATTTTTCGTAATATTTTTTCACTTTAGATTTTAGTTTTTTTTAGTAATATTTCACAAGTTCAATCATATTTTATTAAAAACTACAAATATGATAAACTTTATTAGTTTTTAATGCTCTATGAACGGCCTATTTATTAACCAATAATATATAGTTTTAAATTTTAAAGGAATTTATTATAGTTATATCCTATTGGCGGGTCTCTAAAACGGACTGTTTAGGACATAGCTAGATTATGATCATCTATATTTTAGTTAGGAGATTGATATCTGCATCGGCTTTGATGCTTGCCTTAACAGCAATTAAAATTTTATACATGAAAGATTTTGCAACCGTTTTATAAAAACCTACATTACTGGATCTTGTTTACTTCATTCCCATTTGTTCTATAACAGCTTATTGAAAGAAAATTAAACGTAAGGTATTAACAAATATGTAAATAGGCAGGTATATATATCTAGCAATACAGGATGCAAATAAAAATTGCAAACTTTTTATGTCATTTCGTGGTGTTCATTTGAATGATTTTACAATGTTGTTTTAACTGTTTAACAGCTTCTTGTTTATTGCGATTCTAATAAGTGCTCGGTTTTATTGTTAGTAAATATGTACTATTTAAATAAATTCTACGTACCTACTTGATGTTTACATAGAAAAGTTAACAGTTAAAAAAATACAGTTGAAAAAAATAGCAATTATTTTGTCTGCTGCATGTAATTTTGTCTTTAAATACAAACATTATTTTTCGGTTTTCGTAGAAGATATGTAGCTACTTCTTAGTCACTCCAAAGATTTGGTGTCATTATGTGGAAGTAGGTACCTTCTCAAAAAAAAAATCGGGTTTTTAATAAATAAAAAAAGACCGCGTGAAATTGCGCGCTATTCCATTTCTCTTCCACGTTCTCTCATATCTAAAACTCTGCAAAAATCTTGATTGACATGCATGTTGTAAATAATTGCCCCATTAAATTTAAAACCGTCGCTAACAAATGCAACTTTATATTACATCCCAAGGGATTAAGGTTTATTTTTATTTAAACGTAAATTACCCTCATTCCAAACCAGTTTTCAGGACTTCCCTTGAAGATTTCAAAGGTCAGTGACCGTGAATTTGAAGTGTCCCCTTCAAAATCAATGCCCCAAATAAAACAACGCATTCGAGAAAAGTGTTTCATAAATATGTATCAAAAGGAGGTATGTGAACTAGAATAACAGTTCTACCAACAAAAAAAAAATACAAGTTAAACGAAGTATTTTCAGACCAGGGTCCCTTGGCAACGAAATAAAATTGGCACCGCCCTTGAAGTATACCCTTCTTACATAATGTTACTTTTGGACGCGTTTCTTTCATTTTGGAAATCTTTTCCAAATAAGTGAAAATTTACAAAACTACAACCGTCACCAACATTATAATACTAAGTATACAATTAAAGAGAAAAAAATCTGCTAGCATCTTAGGCTTTTCTTTTATTTATCTCCCTTATTGTGATAACGTTCTAATGCCAACAATAAAAATCTCTGTATAAGCAAATAAATCCTTATCTCTTTGCTTATTTACCTGTTTGTTTGTATGATTACGAATTACGGCTAAGAGATTATAAAACTACGGGATTACTTTTTTTTGGACTAGACGTTTTGACCTTGGTTCGCCATTTAAAAAGCTACGATGTCACAGACACACAGATTTACTTTAAAACAACACATTTGCAATCGGAGGAAAAAAAATCTATAGAAGCAATAAAGAAATGTTGCCAGTGGTAATAATTGGTATGTGACTTGTAACTTACATTTAATAAAGATTTTTTCTTCTTTAAATTAAAAAAAAATCATAAAACAAACAGACAATTTTTTTCAATATTTTATACAAATCAGATTGACAGTAATATTTGTTACGTTAATTTAGATAAGCGATTTAAAAAATCATAAACATCCATGCGTCTGGTTATTTTACTACTTCGTAAATATAAACGGCGAGACTTTATTTGACTGTGTTCTCTCTGATAAGAGCAACAAACAATTTTATGTTTTTATTTATTTGTCTAAACAAATAAAATTAAGAGATTTCACGGTATGTCTGCCTATAGTTTTTAAACTACTTATTACAGAGGTACAAGTAACGAAGCTTTGTGGAAATAAATGACACTTTTTTTGAAAAATCCACCAGCGAACTTCCTAAATTTGTTATATCTGTATCGCGAACTACATTACAATTGTTTTCTTATTAAAAGCATTCTAAACTCATAAAATTATAGAGAAAAAAATGTTAAAAACTTGAATCTACTACTACTGAAAAACCACGCAAAAAAAAAAAATATTTTGAGAAGTGAAAATACGTAACTATATAAACTCGTGATCACAAATTCACACTTCTCTGTAGCTAAGTATAATTAAATTATAGATATACAATATGGAGTGTATAATATTGAGCCTCGGGTATTTCTCCTCCATCATTTGACTTATGGTAGGGGGGAAAAAATTACGTTTATTTTAAATGTAATCCCCCAAATTTTTGCCTTTACCACAAAATATCATCATTATCGGTTCATTAGCTTGGAAGCTACGTTGGAACACACATGATACAAACATACATAGCCATGGAATCATAAACCTGCCTTTGAGCTCTGCCAAACGTTTTAAAAAGGGTTTTTAAACATCTCATCTGTAACTACGGTATAAATGGTAAATTTTCTGGTATTTGGGATTGATATGGTAATCAACCAAAATTGAAATGATTTTGGAAAATTTCGAGTGTAACCTAGCAAAGAATATGATCTATTACATATAAATATATAAATATCAAGCTTAACAATGTAGGTTCCTGAGGTTTCAATATGTTAGCAAACCGGCATACTTAAAAGGCCGCGTTGGCAGAAACATAGTATCTTCTGAATTTGAAATCTTAAAATGACCACTAACTGCTTGTGAATTGAACTGTCAGTGACTAATTCCAGTTGCAAAAATAAGAGAAATTGCCTGGGTACTGTCAGCAATTTCAAAAGAGGGTGGTCTTTTAGGGGAATTGCATAAGCGGCCTTTTAGGTCTGCAGGATAGATATTTTTTGATTTAGTTTAAAAATCAAGGATTAAAGTGGACACAATAGTGTATAAGGATCTAGTGAGTATATTAGAATAGTATGGTAGAGACATATTAAAATTTCAATTTAGGTATTTTATTACAGTTAATATTGTATTTATATAGTAGAATATAAAATAATAAGAAAGATTAGAAAATAAATAACTAATTGCCTTTTAGTGCATATTTATTATTTTATTTATTTAAACAAAAAAATATATACTAAAATTAACTAGAGTAATTAAAATGATTATTATGATAATTTGTTCTATGTAGTTATGTTCTTGGACCCTTCCCATACCAACTTACTTACAACAATATTTCAGTAGGTATAGGTACGTTTAGTTTTTTCGATATCTGGATGAATGGTCTAAAACAACGTATAAATGACGACTAAAAAAATTAATTGCTCATTTAAATTTCAAATAGAAAAAAAACATTACTCATTCTTTCAGAAAACTTTATGATTCGGTAATTTTGAACTTTGTTTTCATTTGGAAAAATTGTCTAGAAGTGAACCGTGAATTCTGTTTGGCATTATTTGGCATCTAACTGGTTACTTGGTAAAGAATTTATGATAATGTTAATTTATTTTGAAATTGACACATCAACAGCGTGTAAACAAACCATACAATAGTTTATTATAAGGGTATGCATAGTCGAGTGTTCACGCCAATTACCTACAGATGCACACAAAATGTAATTAAGATGATCCACAAAATTTACCAAAAAGTAAGTTGTATAAGGTAATAAAAAGGTAAATTTTAGGAATCAAAAATGATAATGACCATTAAAATATATTACCTACTTGTTTCGATATTGGAAATGTATTTAAGAAGCCGCTTAATCGAAGTAAATTATAAATCGAAATACAAATTATTCTGTTCAATAGTTATAGTAGTAAAAACCAGAAAAAATCTTAACAATCTTTGGTGATAAATGAAAAAAAAAACGCTTTCCTATCAGGCACATAAAATTACTTGATGAAATTCTTAATAATGTAATGTTTTTATTTACCTACTTAATCAGTTTACTCATTAAATTAACCCTACCTACACAAAAACTGCTATTTTACTAAGAACCTATTAGATCCCTAGGTAGGTTAGGTATCTGATACATTACTTAATTTTCAGCAAGTTATGGACACAGCCTGAAAACGATTGTTTCACGTGACTAAATGTTTCAAACTCCTCGTATTGTCTCAGACAGGATGTTTTGGTGTAGTCGTTACCAACATGCTAATACACGAAGCACGCAAACAATAGTCTCGACTCCAAACTCGAGCGACGACGTGTAAAATGGCTGAGAAATTTGGCATTGGTGGAGGTAATTACAAAAACGTTACCTAACATCAGTCTGAGTCGGTTTTATCGGTGCTCAAGTCACGCTGAGCCGGCGTTCTGTCCATACGAACGACGCATGCGCGTTACGTTTTAATCAAAAGAAATCCATCCCCATTAATTCCCTACTCAATTACCTAGCCATTTCATTGCGTTTCTATATCCCCGACCCGACCGCTATAATCACAACGAGCTAAGTACCCACTGATTACGGATCACCGGCAACGGTACCTACCTCCGAGAAACAGTGTGTCGACCTCATCATAGCATCGGTTGTAGCGCAAAAAACTAGCCATTCAGAAACCTAACTATGCGCTCAGTCAAGGACGCAGTCACGGTTAGTTATGCGCTATTTTCGAGCTAAACCAACAAACACCGGTTCAACTTCAACGCTGAACGATTCACTAATATTCTTACGTAAGATCAGCTGAGCTATCGATCAAGCTACTCACCATGTCGTTGTTCTCGACTATCCAATCGAAAGAGCATATCTGGTAGACGAGGTAAGCCCGCACCAACTCGCTGGTCTTCTTGCTCTTGAAGGCATCCTTGGGGTTGTTAAAGGTGAGGTCGAGCTCGTCGCGAGAGGGCGGCGGGGTGGAGAGCACGCGGGAGCCCCGGGGCGCGTTCACAGCCAGTCGTCGCAGCATGATGGAGCTCCGCGGGACACGCGCGTACTCTGCGGCCGACAACTGACAACTGCTGACACTGACGACTGACGCTCGATACCGGCCGCCTGGCTGCGTGCGCACCCGTTCCAATTTTAAATCAGACGGAGGTGTGTCGCCGCCGAGCGCCGCCATTGGACGGCCGCGCCGGCCAGCGGAGCGCTTCGCACGCGATCAGAAACGCATTAATTACATTATACAGCCTAGGTATTGCCTGGTCATAACCTCCATGGTAATTGATATCATTCCTCTGGGTCTATAAGCAAACCGATCGGTTTCATCGCCTTGCCTTGATAGAAGGTCATAATAAAACGAAAAAATATATACTTACAAGGTAGATTAATCATCTCAATTCCATTGAACCTACGTAGGAATAACATGTTTTCCATTTCCATTTTCAGAAAACCAAAAAATTTAATGACATACGTATCTTCTTACGCCATAACATAAACATATAAACCTACAAGGTTGATTCAAAAAATAATTTTCACTTTTCATCAGGGAAAGGTTATGTAGTAATTTTTATTCTAAACACTTTTGGGCTCCAACAATTTCGTTGCAGATTTCAGACGAGAAGTAATATTTTACTGACTGAACCGATCAGCCACTGCACATTACATAACTAATCTTACGTAAAACCTACGAGTACAACCATTAAGCCATTGTGTACCCTTTTTCCTTGTACTTTCAATTAAAACTTGACTGGGGTAAAAATAATTTTACTTACTTACAAAAGATTTCAGAATTGAATAGGAAGCTTCATAAAGTGAGGGTAATATTTAAAACACCATTTTTTGTATAAAAGAAACAGGCTTATTATGAAACAATTTAACCAATACCATAGTTAGAGAAGAAATAGGCACCTACTGTATTTGGCAGTACTTGTAGTTGTTATGTACCTATTATAAGTTACTTTAACTAGCGACCCGCACCGGCATCGCACGGACATTATGTATATATTAAATACACATAAACCTACCACTACTACCACAACTAGAGTGATTCACACTCTATTTGAAAAACCGCATTAAAATCCGTTGTTATGAAGAAGTAATCGCGTAGTTTTGAAGATCGAAGCATACGTAGGAACAGACAGCGGGAAGCGACACTGTTTCATACTGTGTAGTGATGGTGATAGTAAAACATGGGTTATTGGGTATAGCTTGGATTTAAGCCTAACCCATTTTTATCTGAGTTATTTTTATCTTAAATAAATAAACTTTTAAATCGAGTCCAAAAATTTTTGAAAACATAAAACTCAGTAACCTACCCAGACCAACAACATATTTTCAAAAAAATATTTTAAAACAAATTAATAGCTACTATTGTTTCCCTATAACCAGGAGGAGGGGCCTAGAGGGCTCAAGCCCCTCCAAAAGCATCTTCTTCGGACGGAAAGAGTTCTTCGGACTTTTAGCTTTTACCTAATTAAACCCCAAAGTTGAGTGTCAGAAAAATATCAGTTTTTGAAGATCCTAGATTCGTCACCCCCTATAGCGAAGGGTTTTTCCAACAAGAAAAACCCCAAATATATCGTATTAATTCTAAACATTTATTCTCGAGAATGGACGTAGTGGTTTTGAATATATTCAGGTTAAAAATAATCAATAATAAACCACAGAAAAAAAATTGTTTTACAAAAACATTCTGAATTCATGCCATGACTCAAGCCCTTGTAAAACTAGATAACTTAACATAGCAAGTAAAAACCTACGTGGATGAGAAAAATAAAGCATTGTTGACTTTGAATGAGGAAAACCGAATGGATGACATCACACAAAATGAGACACCCGCTATCAATCAACTGAATTTTCTTTAACACCGGCAAAAACTGGAACTAATAGTTTTCATACATTTAAATAGCGTCACTTTGAATCTAGCGCTCCTTTGATAATTTACGATATTATGTAATAGTAATTACCCATATTTTATCTCAAATATTACCACTTAAACTCTTTTACCCCACTTCAACTGAAGAGCTTTGGAATTTAGTGGAAATTCGCAGTTTATTTATAGGAAGGAAATCACAAATGACAAATGCATCATATGTATAACCTTACCAAGAGGTAAAATTACGACAGGAATAACTATTTAGTTACAAATTTCTGAATCTGTTTCTCAGTTTGTTACTTGCCTTGGTTAACCGACCGACTCAACCCGACAGGTCGAGGGTTCGAGTCTCGGTCTGCCGTACATTGTAACTGCCATGTTCCTCATTGTGCCCGGATAGTGGCGACAGATTCGCAACCCGTCACACAGGGACTCAACATAAACATGGGGAATGCGGTTTTTATCACCTCTGCCTACCGCGCTCGAGGGATTAATTACGACGTGGGTTTATGTTATGATTTGCCTATGAACAAATAGACAACACCTAATCATAGAAAAATGCTGAGAAAATAACACTTTATTGCGTGGTAAGTTGATGTTTTATGATTACTTTTGGAGTGAGATTTTATGGGTTCTGTGGTAAAATTAACCTTTATAAATATTGAGATAGGTAAATGTTTACACGGAGTTTTATGTAATAATTATCCTTAAATGACGGCTATAACGAGGAAAGGCAAGGGAACAATAAAAAATAGTCTCTATTCATGCCTCATTTATTGGCAGGGAAAAAATAATATCGTGTTATATAAGAATCTATATCAAAGCAGCCAATTTTACATAAAATCAAGTCATTTGTTTGCGAAAGCATATCTTAACTAGCTAGATATTATATTATTTATCATATAGTTGACTAAATACACCGACCATTTTAAGAAGGCATCATTCCAGGAAACCTCAGGTTTAAACACGTTGCCATTTTAATTTGGTCGAATATTATTTATGGTAAAACAAACACATATAATTTTTATATATATGTTACAAAATACTCTATTTTTTTTTTCATTAAAAAAACAAACTTAATTAAAATTAAACTAAATTATATTCTAATATTTACATTTTTAATAGTTACATAAATGATATTGTGATCTTTTTTCTGTTATCAACGGATCTATAAATTAATTAAAATAATAAAATATGTCGTCTCTTTATGTTAACAAAAGTATAAACAATTATTTCAACGTTTATTTCTCTACATATCGGTCAACTTATCACTAAAACATCTACTATGAGAAAAGAAAAAAAAACGACTTGTGTAAAAAAAAATCAGAAAAAAACATTTTTTTTCAAGTACATAATGATTTTGCTAATGATCTCTTTATTATTTGAATAAAACAATTTTAAATGAAAAATTAAAGTAGTTAAAATCGATTTTTTATGCTTGATTGTTTTTATATATTCAATGAAAAACCTTCTATATTATTTAGAATTGTTGTCTACTGTAATACTCTGGAACAACAACAGTTTAAAATCTATAATATTATGAAACGATAAATTTAAGTGTTGATGCATCCGAAATTTTTTAAGGAATTTTCTAAAATTCCAAGAGTTAACGTTTTTTTACAAAAAAAAAAAAAGATTTTTTTACCACCAAAAATCGTCAGTTAACTAAATACAGCCAAAACATTAAAAATAATACGCAAGCCTATATACAAAGCATGTCAAGATACATTTTTCAAAACTGTACAAAAATAAAGACACGCAAATGTTCACGATTTTTTTTTTTTCTATATACACAATTATTAAGATACGCCATTGGTGTTACATTTTTAATTATTATTATCAATTAAATCTATTGCTAAATCTTTCTAATGTAAAAAATTTGACTCCACTCAACGTACTGTCCGCTAAAAATATAAATACATGAATGGAAATAGTTGATTGTAAAGATATTCTCACACACATATAAAGTATATAATAACTATTTATTATTATATAGATGTATATAAATAGGCACAAAATGAACAGTACCGTGTGCCTATGTAAAGCTTTCTTGTTAACACTACTTATTATAGAGGCGAGGGGTATAAGTCCTACAAATTAACCTTTATTTATGATACCTATAGGGCTTCTAATACCGATGTACCTTTATACCGAAATCCTTATTACCACAAAAATAACACATGATCGAACAAAGATACCAGATAGTCACCATATGTTTCCCATTAAAAACAATTGATGTGTATTAAACGAGGCTTTTAAATAAATTATTTATTTTCTGTAGCAAATAATATATTTATTTTATAACTAAATCCATAACTGTCTCCTAGTTAACAAGAAATCCGTTATTTTAAATACCCGGTTATTAATGTTACGGTATTGGTAAGTACCGGTATTTGAAACTCTAGTTCCCTACTACAAATACACACACATAATTGAGATGACAATGATTGTGCAAACATTTATGTCAATCAAAATTCATTTAACATTTATTTATCTGAACTACATACGGTTTCTTGGTTTCATATAAGACCGAGGCGTACAACCAGAAAACATATTTTAGTGATATGAAAAAACTGGTAATGTAAATTTGCATGTGAGTGTGTCATGTAGTTTATTACATACATGTAGTTTTATCAGATTAGATTTTTGGGCCTCTGGGCCATTTCAATTGCTGTATCCGCTTTGCTGGGAGGGAAGTCTGAAACCGCTTTCTTACTGCCTCCTATTTCTTCTGATTAATTTCGTTGCGGGTCCCAAGACAGCCGGTAGGGTGTCCGGGTACAGCCTGTGCGTCATTGCACAGCTGCATTATTCGTTGATTATTCGATCAAAGGATGCCAGTGTTGATCCTGATGAACAGGAGTTGCAGTGGTGGGACAGAGTGGCGGGTGTGACCCGAGAAAAAAAAGGTTGTTTTATTTTAATGTTAAGGATAGTTTTTTCATTCAAATATTTGCACAAACGTCGTCACCTTCCTCAAAATCTACTTCCCTACAACTTGCAAAGAAATATCTATTGTTAGTTAACTACGAGAAAGTAATTTGTGTCCAGAACAGAAAACACTTTGTGCAATGCGCTTAATATCTTTAAAGAAAAAGCTGCCAAAAAAATTAGGACAAGTATTTTCATATTCGACTTGGTAACATATAAATGTCATACATAAACAATTTAAACAGAAATGGCACAATCGAGCCGCCGAGAACTCTTTTAAATATACAATTTTATAATTCCTTCGTATAATCCTTTAATTTAAAATAAATTTTAAATTACAAAGCACTATAGTTTATAAAAATTAAAACATCAACTCGGAAATATCTTATTCACTTTCACTTACATTAAAATTGCTTTTCATCGATCAGGCTCTACTTTTATTAATTTTTTAAACTTTGCAATTGACCACGTCAATATCAAACGTGAAGTCAAGAGATCTATTAAATTAAAATGTCATTCAATGGTTAATTTAGATTATTTTTAAAGATAATAATTGAATATAAATTAAATATTACTGACATCACATTACTTTAAAGTTTCCATCTTGATTTTTGATATTTTTCTTGATTTGAATAATGTTTTCTCTGTTCTATATCCAAGCCAACAATCTGAGCTTTTATTTCAGACAAGCAAAGCAATTATTCATATAACAAAAACATATATTACATAAATAAATTATGTAATAAATTATTTGTTTCGACAACTTACATAATATAGTATGTAATCTTAACTTACGAGATACGTTTATGTACCATTTAAATATACTTTTTTCTTTACAAAACTAAGGCATTTCTGAGTAAAATATTTCTGGTTTTTAAAACTAAAATGTGATAAACGTAAAATGCATTGGCCAGCAAGTCATGTGAACAAACAAGTCTACGACTGCAATTGTTTATGGTATTATTTACAACAAAAACATTAAAACTTCAGCTACCCTAGTATTAAAATACAAACAATGAATCTTATATGCCAATTTTTTGGCAACCTATTTGAATAACATTGTAAGGCTTGGACATTATTTCACGTACGAATGCAAGCACGCACGCACGCCACAGTGCGTGTTAGTTACAATATATTCAATTTACTGAACAATACCACAAACAATTACCATGTCATAAATTTACACAAAACGTTAGTCCTTCTTTACTACCATTTAAATAACAAGTGTCAAAGTGCGAACTGAAAATTCTCTTTCAGCTGTTTAAATCAAGGATTACCAGTTTTTCAAATTTTGATATTTGATAGGTAGTTTGAAATGTTTAAGACTCATTGCCGTATTATTGAATAAGACGATTCCAATCTCGAACGAGCCATTTTAACTACACTCGAATTTTCTATAAAAATTGACAAAAAGACAATTTCCTATAGATTATTTGACAGAATGACAGGTCTCTAAGTTATATACAGATACAGTTAAGCTAGGCTTGAGGCCTAAAAATCATTCATTAAATTAGTCGTAATCCTTGATTTAACTTGTCGAGACAAATGTTTTGATGTTGATGACATCCGTCAACTTATGCGCAATTCAAAGCGGTTTAGATGAAAACTGTCATTGACATTGATGTTTATAACTGACACCCATCATTTCAATTCTACGCCGCTTACAACATTCACTGTAATTTTTAACTTGGAAAGAAGGTTTATTTCAAAAATTACATTACATAGTGTGTAAATGTCAGAATCTATATAAACGACATCATTCTCTATTAAAACATAATAACTTGGTGTGAACTTGTAAGATTTGAGTTTAAAGTTTAATGAATGTGAATAAAATTTAATAGTTAGTTTCAGTTTGTGTTTTAATAAGCCGATTTCATGATTAGTCAGTGACAGAATGAAGTAAGCGACATTTAAGAATTCGAGTGGAAAACGAAAAAAAACCGTGCAGAACCAATTTCTCTCTATTTCTATTATACATAGAAAACATTCAATCACAAACCGGACTCGCTTCATCTCACTACAGAACTCTATCTTGACTTTTGTAACCTACAATTTCGACGATTTTAATTCTAAAATCACTAGGAAAGTTCTCACCCTCCGTAGAAGCACTTTCTAGAGGGTTTCATGTATTCTTTTTAATTTCTTATTTTAACGTGTTCACTTTCACATTGTTATTGTATTGTCCATTTGTCACTCCTTCCAACAGGCTTGTGGTGTTACCTGCAACAATCGTTCAAATTCAAGTTACAGATGTAAAGGTGCAAACGCTTACGAGCACGAATTTTTGTAGAGGACCAACTTACGAGCATCGAACAGACGCAAACCGAACGACTATGCTCCGGTCGGTTTATTGTCGGTTTATGACGAACTCAAAGTAAACAGTTAGAGATTCGTTGTACATCTATATTTGATGCCACGAATACCGGGCGCAGAGCAGCTCCACTCTAGCTTAGCGTATTAATAAAAGATATCACTTTCCATCAGGTAAAAAGACCTAGTAAGTGTCAACACATCCCAGAGCACAACAGCGGGAAGATTTCAGCATCGCTGTGCCACATTAGCGGTTATAGAATCTTTTTTTCTGATGACCACCAGTGGGTAACAAATAGTTGACAAGTGAAATAGACAATGATATATTTAATAAAAATAATAACCACATCACGAAATGATCGTCCGACGAGATCACGATGCGCTGCCGCGGCTTTAGTTGTGTACAGTGTGTATTGCGTGGTTATACCTAGTCAGTGTCGGAGTGGTCGTTGAGCGCGCCGCGCAGCTTGGACAGCGCGCGGCGCGTGCTGGGCGTGTCGTCCTCCTCGTCCGACGAGATCACGATGCGCTGCCGCGGCTTTAGTTGTGTACAGTGTGTATTGCGTGGTTATACCTAGTCAGTGTCGGAGTGGTCGTTGAGCGCGCCGCGCAGCTTGGACAGCGCGCGGCGCGTGCTGGGCGTGTCGTCCTCCTCGTCCGACGAGATCACGATGCGCTGCCGCGGCTTTAGTTGTGTACAGTGTGTATTGCGTGGTTATACCTAGTCAGTGTCGGAGTGGTCGTTGAGCGCGCCGCGCAGCTTGGACAGCGCGCGGCGCGTGCTGGGCGTGTCGTCCTCCTCGTCCGACGAGATCACGATGCGCTGCCGCGGCTTTAGTTGTGTACAGTGTGTATTGCGTGGTTATACCTAGTCAGTGTCGGAGTGGTCGTTGAGCGCGCCGCGCAGCTTGGACAGCGCGCGGCGCGTGCTGGGCGTGTCGTCCTCCTCGTCCGACGAGATCACGATGCGCTGCCGCGGCTTTAGTTGTGTACAGTGTGTATTGCGTGGTTATACCTAGTCAGTGTCGGAGTGGTCGTTGAGCGCGCCGCGCAGCTTGGACAGCGCGCGGCGCGTGCTGGGCGTGTCGTCCTCCTCGTCCGACGAGATCACGATGCGCTGCCGCGGCTTTAGTTGTGTACAGTGTGTATTGCGTGGTTATACCTAGTCAGTGTCGGAGTGGTCGTTGAGCGCGCCGCGCAGCTTGGACAGCGCGCGGCGCGTGCTGGGCGTGTCGTCCTCCTCGTCCGACGAGATCACGATGCGCTGCCGCGGCTTCACGCCCGTCGCGCCGCGTGTCATGCGACGCGACACCGGCTTGTCCCCGTCCCTTGCATCTAGAGAGAGACAAACGTTCATATCTTTCGCTAAACCAAAGAAAACAATTTCACCCACTAACATTTTGTATTTTCCGAATAAACAATACGAAAATATAACAAATAAAGTAGGTATTCCGAATTTTCAACTAGTAGAAGGTAGGTGCGACAAAATAACCATCTTCTATCTACACATATTATAAAGCAAAGTCCTCCGCGGCGTCTGTCTCTCTGTTTGAACACTACAAACCGGATTCTAAAAACGGATTTAACGTAGGATTCTTGAGAATGGTTTTAATGTACATTTCGTTAAAGTTTTGTGTAAATTGATTGAAATATGACAATGATTGTTAAAGAAAATTAATGAAAAAAAAACAAGCCGTCTGGGAGCTTTGATAGAAAACGCTGCCTTAACCATTTGAAAAATATCAAAACAATGTATGGTGAAAATGTTTACTTTTTAAAGGTCTACAAAAAAGTCCGGGATTGCATATGCCTATCATTAAAAGATAGCTTACTACACCCACTTCTAAAACAATATTTCGTATAAGTAAGTACTGGTGACGTTATTGAGGCTTTTAAATTTGTTAATCAAAAAAAGACTGAAGATTAATGGGGTATATCTGTAAAAGTAATGAGTAATATTATAAAAACTATTGCAACCCGTCTTGCTAATATTTTTTACAGAGAGATCATGAAGTATTTCCAGATAAAAATTTTAAAATACAGCAAAATAATACCTTTGTATAAATCGGGCAATAAAACGACTCAACAAACTACCGACCAACTTCGATATTTTTGTTTGAACAATTAGTTTTAAATAAAATTCTAAAACATTTTAAGTTGGATTAACTAAATATTATTCTAATACTAACATATAAATATCATTCTAGGATAACAGTTTGGATTTACTAAATATCATTCTAATACTGATTCAGGAGTATCTCTACCAAAATGTATATTTAAGAAAAAGGGAACAGTAGAAAGCCTCGAGGGATGCTATTGGTGTCTTCAGTGATCTCTCAAAAGCTTCTGATTGTGTTGACCATCTCACATTAATTTACAAGCTCAGACACTACGGATTAACAGGTAAATCACTCGAACTTGTGCAATTTTATTTTAAGCAAAGGACACAAATAGCTGACATTAAAGGTTGAAAATCCTCAGTCCTCACTACGCAAGGGTGTTCCACAAGGCTCTATCCTTGGTCCTTTTCTGTTTCTTACTAATTTGTAGGTCGTATATGTACGCGTGACTTAAATATCTTTGGTAACGATACTTCTTTAATTTTCTAGGCAGATAGGAAGCTTAATAACTACTTACAAATAAACAGTGCAATCTCAAAGGTTCTTTAACGGTTCACTTCAAATAACTTGCTTCTTAATGGAAATAAAACAAAATGTATTAAATTTTCTTTCCGCAAAATCCACTTCAAATGAAATATGAATAAAGAAGGCAAAATTAGATTTCATAGATTTTGGCATAAACATTAGATAGTTAATTGGAACACTCATTTAATTCTCTTGCTCGGCTGCTTATGCAGTTCACAATGTAAGGCAGCTTACAGATGTTGCCACCGCGCATCTAGTTTATTTGAGCTACTTTCACAGCTTAATGTCATATAGTAGTATGCTGTGGGCGAAAGCTGCAGCAATAGATTACATGTTTAGATTTAGAGTTGGTTGTTACCAACTCATATGCTTAAAATTAAACAACAATAAATAAATTTCAAACAAGATCCGAACTGTTGACGGTGAAGCCAAGCAATGCTGCTCATATAATTATTCGTCATATAAACATGAGTAACATGTATGTTACGGGCTATCATGGTGCAAATGCATTATGTTACTACAAGAGGTAATTTATAAAAAATCATTTTGATTCGTATATTGTGACATGAGCTTTATCCCATTCTTTCACTCTAGACTATAAGATTTGTATTAGTGGCTAAGTACAAAAACATGTTCTGGGGAATCTGGGGTTTCTTGCTCTTCTTTGCATCTTCCCTTTAATTAATTTTCCGAACCGGTGGTAGAGTCCTTTTTAAGGAAAATTTATTTTTTTTTTGTCGATTTTAAGTACTTTTTTTAAGTTTATGGAATAAAGTTTTTTGATTTTACTTCAAGAGGTAATTTATAATTATTTCATTGTAATTCGCATATTATGACATGAGCGTATCATGTTAGTATAAGTATAGAATAATGATATACATAAATTACAGAATCTGGGGTTTCTTCCCGGTATCTTCCCTAACTTAAATTTTCCGAACCGGTGGTCGAGTAATTTTTAAGAGAAAAAAAAAAATACCATTTAGACAAAAAATCTATTTATACGTCAAAAACTTCGGATTAAGGAGTTTATTTCAATCAAGTTAAAGCACGCTAATTTACATAAACGTTAACTCATGCCGTAATCCCTCGATAGAGGTTGTCAGAGGTGTTTTAACACCTAACACCACATTTCGCATGTTTATGTTGAGTCCCAGTGTAACAGGTTGCGAATCTGTCGCCACTATCCGGGACCATTAAGGAACATGGCGGCTATAAATTACGGTAACCCGAGACTCAAAAACTCGAACTGTCGGGTCGGATTGGTCGGTTAACAAAGGCACGTAACAAACTGAGCTACCACGTCCTAATTTACAATACATTTTATTTGATTAAAAAAAAAACCTAAATTAGAAATGACAAGATGATTTTCAATGTAACATTATGCTTTGTAAGGCAGTGATTTAAAAACACTACTTAAAAAATCCATAGTGTCCAAATAAATAGTATGATTGCCGACGAAGCATTATAGAAAAAGGAAAATTCAGCACTCACCATCTTCATCACCATCATCTTCATCGTCCTCTTGAGGTTCTTTGTGCTTGGCCTTGGCCTCTTTCTTGGCGAGCTTCTCCCGTTCCTTCTTGTCCATCTTGGCGCGTTTCAGAGCTTGGCATTTCTCCATTGACGGCTTCCCTTCCAACCCGGCGGCTATTAACAGATCCAGCATCTTGGCTACGCGCTCTTTGTTCTTTGTACAACCTGTATAACAAAAAAACAAAAAAAAAAGTTTATTTCCTAAATGACTACAGCGTGGGGTTCTTCAGGTCATATCTCTGGTTATGCAAACGTCCATGAGCTACGGTCAGTGATGGTTCTAGGATTGTCATTTTGGGGGGAGTCTAGCTCCTTTAAAACTGACGATACAAAACTGACTAACTTTTTAGAAAACGCTTTTGGGAGGGCTCGCTAATGTTGGGTTTGGATAGAGAAAGAGAACTCTGAGGAACTCAAATGCTTTTGATCCCCTAGATCTGCTAGAAGGTGACTGCTTACCATCAGGCGGGCAGTGATCTTATTTGCCACTTCATTGGTACCAAAACAAAAATAAAATAATATTCATCAGCATGCCAAGACCACCGCCAATGCGTTGTGCATGTACAGGTAAAATAACCTCGTGCCGTTAATTACACTGGTTCTTCAATCCTTCAAAACGAAACACAGCGAACTGCTTCACATTGTAAATAGAAAGGAGGGTGGTATAAACCCAGACGATCTCGCACGCAGATCTACCACCTGTACCTATAGCTTATAGAGCTAGTTGTGTATAGTATAGTTGTGTGATGTACAAGCTATATAATTCACGCCTAAACAACAGATCCAAAGTTGATAAATTTTGGTAGGAAGATTGGTAAATTGTCGGTCAATAAGATAATAATAACATGGTGCTTTTTTTCGCGAAAATAAAACCTAAAAATGTAAAATAGACAAAAAAAAACTTTGGGGAAACCAATAAATCTCTCATTCCATACAGACGCAAGTAAATAAATATAAATTAATGTTACAGATTTTTACCTTCAACAAGCTTCTTATAGTCGAACCGTATCCCTGCGGCCTTGCAGAATTTCTTCATGTCCGTTATCCCATGTTCCCTTAGTTCAGGCGGCACCGGCGGCCGACCGCGCCTGCCGGAGCCCGGGGTCTTCGGGGTCGTGGAGTTCTTGGAGCCGCGTGGTCTACCACGAGTCTTGGCTTTTAGGGGTTGATCCTAGAAGAAAAGACGGGTCGAATAAGGGGCCAGCCAAAAACCAGCTGTATGAATGGTTCTTTAGTGCATACTAATAACATCTCTTACAGTTTTAGAGATACATTTTTTATGGATTTGTTTTGTGTTTGTTGATGTAGCGGTAATGTAAACAAAACTATGTGAAAATTTCCAGTTTATTTCTGTTAACTAACATGATAACAGCCTACTGACAGACAGACGGACAGATGATTAGTATAGTTGTAAGAACCATTTGCCTTATGGATAACGGAACTTGACTAAATTAATATTATTATTTTATCCATGGTCAAAAAATTAGGACCTAGATTAGTAAATTAAAAAAAAACTCACCTCGTCACTGTCATCTGAATCGCTTCCAGATTCCGAATCATCATCTGATGATGATGAATCTACTGTCGTCACCTGAAACAATAATTCCATAATATTACCAGTCAGTCTATGCGTCATTGCTCAACTGCATTATTCGTTGATTATTCGATCAAAGGACGCATCTGTTGATCCTGGCGAACAGGAGTTGCAGTGGTGGGACAGAGTGGCGGGTGTGACTCTAATTAAATTTTTACCACTCAACATAAAAATGTAATCTTAGGCATTTATACTGCATTCCACGAGTCGAATAAAGGAAAAAGGTCATATTCTTATTATATTCATATTAATATTTATTTGTGGAAACGGGTACAGTACATAGATGTTTAGAATAAATTACATTCTCCGAGTCCTGCTCTATTAAGAGCTTACAATTATAACGTTTATAATTCAAACAATATCAATTTTTGATTGTCATTGGTACCAAATAATAAAAAAATTAAAAAAAATGCATTAGAATTTGTCACATTCATTACAAATTTTGTACAAAATTAAATTACAATTACATTTAAGCTCGCATTTCATTGGTCAATACGCTCTGTCAGTGTGTCTACCATGAGTTAGTGTAGTTTTGTTACACGTCAGGTTACATTGATTACTAAAGTGATTTTGAATGAGCGTTCTTAATTTATCATAAATCCGTTAGACGCGCATTAAAATGATTCATACAAATTTGTAACTCCAATCGAAGGTAAAACTAATGGTAGGCACACATAGCAACGCAATAAACAAAGTCAGTCAGGTTTGAGGAAAGGTATTCATTAGCATTGACTTTAAGCGCGTAAAGACAAGAAGCTTTAGAAGCTCATTTTGTGAAATGGACATCAGATTTTGTATTATCATTGGAAAAAACGAAGTTAGTCTTAAGATATCATCTCTTGAACCAGTCAGGGGGGTTTTAAATAGAGTATTTTAAAATGGTCAGCAAATAATACATTTTTGTAAGTATCTCAATTTTGTAGTACACATATTCTGACCAAAAATATATTTTTAATGATTCCAACAATTTTTTAATACAATTAAGGTGGCAAATAAGCATACGGCATGATGGTAACAAGTCACCGTAGGTTATGGACGTTTGATGATAAATTACCTCAGCTGTAAGAATTCCACGAGCTTGCAGCTTGGCAGCGGCCAGTTTAGCAGCAGCAGCTTTCTGTGCTGCTATCTGTGCAGCTTGGGCAGCTAACCTCTCCCTTTCAGCGTTAGCATCGTAGTAGTTGTACAGCACGGGCAGCGGGACCGGTACGTCGCCGAAGTAAACCTCGTTTGGTATGTGAGATGAATCCAAGCAGTCATCACTCCATCGCCTTTGCCAAAAAATATATTTTATTTAAAGAAAACGGAAAATTACGCAAAGCTCGGAGCAGAGAGCCCACTAGCACATGGCATAACGTAAACAATCCATCAAGATGCATAATGTCAAGTTTAATTTAGTTATTATATTGTAACAATTACAATAAACGCCAGTGCTACCCTCTGACGCGAGGACTTTGCAGTATTACTTCTTAGTGTGGCGGTTAAGTTTGATTTTCGGAGAAGGGCTTCACACTTTAATGTTGATTCTATTCTGTGTTACTTACACTTGCAAAAAATCAAATATATAAGTAAAAAACAAAGAATACGTAATAGTCCATGTATGGCGTATAAGTAATTTTACATGCATGTATACGCCATGTTAGATTAACATAGACATTATTGTAATAAATCCAATATACCAGAGAATATAAACTGCTGAAACAGTTTTATAATAAATCCAATATATCAGTGAATATAAGGCGCTGAAACAGATTTTTTTTCTCTCTGTCATAACAGCGAGAAAAGAAAGAGATAGCTTCTTTTTGGTGCCCGTGTTGCTCCTGTGTTCGTGTGCTAGCCCTGCTGTATTGTATAAGTGTTAATATGTTAACAATATAGGGCAGCAAAGTATGTGACCTCCTGAACTGTATCCCGCTGAAGTCCTTCCTGAAGGGGCGTATCGCGTACTGGTAGCCGGGCGCGCGGGGCCGCGGCGCGGGCGGCGGCGCGCGGGGCGCGGGCGGCCGCGGGGCGCCGGCGCGGGCCCCCGCCACGCCGGGGGGCTTCGGCTTGTTGGTCGAGCCCTTTGGACGACCGCGCTTCTTTGGCTGCCGACGGAAAACACATATAAGGATAGTCAGTAGTGATATTTTGGATGCGATGCTGTAAATAACTATCGGTCAAGCCAAAATTACAAAATAAATATTACTAAAAATAAAGAAAATTTCTTTGTTAAAGAACGAAATAGATATTTTACTTAAAAATAGCATACTCAGCACAATACATGCGTTAACGCAACCTTGTTAATTGATTACTCTCTTTCTACAAAAGAACAACGAAAGGTAATTATTCAACTAACTGGATATATAAATTCGTCATGTTCTGTTTTTACAATTTGAAACTAACAAACATGGTGAACCAAACAACTTTGAATGTCGATGGTGAAAAAGTTGATCTTCAACATTTTTGAACACTGACCAAAATTTTTTTGCTCAAACGAATAACGAACCCATAAATTTTACTTTTTGCTAATCCCGGTCGGGATCCCACTTCATCTACAACTGGGATTACTCCAGCAGAAAGTCCTTACGGGATCCCGGTATTACGTTCCCTAACATTATCATTATCATTATAAAATTTAAATATTTAATGTAATGAACAAATGCATGAATTATAAAACAAATACTAACATGAAATGATTTCTTTACTTAATGTTATCAAGTCACTCACCTCTGATCCCGGGGTGGATATTTTCCCTGGTACCACTGGCTTGGTCGCCTCTGGACTGCTGAAAGGCTTTCGTTCTAGCTCACTAAACAAATATATAAACAAGTTATATTGGACTATATTAAAAAATAAGTCGATTTGAAAGTGCTTATTTTAAGTCTATTCCAATAAATAACATCTTGACTTTGAATAAAATTACAGTTTTGTGAAGAATAAAAAATCATCTAAATCTAACGAACATGCATACGGTTACCGTTAAGATTTATGATAACAAAACTAAGAGTAGATGAACACATAAAACATTTAGTATACCAAAATATCTAAATCTAAATTATCAGACGTTCTGTCAACACGAAGCCAAAATTACTCAATCTCGAAAGCCGAAATTGGCTGGTAGCTCGTATATATTTAGGCGATGCCAGGACATAAAAAAGTATTTTGAAATTCAACCCTTAAGCGGGAAAAACACGGGATGAAATTTCGTTTGAAGATTACTCAAGAAATGCAGCCGCGAGGCGTTTTTTAGACCATTTGGATGTTTATAAACACATATACGTTAGTATAGACTACATAATATGAATGTTCAGACAGTTACCTTTTGTCTCCCGTCGCCGCTGCACTGTCAGTAGGTCTCAGTTCACTGGGTTTATCTGTCAACGCGACAACTTTTTTCGCTTCTGAAACAAGACGCAGGATATAATTATTGTTTTTAATTTATTTAATAACTTTTCCCCATGGTTGGATGAAATGTAATAAAATAGAACGACAAATCGGCTATTACGATGCAATTTAGCAAAGTAACGTGGCAGGTTTGAAAGAACTATATATTAATTAGATTAAAACATATGTACCTACGGGAACCTTTTAAATAAAGTATTTCAATTGAAATGGCAGGGTTCTGGCTGGACGAATCCCATATAAAACGTAAACGTACTGCCTATAACGACTATCGGATGCAGTTCAAATGTAATATTTTAAAGTAAATAATTACAAACCTGCAGGTTGCTCAGCTAATTTGTCGACTCCACTCAGCTGAGTTTCATCTGAAAATAATAAAATGTCTTTCAATAAAGGTTAACTAACAAATGAAAAAAAATACATACATACTTTTTAAGTTAATGTTTTACGAGATAGTTGGCAATATTAAAGTTATCGCAAGAATAAGATATGAAAAGATTAGGTTGTTGGGTATGCACTTTGCAATTAAATTGAGTACATCTTACAGGACATTATATCAAAAATACCTGACATAGTTTAAATACACACCTTTATGTTGTAATTCCGGAGGTTTCTGAATGTCGACGATAGGTGCCGGTATATCTGTTAATGAATTAACAAAAAATTACCTAATTTATTTTTAAAGTACAAATGGGTATGACTTTCCTGTGACATGTTTAACTTTAACATGTGAATAGTGGAGGTTATTTAATATCTTATTATATTCTAAGTTGACCTTTGATTTATTTTGTCATGTATTTATTGTAATGTATGTGAAATGACGTGGGGTTTACCTATCCCTATTGGAGTGTGTTTATGTGCATTCAGTCATATAAGTATTCGATTTATATACTTACCTATAGGCTTATCTATTTCTGGTTTGTGTGCAAGCTGTGCTACGTCATCGGGTTTGAATATATCTGTCTTTATCTTGATTTTCGGCTGGTCCAGTTCTCCACTCTGAAACAAGTCAAATTATAAATACTAACCTAATACTAATACTATATTTCAATAAACTTTTGACAGATTGGGCTCATTTTCCTATACATTAATTCTTATTGCCTTATTAATCTGCCTACAAAATTTCAAGACGATATGATTAACGACACTTGAGTTGTCAGAGAACAAACATTTATACATACAGACAGATTCCGAAATCTTCTCCTGACTTTACTCTAGCTTAACTCTTAAAGATGCATGATATGGTGGTCATATTTTAAATGTTTAAAAAAGTTATGAAAAGCTATTTCCAGTAAAATATCTTTGAATGGAAGCAAAACCTGTTTTCTGGATTAGTTTTTTATCTATCTGTGTAATATTTTTAAAGTAAAAAATGCTGCTGAGAACTTAAAGCATAAACAAAGAGAAAACCAACAACTCTATGATAATGTAAATAATTCAAAGAGGTCTGAATTAGGACAATAGCTAAAATAGAGAGGAGATTAATATTACCATGATTTCATTCTCAGGGTGTGGTCGTTTCTGTGCCTCTGTGGGTTCCAGCTTGATCTCTGGCTTGAGCTGTTTGACATCGAGAGGTTTTTGTGTGTCGAGCGGAGGCAGCAGGTGCTGAGGCGGCCACCCCGCTTTATGGACCCCTACATCCGCTCCATAACCTTGAACTTAAGAAATGTCACATTTTAACAACAAAAAGTTTAAATGTTACTTTATGATTAGCTTTGAATTTCTTCTAAGATGTCAGGTGTTGCCATTATGTGAAACAGTTATCACTTATAAGAAATAGGTTATTTTGTCAAAATTAGTGCTAGTAGATATTAGTACATTTGCATCAACAACTTTATTAAGACACGGTCAAGAGAAAATTTTCCAGCAGTGAGGTGCTATTTATTACAAGATGAATGATAGAAATTCTTAAAGATCCTTTCTTAATTTAAAATGAAGGATGGAGTATCATGAAAGAAGAATAAATTAAAGGCTTGCTTCTTTATGAAGGGCTTAAAGATTTTTCCAAAAATGTCAATGGTTGAATAAAAGAAAGAGATTGCTAAAAATATAATGAATTGAGATATATTACATAAAATAAACTAAGCCATGTAAACTGAGTAGAAAATGAAAGATGACACTTGGTTACTTACCCATGAACTTACCCATATGGGATTGGGGCATGTGAAGTTGAGCTTGCGGAGGCTGCTGCGGGGGAAAACTCTGGTGGTGGGGGTAGTTCTGGTGAGCCGGGGGAGCATAGGATAGGTTCTGGGGGGCGTAGCTCCCGGGTGGAGGGGGGCCATACGCCGCAAACGCGTCGGGCGGCGGGTAGTGCGTGTTGTAAGCGTTCGCATAAGGCTGATATGGTATTTGATGGCCATTGTCTGGAAAACAAGCAGGGCAATATTATAAAGTTATTTTTAACTAATCTGGGTAATAGTATTAACAATGTTGTTTAGGGTCTCTGCCTCAGTTAAGACTGTTCCATATATATGTATAAAATTATTAATAAATTATTTTAACTTCACTATAATTAATTTATAATAATAATAATCATGCAATTTAGGTCTATCAATAAAATCACATTCAGGCATTGTTGATTGTATGCACTTCTATTTATTTATCTGTGGTGCCATTAAATACTGTTTAATGTTCAGAAATCTTACCAATGAAGTTGAGTGGTTTAGTTCCAGCTATTGCAAGTATCCATATCAATGAAAGTATTTCTAAGTTTTATGATTGGTTTCCTATGCATTTATCTAGTTATTTATTATGTACTAATATGTGACTTGCACCTTATTAATAAGTGACTTGAGTTTTTTTCTTACATTTTCCCAAAACATTTTGTACTAATAACAGATAGTAATGACACCAATTGTATAAATCTTTCGTAATTTTTCGCTTGTCTTATTGGCGGGATAGTAAAATGTGTATAACGTACCCATATAGTTGAGCGGCAAACCGTTTCCTTGGACAACTCCGTGCCCGGGTTCACCTTCCATCCGCAACCGCTTCTGGTTCATGGCTCTTTCAGCCTCATAATTCATCTTGCAGGACTAAAAACAGAAACCACGTATACAATCACTAACCCTCCACACACCAAAGAACATTTTCACATAAATATCACTACGATAAACGAAATAAACGAGTATATTAAGCTAATTGTGACAGACGCCAACCGGACGCTAAGCACTAAAAACAGGTTATAAGACCGTATAAGCAAACACAAGCGTACCTTTGTTGGTCGCTGATTGTTATTGATTTTACTTAATTGAACCACTCAGAACCTTTCTAGCGATGATTTGGTACATAATAGACCACAATATTAAGTCAAAATAACTGTTGCATACAAAATATGCATGAAATTATCAATGTAATGACAGAAAAATTAGAAAAAAACACAAGTGAAGCAAGCGGAGTTCGAAGTATTTTTTTTCTCATTCTTTCTTTTTTGTGTTTTTTGTCACACCTATGGCAACACTAGAGTAGCATTTGCAAAGACACTTAACGAAAAAATATTGATAGAATATTGAACCTGTAAATCGAAAAATTCTTTGAAAAGATAAAAAAAAGACATAAATTGTCAAGCGAGAGTTGTATCTACCGACACGCATGGTTTTTTGTTGCTGAAATAATTAAATAAACCCCAAACAATTGGGGTTCTTTGGGGTCCACTTCTATTAAATACTTAAGTTACATATAGTGCAATTGGAAATGAGTAAGTGATTCAACTTTTGAAATAATCCTGATTCTAAAACATGAATGGCAGTTTGTTACAAAACATGCAAACTTGATGCAAACACATTTTTTAACTTAAGTAAGCTGAGCTTAAGCCTTTCGAAACAATATTTCTTAAAGTCGAAGTTTATTAATTTCATATTTATTGATGAAATAAATAATCCAAAGGAATGCTATTGTATATCATCAGCATATCAAACAAGGATTTCCAGACATTCCTCAATTCACTATATTTTTCCATGACACTGCGTAGTCAGGAGGCTTAGGCAGGCACAGTGAACTTTCAAGGTAGTTTGTCTGGGAAAATAGATTCTTGTTTGTGTAAATGTATGTTCCTAACTACTTTGTAGGGAAGATCCCTAGGATAATTAAACAGTGTTTATTTTAATATATTAGATTTAGGTAAACTCAGATGACACTTAAAACTTTATCCAAGTAACACTATCCCCACCCACACTCTCCGTAGTCTCTCACCACTGGATCCAGGGGGGGGAGACTAGGGAGCCGAAGCACCCTGCTGAATTCTTTGGAATTTTAGCCCTTACTTAGTTAAACACACATAAACATAAACTCACACAGCATTTTGAATGTTCATGTGAGTTGCAGTGTGACAGGTTGCAAATCTATCGCCGCTATCCGGGCACAATGAGGAACATGGCAACTACAATGTACAGGAACCCAAGACTCTAACCCTCATCTTATTCAAAACCCAAAATTAGTAAAGTCAAGCCCCCAAAGAGTGTTAGTAAAGATCATTTTGTAAAGGGGTAAACCATCCAGTCCCCCCCTAAACTTCATTCCTGGATCTGCCACTGAATGTACTATATTATAATATAAGTGTCATCATATATCATTGTAACTAACTTCAATGTCTATCTAGTAGGCACATTCAACTACATATAACATCGCTACATCATTAAATATATAATTAGATTTAAATGATAATAAATACACATTCATATATCTTGTACTCATTAATCTATTGAGTTTGTTGGTAAGATTACATTATGAGTTATTTTGTTACAGCTGCAAATCAGGAAGACATTTTTAAGAGAGAAATCATGAGTTTTGAAATGTTTGGAAGTATGGAGGACATCAGCTTGTGAGTACACAGTTAAATACCTACTGTAATTTTCCTGTAAGATTTTTGCAAGCAGACCAATGGTTTAGTCTTTTATTTGTGTTTGATCCTTTTGGATTGATTTCGAATTTTGTAAAAAATGTTTTAATAGTAATTTTTTTTTAAAGGGTAGCCATTTCAGCCATAGTTTATCTAATATCAGTTTATTACTAAAAGCTTAAAAACATCAATACTAATTAAAAATATAAATTCATTTATATTTTTAATATCAGTTGTTTTAGAAAAATAAACTAGTATATATTTGTTACAATGTTATCTTAACTATTAATATAATAAGAAATGATCAATAGATATATCTACTTATTGAGAATGTGATACCATTCCTTGAAACTGTATGATGCAATTTTAAAAAATATCGCAAAGAGGTCACTTAGTTTTTTGACCTCTAAAATAAATCTCAAATGAGTGACTCACAACTTTTCTAAATATTTGTCGTAATAAATTACTATTCAAATCATTGCTATGGTTTTATATAAAACTAGCCAAGGAATGTTAGCTATGCACAACTAACAATTGTCAAATTTATAAATATATCTGTTTGAAATTGTGCAACATCTTATGTCTAATAAATTACACACACATAATTCAAAATAGTAAGATAGAAAAACTGAATTAAGTTAAATAACTGAACATGTGCTGTGACTTGTAATATATGGGACTATACACTCAAATTGTAGCTGTCCCAATTTAATTCAACAACTTGTTATAGGGTACTTGTATGGATGAGGATCAAGAAACTTCTGTATAAAAGAAGAATAGGATCAGTAGTCTTGCTAAAACTCGATAATAGCTGAAACCAATTTTTGGATTAATCTCTTTTTGATTTTTACATATGTACTTCTGTTTAATTCCATTTCCATATATTTAATTATACAGAAGTCCACTAGCAGACATACGTCTGGAAGACATTGTGCTGCCTCCGTTGTCTCCGCACCTCCAAGATGAGGCCACCCTTGATGCCGTCACTAAATACAAAGTAATTTCCCCACAGGAGTTCCCTGTAAGTTTACTGACAAGATGTTTTTCTGTTTTCATGAAGTTTTTATCTACGAGAGGGATGAACGCATTTGATCTGTTAATTTAGAGAAGTTTAAAGTGTATTTGATTTTTTTTTTGTTTTGTTAATCTTGTTTCTAATGGTAAACAGGAAAGAGTAACTGTTATATTGCTAAAGGAACAGATGTCATGAAAAAAATAATTCAAATTTAAATGTTACCAATTAATAAAATAAAAATTAAATTAAATTATTATTTTATTTTAATAACGCTATAGCACCTGGCATTTTGTAATTATTTCTATGAACTTTCTTTACTGATAAGCGCACCCACTGTTACCAAAGAGGGAAAGTTTACATTTTAAACTATGATATCCTAAGACTTGCCTAAATTTAGTGATTTGTCTGTATTTCTTTTAGGGATGAGTGTGTTTATGGTTAACATTATTTATTGTTCAGCACTCACCGCTTGGACCACCAGAGAGAACAAACTTCCCGGGAGATCTCAACTTTGCTGTAGAAATCAATGCAAAAGACATTCACAAAAAGAAATATTTGGTGAGGTTCTGTCAAAATTCTACTACCAGCATTAAATTTATAAGATACATAACTATTATAATATAACTATTACTCACTCACTAGGAGACTAAACACTATTCAACTTTCAAACCGAAAATTTTATAAGGCTGTAGTTAGAAGACATCAACTATATTTATTTTTTAACTCCTAAATAATGGATGATGAATAAAAAATGAAAAAATAAAATTATTATTTTTTGTTTACTAATCATTTCTTAAGCTGAACCCATCAGCGGTCAGAGTTCTATGTTCAGCGTTCCGTGTTCACTTTAAGCTGCAGGGGGGCTTGGAATTTTTCACACCAAAAACGATTAGACGGCGACTGCCAAACTGAAGCAAATGTGATCTCGGAACGGAACTCTGAACGCTGATCGCGCGCAGTGGGTTCGGCGCCTTAGATGTATCCATAAATTTCCATAATTTCTTTTCAGTATTCACACAAATTGAACCGCATCTACGTAGACATAAAGTGCAACTTCCCGGTTCAGTTCAAATGGGATGGCACAGCTGCTCCGGGGCCAATGTACGTCAGATCTACAGTTGTGTTCTCTGACAAGGGACAGGCAGAGAAGAGAGTGGAACGATGTCTTCAGCACACACATGAGAGCACCAATGCTAGTAAGATAAACAAATACATACAACTGGCTATTCATAAGCTTCTTCATCAGCTGGAAGTACAATGCAAAACATTTTTTTTTTTTTTGTTAGAACATCATGAGCAAACAAGTAGACGGTTTTGCCACCTATTGACACGACGATGTCCTTGATGTCTCGAACCCAAAGGGCACCGCCAATGCTTTGCTCATGTAGAGGTAAAGATGTTATACCTCTCGTGACGGTAATTACACTGTTAAGTGTTTCTTAATATTTCTACTAGAGTAATCCTAGACTACTTGCGGCCAGTGGCTTCTTAAAAAAAACTAAGAGCTTAAAAAGCCACAGAGGCTTGATTGTTTTGCTATAGTGGTAAGTATCCTTCTATTCATTCATTTCAGATATAAACCAGCAGATAGTTAAGAATGTGCTCCACTCGGCAAGAGAGATGAACACCCAGGGTGTGTTCTACTGCGGGGACCCATGCATCCCTGACTCCTGGTTCTCGGTACTAGTACAGCTCTCGGCAGCCACCAGCGGCTCCTCCACCCATGCTTACCAGTTCGTCTGCAAGAATTCCTGTTCCACTGGCATCAATAGGCGGTCGATTGAGATTATTTTTACGCTTGAAGACTGCGCGTGAGTATTAGTTTGTAAACTTAATTCATTACCTTAGTAATGAATGACGTCTTAACGTCATCTTGTATCACACGTCCCAAGTAAAGCTAAATAAAGTAGTTCAGTTAATATAAACTGCAAAGTTAATGCGAATATTAAATCTGACCCTTGAGCGAAAGTATGCATCTTTTATATTAAACATATCCTTTAAAACTCTTACATTAATAAACAATATCATGAGAGCTTTCTTTTACCAAGTTTCGCCCTCAGCCTGGATTCAATCATGGTACCTTGTGCATATCAGTCGATAATTACACTTTTCATATCCTATTTTTAAATAGTTATGAATTAAGCTACTAGTTTAACTCTCTAAAATGGTTTTTTTTCCAGTGGCAACGTATACGGCCGACAAACTGTAGGTGCCAGGGTTTGCTCGTGTCTCAGACGTGATCTCTCAAAAGACGAGGAGTTGGAGGCTGCGCTGTCTGGCAACAAGCGAGTCGCCACGAAGCCACCACACAGCAAGACTAAAAGGATCAAACTCGAAGACGCTCCAGCTAACACTGACCTGGTCACGCTGCCTCAAGTGAGTTATTTTTTTCATTTTACTAAAGGAAAACTGATAGATAACTTTGTAAATGTGGTTATTTTTACATTATAAATATAAAATCCTTAATACTTTTAGTTATTTGCATAAGTACAGTCTTACGTGATTACATGATTGTGAAACCATGATTTATAAATAACGCAGCGGTCTTCTTCGTGAGGTTTCCGGTTCAAGTTTCGGTACTGGTTGGTTTATCTTAAAAACATGGGTTTGTCAGGGACCATTACAATTAAATGCATTGTTTATAAATGAAAGCAAATAAATAAAGTCATTTTAACAGTTTGATATATTAATAGAAACTAAAAACCTAATACTGTCCAGGGTTATTCAAAGCCAGTATGATTCCAGCCCAATTCCAAATACTAAATACATCGGAGGGCCACAGAAACTACGTCTTTTTGTTTTTGTAAACAAAAAACAAGTATTTTCATTAATTTGTTTTAACAACTATAGTTTTCAAAATGTACAGACCGCGGGCAGTGGCTATCCTTGTCTTGTCCTATACCACACTAAAAAACATTTTTTATCTTTGTTGTTTCAGCTCAGCGTCGTAGGCTCCCGGTCTGTGATAGCAGGTCTTGAAGTAATGCTCAGTATGCAAGAACAAGCAGCCAGTTTCAAGAAAAACGACCAACAAGCATTAGAGACTTATAATAAGTCAATAACTGAACTTAAAAACGCAATAGAACAACTAAAAAGTAAACAAACATAGTTGATACATTTAAGTTTTTTTTCTTACTAGCAACATTCTAACAAACGACTGCTTTATAAGGTTACTTTTTGTTTTTTTTTTTTAAATTAGGTTTTAGTTATTTTTACCTTATTATTCCTTAGTCAAAATGATTGAGATTTTGATCGATTTTTATTTCTTGTTCTAAGTAATGATATACTATTGTAATATCAGGGTGCAAGTTGTTATGAAACAGAATATGATTATGACTTTAAGATGATAATATTTTAATATTGTATGATGCATTCTATAGTAGACCATATCACAACGACAATATAGTAATATTATCACATATACCTAAACTGAAATATTGTTTAAATTACAGTCCTTTATGCAAAAATGTGGTTAAGCTTACAGAGTTGAGTTTGATTTATAAACAGATAGAGATATAGCAAATAATTTTTACAAAATGTATTTACATTTTACTATTTTCACATTGAATACTATAATATTTTAGTTATATAGTTGATTGATGTGTATGCAACTCTATTTTGAAGTATTTCTGTATATGCTCTTTTAATATTTAGAATATTTAAGTATTCTGAATCATGTGCCTATCTAGTGTAAGTTTGTAACTTGGTTTCTATTCTTGAATTAATAGACATATCTTAACTCTCAGTGACATGGTTAAAATATTTTTTCATTGATTTTATATATTTTGATGGTGCTGCCATCATCATGGCAGTAACTAAGTATTATGCCAGTGTCAAGTAATATTTACTATCATGTTTTGATGAGGAATGAAATTATGAATAATATATATGCCAATGTGGGTACTTGTACTGTACACTCCAATAGATAACTTGGGAAATGAAAAGAGATACAATCCCATATCAAATTTAGCTTAAAAAGTGGGTAGATTTCTAATAGTACTCTATCAGAAATAACCACCCAATAAAACATTTAAGCGGTCACTTGATTGTTTATAAAAAATATTAAGTCAACAAGAGTTGCAGAGTTAGTATTTATCTATTAATATAAGCCATAGAAATCATGCACCAGTTCTACACCACCGTTTTTACTTATAGTTTTTATGATCTTAGTTACTGCATTTTAAAATAAATAAGCTCAAATTAATTCTAAGAATTAGTGGAGTACATCTTTTGAGTACATAATTGAAGCTGCATAATTCATCTAAATGCACATTTAAAACAGCCTTTATTTTGTAAACCATAAGGTATTAAGTATTTTTTTAGGAACAATTATGCTTATTTGAAAAGTAGGTACTTTCAAGTCATAAGTACATAAGATTTGTTTAATTTTAAGTATATTTCATAGGATTATGGTGCTGTTCAGCATTTTGATTTATTTTATTTTAATTTCTTTTGTCTTCCTACTGGTGAAACAATTATATTTTTAATTCATGTATGTATACGCAAATCCAAAAAGAATGTGCCTTAAATTTTTATCCGCCTTCATGATAATGAAAATATTTGAATAAATTGATTTAAACACTAATAAGTTTGGTTTATACTCTTAGCTACGAAGAAATTAAAAAAAAAATGTACAAAAGTATGCTAGACCTACCAACCTTAGGGGCTCAACATTACTATATCAAGGACAACTAAGGTGACTAAAGTAGGTAAGGTACTAAGTTTATAAATGTTTATTTTGGTAACTGTTTGTTAATTTGATAACCAGTCCAAAATATGTCAACATATTAATAATTAATAGCTTTGACGAAAACGGGAAAAATTTAAAATGATTTTGTCATCCCCTTATATTGTTCATGAGTACTCTCATGCAGTTAAGTTTGCAGTATATTCGCAAAATTTTTAGTAGCGAATATAAATCTAACAATATACATACGATTTTGTAGAAAAAAAGAAAAACATGTTTGAATTCAACTCTTTATGCATAGATTAACAAAACTAAAGTAATTTTAAATGGCCAGTGACTTGATCAACAATGTTCTTAGGTGCAGGACCAACACCTAGAACAGTTATAGCACTGTGAGCCACTTGGGTCCTCCCATCATCTTGTATTAATGAAGTTATTATGCCCAGCTTCTTCGCGTTGGCTTCAATTTGCTTAAGTTCATCAACAGAATCTGTTTTAACAGCTACTTTGGCTTGTCCAAACTTATGCCAGCATTTTAGCCCCTTAGGATGGAGTTCCTGGGCCTTCTGGAACGCGTCCACGGCTGCGTGGCCGCACTGCGCCGCTATTTTACCTTTTGTCATTTTTAAGTCTGTCCTCACGACTATTACTAACTTGTACTCAGTATTGGTTGCAAACTGAAATATTTCGAGGTTATGTCATTGTTTTGGTTAATTAATTTATAATAATACACTTATATTGTATGGTGCTTAGTGAAATAATTATATGGTTTACCCTTTTAACAGCTTCTACCGCGATTGGTACTGCTGTTGTGTATTTTTTGAACGCTAATACTGTAATACCAAGGCAAAAGCCGCAACCTAATCCTGTCCAAAATGATGAGTCGAATTCCATTTCTATCTAATATTTAGATTAATTTAAGATTAACACTTAGAGTAACTTTCCAACGTTTTGTAGTTTATTAATCAAAGCTAAAGTTTTAGATGATAAATAGTTGTATTATTGTTCTTATTGATAGCGAGCGAGTGATGTACAGATTTTTGACGGATAAGAATTAGTTCAGTTCAGAAATGCATTTTTAATTTCTTTAGAAACACGGCCGATAAATCTTGCAAATATTTTGGTGAATTGCATTTATTACTTGAATACCTACACTTAAATAACTTAATAATTCTGGTATTTGTTAATTTGATATTTTCAATGGCGTCGCCAACCTTTGGCATGGGGGAAACATTGCTGAGCTAGGGAGCTGTTGAGTTAAGAAGTTTGGGAAAGTATGAATTGTAGTTGAAGCACTTGTAGCTTAAGTCTTTTTTAGGTAACTATAATATGTCTGTTACGATCTAATTTCCTAGTCAGGTATATTAAATTTACAAAAACACTTGACATTTTTTATCTCTATAGAGGGCAGAGGAGGTAGCTGCCCCCATTCGCCCATGGCTATTTGAATCCTATTCAAACAATAACAAAGGTTTTGTCAGAATTATATACATAAGTCTGTAAACATTATTTACTAATTAAATAAAAACTTGACTTCATTTTGACCAATTATACTTCATATCAAGTACATAAAAGCTTCTTAACATCATAAAAACCTCAAGATCACAACAGTTTTAGATGCCCAGTAACATTATCTAGAATGAGTTTAGGTGCAGGCCCTATACCAAGAACAGTGACCGAGTTAGGAGCTATTTGAGTCCTTCCTGCATCTCTTATTAAGGATGTTATAATCCCTAATTTCTTAGCATTAGTGGCTATGTTATTAATTTCTTCTAGAGAATCAGTTTTTACTGCAACTTTTGTTTGTCCACCAAGTAACCATTGCTCCAGAGCTTTGGGATCTCTTGTTTGGGCCTTTTCAAAAACCCCTACAGAAGCATGTCCACACTGGGCAGCTATTTTTCCTTTAGTCATGTTCAAGTCTGATCTGACAACCAAAACAACTTTGTATTCTGTTTCTGGTGTAAACTGAAAAAAATAGCTTTATTTTATTTTCTCTTGTTTTAAATGAGTCATTATTTATATAAAGAAAATTAAATCTATTACAATCACTTTTTTGCTAATCACGGATTTTGAAAAATATGTAAATGAAAAATGTAGGATATCAAATATGTTTAGAGAGTATTGAGTAAATTACAACGCTGAAAATAAAATTTAATGTCTTTGTAACCTGTTTTGCTGGAATTCCGGGATTTACTGACTGGGAATCTTTAGAAAACAGTCTCCTGAATGCATAAACTGAAATACCCAAACAAAGACCGCAGCCAAGTCCAGCCCAAAAAGACGCGCTTAATTCCATTTTCATATACAAATCAGTTTATTTTTTAATTAATTCAAACTTGTTTTCATAAACATCACGTAAACATAACCTAACTCAAGCAAGAAGCCGACACCCGACAGCCACAGACTAATCAAAAAGCAAAGCAAAGGAACAAACGAAAACGAAACGAAACAAAACGAAGAACTTTCAAAAACATTTTTAATGTTTACAAGTGCATTTTACATGTTCAGCCAAGTTTAATTTATAAATAAAAAGCACTACGTTTACAGGTTAAATAAGTGTTTTTTTCAAACCTACTTGTTAAGACTTTTTATTTTTGAATATAAATGGATGCCAAAATAATAAAGATTTATTCAGTCAGTTGCTACGCTACGTTGTTATTGTGTCAAAGAAAACTAATCAATAAACGTCGATAAAAATATATTTTACACTAATTTATTTCTACTAGTAAATTAAAATGAAGAAAACAAAGGATCTGGCGCCAATAGCCATTCCTCATGGTCCACCTGTAGAATCTGTTCCAGAGTATTATAAGTCTCTTCTTGAAAGTTCCAACATGGTCAAGTATGTACTAATGAAAAATGGTTCTTATCAGGCCGAGCGAATTCAAGTAAATGAAAGTTCTTGATGGCTCTAGTTATTTTATGGATTTGTAATAAATACCTACTTAACGATGAGATCGCCCATCCTGGGAATTGAATCAGTAGCAAGCTTGTGGTTGGGTAGCCACGGAGGTTCTACTTTCTACTTTTTCTCTATTAGGTACTTGTCAAGTAAGTACCTAATAATTTAATTTTGTAATTTGCAAGACGCATTGTTTCGCAAACCAGTTTTGGATGTAGAATCCTTATCTTTGTAGTTTATACCATATCGCTGCTTAGTTCCTGTGGCATAAGTTCTTACGATACTTACTCAATTCAAAATTAAAAGAGAGCAGAGTCAATGTGGTTTACTTATTTATTCATGAAATATGCTCGTTCATAAGTATTTATATTATTTCATCAGGAAATATCCAGTATGGGATGTGGCACGACCAACTCCTCAGGTTCTGATGGAACAAGCTCGTCGCGCACTTCTAGAGGCTGACAATAAATTAGCAGCAAAAAGAGTAGAAGAGCAAGCCAACAGGCAACTTATGAACAAGAAATGGGCAGAGTTACGTGAAAAAGAATTACTCTTGAAGGAGTCTTTTATTAGTTTTAACAAGGTTCAGTAATTTTATTTACTTATGTTCACTCCACTTTGAAAGTTCTTTTTCACTATAACCTAATGGTGCCTACCTTATTATATCTATTTCTTAGAATACTTGTTGATCTCGCGATCTACGTAGGTACCTACTGCCTGACTGTTTCCTTGGGAACATTTTTTTTACTTTTAAACTTTAAAAGCAAAGTAAAAAGTTAAAAGAGAATCATTGAAATCGGTCCAGCCGTCCTCGAGTTTCGGTGACTAAGGAACATCTCTTAATATTATACTTAAGAGAATAACAATATTTTATAGAGCGAAAATTAAGCGCGTTCAAAAATGAAGTACCTTTACTACGTGGCGTACGAGGACGTGATATTTAAGTTTGTTACGTGCCTTGGTTAACCGATCGACCCGACCCGACAGGTCGAGGGTTCGAGTCTCGGGTTGCCGTACGTTGTAGCTGCCATGTTCCTCATTGTGCCCAGATAGTGGCGACAGATTCGCTACCTGTAACACTGGGACTTAACATAAACATGCGAAATGCGGTGTTTAACACCTCTGCCAACCCCTCTCGAGGGATAACGGCGTGAGTTTATGTGTATTTATGTTACTACGTACTTTCTTAATCCTAAGTATTAGATAAATTTAGTTTATCAGAGAAAATCAAGAGAAACGCGATCGAGCCGAGCTCAAGATGGCAGCTGACGCGGAGGTATTAGAGAGAAAAACGCGGGAAACTGAGGCTATGAAGCAAAGAGTCACCGAGATGGAGGAAGTCCGGGATTTAATGGAGAAACAAGTCCGTGACTACAGTATTTACGAAGTAAGTAAAAGCTGGAGCAATATACTTTCTTATGGACGTTTCCTGTCTAAGAGGATGGTACTCAGGCACCCCACTTTTAACTCGTTCAAGCTAAGTAAGTTGAACCTCGACCTTTTCTTGGAAGTCTCGTCCATGATATCATGGTTAAAATTAATCTGCGATAATTTATACTTACCTATTATTTTTTACTGACGTTCTATCAAAATTTTCACCTAACTATAATCACTATGAATTTAATTTTTATTTAGGATTATCTCATGGCAGTCGTCCACAATTATCCAGAATTTAAACAACCGCTGGATGTCCTTAACAGATATGAAGCACTCGGTAAGTTTATAAACAAAGTGGCTAATTTCTAATTAAATTTCTGTTTTAAATTAATTAAACACGCGAAAAAGATTTTAATCCTTAAACAAAGGTTTAGGCTTCAATTTTTGTTTACCATTAGTAATTCTACAATATTCTTACCAGCTGCCGCCAAAAACACCCTAGCAGAAAGACAGGAGAGAGACTTGGAAATGCTGGAGAATGCTCGCCAGGAGATCGCAGCTCTCACGGAAGAGAAGAAGCTCTTCATCATGGGTCTGAACAACACCCTCGCTAATCTCAGGGTGAGCGTCTCTTATGACAACTAACTACTAACTAGTCACCAGTGATTGTTCGTAGAGCTTTTTTTTAGAATGACTTTCTCAGGATGCATATTATTTCTATATCAAATGTTGTCGAAATCATTTGTCTGTTTAATTGTTTCTGTAACAGACAAATCACCTACATTCAGATTTATTCGTTTGCACAGCGCCATAATCGCAACGGTCGCAAATACAATTTTCCGTTGAAGTTTTCTTCTTATAGACTTACGTCAAATAATTTACCAATTTCAGTGGCGCTACGACAAAGTGAGGAACCGGGTGATAAAGTGGGAGCTGGCCCTGAACCGACTGAAGGAGACTGCTGCTCGACGACACGTTGAACTCTGCCACGTGAGGTCTGCAATATGGGGTCTTTACGTGAAGATATGCAAGCACAAGGGCCTGGCCATAGACGTGAAGACCTCGGACTTTGAGCAGCAGCTCGTGGTCATCATGAGGGCACTTCTCGAACTGAAGAGGATCTACAGGATCGCTCTCAGGAGGTCCAAGGAGAAGTGAGTTTAATCGTAGATGTCGCTTTGCTCTTCTGCGCTACTTTAACATTTTCGAAAACGGCATACGTACAATATTTTTGCAGTATTCCAGGGAAAACCAGATTCTTTAAAAATTCGAGGATTTTCGCGAAGACATGGACGATTGCAAACCTAATTAAAATATGATAATCTTCCTGAATGACTGTAGGTTTTTTGAGAAAGTCCCGTTGGCTTTACAAACTTATAAAATTAATATTATATTGATAGAATTTAGACTAAGTAAGTAGGCTTGGAGGCTCGCAAAAACTTGTAAACGAAATCTTTACGATCGTCGTCGATTTATTTGGATTAAGTAGTACGAGTAAAAAACTAGTGCCTAAATGACAAGTTAATTTCAAAGATGTTGAAAAGTAAGTGAACCAACTTGTCATTGTTTACTTTAAAAATTTGTTGCTGTACTTACCACAATCTTTTTTCCCCTTTCAGAGATGGTGAATCCACAAAGAATGAATCCTAGATGTGGAATTGAAGCGTTCGTTACAAAAAAAATTTATCCAGAAACATTATGCCAAATTAATATTTTTGAATTTTATAAATGTTCCATACTTATGTACTTACTTATTTAATTGTATTATTGTTTAAATTGTGCAAAAGTCTATTTCATTTATCTTCAAATATTATTATTACGAAGAACCTATTTAACTGAATAATTACGATGCAAATTTACTAGCTGTTACTATTTAAAAATTCAGAACTAAATCAGTTGTAAATTACACCGGTGAAACTTTACCAAGTTGTTTGGAACAAAGTTTAATTGTTCTTGTTGGACTTTCAATTAACTTGAAAGGGTTAATATTTGCTCAAGTATACAGCCAGTTTATGAGGCACTTTTCAAATTAAACAGAGGTATAGAAACTTTAAAAATGGTGAAGGAAAAGGTTAAAAACTATAATCACTTTTTGGAGATGCCGTTAAAGATCGTGGGCTGTTGGGATTGGTATCCAAAGCCGCAGACCGAAATGCAGGTTTTGGTCAACAACGTCTACTTTTGCATGGTTTTCTTTGTGCTTCTCAACCTACCAGTTACTTTGGCCGTCAATTTATACACTGAGTGGGTGGATATAATGTCCAGTTTGGATAAAATCGCTGAGGGGTTCCCTCTTCTAGTATCTGTTGCCATTGTATCATATTTCGCCGTCTACAAAAGCGAATTGTACGAACTAATCGACTTCATGAATGACAACTTTAAATTCAACTCTGCCAGGGGCCTTACCAATATGAATATGTGGCATAGTTACAAGTCCGCTAAGAACTTTGCCTTTACCTACACAGCTTGTACGCTGTTTAGTGTCTCCATGTACGTTTTGGTTCCTTTGGTCTTCTACGGTGAGTATGGCGAGATTCTTTCATCATTCTCTTTCTTTTTGTTTAATAGTCTAGTTTTAAGAGGATCTGCAATAAATTCTCAGTGCTTAGTATGTTTCCGATTTATTTTCATAGTTAGTGTTTCAATATTCTTTGTTCTATGCTGTTTATCGTAGTACTTGTAGTCTTCATAAAAAATACTATCGGGTCGGTGTCAACGGCCCCGGTGGCTTGCCCCGGAAACGGGGCCGTTGAGAAAATGTATCTGCATTATGCCTATAATTCGAGATATCATTTCCAGTATGGACGAAGCAGCCGATGGATAATTATATTTATATGGACGTGATCAATTCTCCGTTCTTCGAGATCGTGTTTATACGCCAGTGCGTCGCCCAGGCTTTACTTGGACTTGCTATCGGACAGTTTGGTGACTAGTTTTCTTTTATTACTAAAAATGGCAGACATAGTGGGAAATTACCAGAATGTTTTCATATTTTGGTTACAGCTCTCCGTTATTATATCATGTTTGACTCAGCTTTAATTGGAATAAAAAGTAGATCTTACTGGCTAAACCTACCTTTGCCATCTTTCGTATCTAAAACAACTTTTTCAAATATTCCAGGGGTATTTTTCGCAGCCAACAGTATCCTTCTGTGTGGGCAGCTAGATCTGTTGTGTTGCAGTTTGCGTAACATTAGATACACAGGTCTGCTTCTGAAGGGTGTTAAACACAGCGCTCTTTTAGTCAAGCACTCAGATATAATAGACGATGAAAAACATAATTACATATACAACAAAGCGAGACTTGAAGATTCTGACTTTCATTATGATAACGATATGGTAGGTCTCGCCATTTAGCGTCTAGATCAGAAAAATCTCTGTGCCTTATGTGCCTATTGAAAATTGTTTTTGTGTGAAGTTTAGATAAGACTTCAAATACTACAGATGATATAGCAAACAATTTTTTCCAGGCTCAACATTTTACTGAAACAACGCAGTTTGGTAAGGATACACTAATAAACTTTTCTTTTTGTAGATTAAAGTATAGAATATACCCAATAAAGGTAAATCGACTAGATATTTACGACCAATATAAAAACAAACAAACGAATGAAATTAAATTTCGAATCCTTAATGTCCAGTACTTTCAGATATATACAGTTCCGCTTACGATGCAGAAACGGGCGGAGCGCTGAACGAGTGCGCTCACATCTGTCAAGTGATCAACAAATACAAAATGATGTTTGAGCGATTCGTGTCGCCGCTTCTAGTTTTGAGAGTCGTTCAAGTCACCCTGTATCTCTGTACTTTACTTTACACTGCTAGTTTGGTAAGAACCTCTTATTTAACCACTTTTAATACAGGGGGCTTACTATAACCTTTTGAAAACCGTCTCATTCCCAGGCAGTTCTTAAGTAAGTCATCTTTTGAATGGTTTAAACAAACAAGCGCCTAAGAGATTGAGACCAATAAAAATTCATTGTTGAATGGTTTTGACGTCATCGTAAATGCCTGGTAGTTCCAATTTAAGCGAAAAATCTTGTGGTTTGCCTCTCGTATCACTATTGACACAAGGTTTCGTTGTAAAGTGAAAATATTAATAAGTTAGTTTTAATTACAGAAGTTCGAATTGATAACAGTAGAGTATTTGGGTGCAGTCGCTTTGGATATTTTTGTATACTGTTACTTCGGAAACCAGATAATATTGCAAGTAGGTGAATATGCCTTTTTAGACACAAAAAAACTTTAAATTTAGTGCCTTCTTTAAAACAAGAGAATTCGGAAATTCTGCCCCATCCGTCTGCTTTATTGCCTATGTTGTATAAAAATGGAAGATTAATGTTAGATAAAAAATACCTGTTAAAACTACTTAGTTACAACTGATAAATAAAATAGCTTAAATAGATTTTTACTGCCAGCTTTGGTAAAATGGGGGCTATTATATACACTGTCAATATTATCATGCCATTCGCAGTATTTATCGCAATCCTATTCACATTCATTGACCATTTATTTATTGATTGATATTGACGGTATCGCAATACTAGGATCACGATATGATAGACCTAATATCGTCCAAAGGTCTTCATGTCCCTTCTCCTATGGAACAGAGTTTATAAAACATGACGTGGCTTAAATTAGGATCCACTATCCTAACTCTGGTTATGTAAGTACTCTTATTTTATTTAACAAGAGTGGGAAACAATTTTCAACATACAAATTAAGACGCCAAAAACATATATATATATATATATATATATATAAATATTAGGAGTTATTCTTTGGTCGTCGGTAAATAAGTCCACTTTGTGTTCTTGAAGTATTCTAAATCCATTTAAAAATATTTAATAACAGTATTTCTCACTAAAGAGACCATAAATTCTCCATAATTGTTCAAAGTATAAGATTTAATAAGTGAATAAACGAATTCAGTGGTCTAATAAACTTGTTTCTCACTAAATAACTGCTGATCAATACGGAGACTAACTTACTCAGATCGGACAAGTTGTGGGTAGGATCTGTGGACAAGAAGCCCCTGCCCACTGAATCTGCAACACTGAGCTACAGTTAACGGTGAAAATCTCTTGCACGGCCACCGAGCTTGCTGACTAACACTCACGGTGACGCAGTGATCAAAGATCAATAAAGAGAACTGCCACTCGAATGTTTTAGCGTTCAACTGTCTCTGAGAGAAATATTCTGTATATTTGAAAAAACTAAAAAAAAATTTTTTTTAATTTTTTTTGCACGAGTCACTCGAAATCTTGAATATCTTCACAAAACACCTTTAGTTATTTCACGAATACTATAACTCGAAACTACAAAATATGAAGGGTGCAGGTTGCATGAAAACGATTAAGGATGCAACTACCACTATTGTATGTACATCTACTGTTTGTGACAAAACCTTCTGCCCATTATGTATAAATGTGTCTGCTCTCTCCACTGACCGAAAAAAGGCTTGGAAATGTCCAGATTGCTGTGCTGCACATAAAAAGGGAGGTGACAACTCACTGACACCAGTACGTACGGGAAACGACAACGTAACCACTCGTAAGAAAATTGACACTATGGGATCAGAACAAAACCAGCTCATGGACCAGTTGCGGTTAACAACTGAGCTCTCATCTGTTAAAGCTAAACTAGATGACTTGACTCTCTCCATCGTAAATACGAATGAAAGAATGGAAGACATCATGGTGAAACTTGTCGATACCAACAATAGACTTAAGTACCTGGAAAATCGAGATAGCGAAGTAATATCGCTACAGGCAACTGTTGTAAAGCTTCAAGCTGAACTTAAACGCAAGCCCAAGTGAATTTAAGGAATGAAATTGAAATAGTAGGTATTCCCGAGGAGACGCCTGAAAACTTACATCACACTGTTCTGATCACGGCTGAAAAACTAGGCTTGGAGTTGGAGGAAAACGACATTGACTGGGTAGCTCGTGTTGGAACGCGTCGACCTCCAGCGACTACAGCCCTACCAGAGGATAGCGGCCGACGACCGCGTTCAGTTGTGCTACGCTTTCATCGGCGATCTAAGCGTGATCATTTCCTGAAATCTGCAAAGTCAAGGCGTTATACTACTAGCTCTGACTCGTCAGTGGTTGGAAGACCAGGAAAAGTATTTTTTAACGAGAGACTGACAAAAGAAAACAGAATTTTATTTCGTGATGCTAGAACAAGAACAAAACAACTCGGATACTCTTTCTGCTGGTGTAGTCAAGGTGCAGTCTACGTTAGACGCCGCGAGGGCAGTGCTGCCATGCTTATCCGATCCCAGGTGGAACTCGAGCGTATTCTGCCTACTTCTACTCCGGACCCTAATAAATAGATATTCATACCACAATTATCGCTCACAAGCTCCTTTAGATTTATTAGCTTACCTATTCATAAATACTGTTTGTTTAAATTTTTGCTCCTCGCTTTTCTTTTATGCATCCAATTATGTTATTTTACTCAATCATGCATCATTATTTTTAACATGTTATTTTTGCCATTGTAATTTGCTTGACATATTATTCTGTTTCTTCAACTATTACATGTTTCAGGCAGTTCCAGATAGTGGTTTCTTAAATATACATGACAAAGTGCCTTTTACCTATACGCCTTTAAATCTTAGGTCACGTAATATAATAAACTGTGGTAATGGAATAAACATTGAAAGGATAAATTTTAATATAATAAATGATAATAATTGACGATCTCGGATTTGAAATGGATACGATAGTAATAAAGTGCGAAGTTATTACTGATACAGCACTGTGTAAAAACATTTTTACCCCGGCACATAATTTTAAACTACTCACATTCAATGTTAGAAGTATACAGAAAAACTTAGATTCACTACTTGTAGCTTTGAAACGGTTTGAGGAGCCGATTGATATCTTAATTTTAACTGAATGCCGGCTTCGTGATTCACCAATAGTTCCGAAGATACCTGAGTACAAGTCATTTCATACAGACCGGCACTTTAACCAAAACAGCGGAGTTGTAGCTTATGTAAGAAATACATGGATCGTTTCAGTCTCAGAACCATCCATAGACCAATGTGATAGTTTAGCTATTCATATTTCTAAACACGTTAACATCCTTGGTATCTATCGGTCACCTTCATTTAAAAACCATGCCATTTTTCTGTCTTCCCTCGAAAAATACTTGAGTGACATGGACGGATTACCTTTTGTTCTTGCCGGAGATATTAATATCAATCTGTTGGATTCCACTAGGAACTCACAGTCCATGGAATATTTATGTTTCATGGCTGAGCACGGACTTTTCCCGGCGATTACTCAACCCACAAGAATGCAGGCTTGTCTAGATTATATTTATGTAAAAACATTAAAAACTTTCCCTCGTTACTGGGCGCTGTACTTCAATATGACATCACGGATCACTATCCAGTTATACTGGGCTTAAATTTCAATAAAACCAAGTCGTTGTGTGCGAAACAGAGATTTATCAGCCACTAAGAAAGAACTAAATAGCGTAAATTGGTCTACAGTCACTTCTATTTCGGATATCAACGAAGCTAGCAATGTGTTCGCCAATACTTTTTTCAATATTATCGGAAAGCATACTCAAGATATCAAATTAAGTAGAGCTAAATATAACCTTAAGCCTTGGATAACCCCAGGACTGACAATAATGCTGTATCAGAAATCGTGATAGATTACATCAAATTTCTAGGCCTGATAATGAAGTGCACAAACGAATTTATTCGCTTTACTGAAACTTTTTTGTTAATCTGTTGCGTAAGTTAAAGGCGGAATACGAATGCAGTTTGCTTAGGGATGATAAAATAACCCCCGTAAACTTTGGCGTTCAATCAAATCTGTCTGTGGACTGACCCAGAATAAATATGAACCTACCGAATTGCTAGGATTAAGTGACATGGATGCAAACAAATCTGTTAACCATGCAAGCGAACACTTTTCTGCAGTGGGACTAAAACTAGCGAATCAAATACTTAGAGGGCTGAAGAAAACTGAGTCGGAACTCACGGACGAACAGTTAATTGAAAGTTCTCCGCCTAATTCGTTATTTTTAAATCCAATTACTGCGGAAGAAGTAGGAAATTTAATAATGAACTTACAGGTTGATAAAGCGCTGTATTTCTAACTCTGTTTTGAAATTTGTAAAAAGCGAAATTGTAACACCACTGACATATATTTTCAATCTCAGTCTTTCTAGTGGAATTTTCCCATATGAATGGAAAATTGCCCTGGTAAGTCCAATTCACAAAGGAGGAGCTCGAGATTCTGTCGATAACTACAGGCCTATTTAGCTTTTGAGTGCGTTTTCTAAATTACTTGAAAAACTGGTAAATAATCGTCTTGTGCACTACTTGGAGTCACACAACCTGATTTCTCCAAGACAGTTTGGTTTTCGTAGTAAGACGAGTACCGAAGACCCAGTCACCCTACTTACTAGCACCGTATCATCACATTTAGACAAAAATCAATACTGCGTCGATATCTTTTAAGATTTTGCAAAGGCCTTCGATACGGTATCTATTCCAATACTGCTGAAAAAAATGGAGGCAATGGGAATTCGAGGAATAACTTTAAACTGGTTCCAAAGTTATTTAATGAATAGAAGACTGTGTGTTAGGATTGGACAATACTTAAGTGAAGAAAGGACAATCTGTTTTGGAATCCCACAGGGAAGTATTGTTGGCCCTACTTTATTTATTCTATATATGAACGACTTACTGGACTCTAAGATAGATGACGCTCACATATTATGTTATGCTGATGACACTGCAGTTATTTTCCATGGCCCTACATGGCCCACTGTACTCACAACGGCAGAAAAGGGTCTTGTATAGATTTCGAAATGGCTGCAAAGAAACCTCTTGACTTTGAATACCAAAAAAACGAAATGCCTATGTTTTCACAAAACCTTAGCCACGGCACCAGATATTTGTTTTCAAATTAAAGCTCACAGTGTAAGCTGTAACAATTATTCATCGTGTATCTGTGAGTGCCTGTTGCGAACAGATTGTGTGAAGTATCTTGGCGTGCATATTGACGAGAAACTGACCTTCGAATTGCGAAAACTGCGTGATTTAGCTTATATTGACACCCTTAGAACTGTGTACTATGCGCTGTGCCAGTCTCTAATAGTCTATTGCATTACTTGCTGGGGCAGTGCATGTAAAACTTTCATTATTCAAGCCGAAAGAGCTCAGCGGTCTGTCTTAAAAACTATGCTTCGAAAACCATTTCGCTATCCTACCACTGATCTATATAGGACCGCCAAGATCCTCACCGTACGGCAGCTTTTATTCTGAAAACATCTCTTTCAATTCATAGTTCAGTTAAATCTCTTACTAACTATGTCCAGATTAGTAAACGTAGAGTATACCATCTTCCAACACCCCAAGTCAATACAAAATTTGCTATGCGGATTGGACCCTATATAAAATTATACATTTACAACAGAGTAGCAAAACACTGCAATATAAAAATAAACCCCTTCACGAAGTAAAAACCATTATTTACAAATGGCTAGTTACCTTACCTATATGGAAACCGAGAATCTCTTAACTATCTACTCATAGAACTATGTACAGTACCTAATTAGAATCGACCTGATGAATTTTATTTTATTTGCATGGAAGCATGGAATTAATTATATTTATTATTGGTATTTATTTTTTGCAAAACTACTATCATGTATCATGTAAAGTATTGATGTTTGCCGAAAGGAATGTTTGAATAATATTGTTAAACCTGGTAACAGGTTCCCTCGATACAGGCTTGCCTAGTGAGGGGACCAAAACACATACTGCTGTTTATGTAACATGTTTTGGTGTAAATAAATATTTTTTATTTTTTTTCATTTTCAAGTTATGGAACTGGCGTTTAATATTAATAATGAAGTTAGATTTCGATCCCACGAAAGGATCCACATAGAACTTTTAATAAATGTATACTTATACATCAGTACAATATATTTTTAATGTTTAGGCCGGTCGCGTATCCACGGCTGCATATCAAAGCGCTTGGCACTGCATGGGCGTGCGACCGCGTCGTGTTCTACTGAATTTGTTGCTCGCCAACAGACGTGCTCTCAACGTACGAGCCGGCGGGTTCTTGTCTATGGATCTGCATACTTTTCTCGTTGTTAGTATAATATGTTGTTAGGAGTGGTAATGAAAATAGATATACTGTAGCCTTGGCTACACTTAACAGCTAAATTAAATATGGCATCAAACTCGTGTTGTCAAAATGAAGACTTTAAAATTATCTCTGTATTTTTGTGCTTATATAATTAGCAAAACTTGCGGCATTACTAAACTTTACTTTTTTTTTGTTTTCAGATCATCAAAACATCTTTCTCCTATTACACGCTGCTAGTGAATGTCAATGATCACCAAAACTAATTTAAGCAAATACAGAATAACAGATGCACAATAGCGCAAGTTCGGTGGTAGAATCCAATGATTTCACTAAATAAGAAAAACTTTTTTTGAGCCTATTTAAAAGAATTTCGCAATTATTCTAGTTTACACAAATAAAATACTAAAAATTTCGGAAAGTTTTTTATTTACGAAATTAATATACAATTCTGTTGTTCATACATCAAAATTATCATTGATTCATGTTTTGGCCTTCAGCCATGATGCAGGTCTGTTTAACCCATAAATAGCGAAATGAAACATATTTTTAGTGCACGTCTTATGCAACCCTCAAACATGGCAACACTTCAGTGTTACAATCGTCAAAAATAAAAAATCTATTAAAATTACTTTTTAATTTGTAACTTTCATATTACAGCGATTATAGTGCGTACGGTTGGTTCCCAGGTTAATTAAATGTGGCATTGAAATCCCTACTTAAAACAGGTCGCACAAGACCGAAATTAGCTTAAAAAAAGCAATCTACAAACTCTAAAGTCCGACCACTAGGCGGGGACGGTGTATTATTACAATATTTTCCCATATTTTATCATTATTTTTTGTTCTGAACAATTCTACACGTCGTTTACAATTTATCATTAATATTTTACGCTTACTAATTAGATTTTTTAATCCATATTACTTCTATTACATTATTACAAGTCATATCAACTCTGTTTTACACGTGCGTACCGGTTTTTAAATTGACATCGATTGAAACCTTTAAGCGAGCTCACTTTTCCTTAAAATATTTATGAAAACCCCTTACAGGAGACAAGCGTAGGTACGTTGTATACTAATAAAAGTTATGTTTAGGCACTGTTATTCATCTGTTTAAAAAACCGTCAATCTTGATTCAATCCAATTTAAAAACCGGACACATTCTTAAAGGTAGTTTTTATGGATAAAGAATGCGACACAAGCATACGACAAAGGGCTCTCATACAGACATACATACAGTTACAACAGTTTGTAGCATCCGCGTTACGTCCATCATCGGGCATACATCGACAGGGAAACCCCCGGGCAAATACTATAGCGAAAACCTTTTTTAAATATTTAATTAAAATCTCTTACGTTACGTTTTGAAAATTAAATGACCTAACTTGTTTTAGAAGAAAAAAAAACGTTCGGAAACTAAAATCAAAGGACTTTTACGACTGTGACGTAATTTTGTTTCCAATCAAACGTTACCTATTCTTCATTGTAATCAATCAAGATAAAGATTGTTTTCTTTCTTTAAAAAATATGATTGATCACTTAAAACATATCAATATAATCAACGTTTTCGAACAAATTTCAAATGTACATGTTACGTTTTTCTTCGTACGTTTCTGTTGTTGCTAAGATAGACAATGATCGGCCTTTTAAATGGCTGCAGGCGAGAATGAACTCAAACACGACATAAATACAGTTTACAATGCAATAAAGGTCGATCAGTCAAATGATTTTCGATGCAAAATTTCAAATAAAATAACACTTGATTGCTGAATTTAAATAAAAAATTAAACATATAAAAATTGAGTTGGTATAAAACATTTCATACCGTAACGACAATATCCTACCAAAACAAGAAGAAATATTGAGTACTTTCAGTTACAGCCCTTCTCCTTAATTAACTCTTATAAGGGGAAAAAATTGGAGAGTGGCAACATTTGGTAGTAAAAAATGCAAAATATACACCAGTATAGCTATAGACAAGATGTCATTATCGATATTGAACATAGTCTTCTCATTTCGCTAACAAGTTTCGATACTTGCGTCAATCAATTTATTTGTCGCACTCGAGATGCATCTTGTCTAAGAGCCTTGATTCAATATTAATCTATTTGGTTGGTCAATTTGCCTTTCTCGTTCAATAAACAAATAAACACAAAGTCCATTTTCCAATAATTTCCTCTATTTAATAAACATCAGAGTAACCAAAATGATCTGGGCATATCAATCAAATGTGGCAAATTTTAAACCAAAAATTTACAGTTTCATCGAAAGGTGCATTAAAAATTATTACAATCTTAAACAAAGGATATTATGAGTGCGATTACTTGAAATACAGTGACGTGACATGTATATGACGTTACGTCAACGTCACATTTCACACGTGTCGTTAGTTTGACGTTTGATTCCTTAGATTAGAGCATAAACTACTAGAGGGAGCATACAATGCCTTAAAAACATTAAATATGCGTTTCGCGTGAGAGTAAGATAGATATATAGGTATTTCCTATTTTTGTCTCTCTCTACCACGTTACATTTTTAACCCATAACATGCTTTCTGAAGCAGTATTAGCTCTAAGTTAGATACAGACTACAGAGTATATATAAATGTAAAGAGAGTAAACAAGTTGTGTAGTGGTGGGGATCCAAGCGGTTCAACGGACGCTCCGGCACCGGACTTAGCTGTAACGTTGAAAAAAAAAAAAAAAGATTACATAAAACAGATATACATATTATGTTTCATACTCTATTCAAAAAGTGGTTAATATTATGGCTGGTGTTGAAAAACTGTCTACTTTGTTTTTGAGCTTACCAAATAAACACTTGCTGCGAAGGTTTATTGCCGAATTCTACATGGTAAAATCATTCTAATTCGTTAGTAAAGTCAAGAAAATGAAGCTACAAAAATGTGCGTTAATTAGACATCAATATTAATTATAGCGACCAATTCAAAATAAAGTGTGTCATATATTGTATTTAAGAATATTTCGAAGGGTTCGCTTGCACTCTAAAACTTTCCCCCTATTTAGCCCATGGTAGACACCGATAGTTACTCACTTCTTCTTGTTCTTCGGCTGCGCTCTGGGCGGCGTGTTCGGTCTGCCCATGTTCAGTCCAGAGTAAAGCTTGCGTTTGTCAGCAGGCTTCAGGATCTGGAACGAACACATCAATGTCTCGTCCACTGACATCAGAGCACCTGGAGGCAAGAGGGTAAAGATTAATTCAGTTTATTGTGATAGACACTAATGGTGAAAGGGGATCAGACTATTCTTCATTACAAATGATTTAAATAAAACATACGGTTTTGCAAATCAATCTGTGACGGAAAACTGGCTGTAACAGACAGATGGCGGTCGTGCCCATGCTTTCGGTCCTCATGAAGACCGTCCAGCCTGATCAATTGCATAGGAAAAGAAAGCCTTAAATAAAGCTCCTATATTCTCCGGCAGGTTTCAAACGACCATAAACATAGTTAGGGAGAGGCTTATGTCCAGTAACGAACGACTTCCGGCTGATTATGATGATGATACACACTTACTAATCAGCTACGCACGCTATACGAAAACTAACCTTACTTACAATTTCATAATCAACTTCAGTGTAAATTTTAGAACAATACAAACGAGATATACGTTAATGTAAACGGACCTGCATTATCGAACTCCCCGCAGTAGTTTGGTGCAGAGAAGAGAGTGACCAGCTGGCGTTTCGCAAAGAACTCGTACCCGTCCTCCACGACCTGGTGCGCACGGCATATCAGGTCGAACTCATGCTTAGACAGGAACTTGCCGACCACCTACAATTTTACAAAATGTTTTACTGCTGTTTACTACCAAATTACGGTCTTAGGTATTACAAAATTTGTATTTGTTTACAAAATATTGGTTGAGATAAAAACTTGGTTATTGCGTCCAAAAGTATTCATTTGTAATGGAATTAATTGACGATTCAATCAGTTAATTAACAAATTGTAAACATAGCCGTGTCACGCGACAAACACATTGACTCAGCCCTGCACAAAGATTGTAGAATCTTGTGTCGCAGGCGCTAAGAAACGATATGGTATAAACTACATAGTTTAGAATACTACATCCAAGACCGGTAAGCGAATCAATGCGTCATGCAAATAGCACAATATCCCGCCCATGCTGGGATTCGAAAACTCTTGCTTAGCAGCTACTTGTTACACCGCTGTGGCATGGAGGCCGTCAAAATTTAAATGTTGATATCATAGTGTTTTAGAGTGGAATTTAGTTAATATATAAATATACAATATTAACAGATAGCAACTCATTCACAAACAACGTTGTTAAACCTTGGATATTTTCCATTCCATTATATTTGCTAAATAAATTTAATCTTTTATTTGTAAAAATGATAAAGTCAAACATGGTGGCGTGTTAGCGCTCTTGATCATCGCATCAGTCAGCACAAACATACATATATATCTAATCGTTTATTATCGCTAACGTGGTAGGAGACAGGTGAATGGTATAAATATTTGTCATTCGATATTTGTTGTTAACAATCTTTTTTATCTCCAAGAGATACGGCTAAGCAATTTCTCTGGTATATCACAAAATACTAACATTTATACTTCATTGGTTTTTTTTTTAATCTAAAAGGTTACTTAATTGAAGATGTAACTACCACGATGAGTGACGCTGTTGGTTCAAATAAAGAAAGAGTTTGGCATAAATAAGGAAAAATAAAGGTTAAAACACATTACTTGTTCGTAAATTGTCCCTAATTATGATTAAATATACTTTTGCATTATACCTCAGTGCCGAATGTGAAGCTCACACCACGATCGTTCTCCCCCCACCCGGCTGTGTCTTTATCAGGGTCAGACCACAGCAAGTCGCATAGAAGACCCTGGTCCGGCACGTCGGTGGGCCGCATGATCCGTCTGATCTGCTCCATAGCTTGAAGGTCGGGAGACAGGCCACCGTGGCAGCAGAATATCTTCTCGTCCACTGTAACAAAAGATAGGCAGAGTTAAAGATATGTAAAAACCAGTGAACCTCCTCAACCTAGAGCTTTTTAAATTGGCCTATATGGACTAACAAATTAACTGTAAACCTTTTGAAATTTCGCGGAAAGAGAAACTTTTAAATAAAATATTGTTCTAATTGTAATATTGTTATATTTTTTTTCAAAAATCTGTGCTACGCTTGCGGCTCGTGACCAAAAAAGGCTGAAAAGTGTTAAACAAAGATGACCAAGCGAATTAGGAAAGTTTTCACTATCAGAAATAGAACCTCCTTTGTGAAAGTTGGGTAAGAGAAAAAGTTTCTCTAAATACCACAATTTTGTGATCAGGGTATACTGCTGTATGCATTAGGTTTTTTTGAATTCCAAATTTGATGAATAAAAGAATGAAGAGGAACGGGGACCACTTGTGATAACCTTGTCAGCTCCCTATGTCGAGGTAATTAAACGCCAGATTGCCACTTTAGCTGTTTTTAAGTATCAATTCAAGAGGAAGGACTTAGGATGGTAAAGAAGATACATTAACTGTAGCAAAACATTTAGACCTGAGCAAGTTGGGTTGCCCGGAAAAACATTTAAAATTATATTTAAACAAATATTCACTCCTTTGGGTATCTGAGTGCTCAAATAAATAGCTTCAAAGTTCAGTGGCCGTATTAGTAAACAAAACAAATCAAAGATGTTTCAGATTTCCTTTCCAAGCGGAATAACGTAGGCGTTCGTTTAGGTAAATATTACAGAAGTATTAGACCTTTTCATGTAGGTGTACTTATTGAAAATAAAGTAAAGGGCAAAGGGAAATAAGTAGCGGTAGCTAAGTCTGAGTTTACACATTCTAAACTACATAATTTTGACAGTTTGTTCAGGCGTGTTACATGTTTTTTTTTTTTTTGATTGCACGGCTGCGTCTCTAATATGAGGGACACCACTCCTGGTCAACAGGAGTTGCTGTTGTTGTGTAGCAAAAAAAAAGGGAAATTCTATCCTGAGCGCTATAAGTACTTAGTAAATTACATACTTTTAATTGGTTTCATAATTTAAATCTATTAATGACAAAGATGTTTAGTCGAAAAAAAACAGAACTAGATTATACGGAATCAAGAAAATTAATTTGAAACTCCTTCCAGGAAAAAAATACGTTGATATTTAAAAAAAAATCTAATTTCAAGTTCGCGTTCACCATATTCACTAATCATTAACATTGGTTATGTGATCAACCAGTATATGGTGCATTTAAATGCAATACAAAACCCGGAAGGAGTAACACATCTACATCGTCATAATGAGACTTTGTTTATCAATCAATGCATGTAGACCGTCGTCGACTGCGATTGTCTGACATTAAATGATAACCTAACTCGTATCACAGAACTGCTGTTATATAAAATAAATTCTCCACACTCCAACATTAAGGTTGTGACAACTTCATAATCTTTATGAACAGAGGAGAATTTAGATCCTTGCAGAAACACAGTAGGAAGTCGACTGACTTGGTTATGGTTTATTTTCCGTGGAAGTAATTTCACTTCTATTCAATAATGCGTGGAGACAGCCGTCATCAATGACAAACTAATAAATTATCACAAACTATACATTTGTAGTTTATGTATTTAAGTCATTTTGCAGCAAACTGTTTCTGGTAAAACCGAAATAGCGCCAGTATTTGCCACTTATCCAACAAAGTGGTACAACTTCATAATCCTTAATTGAACAGAGGTGAATTTACTCCCTTGCAGAAACAATAGATATTATTTTGACTTAGCTAATGGTATGATATGTTAAAGGGAGATACTTCCCCTGAGCGAGAAAGATCAGCATATGAGGAAAACAGTATAAGAATAAAAAAATATTATTAATTAATAACATAAAATACTTTTCCGTCTCGATCATTGCTCATATCCAGGCAATAACAGTAAATCTCCGGCGGATAGGAAATCAATACAAACTTAAGTCTAGTTTAAAACTACATTGCCAATAAGATTGCTTCATTGCAAATTCAACCTTGCTACCTATGAATTAGGAGCCAATAAATTACTTAGATTAGTTAGGTTGCTTTATGTAGGTAATGAAGTCGATTCGACACGTTATTTTGCGACGACATGTAAACTCCACTCCTGTATAGGAGTATTCCCCTCCCCTTGCCCCTATCGTGGTGTCTTAAGATTCATTATTTTTAAATATTTTTAGAAATATTATACCTATCATAATTTTAACACCATCCCAACAAAATCATATGGTATCCCGTTTATTAGATTGGAAATTATTTGTATGAGAATTATTTAAACGTTTTTTTTCTGTTTTATGACAAGACGTTGGACGAAGACTAAAAAATCTAAAAAAAATATATAAAAACCACTCCAGAATTACCCAAGTTCAAACCAAAGTAGATAGGCAGTAGCTGAATAAGTTTGAACTAGCGAGAATCCGCTAACTACAGTCGAGTGCCAGGAAATAGCTACTGGATGAACACTGCATATATAGCAAACTAAACAGGTTGTATAGGTATATAGCGACGGCTCAAGCAACGTTAGTATTCCAATGAGAATACACAACTATCCAATAAAACAAGACCCTTGAAAAGTTTCACCTCTGTTTGCGAGCAGAAATTCAAAATTTCCTTCTTACAAACAACTCGATTTTACCATTGACAGGTTCAATAATGGAACCATTTTTTTAAATGGATCGACCCTATTTTTATATGAAGAAAAAAAACAATAAACTTGAGGGATTTAGTAGTGTCTTAGTCCATTGCTTTAACCCGGTTCAGTCAAAATATTCTATAAAAAACCTAGAATCAAAATATAAGTATCTTTATTTTCATAGGATATTCCGATAAAAAAAAAGAGTAGCATCGTTTTTGAAGTCTCCAGTTTCCGAGAGGCAAATCAAATGCGGCACATTGAAAAGAAAAAACAAATTCTAGAAATACAATCTCAGTCTTTCAGTGTTTAAATTACGAATACTTATGCGACATGCCCAACTGTGGGAAAAGGGGGGGTTAGCAAAATTATCTACAAAATAACTCAAGAGTTACATTCATCAACTCCGCAGGCGTAGATGTTAAATCCATAATAGCTCTGGAACGGCAAACGAAATGGTTAACAGTTATCATAGCATATCAAGGTATACGCAAAAAATATTTGAGTTGAAAACCTCTCATGTCGAATTATTTACCAAACCAAGATTATCTTTTGTCTATTTAAAAAGCTGATATCACGAGAGGTGGGGAGAAAAGTATTGTATGTATCGGATTTAGATATTAAAAGTATACGCTTCTTGAAATTAAAACGAGAGAAATCAAAGACTTTGACCCAAACTAATTTTTAGGGGACAAAGTTTGTGCTGTAAATATAAGTTTTAACGAATAAGGTTTACACACGTCGCCGACGATATATAATTATGGTGCTTATTTGACTCATATTTTGATTCTAGGTTTTTTTAAATATTGTGTTTATTTTTTATGAGAATTGTCTTCAAATAAAGACATACAAAAACATACAATATAAAAAATAAAAAGCAGAAAATATCTATATTTACAATCTCTAGCAGTGAACGACCAATTAAATAAAATCTTCTACTAAACAAAAGAGATTAATAAAAATAATAAGATGCGGTAAAAATACTGTGATATATATATATACATATAAAGTATACACGTATAATAGTCTTAGTATAAGTCAGTTTTAAGGCAAAACGTATTACGGGATATCTTTTATTTACGTGTTCTTGGATGTTAGCCAAAACAAATTGACTTTCGCAAGTGAGATAACGCTGTCAGTCGCTGTAGATTATTTACGATAATAAAAAGTAAGATATAATAGTTTAAATTTTTTTGCTAGCATGTTTAATTCGTAGGAACTTTAAAACTATACTGTAAAGATTATAATCAGAATGATGCGTAAAACCAAATCCAAACTGGAATTTCAGGAGAGTTTTACAAAAAGTATATTAGTATAGATAACATAATTTAAGTTTGAATTCTCCAAAGTAAATTAACTGTCTAGTCTAGTATATTATACAAACTAATCAAGCTCGTCTGCTGAATTGATTCAATATTTACATTGATCTGGGTATTATTTAGTGTAAGGAGGTACAAACTAAATCGTATTCACATTTAGTCTATACCGAGTAATTTTAATTTCCAGGAAACTTTAAATTGATATTTCCATCCCAAATTGATTGATGTAATCAGGAACGATAATCGAATAAAAATACCCTTTTTCTCTAAATTTTCGTCTTAACCACACATAAGATAGTAAACAAACATTTAGACCGTTAAATGTATTTACCGTTACCTATAGATAAGCGTTCGAAACGAAAACAAAATCCAGAATCTATTCCAAAAACATTTTTCCATACCAATACTCAGACAAATATTAGTATTTTTAATAGCAGCCCGCCCCGCCCCATCTTCGCAAGGGTAGATATAGGTATTTAAGTTTTTTGAAAATATTATATCGCCCATGTTCATCACGGATAATGTAGGATTGTAATGGTGAAAGAATTCATTAAAACAAACAAACCTTTCCTCTTTATAATATTAGTATAGATATAAATTAACTATTAACCAGTAGGTAAGGATAACATGCGCTTGAATGGACTAATTCAATTTATTAACTTGCTATCAAGGCCATGGATGCTAGTAATAGCCTTCCGGTAAACAAGGAATATAATGTGTTGTAGTTTACACGCTAATCCCTTGAGTGTTAAGACGGAAATACACTGTTGTGTCGCGCTGTAGCTAGTCGCATTAGCATGCCAAGCACGCTCAACTAACTCCCTGTCTATGCGAAGAAATAAAGACATACCCATATGTCGCGCCTGTCGTTCCTAAGGGCGTTCAAACATTGCCTGCTTAAAGCAGTTAGTGCCGTATATGCCGTATAGCTTGAAGCCGTCGCTGTTGGACGATCTGCTGTTTCAATACCAAATTAACATTAGTAAAACACGGGCCGCTAAAGTAGTTTGTTTGCAGTCCGAACTAAAAATGCAGTTGGCGTCTGGCGACCGCTTGAAGCTTCATTCTCTCGACATTGACTGCTTCAAGCAGTACATCTATGGACGCCCTTAGTGTGTTCCCACCTTAACGAACACGCCATCCGCCATTTTGTAATCACGTGCGTGCGTATCCATGACGTCACTAACGTACGTTCGAGTGCTCGGAGAGAAAGCAAATAAACAGTGACATTACACTGAAGTATACAATTGACTAATAAAACAAAGTAGGTTTACGATGGCTCAAGTAAACCTTGGTCGCTAAGGTTGGACATACAGATAGGTTTTTACAGGCGAATAAGGCAAAAGGCAATAGCGTCTTAACGGCTGGGAATTCACAGGTGGTGGCGGAACCAAAATTGTTAAAATTGAATATGGCAAGAAATTATATTCTAAATATTTTTTAATAGAATGATCATCGTTACTGTCCTATAAGAGCGCTTGGGAACTCTTCTATTATCTGTAGCTAATTAAATTTTCATTAACATAGTTTAAATTTTAGTGAGCTGTGGCATACGATCAGCTGGCTTATATGGCATTGGCCACTCCGCCATAAAAATGTAAACAAAACCACAGATACCTCAGTCGTGTAGTCCAGCTAATGTAATGAATAAGACACTTTGTTTGCTACGTGTAATCAATTAAGATAATAAAATGACTAATTAGCCATTAACTTGAAAGCAATTAGGATAGTTTGTTTTGTAAGACATGAGCGTTGATAATTAAGTTATGTACATTGTACTTGGATAGTGGATACGTGTGTTGTTGTGTAACAAACATGCTCATTTATATTTCAGTGTGCTTACAAAAATACAAATAAATTGATTTCATTTAAAAATGAAGAAGAAATAAAATATTACAATGAACATCGAACATAATTTAAAATTAAAGCTACTTTTGAATATAAACGATTGTAGTTTTTAAGCCAAAAATATCCAATTCCAAAGAAAATAAAGAAGACCATAGATAAATAAACTCGACATTTGGAATAGATGATTACGTTATTCAAGAGGGTGCCGGGTGTTATGACATCGTTTCGAAGGTCGCGTACTTAACCTTTATATAGCTGTAACTTCCGCTAAATTACTGTTCGACATTTCAGGTAATACAAAGGCAATCAAATTTTACTATCTCTTTTTGTTGTAGAGGTAAAAGTTGCCAGTTTTTTTATCAAGTTCTTGCCATCTACTGATGGAGTAAATTAATAAAAGAATTTTTTACGAAAGGTACTAATATCCGGTTCATATAATTTTACATTAGTCTTCCACTCTTTCACTTAAATAACATTAAATCCTGTTCGGCGGTAAGTGAAAATCCGATCCATGCGTCCTTTGAGCGAATTCAGTTACCATTAAGCCGCTAACGCCAATCTTTTTTCACTTTACCGATAAAGGCTAAAGTTGAAACAAAAGACAAAAATTGGGTCGGAAGAAAATTCCGCAGAACGATGAATTTTCCTAAAAGATTTCTATTAATCTTTTCGGAGACCATTTCATTGCGTCGATATTGATTTCGTTTTACCATTCCTGAACTCTGAACATGAAACTTCTTTCGGTTATGACGTGCACGTGTCTAATTTAAGAACACGCCTGGCCCCGAGCATCGCCTTCGGTTAGTTTACTTTCTTTAATTAATTGCGTCATCCCTGAAAAAGGTTGCTATTGAAATTACAAAATCATCGCTACGGTCATTATTGAGGACGACAGCCAGCTTGAATCAACTACTCAGTTATTTCTTTGATGTATATCTCGTGTTATTAGATTTAAACGAAAACTATCGATAAGTTTCGTCTAAAGTTTACTTTAGAAAATCCGTTTCTTAACATAAACGATACAGGGATTATAATGATCAAAAGCTATATAACAAGCAAAATACTACTACTAGAAGCCAGAAGGAAAATTCTTCGACAAAAGCCACGTAATTGATTTGCAGATTGATTCTAATTTAAGCCCAATCATTTACGAACAAAAGACTACGTAACACGCCATTCATTGTAAAGACAAAATTACAACCGTTTTCAAGGAAACTTTCGCGATCTAAAAACGACGCTCTGAAAGCATATTTTCTTATACAGACAAAACCCTTAGTTACCCTACACACACAGGTAACCCAAAGCTGACTATGTAAAGTATAAGAGGCAACTGAATCCTCCCTTGAACCCACCCCACACCCCAAAAACCACCAACGCGGTGGTTTAAACAATGAGAGAACACGAGCCAGTCTTGACCTAGAATCTATTTTAAATGTCTCGTTCGTTTTCATATCTTGCAGAATGTATCTGAATGAAACTTTCATGTCCTATTTGGAATTGTACGTAAAAATACTTTTGAAAGCTTTTGTTCAGTCTATTTTCATATAATGTTTTCGTTTCAACTACGTATTTTTTTTTTTAATTTTATTCCGGTATATATTGTTATTCAAAAGAACATGGATAGAGTTTGTAGGATGATGTAGGTATGGAGGTTTGTGTGTGTGTAGTTATTAATATATAATGAAAGATAAACCCTTTTAAGCACTAGCGGATCAAGGGGTGCAAGGGGGCTCAAGCCCCCCAAAATCATTTTAATGCTTCGCACTTTTAGTCCTTCCTTAGTTCAAAGTCGAAATTAGTGCAATTATTACACACCTACACACACACTCACGCCTTCGTGCCAAAGGGGTAGGCAGAGACAATGGTTCGCCATACACAATGATTCTTACCTACATGCATCTCTCGCTTCCTCCACATCCATGAATGCATCTAATTATTAATTATTAGAAATTAGTACCTACAGGTGGTAGATCCACGTGCAAAATCGTTTGGGTTGGGCCACCCCCCTTTCTATTTTTGCTGTGAAGCAGTTCGCTGTTTCAGTTCGAAGGATTGAAGAGCCAGAGTAATTACCGGCACGAGAGATAGAACATCGTTACACATACATGTGCAACGCATTGGCGGTGTTTTTGGCGTTCCAGACATCAAGGGCATCGTTGTGTCAATAGGCGGCGGTATCATTTTCCATCAGGTGAACCGTCTGCTTGTTTGCCTGTGATGTATATTAAAAATTTGTAAAGTCAAGCCTAGCCTAAAAGCGATAAAAAAATATAGTCATTTTGTAATGGTATAAACCGACCCCCCCCCAAACTCTACACCTAGATCCGCCACAGCTTTTAAGTTATCAAACAAAGGGGCTAAACTATTTATAGGTACGCTTTTAAAATAAATGGTTTATATTTTACATTTTCTAAGCAAGCTTTAAAGATGTATTAATAAGATTCCAGACTCTGCCCACAGAAAGTGGTTTGCATTTTATTTTCCGACGAGCAATTTATTACATTTCATAGAAAGGAAATTTTATTATATCCCGAGTAACGTCTGTTACAGACTAAAAATAAAATAGCATCTTCCTAGATTGTCTGCTAAAAGGTTAACTTTTATTTTGATTCCAAATCTATAGTTTGTGTAGTATTAGTGAAGACACCGGTAAGTTTAATTTATACAAGCGCTTGTTACAAAATTACCATTAATTATTACTAAAATACTAATAAATAATTGTAGATACAATGAAATAAAAGTAAAATATCGCCCTCAGTGACTGAAAAATACGACCTTTGAAGGCAAAACTTAGCCAATGGATACAAAGTTTTGTAGTAGTTATGTAGGTAGAAGACCTGAGCTACTAAAATTCTTGAAATTTATTCCTTAAGGGATAAAATTCTTGAAATTTATTCCTTAAGGGATAAAATTCTTGAAATTTATTCCTTAAGGGATAAATTTCTGGACTAAAGGTCTAATAGAGAATGTCCAGTCGAAGCTGAAGCTGGAAAAAAAGATAAATAAAAATATATTGAACTGACAATAGAATGACGTGACTTGAGCGCGAGGAACTGTCATTTCAATACATTATTTTCGGTTGGCGTAAACGCTTGCGAAAAAATGACATCTGTCTATGGGGGCTACTAAAATGATTCTTGAAATTCAATACTTAAGGGGGGGAAATAGGGGACTAAAGTCTTCAGCGAAGCTGAGACTGGACTAGTTACCCAAAATATCCTGTTCGATAATAATTAATTCTACAACCGTAGGTGTTTTGTCTTTGTACATAGTGGTATCGATAACTGTTTGATGTACAAAATATGATTTTTAAGAGGAGCAACAAAAAAGGCAAATTGAAACCCATACGATATTTTTGTTCCTAACCTCGAGCGATAGTACTATTGTACTTTCACAGAGTCATCCTTAGACGTTCTTATCACAATACAGGTTGGATCCGTCATCATTTACCTTTCAAGTCATTGCCAAAAATCGAACGTTCGATGTTGCTATTTTTGTTTTGCAGATGCTCCCCTCTATTAATAGATCAATTGAATCATACAGTAAACGATTTAAATTGATCGTTTGTCATTAATATCAATGATCGGTTTCTTTTTACGTTGCGTTGATTCCGTCAGACAATTTCTTTAACTGTCGCAACTAAAAAAAAAACTGCCATATTCATTGTTTGTGATCCTTGATGATTACTTTTATTAATCTATTTTATTTTTAAAGGTAGTTTAGACATCAACAATGCAAAGAAGCTATAAACTTAAGGAGCACTTTCTCTTACAACGTTATCACTAAAAATAGACTTCGAACTTGCATGTTAAAACTCTTAACAACAAACAAACAGCTGAAAATGTTTTAGGTAAGTATAATGTAAAATAAATCAAATCTCCGATACACATCGACATTTAAAATAAGTCTCTACGAGGGCGCCATACGGCATATCGGGTTACAAGTATCACGCAAATATATTTATGGTACTGACGGAATCTCGATACTATTATCATATCACGATATTATGATCAAGAAACGATTTTACTATTGATAGGGAAAACCATCTATTGCAAAAGTAGCAATTTCTCTTGCCTTCTCTATTTTTGCTCGGTAAATAGGTGTACAAAACATACATGTATATTCGCTCCCATGTTTGTTTTGTCAAACGCGAGGTTGACTTTCAGATACATGTGACCCACATAGCAAGTGCACTCGGCTTTGCTTACATTCGAATATGTAATGTGTTGAATGAGGTAAACCAAACCCAAAGTGATGACATAGCTAAGTTGTTTTTATTTATTTATTTGGAATAATAACAGAATAACATTATTATTGTTTTTAGCATTATTGACAATGGGTTAGTACATTTTATGTATGCAAATTACAAGTATGCACATCTTTGGAGGTTGTTAGTGAGTTTGCCAACGAGACTGGGCGTCTCGTGTTCGAATCCGGGATCTGACAGTCAACTGATAAACTTGGTTAATAGTTGTTCTTGGATCTTAATTATTTTCGTATTGTTTCAAAGACAAGCCACCAGCAAACAAGGCAACAAACTATTAATACAGTCATTCAAAATTTAAGAGTTGATACGTGTTTGCAAATTACGGCGCGTCCATTATTTTGAGGGAAAGATACAAATAATGCAGAAAGAAGTTTACAAAACATGTCACATTCTTGCCCAGTGCTCATGCTGCCAGCCTACGGTTTACTTTTGAGTTATTAGAAGATTATATGGTGTGTCCCACAGTTAACGTAAGATCTGAAATATATGGAAAACACTGATTTTACTGATCATAAAGTATATACGATAGGGTAATGTATGGCATAACACATTAGGAAAATAGCCTTCGCATCTTACGCTGGAATATATTCAAATTTTTGTCGAACCTTGATGCATGTATTTTATTGCAATTGTCTGTGTTTAATTTTGTCCTGTAATGAACAAGAAATTGTGACCTCGTCGACACAGACTTTCGTTTTAAAATAAACCCATAAAAAATTACGACAGCGGGTACGACAATATTCAGAGACTAAAAATAATTTTACTTATAACTATCTGTAAAATAAAAAATAACAGATAAGATCAGAAAAAGCCAGTTTTTTGTCAAAAGAAAATCATTTCAAAGTTAACTAGAGGTAGGGATGGGAAATAAATGCGGTAAGAAAGGAACCGTCAAATAAATTATTCGGTAAAAATACGACGATAAATTTGTAAAGGTCAAAAAAATATAAAACATTTTTATGCTAAGATTGATTACACGTATCGACTTTCTGTCGACCGACAATTGGATACGATCAGCACATGAAGACCCCATTTCTTGTACGTTTCGTATTAATATTATAAAAACTGAATTAAATTAATTTTGCTATCTCAACTTTGTTTTGTACTAGTATGTAGTTTACACAACATTAAATGTTCTAATTGTTTATATTAATAATGTAACGAAAAGGCATCAATTTAATAAAGTATTAATGAAATTAAAGTGAGTCCGTTAAAAATCCTTGTCGGCTAACGCTTCTAGTCGAGAACAAATTATAAATTCTACGTCTGAATCGAACTCTAGTCTATTCTTGGGTACATTTATCAACTGGATATAGAATTTTTCTCATCACAAGAGCGAACAAATTAATATAAAGAATATAAGTTTTGTTTTGTATACATTATGTTATGTAACTAAATATCTAAGATCTAAAATTAAACACCACGGTATAAAAGTTATTCAGTATGCAAGAAATGATGTTGCATAAAAAATATATTAACAACATAAATATATGAGAGAGATCAAGGGGAAAAACAACATATTACAAATAAATACTATTTAATATAAATATATCTATATAAATACTACAGTGGTATGTTACAATTATTGCGATCGGATAAAATTAAATGCTTGTATAGATTGGCTTCGATTAAATATAGAATACCAGGAAAACATATCTTGTATTTATAGGAAAATGTGAATTAACTACTTCTCTAATTAGAGATTAACTTACATAAGATTGTTCTTGCGTAGTATATAAAAATTTACTTACATAATCAAGGTTTTTATTTTGATTGATAACATTTTTGTGTTCTCTAACCACAAAGACAAATCAACATCCCTTTGTACGTATTATTAAAACTTTTATTTTGCATATTACTTGAAATAAATTGTATTATTATTATTTGTGTTGTTACTAGTTGACCACGCATTTTTTTAAACATCTCTGTATTAGAGCGAACTGAAACAAAATCATGTCAAATTTCCAAAGATTTACAAGACTAAAATAGTAGGTTTTTGTTTTGTGAAGGTAACTTATTTTTATTATGGGTACTGTATTTTTATTTGTAACAGCGATGTTGCCATTTTCCATTCAAAACGAACAACAATAAGGTCACAGATCAACGGGCAAACATAAGCCTTTAGATAACAGACAGTTACTGCCGGGATTACGAAATATCGATTTAGAATGAAAGACTTGACGCAAAACAAAAACTTTAGGTACTCGAAAATTTAAGTTTACAATAAGTTACGTAACTTTATGTATTTTTCATCTGACTTGCCTTTATAAAGTGTTATTATGGTGGCATAGAGTTTTCGATTCGGGCCAAACCCGCCAATGTAACTCCTGTTCACCAAGATCAACACTGGCGTCCTTTGATCATTGGATCAACTAATAAACAGCTGTGCAATAAAGTACAGGCTGCTTGCCCGGACACCCAACAATGGTTATGTTACGAATTTAATCAGAAGAAATAAAAGGACTTAAGAATCCGATTAATTAAAGACCATTTAATTACGAGAGGGTTATCTGTTTTCGGATGTTTTAAAGACAACAAAATCAAAAAATGCACAGACAAGTATGGGGAATTTTCTGAGTGTAAACAAAAATCATTCGCTAATAACCTAGAGCAGAGGTCCTCATACGGCCCGCGGGCCGCATTACATTACGCTATTAAAACCCATATCAATGTGAGATGTCTTCATAATATATTGTTCCCTGCATGTTCTGGCACCATATCAATGCTTTAAAATCATTTATTTTTGAGTTAAACAATATTCGTCACTTTGCTTGCGGCCGGCGACCAAGAAAGGTTGAATTCCTTTGACCTAGGGTCTTGGTTATTAGTGAACGAAGTCTAGGTCGTGGAATAACTTAGCAAAATACTAGGGTGAAAAAAACTTGAGACCTTATTCGGGGCACACCCGCCACTCTGTCCCACCACTGCAACTCCTGTTCACCAGGATCAACAGTGGCGTCCTTTGATCGAATAATCAACGAATAATGCAGCTGTGCAATGACGCACAGGCTGTGCCCGGTTACCCTACCGGTTGTCTTGGGACCCACCCGCAACGAACTTAATCAGAAGAAATAGGAGGTAGTAAGAAACCGATTTTAGACTTCTCTCCTATCAAAGCGGAGACAGCAATCGAAATGGCTCAGAGGCAAAAAAAAACTAAGGGGGGAGACAGCCAGGAGACGCCTGACCGTTCGTTTTCATAAGATCTAGGTAATAAATAGGACTACACGCAGAAACCTGAATCGAATTTAACATGATTGACCGTTCGTCATGCCAGAGGCTACACTCCGACAAGATGTGATGGGCAGTTAGTTTAAGACCTTATTATCGCACAGAAATAAAAACCCAATTTATTTGGAAAATTCTCCTTGAAAACATCTCGGACATGTATATTACAAGTAAAGTCACCCAAACGAACTTTGAAAGAAGAAAGGTCAGAACGAAATTACAAGAGACCTTATTTACTGAAAATTCTGAACAATATTCAGAGTGAATTGTTTTTATTACGCTATATCATCTGTGAAACGGGACAGTTTAATAGGGTTCGTATCTTGCGTTCCTTTTATTATTAAGAAAAAAAAAGTCACAAATCATAGTTATTTGACAGCAAATAAACTATCCCAAGTATGAATAACGAGGAGAAAATTTTAAGAAAATGTCTGCAATAAATTTTACTCTCTTCGTAGTTTAAATTAAAGAGTAAAAACATAATTGGGATTGGGTCGTAAATAAATAATTTGAAATTATTAATCTACCTCCAATAATATATTTCAGTTTTTTTTTGTTGATTTGACTTATAATCTCTTTCTAGACTGATCAATTCATTTTTACTCTACATTTCTCTCCAAAAAAATCTATATAATCATACATTTCACCTATCGCCTCCAGCTCCTCAAAATGTTTACAGTTAGGCAAAGCCATCAAAAGCAGACGAGACGATGGTATTTGGATAAGTTTTATTACTCCACCAGAGTCACTGGAGCGGGCGATGTTTTGGTCAGCTGCTGTACTCGACCAAACTTGACCGAAATAGAACGTCAGCCGACCTTCGATGACCTTGAACTGTCCCAACCGTAGTTATAGAGTAGAATATAGCGCTATGTATTGCTACAGGACATTCATAGATAAGATTGGTTTGGGATTGAGATAAGATTAAAATTTGCACGAGATGAGTAATCTTTTGTTTGGTAAATATATATTGATGTATTATAATAACACTAGTTTACAAAATTTTACTTTTTATTTATACCCCGAACCGAATGTATGTCAATATGTTAATCTACCTTCCCTAAACCTAAAAGTGTTAGCAGAAATATTTTATCACGTCGGAATTTTTTTCTGCCGTCAATTGTTTTTTTTTAACTACCCGACGTGGTGGTTATATTTTATTGTTCATTCGTTCGCTTCAAACGACAGTTACTTTGCTTTGGATTGATTTAAAATGGCTAGCAGAAAGTGCAAACAAAGTTCTGACCGTTTTTGTTATGTTTGTGGACAGTTTATATTTTCAAAAAAGAGAAGACCTATTGTAGATTCGTTAAAAACTGCATATCTTCATTATTTTGGATTTCCTGTTGCAAATCAAGATAAAAAGTGGGTGCCTCACGTGTTTTGCGAAAGCTGTAGAATCATCTTACTCCAGTGGTCATCAGGAGAAAAAGTTTACCTTCCATTTGGTTCGCCAATGCTATGGAGAGAACCTAGTAATCATGAAAATGATTGTTACTTTTGTGTTACGAAGACATTGGGATATAACAAAAAAAATAAGGCAAGTATTATGTATGCCGATGTTCCGTCTGTTACTAAGCCGATTTTACATTCAAAAGATCTACCCCATCCAGTTTGTCCCGGTAGTTCGAGTGCAAATATATTAGATGACAATAACAGTGATGTTGAATTCAAGTCGATTTCTAGTGATTCTGACGAATTTTCACCTCAAGAAAACACTCCACATTTAATTAATCAGGCCGAATTAAATGATCTTGTACGAGATTTACAGTTATCAAGATCTAAAGCAGAGCTTCTCGGCTCCCGCTTACAACAATGGAACTTGTTACTACCAGACACAAAAGTTACGTTTTTCAGAAACAGAAGCAAAGTTTACTCAGAATTTTTCAAAAGAGAAGGTGAATATTGTTATTGCACAGATATCCCGGGACTTTTCGAAGCAATGAATCAAAACTGTGATAAAACAGAGTGGCGCCTATTCATAGATTCTTCAAAATATAGTCTCAAAGCTGTTTTATTACATAACGGAAATAAGAAACCTTCCATACCAATAGGACACGCAGGGAATTGTAAAGAGAGCTATGAAACGATGCGTACTTTGATTAATTTAATAAAGTATAAAGAACATCAATGGAAAGTGTGCGGCGACCTCAAAGTCATCGGTATGTTAGTGGGATTGCAGGGTGGTTACACGAAGTACTGTTGTTTCCTTTGTTTGTGGGACAGTAGAGCGAAACAACATCATTATGTAAGGAAAGAATGGCCTGTTCGAAATGAGTATATTCCGGGCAAAATGAACATTAATCACAAGCTGTTGGTCGATCCAAATAACGTCATTTTACCCCCTTTACACATCAAACTGGGAATCATGAAAAACTTTGTAAAGGCGCTTGACAAAAACAGTGATGCTTTCCGGTATTTGCAAAAAATATTTCCAAACATTACAGAGGGAAAACTGAAGGAGGGTATATTTATTGGTCCACAAATCCGTAAAATTATGAAAGATTCTCAGTTTGAAAACCTTTTATCGGTTAAAGAAAAGTCTGCTTGGAACTCATTTAAAATGCTTGTAGAAAATTTTTTGGGAAATAAAAAAAGTGAAAATTATGAAGAAATTGTTAACAATTTATTGAAAAACTTTCATGATATGGGAGTAAACATGTCATTAAAGATTCACTTTCTACACTCTCATCTGAATTTTTTTCCTGAAAACTTAGGAAGTATGAGTGACGAACAGGGTGAACGTTTCCACCAAGATTTAAGGACTTTCGAAGAACGACATCAAGGATTTTGGGATGAAAATATGTTAGGGGATTACTGTTGGTCTATCATAAGAGAAACTGATTCAAATAACTATAAAAAGAAAGCAAAAATTAGTCATTTTTAATTTATTTTTGTATTAATCCTAAAATTTTTGTATTTCCCTTCAAGAAAATAAATATTTTTTAAACCAGACGTGACAGAATTTTTTTATTATTTTTTCTGGATAGTTCTACCTGAACACAAAATAAAATAACAACTTTCAGCTGGGGTATGAAAACCGTGCAAACTAGTGTAATTAGATAACTGCAATACCGTTCAAGATGCGATATTGGGTTGTTTAGAAATCACAGGAGAGAGAAATTGTATCGAAATTTTCGATAATTTAGACTGCTCAAAACAGACATTAATGAATTTGTTTAGTTAAATTTAAAGAATTATGAAGTTGTATATAGTCCAAGACAAAAAAACTTCCAATCAAAGATTTTCCAAAAAAAAAACCAGCATCGATATAGTTTGACAACCTTTAATACACCTACCTCCTTAATCCATTGTTGTTGGCGTTATTCTATTAGTGGGATATATTGTGCATTGCAGTTAACCAATAAGTTTTTCAGTCCCTATCTATTCTGAATTTTTGGTTCATACATTTTTAGATTTTCGACCATGTGGTTCATTAAAAAAAAACTTAACTCGTGCACTTTTTTTAGCGCATTTCGCGAAATATTCCACGATTCCTAAAATTCCAATTTCAATTGTATTTCATAATAAGATATAGCTTTCCAGACGCGCAAGGGCAAAACCTCCATAATATATGAATGAAAGAAGAATTTTCGGAGACATGACGGCATTCGAATGGCGGTTTTTAAGCAGTACGTGTACAGACAGACAAAGTACATATTTACTGACATTTTAAATATAATTTGATATCTTGAAAGGCGAGACAATTTGTCCTATTAAAAATAGAAAAAAAAATATCAATTGAGTTGTGTTATGACTCAAAATTTTCAATTGAACACTTATAAAAAATTATTAACAGTGGCCAAGGAAGTATCAAAATTATAATTTTCCTTTTCTTTTATGTTATGATATCCGTAAAAAGTTACAAAGTAATAAATGTAACCAGCTCAATAAATAATTAAGGTCGTAACAATACGAGATATAAGTGTGTAACACGATCTGGAACAATAAAGCTAAAGTTTCCGTTATCATCGCAACGCTCTAAGAGCAAACAATTTTCATGGATATTTCTATATATATAACAAAAGAACAATAATTTAACATGCATTACACACACACACACACACCACATAACATTCTACTAGATATTTTGTTAGCGTTGTTTTTTAACTTTACTTAAAAGTAACATTTTTAAACATTACACATAAATAAAAATGTCGTCACAAAAAGGAAAACAAAAAAATTACGAAATTCGTCTGATTTTAGTTATGGTTTAATATGTTTTAGTTTGTGGATTAGATCCATAATTAGATGGAATATTAGCTAAGTCGGTGCTAAAAGCTAGTTTTCTTATAAACTCAACATACGTGTGATGTCAGGTAGAGTAATGTAACATTTGACGACCTCGGTGGCGCAGTGGTGTAAACAGCCGACTGTTACGCTAGAGGTTCCGGGTTCGAATCCCGCCGGGGGCGGGACTTTGTTTTATTTGCAAGACGCATTGTTTCGCTTACCGGTCTTGGATGTTGTATTCTTATTTATTTACTATATACCATATCGTTGTTTAGCACCTGCGATACAAGTTCTTACGATACTTACTGCAGGGCTAAGTCAATGTGTGTGTCGTGATGTGGTTATTATTATTATTAATATAAACATACTTTTACACAGTTAGGCGTACATTGATTTCGGAGCTACAGTATTAGCAGCAAGCGATAGACTATTAGATTACGGGTGATAGATCTAGGAGCGACAACGGCTGATAACACTCTCCTTTCTATTTCTGCCGTCAAGCAGTTCGCTGTGTTTCGGTTCGGAGAGATAGTGTAATTATCGACACGAGATGTATAACATCTTTACCTATACATGGCCCTTTGAACGTCACGCCGATAAAACCGACTTCAAAGGCTCCGCCAAAACGCGCGTTTTCTAATTAAAAACGTATTATCTCACCACCCACTGTAGCTATGACAAATATAAAAATACGTGTAGCTAGCCAGATAAATGCAGAATCCATTAATGTCAGAATAAAGTAATGAATATCTATCCAAGTTAACTTAAAAAAATAGTAAACCTGATGAGTAGGGAAAACATGTGCGAAAACGACAGGCATTTTGCATGTCGAATTTAATGATTTTTTTAGAATTAAACCTTTGTAATGGCATATTCGCAAAGTAGAGATTCTGAGGTTTTTTTTTGTATAAAACTTATAGAATGATAAAGTTAACAGCAACAATCGAAGTTAAGTGAGCGCACATTGGAAGTTGAAACACGTAATGATTTCTATATTTTTTCAATGTTTCTATTTGTTAAAGAAAACGAAAATTCCGCTCGAAAATTGCAATATTAATTAAGTATCACCTGGTATTTTTCTTTGCTCTTTTTCATACCAAAAAGTATTTTAAAAAAAACTGTAGGTTGCGCGACGGGCATCAAATGAAGCCTGCTCGTGTCAGGGGATGGGCAACATATTGACGGTGCTCTTCGCGTTCCAGACAGAAGGACGTCGTCGTGTCAATAGGCGGCGGTATTTCCATCAAATGAACCGTCTGCTTGTTTGCCCAATATATTATATAAAAACACCGTTCGTGTTGATAGCGTCTTCAATTTACGCTGACTGCTAATCACTGTTACCATCATATGCCACCCTGACATTTCCTATACCGATATTCATTACGTTGTCTTTGTAACAAATAGAAAATATTAATGTGTGACAGTGCCGATTTCACGGCAACGTAAAATTTAATCAAATATGTAATTTAATTGACAGTGAATTTTAAACTCGAAACGGTACGCAATAAGATACATTTTAGTTTAAATTAAAAAGTAAACATTTTCTCGTAGAATTCGTCTCGTTTCTAAGATTGTATAGTGTTTTGTATAAATAGCTTGCAATATTGTAACCTGAATACAACTTTATACTTTGACTTTATATTTACTAGTTTATGTATATCTTGCGACATATTAAATCTATGTATTTTTTTTAAATAAGACCGTTTCCAGATTTTTCGGTGTGGTATCGGTATTCTTGGTATACGCGGTTGCTGATTTGTGCGGTACCGAATCTGTACCGTAGGGACGCTCCACAGAAATGTAAGAGTTTAACCTTAAGGATTTTAGTTTTTTTGGTACCGCGCATAGCAAAAATACTGATTCCGCACCGTTACGGCACCAACAAATCAGAAGAGTACCTAAAATTTGTATATCTATTGTATATTTCAATTCTTTCGCCATATATTTAAACATTCGAAACATGTTAAAACAACAAACGGTCGACCTAGAAAACTTCTAGACGTTTCTAATACAAAATCTATATTGAACCTCTGACATTTTCCCTTACATAACACAGGTAGGTCCTAAATAAATAGGTGCCTTCGGTACCTACCCGATAATAATCCGGTTACAATGACCCGATTGTCGCGGGTATTTGCTTTGTTTTCGAGGACGTCCCTTTTATCGCAACCAATTCATTTCCTTTTATTTATTACTACAAACGATTTTAAAAAAAGTAGTGAATACGTAAACTGTATACTTGTTGTTCTACTTTATTATATATGTAAGAATAGATTATTAATTACATATTACGTTTCTTATGTTTAGTTCACTATCGACCCCGAAAATTACTCTATCCCTATCATCTGTTTTTTTTTTGTTGGTTTTTACTCGATCCGAACTACCTATTACATAGAAAAGTTAAATTTCTCACTTTTGTTTTGGAATATAATTAATCAAATACCTTTAACTTGGAAATTTCATAATCTTAGAGAGGTGATCTAGTTTGATTATAAAAAAAACACCTCTCAACAAAAATGAAACAATTTTTTCACTCATATTCCACATTGATAGTGAGAAAATATCTCAAGATCATAAATACGCGTCGTTATTGAATCTCTCGTGTAAACTTAACGCAATTTCCTTCCTTAAGAGATAAACGAGATAACGATACTGCAAATATAGACTTTATCAGGAGCTTAGTAAGTTCATGATTGCAAGCAAGGTTACAGCTTCACTCGTGATATTGCCTACACATTTAAAAACATTCTACTTAATTCAGAACAACAAAATCATCGATTTATTTAGTTAATATAACATCAGTTTAACAAACAAGTTTAAGTTGATTTTTTATTTGAAAAAAAAAAATTAAAACCATAATGTAAAAAGAGAGAGATATAAAAGACAAAATTAGATACTTTTTTTTAAAGTTCAAACCACGATTTAGAAGAGAGAACAAAACTTTTTGTTAAAATAAAATAAAAATGCCTATACTAAAATGTTTTTTTTTCTTTTTTTTTCAACTCAAAACAACAAGCTCCCTCGAATAATCAATCCTTATTTCTTATAAAAACCTATCAGACTACACAAAAACAGTCTATACAGGAATACTAACATCATGAATAAATTATGAAGGATGGATTTTGTTAACTTACAGGCCCTCAAGTACTTTAAAAAAAATATAGTTAAATGTATGATAGACGAAAGGTCATTGACCTCAGTCCCAAAACCCCAAAGGAAGGAAGAGGTAAAATAATTCTGTATATTTAAGCTAGCTATTTCAACAAAAACATTATATGGAATCGTCGGAGGTAAAACGTTGCTTGTTTCGCAAAGTTTATACCAAAATTAATTCCTTTTATAAACCTGTACAACGTACAATATGAATTATTTTTTATAATCTTTAAGTTTTATAGTTGCTATGGATAGTTGTATAGGCAAGATACGTATTATGCTAACTTTGACTGCTTAACCATCAGACTTCCATTATAAGCCCCGTAAAATGGTAATGCGCTTGGCAGCCATTTTATGACAAATGTCTAATGGACGTCTCATCATGACATTGAACCTATTTGACCATACAATATCTGTTCTTTTTATTCTCTGATGACGTCATTTGGGCGTTAATTTGACAAGGTGCCAGCGCAATACCGTTTGACCGGGTTATCTAAATGTAGATATAAATATATTCACTTACGTAATTATATATAGCCTCCTATTAGTACAATTTCTGCAATATGGCATTTAAAAATTTAGCAAAAGATCATTGACCCCTCACCGGACAATGGCACTGCAGAGTTTTGCATTTTGCATGCAAGCGTTGTCATGGTAGCCACTTTCGTGCACGCCTGCTTCCAATTAACAATCTTACGTACAGACTTATATTAAAACGAGGTAAAGTTTGGTTTGTATATATATCTTCTACAATATACACTATCTTTTATAGGTACTTCTTCGCGTAGAACTCGCATTTTCCACCCTGAAAGTCCACTCCAAAGTCAAATTCAAAATGTTTTTTTTTTTTCGAATAGGCTTAAAATAAGCCAAGCATTTTCAAATCACTCCACCAGGTAAATATATTATTTTGTAATCGGAAGAATAGCATCGAAAATTATTTCCAATAAATCTTTAAAACTTTCATTACTAATATTATTAAAAAGAAGTATATAATATTTGTTAGTTTTTATGTAGAAGATAATCTACTAAATTGATTTTATATTTTTTCCACCAGTAGTAATGTTTTTTTTTATCGCCAAGTGACATCTATAGGCTATATATTATATTTCATTCTTGATGGTTCCCGTGCGAATCCGGGGCAAAAGTATAATATATTATTTCAGTAAATTGAAAACAAAACAAATGCCTATCCTTTTCAATGAAAACATTACAATCACAAGATCTTAACTGGTGTCAAGTATTAACTTTAATATACATAACGCCTACACAATTTAAGGTTAAAATCTATTAATAACTCAATCAACGAAGCGTTATTCAAATGAATATTAATTAGTACGATTTTCTCTTTGCCTATGTAAATTAACTTTTAAATAATGTATAAGTACGCATTGAAGCTTGTAATAATGTAAGAGACATAATATTTTTAACAAATATACTATTATTTTTTACATTTAATAAAGGTTATATACATGTGTTTATTATGCTTCTTTCTATATAAAGTAATTAAAAAGCAAGCTACTGCAATAATCAGTTTCGACATTATTATGAAGTTTAAATAAATCTTCTTAAACTGACGATTCAAAGCTACAGAAAATTTGTACCCATATTGTTTCATTCATTGTAAATATTTATGTAGCCATATTATTGGCTATATAAATGAGTACTTGCTTTTTAACATTATTAATTGAAAGGCATAAAAGAATCAACAAGAAAAGACGGAAACTAAATCACGATACAATTATAAAATTTAAGAGCCTACCTACCGCGTGATTTTAAACCAAAATCAAACAAAATAATTTTATCAGAAACCTTCAAAAATTCGTACTACTTTTACACAGCATGCGAAGCGTAGATTAAAAAAAACCAAATCAACCAATCAAAATTACAACAACAACAAAAAGTAGTTCATTGCCGACGGCAAATATTTACAAGAATCCCAAACAAATTCGAGATACCAATTTTTATTTGCCAACGCTTAAGACAATGGAATGGATTCACACCTTATCAATGGCAGAAATAAATTATTAAAAAAAATACTGTCACAATGTTTCTACATAAAAAATAACCTCGGAGATAATTTTAAAACAAATATTCGAAAAAGTAGAACAGCTATCAGCTATGGGAAGTTTTAAATTTACTCCTTCTTGTATTATAAATGAAAGTTTGGAGACTTTGATATTTATCACGCGAAAACGGCTAAAAGGATTTGCTTAAAAATTTAATTTCATAAAAAACAGATTAGTTTTTTTTACTGTTTCTGAGAGATAAAAAAGTCATCCACATTTCAAAGCTTGTGTATTGTTGTGCTTGCATAAGAGAAATTAGATTTAAATATAGAATACGACCAGAGACGTACACAACATGACCTTTGTGTTGATATCAGAGCACTACATACCAGCATCTATTTATACATAAATAGTAACACATGTAAATAAATATAAATACAGCAGACAGATTCCAACGATACTTTAAGCAAACTAATTTAATAAAGAAATTAATCGAACGCCACTGTCATGTCATGTTTTTGAAACTCACACTACCTTATGAAAAGACATAGAATAAAGGCAGACCTTTTAAGTCCCAGACTATTTCGAATTCCAAAGTTTTTTTTTACTAAGGTACCAAAAAAGCTTACGGCCCGCCCGCCTGTCACCTAGTTCTTTTTTATTTCACGTCGCCGTTCGTGTTGATTTAATAAATTTGTGTTTTATGTACATTTAATTACGCATAAATTACTCTTTTTTTATTAACAAAAAATTTTCTCTGAAAGACCTTGCTAAATGTTTGTAATATAAAAAAATATTTAAAGGTTGAATTTAGATTGTAATTAATATTAATATCCACAGTGGCATCACGCCTAAAATCATTGGCTAGGAAAAAACTACAGTTTTAATCACATTAAAAACTTTTCCGGCAATTTCGTTTGTGGAATTCAAAGACAAATCAATTTTTACTGTTTCAGGAATCGAATTGAATCTTACTTCATCGTTCCATTACATAATAGACATAAACAATGTTATGCCGTGAAAATTTCGACACAATTTTCAGTCACGGAGTCGGCTATTCGTGCGTGACACTTCTTGTATTTTGAACTTCCATAAGCTATGGTAACTGTTAATTTATTTATTTATAATAAGCACACAAACAGATAACTAATAAAATTAAAAAAACATCAAGCTTCAACAATTAATGTAATTTAGTTACCCAGCAGAGTGTTTATAGAACAAATACATTAAAAATTAAATAGGATGTTTCAAATTTAAAAAATAATAAATCCATAGTGTAATGTAGTGTATGTCTAGTTTATACCAAAACATCTACATAATTTAACATAGTAAATTTGTTCATCATTCTGGCCGAACGGGTGGGTAATCAATTGTAAACAACGCTTCAATATGAAAACCTAGTGCAGTAGAAATAAATATTTCATATCACACAATTCATTTTTTTTTTTTGCAAACACATAGTAGTAACTGAAAAACAAAAATGTCGTATTTCAGATACGAACTTCGATCAGTACAGTGCCAAATGCAATTTTGTATTTATATTTTTTTGGTTGTGCATTTGCGTGGGGATACCTTCAAAGGAAATGATACAAAGTAAAAATGATCCATACATTCCGACTGGTATAAATTGAGCTATTATACTCACAACTGAAATAAGTAATAGCAAAGTCAGTGAACAGCAAAGTTTCAAAACAATACACCGCATCGTTTATCCAACTTGTAACTCACAAGCTTCTTTCCACAGGACCTAGTTTCTCTTAAGAAAAGATCACTTAGGTCTGTTGTAAAAGTTTTTCAGTTACAACTTTTATCAGTGGAGTGGAGATAGTTTTGAGAGGTTTAAGATGTCTGCCTCTCAATCACTGTTTTCAGAGTAGGGTATATTTTTCTTTTACAAACTTTTTGACTGTCCTAAATAGTTGTTATAGAGTATTTTTATTATAATTTAAATGACATACCCTTAATAATTTGTTAGTATGCAATTTAAATTAATAATATTACGTCCTACTGACATTTGTACGCCTGCATGGCAGATTTTTGTTGACACTTTATTGTAAAATTGTAACATCTTACAACACTAAAATAAATATCTTAATCCTTAGAATTGAGGTTGATTCAAAAACCTGAATATATTTTGTAAAAGATTCATCTATTTTTTCCAAGTCATTGGTAAATGAAGTGGAAAATTATGCAAATTTGTTATCAAAGTTCCTTGTCGAAATTAAGGCAAGTTTGATGAAACGTGACAAAATTTCCTTATTCTTTCTTAGGTTTTCCAGTTTAAAAAAAAAGACCGGTAAAATAAACCTTAAGGCCAATAACGACGGGCATCGGACTCACGAGGACGCTATGGCACGCCTAAAGATGTACATCTGGGCTGCATCAACAGCGTAAGATGTGTTAACTGTCCTAGTGTTGCTTCGGCAGTCTTCGGCAACGAAAGGCATGCCTGAAGACTCCGACTACTCTGTTCGATTGCAATGTTGGCTCTGATGTAATTGAAGTTCAGGGGTCAGGCTATTGTGATGGCATGCCTAAGCAATTGCCAGACAACTTAAAGGATCCCTTGCCAATAATGGGCACCGCGCTTAAGGCTACATATTTAAAGACTCACCTATCGCAGCTACAGGTAAGCAGTTGAAGCAGTCTGTGAATGTCTTCCATAGTTTGATGTTATACCTCCTTTTGCATTCGTCGTAGAATCTATAAAGAAATGTCTATACTTTAACACAATTAATAAATTTAAACACTTGTTGAATAGGAGCTTGGCTTAACATCACCTTCTATTTTATACTGTTAAATTTATGTTTTTAAAGATTCGTAAAATTGTAAACCACATTTGCGGACATGACGATGACGTCAAATTGACATCAACAGAAACTAAGAAGTACAGAAAAAAAAATCGAAGAGATAATTGAATTATTTTTTATTGCATTCTTTTGTCGCCAGGTGTTTAACCATTTCATGGAGCTTATACTTAAAAATCCAACCAAATACAATCGCATTGTATTCCTTCAAGTCGGTAAAGACGCCAAAAAGTTTAAGGGGATCGTCGTTTCAAAGGAATCGTCGACAACCGATACGAATGTCATAGGACGCTTATTAAAAGAAAAGGGATGTGTTTGTTAACGACCGATATAGTGGTATTAAAAACCGTGAACTATGAGTCTAGGTCATTTAGTATAAAACTTGTACATGTGTGTGTATTGCTTATAGTTGTATTCGCGGAAATCCAATCAAGGCTTCTTACAATTTTTTTTAACAAATTTTGCGTGTATTCAAAAACCCTGAAAACCTAGACAAGGTCAAGACATGTAACACTCCATTGAAATTTAAGCAATTAACACTATTAGTATACGATAAATGATCTATCAATTTACGAATCGATACCCTAGGTGTGCAAATCGTCACTTTTTAATCATAAAAGGAACCATTAGATTTTAATATTATCTATACACACGTGAAAGATAAAACATTATTATCTTTAATTAATGACTTACGCATTGAACTCTGTTAATTTTTAAATAAAACTGTATGTTTTTTGAAGACATTTTGATTCGGTAAATTTTTATTGAAGTTATAACTCACATAAATTCTAAATATTTCATATATTAAAATAGCTCAATTGACAAGTAAATTGACAAGTTAAATAGATTTAAAATAAAAAGTATCCTCGACTAGGTTCAATGACTAATTTGATGCCTGGTTGATGTAATCAAGGTTCGAAAATCTAGGGTATACCTAACTTTTGTATTACAAATTTCCAGTTCAAGTACGAGTTTTAAGCATGTATAAAGTAGAGATGTTAAAATCAAATAATAAAACAACCACATCACGACACACACATTGACTCAGCCCTGCAGTAAGTATCGTAATTTTTGTCACTGGAACTAAGCTGCGATGGTATAAACTACATAGATAAGAATACTACATCCAAGACCGGTAAGCGAAATGCGTCTTGCAAATAACACAAAGACCCAGAATCTCTAGCGTAGTCGGCTTATTATTTTAAAAAATCATATGTACTCAGCTATTACTATTTTACATAACATATTACTACAACACGTGCAGACCTACATGTGACATTGATGCCAATGAACCAGCACTAGTTTATAGGTAACAGAGTATGATATGTAAAAGTTGGAAACCATCCAATTATCCGACCGCCTAGCTAGAGATTCGCTCGCATCCAGCTATCAACCTACTTAGAGATGAAAAGAACTCTTTGCTTTTCTGCTGTCCTAGTATCTCATTAAACGATCTGTACGGTACGAGAGACACAAAATTAATGTTTCAAATCCTTGTGTCGTCATATTTAGCTTCTTGTATTGATAAGCAAAACAACATCCATATAGTGGTATGAAATGTGTTCCTCACATTAATAATTTAAATAAAAAATGGAATTTCTTTACGGAGAAGTTTAATGAACTATATGTATATACAATAACTTGGAATAATATAAAAAAAAAAAAACAAATTTGAGTACCGAAAATAATTGAATTATTTTTGAAACGTAACACTGACACTTGCTGAACACCGATTTTTTTTTACATAAGTAGTTCAGATACCGCCGCTATACAATTAATTATACATGCTTGCTTACCCTCATTAACTAAAAACTACTTGAAGATGAAAAGAAAACTCTTCGCTTTCCTGCTATCCTAGTATCTCATTAAACGTTAGGCTCACATGAAACTTTAAACTGTGGAGTAAAAGTAGCCACGGAATTAATTATTAAAATCCTTGTAAGTTTTTTGTATGGACAAACCAAACTCCATAAAGACTTTGAAAATAGGAACTAAACATGCATTTAATCTAAAACTTTGTTTATTTATTCTTCGTAATAAAGTTTGTGTTAATAACAGTTTTCACTTGTTTATTTAGTTTCATCATAGAACAAGAATCGACACCATCTACCGTCAGTTGGAAATGCTGTTTTACGAAGAAAAAAATATCATCCGTAACCGAAACCTCCAAAATCTATAGGATTATGCCTTGTTAGGTACCTTTCCTTTAACGCTGGTCTGGAATACGTGATCATTCCAAACACTTTTCCTTTCAAATAAACTTTTAAGCTTAAAAGTGGCAAACTATCATAAAAGTTGGTTAATAAAATTTGCTTCAAAACCGACAAAAGACAGTAAAACGATTCAATGTAATCTTATATGACAAACAATTTCGTAACACTATCAACTATAACAAGCGAGATTTTAATCCACATTAAGATCATAAATGAGAAAGAAGCTCTTTTGTTCCTTTTCACGCTAAAACCACTGAACAGAGATGTAGATATAACTTGGAAAGGAGTTAGGTGAATGTGAGTCAGACTTCAACACAAAGGGTTCCGTAGTTTCTACCTCTAAAGGTTCTTAAGATAAAGAAATATTTAAAGAGGTTTAAAAACTATCTTACACTCTGTGAAAAGTTCATTTCTCTATCTATTAATGGTTCATCTGATACATACCGCTGACAGACGAGACAGAGAGATTGACAGCGAAGGCTTAAAATAGAGTAACATTGGCATACTGTAGGTACGAAACAGTCGCAATATCTAACCCATTAAAACGAAGAATGTTAAATAAAAGCTAGTACAATAAACGGCCATGCATCAACCTAACCTATTTGAACTTTGTACCGTTCTTTAGTATTACAGCGTTAGGATTAATATCGCAATTGTTATGTGAAGCGTTTTGTCTTGTGTGGCCGACTGTACAGCCAAATGGCTTTCTATTTGTATAAACTATAGTAAAATAAACAAAAAAAAAAATGACATTGACAGTGACATCAATCGAGCGCGAGTAAATGTCATTTCTATACATATTGTATTCGTTCTACTAGCGTTCATTCGAATGGAAAGCCATTTGGCTAAGAGGGCTGCACGGAAGAAGTCGCGAGGCTGAAGCTAGTTTATTCACATCGCGGTTGTGAAAGCAGACATCATAAAATGATGACTCGCCGGTTGACATCGTTTACGTAACGGACGCGGGCCGTGTCCAACATGTCTGCCGGATCTAGATGAGACGTTGATGTAGGCAGCTATCTTGTTATATGTCCCTACATGTGACACGATATGTAGATTAAACAGGTGTATATCCTAAAGAGTTCACCCCTATCTATGAAACGTCTTGCTAAGCTCTTAAACTTCAGTTAAGCGCGCGAATCAGAATGAAAATTAAAAATTAAAATTTCTACTGTCTACTATGGTTCATGAACTACAAACCTCAGAAACAGACGGATGGACAGCGGAGGCTTAGCGCTAGGATCCCGTAACCACCTTTTAAGAGTACAGGACCCTAAAATGCACGTAAAGTCTGCAATATTAATCATTTTCGGTCGATGTCTGACGTTGTGACCTAACAAGATTGTTCAATACTACTACCAAGCAATTATAATCCTTATTGACGACATGTTTTCATTAAACTGAAGACAAGTTCATTGACATTCCAACGTTTGCCATAAACAGTTATTATTTCAAGTTACAAATAACAATCCTTTTATGACATTTGTGTTAATGAGTCAATGTTCTTTAAAAGATTAACCGTGATTCGAGTGATACAATACTCATTTCAAAACTAGTAATCACAAAAGCTTCATTAGGTATGTCAGTTCGGTGTGTTTCGGTTCGAAGGATTAGAGAGCCATTGTAATTAACGGCACGAGAGGTATAACATCTTTACTTCTACATGGGCAACGCTTGGCGATCCAAACATCAAGGGAATTGTCGTATCAACCTTCGGTAGTATCATTTTCTATTAGGTGAACCGCCTGCTTGTTGGCCCATGATGTATAAAACTCTAAGGAGCTACAGAAACAAAGATGCACCACATAGAGGCTGTCTCTTTCTTAGTTTTTTTTTGTAACCACAGGGATTGAAGATTCACATCTTATGGGCTTTGTCACATTTCTCTAGCGTGCTAGTCCTACTGGAGGTAGCTGACACGGCAATAAGCGCATTATGCCTCAAGCACGCTCAAAATACGCTATCAACATTTTGTATTTTGACAAATAAGAAGATTAAGATTTTGAAGAATAAGGTTACAATCGTCTGGGATTAGGGGAATTGTTCAGTTATTTGAATTTAGGGCAAAGTATAAACTCGAATTAAGCATTTCAATCAAATTTATTATAAGTTAGGAGCTTGGCTAACCTCGAAACATATTTCAATTGAATCCCAAGTTTTGTAAAAAAATTTGAATGATAATAATAATAACCACAACACGACACACACATTAACTCAGCCCTGCACTAAGATGATCTTGTATCGCAGGAATTAAGTAACGATATGTTATAAACTACATAGATAAGAATACAATATCCAAGACCGGTAAGCGAAACAGTGGCTCTTGCAAATAAAACAAAGTTCCGTCCCTACCGGGATTCGAAACCGGAAACTCTAGCGTAGCAGTCGGCTGTTAACACCACTGCGCCAACGAGGTCGCAAAATCTGTTTGTTTTAATGAATTGTGATGTGTTGAAGACATTGTTTTGTATGTTGATGTTCATCGTGTAACCAAAATTAAGTATTTAAATTGAAATTACTATGAAATATATCCCTTATAGTTTACTAGCTTACAAAAAAAAAAAAAAGATTGGATTGGTGTTTCAAAAATACTTTGGAACTTCAAAAAGAGAAACGAAAAGCAAATAACAAACAAACAAATAACCACATCACGACACACACATTGACTCAGCCCTGCACTAAGAATCGTAAGAACTTGTATCGCAGGTGCTAAGCAACGATATGGTATATACTAAATAAATAAGAATACAACATCCAAGACCGGTAAGCGAAACAATGCGTCTTGCAAATAACACAGAATCCCGCCTCCGCCGGGATTCGAACCCGGAACCACTAGCGTAGCAAGCAGTCGGCTTTTACACCACTGCGTCACCGAGGTCGTCAAATAGGCGGAAATTAAGTATATTTTCAATTAAATCGCTTATTTTACTTCATTAACTACCACACGAAGATTACTTTATCTTTACATATACCATAATATTTGCTTTAAAGATAAGATTTTATTACGTAAATTACCATCCAGTTATGGGCAGTATAAAATAACCTAATAACCATATACATGCATGTGATATTATACATAAGTATAAGAAGTATACAGAGTGAGTTTGCTCGGTGAGTCATGTAGTAAGTGACTCACTTTAACAAGACAGGTGGATATTGAGGTTCAATAATGCGTTATAAATAATAAATAAGGATAAAGAAAATTTATATCTTAGCTACACCTTATGTTAAATACAATATAATATTAATAAGTAACTTCACATAACATACTTGTTTTCAAAATATTTTTAATTCATAATTAGGCAACATTAAAATTAAAATTTGTCTGTTATTAGCAAAACAAATATATCTTAAAAACATTTGATGTAAAAGAATTAAAATCTTAAAAAGAAGGCAAGGACACTCTTTCCGAGACATAAAAAATTGAAAGGCCTGTAAACAGTTTGATTAATAATATTTCCTAAACTTTTTAACCTAATTAAACCTAGCTTAGAAATTCCCTATTCAGATGTTTTCAAATAATCATTATTATTAAAACCTCAAACTTGAACATTTACAAAGTTCAGTTTATTACTGGAAGGGCTAAATATTGGCCTTGATATTTGTTTTTGTTTGAAGTAGCTCATGTGTGACCATTGAATGCATGAATCATTTCCCATGACTTGGTTCTGTCAAACAAAGACTGAGTTTTGTCTTGATCTTATTGCATTAAAAAAATTAAGTGAAGGTGATTGTTTGGGGGAAAGAAAAGTAATTTATTGATAGCATTAATCTACCAACAAATTTTATTATATCATGATGAAATCAGATTTAAGATGGTTTTTTTTTTTTTCAATGAAGTATATTTAATTTAATCACTTTTTTATGGTGCCATTAATCTTGGAAATAAATAAGACAATTTGTTTCATGACGCAGAATAAAAAAGGGATACTGGATATTGTACACAGAAAAAATGCTACATTTTAAAGATTAATTTTTATAGCATCAGAATAAGCTTCACTAAATAATAGCAATTAAAGTGATCTCTTTGAAACTAATGAATAAGCTTTGGTTCGATTTAAAGTTTTTTCTTACTCTTTTTGAGTTTTAAATTTATATTTGCTTTTCGCACAATACATCTTTCCTACGGACAATGTATAAATATAAACTCACACTGTAATCCCTCGAGAGGGGTAGGCAGAAGTGCTAAACACAATATGATGTTTAGCATTTCCGTTGGAATGCGTAAATCGTTAAGATGATACAAGGTATCATGTGCAACCAAGACAATAGGTGAAACACTTGGATTAATTTTAATACAAAAAGTAACTCCAATGCATCTAAATGATAAACAGTTTTTTCATGGTGTGATCGTAATTTGCCACAACATTTTCTATGAAATCTTTCAAAAGATCTACCTAGAAAATACAAACAAAACCAGTAGGGTCGATAGTAGTAAAACAAGCAACTTACCCATAAATCCTATTAATGCTAGCACACTCGTGGTTGCCTCTCAAGAGGAAGAAGTTTTCTGGGTATTTAATCTTGTACGCTAGTAACAGGCAGATGGTCTCCAAGGATTGCTTGCCGCGGTCCACATAGTCACCGAGGAACAGGTAGTTGGACTCCGGAGGGAAGCCTCCGTACTCAAACAGTCTTAGCAAATCATAGTATTGACCGTGGATGTCACCTAAAAAATTATAAATAATCTTAATAATAAATACCAGAGGACATGTTTTGTGTGCTATTTCTTTGAATTTCAAAACATATTTTTACAATTTGTTACACTCTATTAAGCATGGAAATGGAAATGTAATTCAAGTTAAAATATATATTTTTTAATAATCATAACACATATAAGACGACTGCAGACACTTTAAATCAATTTTTGAATAAATTGTATGCACATCCAACTAGATGGTTAAAGTGTGTAAACAATGACAAATATTTTGTTTACAAAATAAACCAATTAGGTAACTAACCAGAGTAGGTATTCTGATTTGTGTACACATAATAATTTGATTTCACTGCATATGTAAATTGTGGGTTTGTTTATTTTTCAGTAAAATACAAACAAATAAAAGGAAAACATGAAAGTATCAATATAACTTTTATATACATTCATGCAAAAAACCAATTATTTTTAAACTCAAACAAGATGTATTACTTGATAAATCATTGTATGTATTATTTAAGTTTTGAAAAAAAAATTCAAATTTTTTACCTAATATTTTGTTCATGTACATGCTTTTAATCAACATATTTTACATGGGTTTGTGAGACACTAAATATGGTAAATTAATTATTAAGTTATTAACATTTTATTCAACAAAACTTTACGTTTATTGTATTTTTGAATAAAATTAAATAACTAAAAGTGTTGAAGATATTTCTGTATTATATAATGCAATTATAGAAAATAATTTTGTATTTCCTAGGATGTATAAAAAGGTCGATATCAGAAAGAAAACAAATTAAAAGTACCCACATTCAATACATATTATTAAGGAAAAGAAAGTCTAAAAATTCGTTTCGTGATGAATTTACATTTGAATTTTATGCGAGATTTTTTTCGTTACGTTTTTGAAAGTGGACAGTTTTTATGTAGGTTAGAAAATACTTACCGCATATTTTTAAGGGTGCCTCCAATTCGAGTAATATCGGCTGTGATAGGAATATTTCTCGTGATTTTAAACACAGCCCTTTTATCTCTATTTCTGTTAGCTGTACATTCATTCCAGGCTTCTCGCCTCGAACTGAAATCCAAATAAATTCACTTAGAAAAACAAATCTAATCACAAAATTTCACTGAACTACCGCAAATATTTTTATTTTCACTTTTATTTCACTTTTAAACTTTTTTAGCGACTAATTTAAGTTTACATTGTAGTGTAAACAATTTTACCTTTTAATAATTTTTTTATTACATTGTCGATGTTTAACTCATCTGTGTCTCTGTCTGCCATCGGATATAATGTTTGTGCACGGTTTATAACTAATTAAAGTGAGTAAAGAAAGAAAGATTGTTAAGATTTTTGCCGATAACGAAGGCAACAACCTATTTCAATTCTCGGCTAAAAATTCTTCAATGGCGGAGACATCACTCACTCACTCGCACACACACAATCAAACGAAACACATCAGGGTTGCTATAGTCATAAATCAAAATTTACCAATTATACTGCTGATTTTTTTTTTTGAAAACACAAATTTAAAAATCAATTCAGATATAAAACGACTAGAAAGAGTATATTCTTTAATTAATTCCTAAGTAGATTTTACCAAAAAAAGATTCGATTTAATGAAAAGGCTTTAAAATTAATATTGAAACTATTTCTCAATCAACATAAAAACTTAGTAAGATTTTTTATCAGAAATAAAAACAATTACCGATTAATTAATTTATTTATAATTCTACTTTGAAGATGATTGATATACATTTTTTTTTAATTTACAAAAACTGTCCACACTCCCTTAACTGAAATGTTGCAACTGCAAAATTTTTGTTGTTGAATATGCATGGTTTAACCATTACTAAATATCCAATAAAAATATGATTTATGTAATAGATTCTAAGTTTTTGTTATGGCTCGGATTTTTCCATATTTTTAAATGAATAAGTGCTCGAAATTGAAACTGAATATCGATGAAAATAAGAATAAAGAAAAAAAATCCAATATAAAAGAAAATTTATCAATATATTTTTCTAAAATAACAAAATTATTTAATAATGAATTTATAATAATTTTTAAACTTTACCTTTAAAATACTTGAGATTTGATTTATGAACTATTTAACACATAAATACCTAATTTATTACTCAGTAGTTGTTTTATTTAAGATAAGTTTCTAATAATTAATCTTTCTTTCCTCTGTACGGATGTCGCTTGCTGTAAAAAAATAATCCTCGTTAACCATTTTTTATCCGACTACGGTCGCCAGGAATACTGACATTTTTTATATTTTTTTAGAACCAAATCAAAAAACATTATATCTTAGTGCAGGGCTAAATTAATGTCTGTGTCGTAATGTGGTTGTTATTATTACGGATATTAATATTAATTTACATTTATGAGGTCACTACCGTCGCCCGTTTTTTTGTTGGTCATTCATACATAATCTACCAACACATATATCCGGTTAGCTAGATTGTAACTTACGCTGGTATAGTGAGCGTGTAAATTCCAAACTTAGTATTCTCGTCTTCCAAATGGAAGATTTTTTCCACAAATTCCCTGTCCGCAGGCTCCGCTGGTGTTTCAAAGACGAGGTTCATTATGTAGTCTTCGACACAACTGCATTAGAAATTGTTAGATTTAATTTAACTCTTTTAATTTTATTTCCTTCACCATTTTTTTGTTACATTCGTTGGTTTTGGAACCCTAAATAAGTATTTAAAAAACTGGTATAGTATCAGTTTTTTTAATCGAAGCTCCCCTGAGTTCGTTTAGTTTTTCTACATGTTAGTGTGTCTACCATGAGTTCTTGTAGCTTTCCTATACGTCAGGTTACATAGATTACTACTAATGTAATTCTTCGTCAATCCGTTAGAGGCGCTTTAAAAAGATTCGAACAAAGTTGTAACTGGAGTCGCAAGCTGGAATCGCAGGTGAAACTTATGGTAGACACACTGTAATTACTACTTGTACTATTGATTACTCTGTGTTACTATAGAGATTCGTACAAGCAATCTTAATTCCTCATTTATCCGGCAGAGGCGCTATGCAAAGAATCATAGGAATGTCTTGCATGCCCCGATCGCGTTTACCTTTAAAACTTACTAGTAACTTGATATGAGTACAAATCAAAGAAGTCTTTTGTGAAAGTAGAAAAGAAATACAATGGTAACTTATAATAATTCGAAAGAATATGCAAAATTGGCGTTGACCCTACCACAAATTGTTTTTTCGCAGTAAATAATGTTTATTGTTGTAAGAAATTTGATCACTTACTAAGCACAAGGCTGGTACGGCACCAGTTTGTCTATCCTATTCGGTCTCAGTTCAACCACGTACGGATCAGCTACTAGCTTGGTTTCCCTCTCTTGCGGTCCCTTGCGCCCTTTCGGAGTTGGGGCTGGTGGCTGGATACAAAAAAGTGTGAAGGTCACTGGTTGATTAGCATTGTAGGGAAGACATAATTAATAACAATATGAATTAATAAGGTGGCAATCCTAAAAACTAAGTAGGTCTCTCAATTTAATCGTTTTTCGTCTACCTTTATTTAAAATTGATTCAGGGTAAACAGAGGGTACAAGAATAGAGTTCAACGCGAACGAACACAAGGGAAAAAGCTCGTCGGACGTGAATTGAAGCTTAATTATACCCAAATAATTTCCTTTCAAATGTGTTACCTTCACAGCACCGTAGACTACTTCGATGAGACTCTTCACTTCTCTCTCCAAGATCCTGAGGAACTTGGGAACGTTCCAGTAGGTCACCTCCTTGTGATTTCCGAGGAGGGACATTAATGACGTCACATCGCATCTTGCTAGCCTATAACATAACAATGCACTTAGTTTCTCCAAAAACCCATCAGCGCTATAAGTTTTAAGGCCTCCCAGTCTTTCGGCTTGTATAGTTATATACCCAACGTTATGACTGGTTAGGAAGCAAGTTCGGTTTCGCCGCGAAGGCCAATAGGGCCGCAGTTAGGCATCCAAATAAAAAAAACTCACAGAACAAAAATTTCTCAGCGATAGAAAATACTTTGTAAATAAGGATTCTTAGATATGCACTCCATCTCTGGCCACATCGCTTTAAATATCAAAGCATAATATGCATGTAGGTGCTTTTGTCCCAGCAGGTAACCTTCTTCTTACGCCCATGATACTCCACGGAGACATATATTCAGCCTCGGCTCTTGCTTGCAATCTCCACACGAACTTTCATCCTGTATTTCTGTTGCTTAGACATTAACTTTTTAATTTAGATATTATAAATTGTTCAGATATTAAAATTTAAAGTTTTAAAAGTTTTTTAGCGAATACCTACTTCATCAGACCTATCTGTATGGCAAAAATGTGTGCAATCCGTTTCGTCCTTTGAACTATTCACTAATAGATCAGTCATGGACATTCCCCAGGGTATAACTGTAAATTAACTTTAGGTCAACTGCCTCCCCTAGACCATAAGCTTGTCAACTGCCCCCCTTAGGCCATAGCCTGGCCACGCTCATGCGATCAGTCAGTCACCGTTTCCCTTCACATACAGATTAAGCCAAATTATCAAACCTGACGAGGTCATCGATGCCTTTCAGTACTTTGGCAATGGTTGCATCGGCAGCATCTTTAGCATCCAGCACCGCCTGCCGCCGCGCCGTCTGCTGGGACAGTTGCACCTGCATCTCTAAGATGCGCTTGTCCTGCCTCTCCTCGCGAGCCTCGTTCATGTCACGCTGGTCCACTGAAAAAAAAGTCAACATTCTAACATACTATCAATCATCACACTGTCAATCCAGGTTTGGCCATGTTATTTATGTGAGGATTCCATGATATCAAAGGCTAAAAACTGATAAGGGTGCAAAGCGTCTGGGACTTCCCCCAATTAACACTTGTTTTATTACGCTGCCCTTTAGAAGACATAAAAATAAACATGTTTTGTAAAGAAGAACTTTTTCTGTTTACAACGACATGGGCAAAAAATCTGAAAACGGTTCACCAGTAGGAAAGTGATAACCGCAGCCTAACATGAATATGAGCCCTTCTTATCAACAAAACCGTCAAATAATGACCTGCATGTATACGCAAAACCATGTTAACCATCTCGGGCTCTTGTACCGTTCATTACACTGGCTCTATCCTTTAAAGAAAATAAAACCAGTTAAATAAATCATATTTAAAAGGTATAAATACGTATTCTTTGCTTCAATATCTCCAACTCCCTCCGCATTATGATGGACTCCTGGAGGATCTCACAGAGCAGGACAAAACACGAGAAGTTCATGATCTCCATCATTTCGAACCTGTTGACGATCGTTGCCACGCGGTCGCTCCCTATGTATTGCTGTAACAGAGATTAAAGTAAGAAAGTAGGTATGGCCTAAAGGTTTTACTAATATCCTACTGATCCTGGATGTTTGGTACTCGATTTAAGGAGGTAGATTAAATTTAGAAAACAGTTTTCAAACACGTTAAAGTTCTTTTAATTTCGAAAAACACGATTTTAGAATTTTTACGCTTATCTTCCATACATAAAATATTTGGTATATATTGCGATGCTATTTGGTTATTATTTTTATTTATACCTATATAGTTCAATTCAAAAGTTTATTTTACCTTTAAAAAAAAGTACAAAATATCTTACAAAGATCGCTTCGAGCAGAGCATCGTGTCTCGCTATCTCGCTCTCGCACCTAGCAACTTCATCTAGCCGTCTAGCCTCCTCAATCTCATCAGCCTCACATATCCTTCTGGAACCCTTCACCCTGAGGAACTCCTCCAACTTCGCCAGATGATTGATCTCGCCTTCATAAGCTTGCATCTCCTGTATTTTTAATCATGTGATTTGGACATTTTGTAAATCCGTGTTTAAATAATAAAGAATGGACTATAAAATAACACAAGATTAATACGGAAATAAGCGTACATAGTGGGAAGTCATAAAACTTCAAAAAATAATTAGATGTAAGGACATAGGAGCACTGGCGGATCCAGGAGGGGCTCAAGCCCCAAAAGCATTTCAGTTCTACAGACTTTTTGCCTTTACTTTGTTAAAATCTAACGTTATCGAGTATCCCCTAGAAAAGAGTTTCTAAAAAAAAGGTCACCAGTTTTAAACAGGGCGTAGAAATTGCCTATGCTCTTTCCTTGGACCCGTTACTGCTAGGAGGAACTCTTTCACAATTCACCCTATTACTACTACTACATGGGATTCTTCAAAAATGGTGTTAAAAGGTTCTTACGTAAAATTGGAGAAGATTTACAGGTGTTCATAGTTCCTAAAATGAATGCTTGTAATGCAGGCCGAATAAATCACTATTTTCAAAAACTACTAACAGAAATATCTCTATTGAGCTGGAAAAGTCCTTTCCACTTCAAAGCTTCGAGTTTCCTGCAGCACTCGTCCCTGTCACCGAAGGCCGTGGTGGCGATCTCGAAGATATCCATCAGGTACTCCTTACCACGGACCAGTTTGCCGATGGTGCGGTTCCATTGAATATTGAAGTCGTTTCTATGGGAAAACCAAAACAATCAGGATGACGGAGGTAGGTCAACGAAAGGTTTTATGTAGATACAGAGAGAGAAATGTGCCGAAAGCGCATAAAATTTGTCAATGTGCTTCATATTTTTCCATATTTTAAGTTGTATCCTTGACATTTAAGTAAAAAACCATGATTAAAAATGCCTAGCTGACGTTACCTACTTTCTGTATCCGGGTCTTTTTCTTTTTAAATATGTAAAGGAGAGTTTGAAAAATCCTGAGATATGAATTGTACTGGGGTTAGGAGGCACGGTTGCCCCTGGTATTGCAAGGGTCCATCTTATTGGAGTAGAAAAAGAAGCAGAAACCTTTCAACCATAAGCCGGTGTATCTCCTCTCGGATTTTCTTGTTGTCTGTGTTGACGACGCAGTATCTCCTAGTGGCGATGTCCAGCCTGTTTTCCATACGACGGAGACAGTTGTTGGCATTCTCTATCATCGCTAGCTCCTACAATGTAAGTCTGAAGATATACATACGCGTTTATCACGAATGCAGGTTACCTCTTTACACTTACAAATAGAATATGGGAATGCAAAAATGCAATATGGGAACTTTGCGTGACTAATCTCAGTCGTATAAGAAGCGGGACACTTAAAACCTACATACTGCAGTATCTTAAACAAGATTTAAATAAGCAAAAGGGCTCACATCAGCCTCCGTCGGCACAATCTTGAGGAGTTCGCCGAGTTGTTTCTGCGCGAGGTAGTTGAGGCAGTCCAGCTCGGCTTGCTGGGCTTGTTCGGCTCGCAGCTCCGACTCGAGATGCTCGTACTCCAATATGGAGTGCTTTGTGCCATTCTTCACCTGCTTATCTCGCAGAGCGTGCTGACCTTTCTTCGCGAGCTGTAATGCCAAGTTGTTATAGATATTTCCATCTAATGTCGAAAAATTACCTAAAATAAACACAACATCATCTGAAACTAGGTACTGTAAAATCTAGCTGCAAATAATGAGTTGGTAGTTGTTATCAATCTATTGCCTCATTCAGTTGTGTGTTGACTACAGAAATGCATCCTTCCTTTTAATTAATTTGTGAATCGTTGACAGTTAAGTATTTATCTAGGTCAAAGTAATCCAAGATGTAGCAATTTAAAACTTAAAAATGGGGAAAAAAATCCTCGACGTAGAAAACGAATGACTGACTGAATGTTGGACGGACCGAGATAATAGGTAATAATAATAATAACCACATCACGACCCACCCATAGACTCAGCCTTGCATTAAGATATAATCTTGTATCGCAGGCACTAAGCAACGATATGGCATAAACTACATAGATAAGAATAATAATAACGGTAAACGAAATAATGCGTCTTGTAAATAAACTTCATCTATTGGCCCACCTTGCATTTTCAGTTTCGTTTCGTCCTAGCTAAAATTTATATTAGGTCGAGCAAAAAGTTTTATGCAGTTTTGAACCTAGCACATTCATAATTTAATTCAATAGTCTTGTTTTGAATTTCGAACACAATTTAAAGAAACAAAAGACAATTGGGAGCCTGTTCGTCGATATCAAACAATCGAATACTAAGAAAACGAATATAAGATTTTATTGGTTTGGATTTAATTCTTGAAAGTGTGATTCTTCTCTTTGGTTTTGCAACAAACATTGCTTATTCTTAACATTAAGGTGAGGTTCTATCAATAATCTATGGATACTTCGCCTGAAGTCGCTGCCCAAGCTGTGGCACTTATCCAGGCCGGACGCAGCCAAAGAAATGTGAGTGCTCAACTTAATTTAAGTCGATCTGCGGTCCGAAATGTCTATCGGAGGTACCTAGAGACTGACGGGTTTGTTCGTCGCCAAGGAACGCCACGATCTCGGGTCACAACTGAGTGGCAGCATCGATTCATCGTGACGACCAGCTTGAGAAATCGTCACCTTACCTCCATTGAGATACAAAACCAACTTCGCGACTTCCACGGAGTATCTGTCAACGCTCGAACTGTTCGGAGAGGCTTAAAAGAACGCGATATGGTACCACACAAGCCAGCTAATGGCCCACAACTAACGCGAGCCCACCGAACAGCGCACCTTCATTTCGCGCGCGCTCATTTAAATTGGACTCAGTGCTTAGAACCTCACGTGATGCCATACGCCAACTATGTGGGACCAAATTTCCTTTTTATGCATGATAATGCAAGAGCCCATACGATCGGCATCGTCAGGGAATATCTTCGGGATGTGAACATTACAGTTATGGACTGGCCAGCCAGAAGCCCAGACATGAACCCGATTGAGCATATGTGGGACGAGCTAAAAAGACGTGTTAGGGCTCGTCAGCCAGTTGCCCAGACGATGCAGGAGCTGCAAACTGCCGTAGAAGAGGAATGGGAGATGATCCCTCAAAATTTCATAGAGCGGTTGATAAACTCTATGCCTAATCGTATGAGAGCTGTCGTAGATGCCCATGGAGGCAACACGCGTTATTAAATTAAACTTTTATTTGATGAAACATGTTTTTTATTCAAAAATCGACTGCCTTCATCAACAGCAACAACAACAACATTCCTGACTTGTAAGGCGTAGCTCCATGTCGTGTGGTATTCTGAATTCAAATTTAAAACAATACGATCGAAAAAGATGGTAAAATGTATCAGGTTTAAAACTGCATCAATAGTTTTTGTTCAACCTAGCAATCATATTTAGGTAGGGGCCATCGAAACCTAAACTCTTAGGTTGGCCAATAGATGTGTCCAGAAGTGTAATACATAGTTCTGCCCCCACCGGGTTTGGACGCGCGTAGCAGGTAGCTTTTTACACCGCTATGCCATCGAGGTTGCCGAGATCGAAGAAGACCTTTTTAAGGCTGCAGAGAGCCACTAGATGCAACCGGCACACGATCGCCCTGGTTAGAAATATTCGACGGAGGCTTACGTCCAACAGTGAGTGGACGACTTCTGCTTAACGATGATGCATACTTACATTAATACAAAGCAAAGTTTCCTTGAGCTCTGAAGCGAGGATATCAAGCTGTTTCTCTTGTGGTGCCAGCTGCGGTATACCAAGTGCTCGCTTCTCCACGCTGCACATCGGTGCCAGCTTCTGGTACTGGAATGTAAAAACTTGCCGTCACAAATACCGGCACAAATAGTGAAGATCATCATAGTTATTTTCTTCCCTTGGCTACAATGAGGATGGTAACTGCTATATCAATTGAGATACTTTTAAATATCTGTCAAAACATGAAATGATTCCTTCACAGATTTTGTTTGGCACTATTTAGATCAGACACCAGGATTTTTTAGGACACCAGGGAAATAATCTGCAACTAAGCAGTTTTTCTTACACTCTGTCAAGTCTTCTATTACGGTATTGATATCTTAAAGTTATTTGTACCTAACTGGTGTCATTATCCCTATTGAGTTGCAATGAAATTGCATATCTAAGCAGGTACTCTTAGTCTGCTAAAACTTGGTTGCTAACGTTGCAGTGAATACCTAAACTAACTGACTGCGGTTGTACTTTGACTGCAGATTATAACTCATTCCAGTATTCCTTATAAGGGTGCTACGAGACTTCACAGCACAATCTGAAGTTGAGCAAGGTTCCATCATTTGCTATCTCATCCCATCGTCCCTCATATAACCATACAACAATCTTATTATAGTGGATATATGTAGATCCTTTTTTATAATCATTTTGTACCTATGGATCCACTTATTTTACAACTGATCTGTTAAATCATTAGCATTCGAACGGAAGTTGAACAGGAAGTTCCGTTTTGATAGAAGAAGAACGTTTTAGGTCAAGTTAAAATTACTTTATTCATAAAATAAACGAAGGTCCAGCGTAATTTGAACGACGTACGATCACTGGGATCTTATTATAATGGTTCATCGTCTTGTTAAAAACCATCATAACTTGAGCTCCAAAAACTTAGTACAACGAGTGAACGAGGACTTACTGTTCGTTGTGCATTGCTGAGTTCAGCTTCAGGATCAATTGTCTTCTGTTCAACTTGCGTAGGCATGATGCTTTATTTATTAATATTTTTATCACTTAAACTCTTCTCGAAAATATCGCTAAAATAATTATATTGTACAAGTTATATAAAACTTCTGACTGACGGTTTATTTTTTTGACAACGGATTTCTTCTATAAAAATAATTAAAATTAGGTACAAAGAAGTTTTAAATTTATAACCTTATAATTGGACTTTTTCAATCTTTATCAATATAACTTGAAAAACATAACTTTCAGTGCTTACATTTATACCCAGTTTATAATAAATAAACTAGCTGACCCATGACTTCTTTGGAGTAGAATTACTTTTATTACAAAATGTAGTCTATATCCTCCCTGAAACTTCATCCCAAATATTGGTAACGTTAAGATTACCTCTTAAGTGTATAACATAAATATTTTATTTACATTTTATACAGAAATAATATCGATATTATTCTTAAAATTGTCTCATTTTTTCTCTAATTTAGACCTTATTGCGATCACTTTTGAGCGTGCTTTTCAATTTATAACACGTTTAATAGTCAGAAAGTAGGTGTTATTGTAAACGACAGCAAAGTCTTCTGTGAAAGAAGCAATTTGTCGCTTACGTTGTTCTCCCTGGAATTGGTCGTTGATACTGACGTTTTGATTATTTGTTTCTTGCACCACTCGGAAAGCTACGGAAGCTTTGTTAAAACACTTAACATGAACATAAACTCACGACGTAATTTTTCAAGAGGGTTTGGCAGAGGTGTTTTACCCACCGCATTTCGCATGCCTATGTTGAGTCCCAGTGTGACAGGTTCCGAATCGCCACTATCGGGGCACAGTGAGGAACATTGCAGCTGCAACGTACAGCAACCCGAGACTCGGACCCTCGAGCTGTTAGCCAAGGCACGTAACAAACTGAGCTACCACATCCTCACGTCGCTTTGGTAAAATAAAACAATAAACTAAAATTCATGCTTTATTTATTTACTCATAAATTCGACAAACAAATTAATAAAATTTTAATGTAAATAAGTACAATGCTAGCCATTTTAATTATTAAGTACATGTTTAAGTTGATTGTACATTGGTTTCTTAATTCAGATTAAGTTTTAGGTATTTTAATAAATAAAACCGAAAAAAAATTAAAAAGCTTGTAAAAATATATAGACATTTTCTGTAAAAACAAGTAAATGTAATATTATTTTTTATTAAAACAAGTAGATACATACTTTAGATAAATTTTAAACTGTTTTTCTAGAATAGTTCATTTAACAAATGGTGACAAAACAAGTTCATTCAACGAGTGGTAGCAACATTGAGGCACGTTTTCTAATATATTTTTTGCATGAATTAATGAATGGGCGTTTGTTTGTCTATTTATAACCTTTCATAGTATTGTCGATGAAGCGACTCACTTTCTTTTGAAAGCGTAGTGCGTTCGGTTGACTTCTATAGGTTTGAGCTATCGATTCAATTAATGGGGAAATTGCATTGTCAGTTTTAATTTTATCACGTAAATATTGACGGCATGACGGTATTTCGACTGATCGCTATATGGTATTGAAAATGTTATACCCCAATTAATTAAATGCCTAACAATAAGAGCTTATACGCAATGTCGACCAACGACCGGTGACTAGACACCAAGCGACTGTTATGTTATTTAGGTTATGATAAAGTTACACGCACTTGGTCGCCGGACTCCCGGGCGACTCTTCATACATTTTGAGTCGCCGGGAGACCAGTGGCCGGCGATTAGTTGACAAAGCGTATAGGTTCTTAATGACACACGAAGTCCCTTTAGACAAACGCCATTATTCCTCAAGCGTTAACGCCAAAAGTAAATAAAAATGTATTTAAAGGCATAACTCGAGCGCGAGGAAATGTCATTTCAATACGTTTTTTGTTGGGGTTAATGCTTGCGGAATAATGACATTTGTCTATTTGTCAAAAATATCAAAACGATGAATTTTTTTAAATAGATAAATGTGTATGTTCTTGTGTACACACATACTAACCAAGACGCCAATTCTCGCTGAATGAACTATTTTTTGAATAGTTTAGTAAGTTCAAATTTGAATTCCAAATATTTATCAGAAGGGTGAAAACTCTAATTTTAATTCATATGTTTTTGAATTACATATCATTAAGCAAGTATCTAAGTTTCATTTTAATCGAAAGATTATAAAAAAGAAAAAAGGCTTAAGCGCTAAAGGAGTTTTCTTCAAGAGTTTAAATTTTTAAGCGTTTCGAATTCCCCAGTGGCGCTTACCTCTTTATTCTTTTGCACTTTCAATATAGATTAAAAAACGTCCTTTAATGATTCCTTATTTTAATGAAATCCAAAAGATCACCGAATTGTATTCCTTTTTTGTAAGCTAGGTGAGATCAGAAACAAGGATTTCTTAAAATAATAGAAAACATTATGGTTTTCATCCAAACAAATTATAATGAAAATTATTGGTTATTGGGCAAATTTTTTTTAAATCAGAAAACATAATTTCTTGTGCTTAATTAAAAGATAGATTAAAAAATATAATGTCATTATTATACGAGGCGTAAAATTAAATATTTTTACATCGAAATTTAAAAGTAGGTATTTTGAAAAAATTGCAATACAATAGGTTCAGTCTTAAACAATAAATTAAATTAAAATTCGAATTATTTTATTATCTTATTATATATTTAGATGAATAAGTAAGTGATTGACTGTGCTTAAAAGATTCGCTTTTACACAGAAATTTCTAGAAACGTTTTACACAGACATTTCTCGAATTAATTCGGCAGACCATAAATCATTTTATAGATAGTATATTTTATAAATACTTAAGGTGGTACAATATACATTTATTTGCAGATCATTTTATACATTTCAAACTTATCTACGATTACGCATTTGACCACAATCTCAAGTGTCTTTGTACCCAGATTTACGACCTGCAACACTCAACATAAACATGCGAAATGCGGTGTGTAACATCTCAGCCCATCAGCCTACTCGAGGAATTAGGGTGTGAAGTTATGTTATGTATACTGAAGTAAGTGAAAATGTAGCCGATAGTAAAACATGGTGGCTTTTAAAATGCCTGTTTACTTGGCGATAATGTATTTGGATAAAATGAGGGCGCCGTCAGTTACTTCCTGGCAACACCGAGCAGTGATCACCCAATGGCATTGCTGAGTTTGACAGAACACGTGGTATTGCCAAATAAGAAATATGTAGTTCCATCTGTCACCATGTCTTGGTTACTCATTTTTGCTCAGCTGTACTTTCGGCTTGTAGAGGTCCAATTTGTAATGCAAAAGATCAAACAAATAAACGATTAATTATTATAAAGATACACATCCGTGGGGAGATAGTTCCAATATACAGAGATACTTAAAAACATAATCTATGATCTGTATTTGTTGTGTCTGTTTCTAGAATATTTCTGCATTTCACGATAGCATAGAGATATTGTTTAAATTAAAGATTAATTTAAAACTAGAACTAAAAATTGCACTGAAGGCCAGAGAAACATTATTTTGTTTGTTTGTTTTTTTGTTAGTACACGTTACAAAGGCACTCATAAAAGGCCTTGATACATATTTAAGGCACAATTTATCGTTCATATTAACTGTTGCAAAATATAATGCATTGATCAAAATTTTACTAAAATAAAAAAAAAAAACATTAAGAGCCATTATTTTGATTAATTTATCTAAATTATTGTTTTTTGTTTGTAAATAGATATGGCTTATTAAAATCAGGTTATTTTTCTATTATTTATTTATTATATTACTTATATTAACGTATCTACGTATTATACCTAAAGTAAATAATTTTCTACATCAAAAAATGGTGCACCAAGAATCACTTGCAGTGAATTTAAAATAGTATATTTTATAAAGAAAATAAAACACATTATCGAATACAAATTTAGTTCTATCCTCATGAATACTGTTATTAAAGGATTTTTATACGATTTTTTTTTTAAATTTAATAACTCTCTTCTTAATATCTGGATTAATTTATCAGCGTATTATGGTAATGCTCAAAAACATTTTTTTTAAATTTCACAACAAAATAAATTTTTTTTAGATGGATTCTTTCTCCATACGTGTTTTAGATTCGACATGTGAATACAATAGCCGACTAACTCTGCCTGCCATTTTTTTCCTTGAAGTGTATTCAAAATTCTGTTTTAAATTCTTTATAAAATAAAATAATTACCTACATTAACTATACATAAAGTATCTATAATCTCATAATTAAAATGTTATTTACAAAGTTTCAAGCGATGGAAAGGTTAGTATCATCACGGTTAAGAAAACAAGATGGCGGATGTGATGGGATGTTTTTAAATTTATTTAATCTTGAAATATAAGTTGATTTTACTGTTAATACGATTAGTAGAAACACATAAGACCTATAGAATTAATCTAATAGTATCTGTTTTAGTTTAATTATCTGTTCAACAAACCATCCTAACCTGTCCACGTCAAAACTTTCGCGCCATTTTCATTATCAGCCGGTAAAACTTAAAATAAAGTATCAAACCCTAAAACTTTTAAAATTATATCCAACGTTACTATCAACATTCTAAAAAGTAAGCACACTATCACTGCAATAGTGTAAAAATCACACGGTTTCACGAATAAAACGAATGTATAACCTAGAAACGTCGCGGGGGCGCCGGAAAACAAAATGGCTGCCGCAATTACATAACCTCTTTTGTACAAAACTAAAAAAACAGGTAGGAGAGCTGCGAAGGTGTGTGGATCGTGGGTGTTAAGTGTGATTAGGTAGGAGACGTATATCGTGTGTTGTATGGCTTGGGAACAGATCACCGCTGAAAAAACCCAAGGATCCTGGCTGTCCTGGTCGGCTGGTGTTGCTGGTCGGGGAGCTTGCGACGCTTCTCTGAAGTCAGCTTGTGCTTCATCTGCTCCTCTATTAGCTCTTGCATGTCCATCTAAAATTATATTAAGAAAATTAATGAAACTTAAAATGACAGTCAATAAAAATATCAAATGACCTTTTGCGTCATGTTCATACCAGTTAGAAACTTCTTGAAATATTTGTTTTTTAGATACTGTTAAAATTCTAGGAAATACAATTGATACAGACCTGCCACTGCTCAAGCTGTTGCCCAAGATCCACCTTCTGCCTCACAGCTTCATACAGCTGGCTGTTAGCCTGCATCAGCTCCACACGAGTCTTAGCCAGGGCCACCTGCGAAAAAAGTATTTTACATCACTATTTTACATCCTGGTTTAGAATTAAAATATGTAGGTCTTAAAACACCCAGGGACTACTGAGCATATTATCTACTGCTTCTACCAAAAACCCCAAAACTTCTTGTTATAAATAACACCGAGACTTCTTAAAAATTAAACCAAAACTTTGAAAACTTCTCGTAAGGACAAATGTCAATGCTTCTTACACTTCTTGTTACGCTGAACGCCAAGAGCATGTCGGCTCTCTTTGCGTTCTAAGACATCAAAACCATATCAATGAGCGATATCTTTTCTCTCAGGTAAACCTTCTTTTTTGCCGATGGCGTTGTATAAATAACTGGTCAAGTAGTGTTACCTCTGCGTTCTTCTTCCTCTCGATAGCCTCATCTCGTTCTTGGCGCGCCTTCGCCACGGCCTCGTCGTTCTGCAAGCTGCTATAGTTAGCATCGTTTAACAGCTTGTCTCTCTCCTCAGCTGCAGCACGAAGCTCCACCTCTGCTACTGATAGCTGGAAACAATGCAGACAAGAAGAGTTAGATTTATGAGAATAAACAGTTTTTTCACTGACCCCTGAAAACCGTGAGTTAGCTTTGATGTCGTATTTAAAGATGTTAATATTGATGACCTCTACAGCGCAGAAGTCTAAACCTCTGACTGGGATCCAAGTGATACCGTTGTTTGGAATCAAAACATACTGTTTGACATTTGCATACCAACATATATATGTTGATACCAACTCCTACCACACCAACCATGATAACAAATATTTCGCAAATAAAGGTTATTATTATGATTAACAAGATCTTAATTTTAAAAACTTAAAGCCAACCAAGCTGCGTTCTTATAATATTTTTATCTTTAAACTTTCTTAATAAGTATTTTGTAAATCTATATCGTTGAGAAATTTATGAAAAACTTAGTCAAAACACACCCCACAGCTGGTTTGTGTTTGACATCTTACTATACCAAGCTTTATATAAAATAGCACCCGTCTGTGAACCTCTTTAAGGAACCCTAAAAAACTAGGGGATTGTCATGACCACCATCAAATAACGCCAATCAATCAAACGCTATATTAAAAATAAAACCTTGTATAGTTATTTTAATCTCTTAATACCTACTGCTTAGTTCCGTTTAAGTTGACACTGCGTCTTGAAACAACGAGTTGCCTTGGCGACGTTTGCTCTGACTCACACAAGGCCAATACTTTCACATCTCGAGAAAAAAGACGGTCTTACGACCTTGTATTATGGTTAAGGATATGACATTTCATTTATGTAATTTTATAATATTTTGATTTATAATTTGTTCATGAGTTGTTATAGAGTGTCATAATGTTCGTATAACCTCTGAAATTTCACTATCAAACGAGTCGTATGTTTTGTACCACCCTAATGTAATAAAATGCATTCAAAGCAGCATCTCTAATAGTTCCCATCACTATATAACCAAACTAGACACGCTCTAAAAGGTCATTTTAATGAGTCAACGTCAAACACCGAGTATTTTTGATGTATTTTCCGCACTCGTAAACAATAAGGCCAATGGCGTTTCAAGGGTTTTGAAAGGTTCATAGTTTTATAAAAGTAAATCAAAATTGTAGAACTAAGGTAGTCCATAAGCAAGTAACACATAACACATAAACTCACGCCGTAATCCCTCGAGAGGGGTTAGCAGAGGTGTTAAACACCACATTTCGCATGTTAATGTTGAGTCAGAGTGTGACAGATTGTGAAGCAATTTAAAATTGCAATAATTATATGGTTCGAAGAACCCCGTTGGGGAAGAAGGGTTCTAGTGTGCGTCCACGGGTCGGACGGAAGACGTAGTATTGGACGGCCCCCACGAGGTGGACGGGCAGTATTGTTAGAGCTGCGGGGAGCCGCTGGTTCCATCAACAGGATCTCTTCAGTTGAATTATGTTTCGGGGGAGGCTTTTGTCTATCGGGGGCAAAGGATTTTTTTTGGAAAAATAAACTATTGTTTCAAAACTTGCCAATAAAAAGTACATACGTGAGTTACTTGACGGGAACGGGAAGTGGCGATTAAAATGCTAGTGTTTTAACTAGTGAATATCTGTAGTGCTATACAAGTGTGGAGACGATTTCGTTGCACTATTCGTCATCTCCAAAGTAACTCAATAGAGTCTACAGTAACATTACTAGCATGTTACTGTAGACATTAGCATTACTAGCATGTAACTGTACTGTATAATTTTGATACTTTCATGATTCATCTGATCATAATTTCATCCCTCATCCAAATTTGATAATAAATACTACTTGACACTGGCAAAGTACTGGCAAAGTTGATGGCAACGATATCAAATTTTAAAAAAAGTATGAAAACCTATGGTGTAATGTTATGTATTTAGCTAATATTATATGATACGAATAATACATATAATGGTTACTCTATTTAAGTATATGTTATCATAAGACTTATAACTGAGTCTAATCGTTAAGTCAGTGAAAGTACAAAAATTATTATATTTTCACATTCATTGTTTTCAACAAACAATGAACTGATCGTGCGGGCATTATGGTTCAACCTTTAGAGAATTTAAAAACCTTATAGAAATCGCTTCTATGAGATAAGGCAGCTTCTTTAATAGTAATTTACGATGTGTTATGTTTATCTGTCGGTCTATGAAACTGAATATTATTAATTTAATATATTTTGTTCACGATTGTGCTTTGGTTTCACTGAGATTTTGATAATCTAATATTTAAAGACTGTCATATATTAATAATAATAATAACCACATCACGACACACACATTGACTCAGCCCTGCACTAAGTATCGTAAGAACTTGTGTCACAGGAACTAAGCAACGATGTGGTATAAACTACATAGATAAGAATACAACATCCAAGACCGGTAAGCGAAACAATGCGTCTTGCAAATAACACAAGTCCCGCCCCCGCCGGGATTCGAACCCGGAACCTCAAGCGTAGTAGTCGGCTGTTTACACCACTGCGCCACCGAGGTCGTCCAAATCTTATATAATTAATTAAAAATCTAATATTCGAACGAAGGGTATCCAATTGTTTCAAAATTTTGGGACTAAAATTATTAAGTTAATTTTCGTCTTAAGTTAATATCGTTGATTTTTTGAAACGAACGTAAAGTATTGCCTCAATCTTGAAAAAAAAAAGTTAAATCTTGATAATAATAATGTAACTTCTAAAATACCTAGTACAAAATATACTATAAAGTACAATAAAACCACATAAATGTTGCATAAAGTAACATTAAAGGAACTTCGCTGCAGAACACAATTAAATTTCAACCCTATCTTTACAAGCATAAGGTTTAATATAAATTTCCTATGCTTTAGGTCTTATTTATAGCTATTTCTAGGTTGTATGAAGGTCCCCGACCTCAGGCTACTTCGCGTGACCATTGAACTTGTGGCGTCCACAGAGGAATGAATCAAGTTTTTATCTTAAACAACCTTATTTAAGGTTAGTTACTGCCTAAAATTAGGTACTTATTCGTTTATTTGCTACTAGAATTTGGTAGCTCAGTTTGTTAATTGCCTTGGTTAATCGACCCGGCCCGACAGATCAAGTTTTCTCAGGTTGCCTTTCAGAGTAGATGCCACGTTCCTTATTGCTCCTGGATAGTGGCGACAGATTCGCACTGTCACATAAACTTGCGAAATGCGGTGTTTGGTTATTTTGGTTCTCTTTATCATTATAAATAAATAAGCAATAGATTATAAATTAGATACGTTCTCTAATTAATTGACTTTGATCTTAAGTGGTAAAGCGAGGTGAAACTTTTCACCAGGGTTCCGTAAGATATTGAATTATTGACGGTTATTGCGTTTTTCGTACGAAAGAATACCGTTGGCGACTCGATTAGATATCAAGCTATTTTAGTACCGTTTTGAATCAATTTATTTTACGTAAAAAGACACGGTTTCATGTTAAACTTGTTAACAGAGACGGATTCAGTAGAGCTTTTTGAACATCGCTTGCGAAGAATTCAACATATGCAATTTTTTATTGTATTTCCTAAATGCATTAATTAGGGTATAATTTTCATTTTTTTTCATATTTTTTTTATTAATTAAAGACCAGGCAAGCATTTGACCCAAATCACACCATATGTTAAGCGGCGATCAAGCCTGTGTAGAACATGCCTACCCAGGAGCAGCCAATTCACTCTTGCCTTAAAGGGCCCCAGGTTGTAATAATCAGAGAATACTTCAGCGGGCAAAGAATACGCACTATGAAAGCGTTTACGAAGCGTTTAGCCCAGATGGTTGGAAAATCCACAACGAAAGGATGGATCATCCACTAACGTCTTGTGTCTCGTTGATGCAATTACAACACAACACGATTCAACTCTTCCATTCTATATTTATGATCTGTCTATGTTATTTGATAATTAACTCTAATTATTGTATTTGCTTGGCCATAGTTTTAATCGTATTTCTTACTTAAGATTGTAACTGTGGATTTAGTTATACGTCGCTAAGTTCGATCGTTTAAGACAACTTTAAAAGTTAATGTTAAGAACCGAGTCATTTTGCTGAGTAAATTCGAAACATTTGCGAGCAGTGTTAAAAAGAACTTCATTTACTAGTCTCTACCTGAATGAGTCTCAGTATTACCTACCTGCGTGTTTAAACGTTTTTAAATGTTCTACTGACTTAGAACAGTTTGAGATACCTAACATCACTTTTATTGGAAGCTATTTTCTAAATAATATAAAAAATACGTTAATTTATCTATATCCAAGGCTTCACATAAATCATATCAGTATAAATATGTCACTTGCTATCATAACTACTTAATATGTTTTTGTTTTTGATTTAACTTATTGTTTTACCAACAATGTATGAAAGTTAAAAACGCATTCTGCACATTTGCTTCTAGAACTACGAATAGGATAATTCAAATCTAGCTTAATGTATTAATGACTTAGTATTATCCATTAACCTTAGAGGACAGGTCCGCAATCAGTTCGTTTTTCTCGTCGATCTGCCGCTCCCGTTCCAGCGACCGTCTCGCGTGGGCGGCAATAGAGTCCCGGACTCTCGATCCTTCGAGCGCTGCGTAGGCGGCCGCGGCGTCCGCGCATGCCGCAGCTAATGCGCCCTGACGAAGTGCCGCCCCCTCCTCGCAGTCCAGGGACGTTATGGACAGGTCTGAGTGCAGCCCTGGAATAATAACAATATTGGCTATAAAAGAAAGAAAAAAAGTGTCCAAAACATTTTTAATGACAGCTTCTCCTAAAGTTTACGGATTTTTTCTTTTACGTATACTTTAGCAAAAAGCATTGGTAACATTAAAGATCGACAAAAAGTACGCTGTAGGTATTAATATCCATGGTCTTGGTTCACACACAAGCAGATAGTTGAACGGATGGACAAGTTAATTTGTTTTAAATGCGGTACTGATGAAATTCGGATGAGAATCTTTTTCTGGCTTTTCGGCAACAGATAAAGAAGAATAATAATAAACACACCCATAACCTACTTTAAAATGACATACATTTTAGGTAAATGTTTATTTGAAAATAAAGATAAGACATAAAACAATAGCCATAGCCATAGCATAGCATAGTTGATGTATAAACTTTGGAAACAATAAATCCATTATCACTTTAGTATGATTCACACGACACCCCGACCTACTTTTAAATTTCAACCTACAATTACAATATTATAGCTTTAAACTGGAGCTAGTAAGTTCAAGCATTAGTTTGATAAAATTTGTTTTCTTACAAAACAGTTGCCAATAAAGATGTGTAGTTTTGACGACCTCGGTGGCGCAGTGGTGTAAACAGCCGACTGCTACGCTAGAGGTCCCGGGTTCGAATCCCGGCGGGGGCGGGACTTTGTGTTATTTGCAAGACGCATTGTTTCGCTTACCGGTCTTGGATGTAGTATTCTTATCTATGTAGTTTATACCACATCGTTGCTTAGTTCCTGTGACACAAGATCTTACGATACTTACTACAGGACTGAGTCAATGTGTGTGTCGTGATGTGGTTATTATTTATATTTATATTATTATTTTATCATAGGGTACAAGCAAAACGAAGAAGTCATTATTCGAAAAATAATAGGTAAAAAATAGGTAATGAACAAAAAAAGAATGATTATTTACAATATTTTTACTAAACTGACTAAGCAATTTTAAAATATTAAGAGCATTAAAATCTTTTATTGAAAACATTGACCTATAAGTTTTGGTGTAGTTACTGATTTTTTTTTCCTGTGGCAACATTCGTTGCTAGCTACAAACTGGACCACAGCGTCACCTTAGCAGGTATTATATCACAACAATGGGCAATAACAGCGCGAGGGTCAACAGCTTAGCTTTAAAATTGTATTTTAAGGTCATTGCTCAATACAATACGTAATATTGTATCAACTTTATCTCCGTGGTCAGAGATGTAGCTTTTGAAATATATAGGTATTCCATTAGTTTTTCAACATTCTTGGTGCAGCTTCGACAGTACGCAACCGAAATTTCTGGCCGACGAATAAAACGTTCTGACAACAATCCGAAAATCAAAATTTAAGAATTATAGACAAAGAACTTGACAAGTTGCATCGGAATGAAGCACGACCGACCCGTCCGGAATAATAGGAAAGGCACAAAAATTCTGTCCAAATTTAGTTTTTCTTACTTTCGGAATAGATGCACAGTTTTAGAACAACTTAAAGGGAAGCGGCAAAATAGTCGATATATTTTTCATGTGGTAACTACGATGTTACTTGTACGCAGTGTACACAACTATACAAAATATTTTATAGCACATTGAGAAGGTATTTGCAATCTTAGCTAAGAGATATCACCCTAAAAGTCCATTAGAAAAAAGTTTTTTAAGTTAAAACCTGGCAAGCATTTGATCTCTATCCCACTTGATGTTAAGCGGCGATGAAATCTATGGTGGAACATGCCTACCCAGGAAAAGCCTATTCACTCTTGCTTTAAAGAGCCCCAGGTTATAATGATCAGGGAATGCTTCAGCAGGCAAAAAATTCGACTCCTTTGCAGTTCGCATTATTGAAAGAGCGATAGGTTTACAAGTGGTAGATCTACGTGCGAGATCGTCTGGATTGGTACCACCCTCCTTTCTACTTCTGCCGTGAATCGGTTCGTTGTGTTCCGGTTTAAAGAATCGGAGAGACAGCGTAATGACCGGCACGAGAGGTATAACATCTTTATCTCTACTTGGGTACATTTGCTTTTGAAGTTCCAGACATCAAGGGCATCGTCGTGTCAATAAGCGGCGGTATCACTTTCCATTAGGTGAGTTGTCTGCTTGTATAAAAAATATATACCAATGTAGTATGTGCATGAAGGTGTTTTTTATAAGATAATATACTAGATCCAAACAAAGACACATAAGTCACAAAAATATTTAAGTAGGGATAATCTGCGCCATCTTTGAAAAGCCTAAGAAAAAATGCATTCAAGAACGAATCGCCCCACATTCAGAGATATTTCGACAAGTAATTATTATTATTATTACACTTTGCTTCCATTACATTGGTATTATTAAAGAATCTACTCGGTTAAATTGAATTTCAACACTCAACCGACCTCGTGTAATGCGATCAGAGTTACTAAACTTCTTTTTATATCAACGACCATTTTCAATAACCTCAAAATATTGAAGATTGATATTCTGGAATATCTTACATTATTATTAGGAGTTCAAATGCTTTTACCTTGATGAGATATTTTGAAGTTCTAAAGAGAGGAAAGGTTTGTTTACTATTGAAGTAATGATGGAAATTGTTCGTGGAATGAACTTTCAGGGTTTTTATAGGGTCTGAGCGAAGACGAGGTCAGAAACCAGAAGTATCAAGAATAATGATCTACACTGTTATAAATTCTAAAGCTGCTCCCGTACCTGGAGCATTTGTTTGTAATGTAACGTTACAGATTCGAGCATTACATTGGTGAGGGAGGCGAACCGAGCATTATAGTGCATAACCTGTAACGTTACAGATTCTAGCATTACATAAGTGAGGGATGCGAACCGAGCATTATAGTGCATAACCTGTAACGTTACAGATTCTAGCATTACATAAGTGAGGGATGCGAACCGAGCATTACAGTGCGCAACCTGCAATATTACAGATTCCAGAATAGCATTGTTGAGGGAAGCAGAACTGAGCACTAAAATGTGCAACTTTATAATACAATGTGTAACATTTGAATACAACTTGTAACGTCAACTTGTTACATCAGCGAATGCTCCAGGTGAGGAAGCACATTTAGTGCACCTAATTAACTTATATTGTATGAAACTCGATTCTGTCTGTACGTAACCTTCCTTTGAATATCTAGTTTCAGCTTTCGTTAATCTTATTTAGTAGATTTTCGATTTCGTCAATACGTAACTGAAGACTTTAAAGTACAAATAGGCACGTGGTAGGTTTTTAGCCTTTGTTTTTTGACGGTAACCGCTTGCCATCAAGCCTTGCTTGTTGGTATTGTTCTAGTACAGACGGCTACATATTTAGCTTCACGTAAAAGCACGCAATATCGATCTTTATGCTGTAAAACTTAAGAACGGTACGAAGTCCAAATAAGTTAGGTTATTGCGTGGCCGTGTGTGTGTGTATTTTTTAAATTATTTATTAAAATATGGCCCAGCTTGCTCCCTATGCTTTTATTTATGTAGTTTATATTATATCGCTGTTTAACACCTGCGACACCCTGGTTTAAGCCATACTCCAAAATGTCAATGCCATTTTTATATGTAGTTTCCCCCTAAAAAGCCGCCATTTTTACTGGAACAAACTTCGAAATTCGAAATTAGCCCTGGACTTATATTCTGGCTGTTTACGTCTTACAATAAGGCGGGAAAAGTTTATAATATAGGCGATGACAGAGCACATTTCATTGGTTTCTCTTTCTACACATACACTTTCCTATGAGCCATGGCAGTAATTGCACTTCAATTGTCCATGGTACATCAGTTTTATATCAGGAACTCTTGTGTGGTTGATCGCTTTGTTTAATGGTTTAAGATATGAGAGAATAGCGATATGCTTTAAAGAAGTTTATTGAAATGTCTGTCTTGTTGACATCTTGTAAAAAAATACTTCTGTTCTGTATTAATTCTAATTGACAGTTAGGAGTGTAGATTGAATTATTATGTTTAAAAGTTGTAAGTTGTAGTAGAAAATATTGTCTTTGAATATTGAAAAAAGCAACTACGGAGGTTTTTTGCCCGATTAGCATTCCGAACCGGTGGTATGAAAACGATTTGAAAGTGCTCATTTTAAGTCTATTGGAATAAAAAAATGACTTTGACTTTGTTGCCTACAAAATTAGAATTGCCCAAATTCCTTGTATCTAAATTGTCCTTAACCTTTTTCGGACTCAGGAAATTTGTGTGAGATGTAACCATAGATAACGGTATATCCAATATTTTTTCTCAAAATCCATCTTTTAACTATACATGGACAACGCATTGCCAGTTCTTTTGCCGGTCAGAAATCAAGAGCATCGTCTTGTGAATATGTTCTATCAATACACTGTCAGCTTGTTTGGTTTTTTGTTAGTATTAAGTATATCCGCGTTTGTTAGTGGCATGCGTGGTGTTTTGACTGTCAGGCGTATCCTGGCTGTAGTCCAGTTTAGGTTTTTCAATTGCTGTCTCCGCTTTTGCTAGGAGTGGTGTCTAAAATCGGATTCTTACTTTCTTCTGATTAAGCAGTTTACGGGTGACAGCCGGTAGATTATAGCATAGCCCAGTTATAGCACAGCTTATTCGATCAAAGGACGCCACTGTGGTGCACAGGAGTTGCAGTGGTAAAACAGGGTGGAGGATGTGGCTCGATGCCCATAAGTATAATAAAAGTTATCAAGCCGGTCTCCCTACACTTAGACACGTAACGATCTGACTTGCATCACTTCTTATGCAATTGCACGCACCTACTAGACACATTGTCCGTTTATGTTACACTAACACTAAAGTATGCTCATCTCTGTTACAATTGAGATCGCTGCGATACTTTTCCTTTCAAAATCGATTATGTTTTGCAATGTTAATATCTAGAGGTCGATGGTTTTCCGGATGAGCTCTGTAATTACTGGTCGATATTACAAGACGAAAGAGTTTATTATCCATTATTTTTATGTTCTTAAAACTAGTTATTGCCCGCGGCTTCGCTCGCGTTTAATATGTTACAAATGACGGACTTCCTTAATGGTTGAATTTTTAAAATCCCTTTCGTTTTCTTCTATTAGTTTTATCTTAAAATAACTGAAAAAAACAGCTTTCTAGGTCCAAGGGTTTGTTATGTTCTCTTTTATATACCTATTTAAAATTTAATTGGATTTTTTATTAGTTTAATGTCTTGTTATATTCTCCGTCTCTGGACACGAGTCAAAGTAATATTTTAACCTGAGATTGTAAGATCCTTTTATTGTAAAACATTAACAAGTGTTTGGTAGGAACCTTCCAAACCAAGTTTGTGTTGTTGTGTTGTTTGCTTGAGTTGTTTAAGAGCCTGGTAAGAGACGATGAACTAATCGAAAGGATATGCTAAGGTAGAAAATGCCTGCATATAATGGACATGAAAGTTGAAAGATGTATTTGGTCAGAATCTAACCTGGTAGTTAGTAACAATATAGCCAAATTTGGAGCATAGGTATACTGAACTAGAAGATGCCTATAGACTCTCAACTTGAAGAAGTCCAAGCCAGAATGCTTAGCTTTTTCTTACCATAAAGATTTTCTCATATTTCTGATGTCGATATCGTTTATTGAGATTTACGTTTCGTAATTTTAATATCTGGAGGTCAATGGTTTTCCGGATGAGCAATCGCATATCGCAAGGTTTTTTATAAGTGTAAATTTAATGTGTAATTTACAAACAATCTCCGCTATTACCTACTATGAGACCTTATTATTTACTCCCCATTAAGCTTTCATCGCAATTTTTTATTAAAAAGATCAGGACACGAATATAACCATCGATTCATTTAGCAAGGCTGTACTTAGGGGTGTATGATCGCTTTATTTATTTATGTGACAAAACACTACAAAACGCGCTTGGAATGCCAGTGTCTATTTTCCGGCTTCATCATCAGATCTTAAAACCTAATATCGTGGTCAAAGTTCATTACAAGACTTTTCTAAGAAATCCATAACAGTTAAGATACGATTTTCCATCATGAAGTTTCAGTTCTTCCGGCTCCATCATCAAATCAGTTCGATAGTACCATATCACTGTATTGTCATCAGAACTACATACAGCTGAAAAAGATTCCATTACATAGTTAGCTATATACAGGTCGACCCAATAAAAGTACTTTAATCTGGTATTTGGTAAGTCAAGGAACTTTTCTTTGACACGTGGCAGAAGCCCTTATTTTTTTGCGTTTGCTTCTCACTTGTGTTTTTTTACAGACCCAAAACTACAGTTAATATCGAATAGGTAAGTAAACAAACGGTTCTTTTTAAAAAGCTAGCTTACCAAACTGTGATTGCGATCGGGTCGTGCGCAGAACTTCGTGACCGTGAGGATGCTGGCGTAACTAGTGATACACTAGCGTTGGACCGCCGCGTTTTTATAACCGACTGCTAATGAAAAATGTTTTATTCATGAACAAGTTCTTACAATTTTTGAACAATGGAAAACTTCTTTTGAGCGCTGAACGCACCCGTGTCAAAAGTAAGCTCTCCTTATTATATATTTAGTTATATCCCCCCTCCCCGTCATTGTTGCGTCCCGACAGGTCGAGGGTGCCGTAAGTTGTAGCTGCCATGTTCCTCAATGTGCCCGGATAGTGGCGACAGATTCGCAACCTGTCACGATGGGACTCAACATGAACATGCGAAATGCGGTGCCAACCCCTCTCAAGGGATTACGGCGTGAGTTGTCGGCGTGCATGTTATGTTTTGTCTATTTATATACATGGGATGACAGACATTAGCTGTGTTATAATAGTAGGTACTATAACCAAATTCTAAACGTACTATCAACATTATCAACAAGGTACAAAATTTTGATATCATTGCTTTTTAAAAAACACGAGCTCTACCATTTATAGGTGTTTGGCCAGAATCTGACCGTGATGGAAATCGATGTGGCTGAAGATGAAGCATGCTTGCCTAGAAAATGCCTGTTTACACGCGATTTGAACAGAACCAATCTGTATGAATCTTTAATAAGCGTCTTTTACGGATTGATGAGGAATTAATATTGCTCACACAAAATCTTTGTAATAATCTATGTTACCTGACGTTTAGGAAAACTATACTAACTCATGGAAGACACACAGGTCCATGTTTAAATTCCCGGGTACACATTCATTTGGGAAAGTCAGATCAACAATAAAAATACTTTTCGTTACTCTTTTTACCGCTCGTGTGTACCAGCTTCTAACCAACCCTGCGATTAGACTTTAAACCCTAAACCTAACGGGATAAGGTCGGGAAATTAATTAACGGAATGTGTAACAATCGGAGGCACGACGTACCAAGCAACGTTCGTGATTCACAGCTATTTCGCAAACCAAAATGATATCATAACTCGGGGACCGAATGGTGTAACATTTAAGTCATTTTACCTAGATACCCATAAATGTTTTATCATGTTATGCCGTATGTTATTCGGGATTGACATATCTTTCGCTATGGTTCCTTTTTAATACAAGCTTCATTTTCATTCAAACATTCTATCTCCTTTTCCCCTTAAAGGTTGCATTTCAAAAATTCTTGTTTTTTCCACATCTAAGTTTAAAAACACCTATGGAAAAATTCATTTTTTTAAGGCTTGGAGTTAGTTTGTCAGTTAGTCAGGTCTTCTCTTGTTACCCGACTACGGCGAAGCAAAAAGGAGGGAGTTATTTTATATGAACATACATGAGTTATGTAACAACATCTCAAACTCTTTAGATTTGGTTGGACTAGAAGTATCTCAGGGAACTTTTGAGAGCCATTCTTTCGAGTGATCATCAAATTTTCAGTGGCAAACCAAATAGGAACGAATTATACCAGCAGGGCTAGCACTAAGACGCGAGATCTCTTTGTAGACGGGGAAAGAAGATCTTGTCGCGCGGGAAATGTTGCATTTATTTTGCGTGCTGGGCTTGCAGCGATCCATCGCCTGCGGCCGGCAGTGCCTTTGAAATCGGCATTGCGTTATAAATTTATTATAAACCTATGAAAATTATGAGAAAACAGTAACGGTATGAATTAAACTTTGTTCCCTGTGAGTTTTGTATAAATTTATATTCCACTGGATTGTACCGTCAAATAGACTACGCTTGATTGTCACCTTGGTTAAACCAAAAAAAAGCCAAGCTATGTCCTCGAATATACTCCAACGAATTGGAGAGCTGGTGTTATTATTGAATTACCGGCAAGAGAGATATTACATCATTACCTACATGGGCAACGCATAGGCGGTGCTCCTGGGGTTCCACGACACAAGGGGCATCGTAGGTATCATTTTTTATCAGGTGAATCGTTAGCTTGTTTGCCTATGACTGTGTATATTTAAAATTATATATGTTACGCCTACGTTTTAATTTATCGACCACCATAAAAGACATGCTTACGTGATTATCCTTTAAACTAATTTGTTGGATCAGTTTATTGACCAGTTTCATCTATTATGGTAGTCTAGTTGTGGTCAAGTATTTAAATTTTCATTCGTTTTTAGGGTTCCGTATCCAAAGGATAACAAACGGGATGGTCCGTCTGTCTTTCAGCTGGCTGTATCTCATGAACCATAATAGCCACGAAGTTTTCAGAGACAACAAATTTTAAAATAATTAAGAAATTATATATGAAAGGGGCATACTAGAAATGTGTTTATTTCGACATTTTTTGCTAGTGATTGTTTCTTTTACGAAATTATTTTAAAAGTACACATTTTATCTTATACGGAACCCATCACGTGCGAGTCCGACTCACACTTGACCGCTTTTTTTATTTGACGATTCGAAGTAGGTAACGATTTATTTTTTTAGATTCAGCCAGTATTTGATAGGTATACCATAAACCTCAAAATAAGCGACTAACATAGCTTCGCTTGCAACACCGAAAGTATCACATGCGTATTGCTTATTGCTAACTCACCTCTAAAGACAGAGAACCTTCCTCACGTAAAATCCACTAAAACATCTATATACCTTTAAAGGCCTTCTATTCGGTATACCTCCAGTATTCAAATTCTTAATCGTTTCTTAATGACGTCTCTTTTAACTCTATGAGAGCCAACAAAGGAACTAAAGTAATGACTCGATTAGTGTTGTATTCAAACGTGTTGCTTCCGTAAGGTCCTTGGGTTCGAGTCTCGGTGAAGGTGATTCTTAATAGGAGTTATATATATAAACTCACGCCGTAATTAATCCCTCTCGAGAGTTGTTAAACACCGCGTTTTGCATGTTTATGTTGAGTCCCAGTGTGACAGGTTGCGAATGTGTCGCCACTATCCGGGCACAATGAGGAAAATGGCAGCTACAATGTACGGCGACCCGAGACTCGAACCCTCGACCTGTCGGGTCGGGTCGGTCGGTTAACCGAGACATGTAACAAACCACTTTCTGAGCACGTGAGAACTCATTTATTTAAGTTGTATTTATATAGACGAGCTTCCGACTTGAAATCAAGATACTACATTGTCAATTCCGGCAACAGTAGCGGACCGATGGGGAGGGGGCTAGGGGGCTTTAGCCCCCCTTCCAAAAACCATCTGTTTTTATTTTTTACTTAGTTAAAATCCAAAGATAGCCAAGTTAAGTCCCCCCAAATAGCGTTTAAAAAAACCGGCCAAGTGTGAGTCGGAATCGTACATGATGGGTTCCGTATAAGATTAAACATTATGCAGTTTTTAGAAACAAACAGAAGTAAAAGAAACAGAGACAAGCACGTAATTTGGAAAAAAAAATACATTTCTTCAATTTACAATTTCTTTTTATTTTTAATATTTGTTGTTATAGGGGCAACAGAAATAGACGTTATATGAAACATGGTTATAGCTAGTCCAAGAGGCAAGAAAGAATTAGACTAGTGCATAAGCAGTACCTTATCTTTAATTAACAATAGCCGTTTAAACTGGTACCCTTATAAAATAAACTCATAGGAAAACGACCGAAAATTAAAATAAAACCACAAAATGCAACACCCGGATCACGACTATTTCCTTAAAAGTTTTAACGTACAAAAGCATACCTTATTCAAACTAGCAAGACGCCATATTGGCATGTCAATATTTAATACGCATTGCCCTATATAATAGCTGGCACGCAAGCCTTTATGTACAATACAATTTAGAATACTCGCTTTATATACGATTATCTATATACTTCCGTGGTAAATAGGAAGTTTAATTTGTATAATGATCTCAAGTTTAGACATGGTACATAATAATATACTGTTGTATTAAAGGTTATATACTGGTGTTAGACGAAATTTGACGAAACTTGTTCAAAGACAATTGTTGCAATGTTTTCTTTTAGTCAAATTTTAGACGGTCCGGGTACGAATCTCTGTGGAAGATTATTTTGTGATGAACTAGTATTATTTCTGAGGTCTTAAAAATTATATCTAGAGAATAACAACCACAAACAATCAAACACAACAAGAACCTATCCTGTGTGTGTGTGTAACAATCTGTCCTTTTACCTTTATAGAACCTATAGTACATGATTAGGACTTAAAGTAATGTAAATTCATCCGGAATATTGTTTAGATAAAAACCTTTTTAATATATCGGTTACAACCTCATTACGAATCAATTGCGAGGTCCCGGCCAGCCGAATCCCATTTTAAATGTTAACTAAATAACGACTATCGGATTTAGCGTCTTGCTTATACGGGCCCTTGAATGTCGTTATATCCGGTTTGAACTATTATTTCTGAATGAATTTATGTATTTTCTTTAAAAAAGTAAATATATATGTAAGAGTCCTGAATACTTTGAATTAATTACCCAAATCGAAAGAAAACAATATCAAAACACGAAATAAACCAATTATTTCTGACCTCGATATGTCTCCTACGTTTTCGCCGACAACTTAATTCTTTTAATTAGAGCGGGACGAACGCATACATTTCGATATTTCCATCTTTTTCATTGTCTTAGGAATTTGACACTATATTTTTTTCAGCTTATAACCTCAAAAACTGATGTTTGGATGTCTCACGCGATGGTTGGATCGATATGGAGTTTCGACGATTTAAAAGAAAGAAAAATATATCTTCATGATTGGATCTTGCTGTTCCATGTTTTTGTATTCTTTAGCTTAGTTATCTTTTTCATAAATAAATAATTATGTCAGCGATTACACCGATTATTTTACATGAATAGAAAGTTGATTAAAATCCAAATGAATGATTTTTGTTGTTACAAATACTCTTACCATTAATTAAAAGTCATTTCTATTCCAAAAAACACAAAATGACAAACTAATTTTGGAATACCATTAAATGTAATGCAAAAATAATTAATGAGTAAAACTTTCAATCACATTGAATTCTTGATTCTTTTATTTTCATAGTTTCATATACATTGAAGACCTCTGTAGCGCAGTGGCGTAATAGGTGAATGCTACGCTAGAGGTCCCGGGTTCGGATCCCACTGGGGGCGGAACATTTGATTATTTGCGAGACGCATTCTTTGGCTAAATGGTCTTGGATGTAGTATTCTTTTATATTATAGGTATAGTTGCTTAGTTCCTGTGACACAAGTTCTTTCGATACTTAGTGCAGGGCTGAGTCAATGTGTGTGTCGCGATGTCGTTTATTTATTATTTATATGAAATAGGAACATTCTTATACATTTGGATACATAAACTATTTTTTTAAATGTGTTAATAAAACACACAAAAGCTTATTCTCAATTTTAATAAAACATCAATGTAAGTATTTCAAGTTCAAGTCGTTCAGGTGAAAAAATAATCGTGTAATGAAAAAGAGTAATTAATAATGAATTAAAACCGTTACATCTATAAAAACCTGTCTGTAGATCGCATTGTATGTTACACTCCGTTAAATAGTTCGGTCGCACGATACTTTGTCTCGGAGAAAAGTAGGGTGAATGCAGTAGTGTCACTGTATTTGTCATATAAATTCGTTTAATGTATTTCTTTTACGGCATTGGTTCTAGTACCACACTGCCTAATCATCAGTAATTATAATTTCTTCATTATTGAAGACGATAAATGAGATGAAGATGATAAGATGAACAATGTAAATTTTGAATCTGCCTACAGTAACATGCTAGCACGGTTACTGTAGGCTTTAAGGAGTTACTTGTAAGACGACGAAAAGCCAAATCGTCGTATTTCACTTTCTCCACACATGTACAGCACTACAGATATTTACTAGTTAAAACACTAGCATTTTACACATTAAATTCTGCTGATATAGAAAAAAAGACCATAAAATAAGAAAATTCTAACTAACACTTCACGTTCCCGCCAAGTAACTCGACATAAATTCGTTTAATCTCCTACGTTTCATGCAATGAAATAAAATGTATTCAAATAAAAGCGTAAGTAGACTTAAAATCATTAATCATTAATAATATTTCATATTGTAATTTGCTTTATATAAAGGTAGTAGTAGTAGCTTTAAATTGTATGAAATAGTTAGAAAACTTAAATGTTCATGTAATGTAAATTAAAAAAAAAGCAACTACGCAGGTTTCTTGCCGGCTTCTTCCCAGTAGATAGCATTCCGAACCAGTGGGAGATAAAAAATGACGATTTGAAAGTGTATTTAAATAAAAAACAAGTTGAATTTAAAATAAAAATAGGATTTTTTTTTGTCTGTCTTGTCATATAAACACGCCCGAAATTGACTAAATTATTACGAGTATATACGAATTTTTACGACTATAAACATAACTTAAAACTTTGCTAATTGTTGCTAAAGGCTTGGGATAAAAATTGAAGAAAAGATTAAAGGAAATAACACAATATAATTAGAGTATTTCCCTTTAAGTCTTTCGATCCGTTGGAGGTTGTATCAGATCACACATGCCTATACAATCATAGATTAGTTCGACGCTAAGAAACTCCGATTTCTTATTTCCATTTGATCGCATATCATGTCATATATGCTAAGATAAAAAATGTATGTTTGCATGCTTTTACTGACTGTTAGTGTGGTACTGAAATTAGTACATAGTAACCATGTGCTTCAATAGCGGTTATCACTAAAGTGAAAAACAAAGATACAGCTTGCCACATGGTGTGCAGTCTCAATAGCTTTTGAACGCTTGCAATACCAGAGGCATCACACACGTGTTGCTGACCCTGAAAGAACTATTACCGCGCTTTTTGAAGAACCCCATGCAGTAGTTATTCGTGGAAACCATGTCAGAAAACGTACCTATATTAATTAATGTCCTACCTGAATCATCATCATGGCCAGTGTTCAACTGCAGAGCCAGCGTCCTGAGTTGCTTATAAACCGCCACAGCTTCAGCCATGAGCCAGTCATCAGTTTCAGGTTCGTGCTCCATCTCCGCGTGCAGCGAGCGCGGCAAGCCGGGCGAGTCGCCTGGCTCCGGCGCGCCGAGCCGCTCGGCGAGCGTGTCGTGCGAACGCTGCAGGCGCTCGAGATCCTTGAGTGTGTTGAGGTAGAGGTGCTCCTAGGAGAAAACGGATGGTAAGTTAAAGTTATCGCCGTATCAATAATCTGATACCCTACTTGACTACAGTGTAGCACAAATATAGGCCCTTGTGTGCCTCCCATTTTTTTTGATACAGGCCCCGTTTAAATCAAGCTACGACACTAATAATAGTTGAAAGTTTTTCATTCAATTAGTATGATTAAAAGCTCTGAACAGTCAAATTGACCACCTGTTTATATCTGTGGCTCTTTTCAATAATTTATATTAAGAATAGGTAGTATGAAAATTTTATTACAAACTAAACTAAAATATCTTTACATGTGCCTTTGTTAATGACTATTCGAGATAACTCATTATTATTATATTTAAATTTCTTGTACACGAACCTTCAAATAATAGAACTAAACTAAAACCGAGTCATCATTTGAAACCTTCAAACTGCGAGATGCAATTATAAGGCATTGTTCTCAACGGATGTTACACAAAGAGCACTCAAGTGTGAACACGCCTGATGTAAAATGAGATAATGTGTCTGTCTGTCCGTAGATCTGTGTTTAAATAACACTCATAATGTCTAGTACATACACATGTTTACAAGTTAGGTACGGATAGCAGAGAAAGTGAAAATATTAAAATTGAATATGGTTTCGGAAAACATTGGTTGACTGTTACACAAGAAAATGCAGTTTTTTTGTTTAATTTATAACGATTTTACCGAAAGACCGAAAGTTTTTAAATCAAAAATTGAATTAATGGTTAATGCTAGTTTGGAATTATTTCATTTTGAGTTAAAAAAATCGTTTTTAAATGGAGATTTAACTCTAAACAATGATGCAACAATTATTTAACATTACATTCTGTATTTCCAATTTAGATGCACTTAACATCTAAATGTTAATCATCTCGTAGAAAGGTAAGACATACGAGCAGATAATGCACATGGATAATTTACTTATATAGAATTAAAAAGATTCGCATCTGATAGGAACACTACGATACCTAAACGGTTTTAGAAATTAAAACAAAGAACTTTTATAAATAGAAAGGCATCGTGTATCATAATATTAAGATAAAATATAGATGAGGACGTGGTAGCTCAGTTTGTTACGTGCCTTGGTTAACCGAATGATCCGACCCGACGGGTCGAGGGTTCGAGTCTCGGGTACACTGCCATGTTCCTCATTGTGCCCGGATAGTGGCGACAGTCTCGCAACCTGTCACACTGTGACTCAACATAAACATGCCAAATGCGGTGCGAGACACCTCTGCCAACCCCTCTCGAGGGATTACGGCGTGAGTTTATGTACGTATGTGTATGTATGGTCAGATTTAAATTGATAGCTCAGTTTTCAATGTTTACGAGGACGGGCGTGGTTCGAATCTCGATTCAGGCAGACATTTTTTGAGATAAGTACCTACGACCATTAGCTTTTGTTGTCTTTTTCGGATTTTGGCACGAGAGGTATCATCTTTTACTTATACACTGGTAAGTGCATCTTCGTGTCAATAGGCGGCAGTATAATTTTCCATTAGGTGAATCGCGAGCTTGTTTGACCATAAAAGGAAGATTAAAGACGGATATAGGGGTCTACTTGATCGCAAAAATTAAACATTAAGGAGGTGTAATCGTTAAGCCAACTTTTCCTTGTCGTAGACGAAGTAGAAGCATATGTTTAAAATAAACGAATATGCTTGTCCTCACTTGTTCTTTGAGCTGCCTCTCCAGGGCTGCGATCCTGTCGTTGGCCTCGTCCAGCTGCTGGGTGAGGGATTCCTTGTCGTGCATAGAGCTCGTAAGCCGCCGCTCCAGCTCCGACTTCTTGTCGCTTACCAGCGCAAGCTCAGCCTTCAGGGACTCCAGGCTGTGCACGTGGTCCTGGTGGAAAAGCAGACGTCAGATTGAAGAGACTTGTAAATGCTATAGGTATTCCATTGCAAAGTAAAATTAGGTATTCCATTGCAAAGTAAAATTACTAAGGGTGCTGTTAAATTTGTCAGACGTGTTTCAGTGTGTGTAACTTGAAAAACAGAATAAAAAGGTTAAGCACACTAGGACAATATGCTTGTATAAGAATAGTCACACACAACTATAGCCGACAAACTTCGTACAATATAATTAATGTATCGCTGTCAAACAACTCTAAAGAAAATAAAATTTTAAATGAGTTGGATGGAGCCAAGAAGCGCACATATTGTAATTTTTTTGTTTGTACCTTTTTATGCTCATTGGCATGATTATTATATACTGTAGACTAGAAAGCTTGTGAGATAATATTACACCAACGTTCGATCAAAACACTTCCAACGAAACCTTATTTGTCTAATTATGATAGATAGTTTAGAAGTTATGAGGGAATGGAAGATCATACGTACATACACTCTAACCCACATACATACGGGTCCAAATCAAAACCCGCCTTTTTAATTTGTCATACTTCAAAACGAATAATGAATTAAATCCTCACCTGCAAACTGGTCTTCCTCATGGAGCACTGGTCTTTGAGGCCTTCAAGCTGGGCCACGAGCTGGGCCTCCACGGCTGAAGATTCCTTCAGCTGCACCGTCAGCCGTGAGTTCTGGGCTGTTAGCTCTGCTATGATACTGGCTTTTTCTTCTTCACGCTGTTCACAAAAAAAATTACTTATATCTGGGTTTCTTATTGAAAAATAATATATGTGAGTGAATGCAATAAGTGCATATAAATAAATGTTTATATCGGACACTACATATTGAATTATATAAAAGCGACAGTACCTCTGTCTGGCCGTGCGTCTGTTATTTTTAATGATCTCGATATCGATCATGATATTATTTGGAAAGAAATAGATAAGAGATAAAATACATTCAGAGGTTGTGGTACGTTTAGTTTCAAGAAGAAAATTTTTGGCGGAAATGACGACAAAAGGGAAACATTTTTGAAATCAAATCGATTCTTGTATTAATTTCTGCTTTTATATATAATTTGTTTGTTTGTCACTTAACTCCTCCAAAACGGATGGATCGATTTGGATGAAATTTTGTGAGGTTATTTCAATGGGTTCCTGGGTGGTTTGAAAACACAATTGGAACCGGTAGGTGGCGCTGCTGTATTCGGTTAATAACTAAAGGCGGTACGAAGTTCGCCGGGTCAGCTGGAATTGGTATTGATTTATTTATAACAAAAAAGGCGCCATTCAACTTCGTCCTTTTCAAAGTTTTAAATACTTTTCAAATTACCTAAATCTATTAGTTATGTACGAAGCGATAGCATTATTACGTGTTAACTAATTAACTAACCAAAGTAATTAAATCTGTGACCTACAATATGTTGTATTCTAGTGAAAACTGTAGGTAATTACTGACTTTTCCTTTCAATGGTTATGTACTGTACTGTTGTTACAACCACAAGCGTGTATGTTACAACTGTATATTTAATCAACTACAATAATATGGCTTAGCGATAGGTATACGTAGGTACATAGGTTTGCGAATGTAACATGGTCATATTTTGATGTTGTGACACCGAAAGATAAGAAACCCACATGCCACAAATCAAAAACTAATCAACTCCCAAATTCATTAATCTCGATTCGAATGCCGGCTCGGTCACTCGTGTGATCTTTTATGCTTGGCTTGGTGTTTGGCCAAATTTTAATTAGTAAGTTTTTTTTATTATTTAGTATGTATGAAAGTTTGAGGACGCGGTAACTCATTTGGATACGTGCCTTGGTTAACCGACAGGTCGAGGGTTCGAGTATCGGGTTGCCGTACGTTGTAGCTGCCATGTTCCTCATGCCCGGATAATGGCGACAAATTAGTAACCTGTCACACTAGGACTCAACATAACAAAATAAATACAACCCGCTGACAGACGGACGCACGGACAGCGGATTCTTAGTAATAGGGTTCCGTTTTTAACCCTTCGGGTAAGAAACCCAAAAAATCATAAAAATACTAGTCCTGAAAAACTACATCGCAGCCTAAACCTTTGCTGTACTGTTTTTATAATTTCTTTAACAGCGTTTTTGAGAATTCACCCTTAATGGGTCGAAATGACAAAACGGATCGATAACAATAGAGTCTGTAGACGAAAAACATAAGAAAACACATGAAAGTTGATGAAAGAAATGGGACAAACACATATAGATCACGACAGCATAATAAACTTATTAAAAAAACATATATTTCGGTGATATTACAAATGTAAAATCTCATTGTGATTTGTACCAAGCGTGGTTAATCCCATTAATGGGTGTAACAAGTTCCTTTCGTGCAATCAAATGATTTTGGACTTTATTTTCAAAGGGTTTAGATTTAAACTGAAGATGTACTGTTTTACGAAAGAGTTTTTTCCGCAAACTGTTGGAAGGTCGTCAGATGGCGTGACGGTATCGTTGCGACATTCTGTTTTGGCGTAAGAAAAACAGTTTTTGTAACATCCACCCTTTGATGACCGTGTCGAAGGGTAACAGACTAAAGGGATAAGGTAAAGTAAAGGTTTTCGGTCGTGGCACAAGTATTAATTGGGCAGGAAAGTCGTCGCTGTCCAAAACGACGAAAAGATGGATTCCATAGTGATACGTGTGCGGTCCAGTATATAATTTTCTACAAAGAATACCCAACGGCGGAACTGATCTGCGAGTTAACAGCTAATTTAGACAAATGCCACTTTTCCGCAAGCGTTAACGCCAACAGAAAATAAAAGTGTATTGAAATTACAGTGATGAAACTTGAGCGCTAGGAAATGTCATTTATCTACAGGTCCAGGTGTGTTCACATTTGTTCCGATTAAGCTTTCGATTTTTTTGTTGGACACGAATGGTTTGGTTGCTTGAAGGGATGTTTTTTAATGATTCAATTTTATGTTTATAAAAATAGAATCATAATATATTTTTTGTGGTTTCTCAAAGTTGAGTATCGAAGAAAAGGTTTATTTGGTATTTATCCCCTCAGGGGTTGAAATGTTTCTCGAAATCTCGAAAGACACGACCAATATTATTAAAAAATTGTTATTTTTTATATCTATCTTTACATATTGATGCAGGAGGCGGCAAACATAAGCCTGTTATTAACTGCCAAAAACATTGTAACCACAGCCAAACCAAGGATATCCATAGGAAATCTATGTCCGTTTGTCGGTCAGTCTGTTGTCAATTTCCCGCATGTCAGGGCTTCTGTCGCCTAGAGAATAAGGTCAAGCTGTTGAGTAAAAAATATTTGCTATGCTTTCAAATATACGATTCTGAAATTTTTGCAGGTCTTGTTTTTTACTGAAAATCACTCGTCAAAACGCAGCTCTGATGTTTGCAAAATGAATAAAATAACAAATTTACATCTTGACGATCTCTGTGGCGCAGTGGCGTAAACAGCCGTCCGCTACGCTGGAGGCTCTGGGTTCGAATCCCGTTGTGGGCGGAAATTTGTGTTTTTGCAAGACGCATTGTTTCGCTCTTGGATGTTACCGTTCTTGGATGTAGTATTACTATCTATGTAGTTTATACCATATCGTTGCTTGGTTCCTGTGACACCAGTTCTTACGATGATTACTGCAAGGCTGAGTCAATGTGTGTGTCGTGATGTGGGAAGTATTTTAGTTTTTGACACCTATAAATGCGATTTGATTGCAATTTGAAAGACATTCCATGTAGATATGAAAACTTAAAGGTGTGTTAATGTTATTGTTTAAAAATATGGAGTATATATTATTAATTACAGTTCAATTTATTTAAAGTAAAACATGTACATATTTGAAAACACATTGCACGCATTGGCGATGCTCATGGCGTTCCATATATCAAAGGCAACGTCGTGTCAATAGGCGGTATCACTTTCCATCAGGCGACCGTCTCCTTATTTGCCCGTGATGTTATGTTAAAACACGATATCACCTGACAACATTTATAAAAACCTATAGTATTTTTAAAGTGATAGTTTTCTATGAAGGGCCAAGGTCATGGGAATGCCATGACGTCACGGTAACACCCCATAATTTATAACCATTACCTATTGTAGGCCTATTTAATATGACAAGGCCTGTATAAAAATATCAATACGGGGATGTTTGTTTGTATATACAATATTAGATTGAAAAATAAGTATTTATAATGGAATAAACATCTTTTGGTAAAAACAAAGAATTTAGATTAATTTATTTTTGATAATTATAATTTGGATTTTAATATATTTACATTATGGGCATTCATTTTAGTTTTTGTTTACAGTAGGTAATTTGGTTTCCATTGGAAAGTATTGAACTAAACTCAGTAATTGAACCAAAAAAATATATACACAGAAATATTTTAAAAATGCTATTATTGCCAACAAATGGAATTCAAAAGAGAATATACTTACCTAAACTAAACAATAAACTATATTTCATATAAAAATACGTTACGTTAGATATAATAGATAAAGTGTAATTTTATTCCATGACTCGAGCGATGATTTCACCCTAACAATGCCATCGCATTTTGTGCTTCATCGTCATAGTATACGATCTGAATTGGTCAATCAACTTTCGTTGCTAACCTTACAAGGCCAATTAGGTCATCGGCTACACCTAAGAGATCTAAATCTGAATTTCGCGTTATAACACCTACTTAATGTGGTATTTGGGTTAGGTTTTTAAAATATAAATACATTTACTATCTAAATATATTATAGAGGTAGTTTATATTTATTGTTCAAGGTTAGTCCTCCACCATTTTTGTTAATCCGAGGAAAACGTGGTGGGACTCGATATTATTACATTCATATTGTTTCTGAAACAAACTTGTATTATTGTGACTGTTTTCTAGAATAAGTAAAGAAAGTCGAATATCAAAGTAAAAATATTCCATTATTAGAATATAATAAATTATAATGTCATAATCATAAAATATATCATAATATTCAAAATGGACTATCAGGGTGGACAAGAGCTAAATTTTGTCTCTTTTTAATATAAAAAAAGAATTCCTCGTCACCCTCATATTAATCATCAAAACTTGAGGTCTGCGTTGATGTCTTTGTCAAAAGACATTTTCGCGTATTTTTAGCATGTTTAACGCTTAAGATATCTTATTATGCTACAGTTTGTGCAAATATCTCTCAGCTGTCTGTTTTTTAGTAAAACATCATAGGCAAACAGATTAGACGGTTATGACTGATGGTAAGTGATCCCGATGCCAATGACACGGCGATGCCCTTGATGTCTGAGAACGCCAAGAGCACCACCAATGCGTTGCCCATGTAGAGTTATATACTCAAGATACTTCCGCCACTAGTGTCCGACACTGGAAGTCATGTTAACCAGGATCAACAGTGGCGTCCTTTGAAAAGGAGCTGTGCAATGAAGCACAAGCTAAAAGCCCTGACATTCTACCCGTTTGTATGACTTGTACATTTTACACTATTCTATTTATTTATTTAATACAATATCACGGGCAAACAAGCAAACGGTTCTCCTGATGGAAAGTGATACCGCCGGCTATTAACACGACGATGACCCTGACGTGAAACACCAAGAGCACCACCTAAGCGTTGCCCAAGAACACTACAACACTACACTTATAACTTTAACTGAAATAGACGGTAAGTCACATAGAAACTTCGTAAATGTGTCCTTATAATGTGTTTTATTATGTCAAAGTCAAAATATTTTTATTCAAACATACTTAAAATAAGTACTTTTAAATCGTCATTTATACTACCACCGGTACTATCCAATGTAGTTCGTTCTCGTGTTAGAGAAATCTCCTGACATTTGATACCGTAAAACGTATGCCACTTAGCTTCGTTAGTGAAAAAATCAATTATTTTTATCAAACAAACGTCAAACGTGACCGCGAATCGGGACAGTGACGTCACAGCACAACCTGAACACACGGAGCGGATTACAAACAAAAACGTGCGTGGATTCGTGAAAATACGTGAAGGAATTAAAAAAATACAACCGAAAATAAAACCTACCTTAAATCTTTAACCATAGAGTCTAAATTAAGCTTGTCACAAATATACAGTCATAGCGATAGTTTATAAGTAAAATGAACAGCTAAAATTCTACTTTATAGTCTTGCTTATAAAGTTTAATTTCAGCTGTAGATATAAAGTTGATTGTTAGCAACTGCACTAAAGCGTTTTTGCCAAATTCGTGTAAGGTTTCTCGGTAAGGGTATGCCTTGTTTTGCAGCGTGTTTTAAATAGTAATGATTAATATTTTAGAATGAATTACATGATGTTTATTTCACACATCCGCCGGGAGAGAGTTATAATTAAATACAATCTACACTAGTGCGAAACGAAACTAATGCTATTTTGCAATACCTAATAAAGACGCAATGCGCCGTCATTGATACAGCAATGCCGAGAATAAAATAACGCATTAGAATTCTAAGGTTACTTTCAGCAATTGCCGTTGTTATTAAATTAATGGAGAAATCAAGTAACATTAGCCTTATTCAATTTCTTTGTTCTATTAGTTTCTATTTTTTTTCTATTAGTTTTGTTAACCGCTTCCACTGGTACCTCAGACCTTGGCAAGCGGCATGTCGACCAGTACTGTCCGAAGTCAATGCTACCAGATAATTATAACCTAAAACGATATTATAACAATAAAGTACACCCGCTCAACACATGTACAACTAAACGAATTTCGACTCTAAACCAAACCAAACAAACATAAAGTTGAATAAATTGCTTAATGATTGTCAGCTGTTTTGACGACTGTACCTTACAAGGGCTTCAGGGATTAATTGTTTTTTTTAATTTTTCAAGTGAAACCGTACGTGTTGTTTGACAAAAACATATGTCCATCAAGATTTGTAACAATAACGGAATGTAGGTCACAACAAAACACACCATTTATTGTGAAGTTAAAAATATGTATTATGTAAGCACTAGAATATATAAGAATGTTAAATAGTTGAGAAGAGCGACTTTGGAGATTTATTGACGGAATCTTCCTTGCAGATCAGCACAGTGAACCGGAGGTAGATATTGACTATTTAAAAAAGGTTACGCTATTAGCTTTAAGCTATTTTAATAAGACTTCATAAAAATGAAAAAAAAAACATTTTGGTGAATTTTTTAAACAAATTTTATCTGTATTTAACTTGGACGAGTTCGTTGAAGTCGCTGACCGATAAATAAATTAAACTCGACTGCGTTGACAAATTAGAACTAAAGAGAAGCACAAGCTGTTTTATTACAAGACATGGACCAAATCATCGGGGCACACCCGCAACTCTGTCCCACCACTGCAACTCCTGTTCACCAGGATCAACAGTCGCGTCCTTTGATCGAAAAATCAACGAATAATGCAGCTGTGCAATGACGCACAGGCTGTGCCCCGACACCATACCGGCTGCCTTGGGACCCGCAACGAACTTAAACAGAAGAAATAGGAGGTAGTAAGAAAGCGGTTTCAGACTTCCCTCCCAACAAAGCGGAGACAGCAATTGAAATGGCCCAGAGGCCCAAAATTCTAAAGGGGAGACAAACAGGAGACGCCTGACCATCTAAACACCACGGTATACCACTAACTAACAGGGGTTAAATTATATACTAACCAAAATCGTACACCAATCATATTGGTGACAAAACTTTTTAAAGGCACGGAAGTTTCCCTTCGACTACACGCAAATACTTGAATCGAATTCAACATGATTGACCGTTCCTCATGCCAGAGACTACACTCCCACAAGACACACTGAACACAAATAGGAGGTAGTAAGAAAGCGAGGGGATAAGCTAAGTACTTACTAACTATATGGCTTGACTAAACCTGAACAAATTCTGATGTCTACTCTGAAACGATGTAAAACGAAGTATAGTAAGCCCGAATGTTCGTATGTTTTCTGCTACGAAAGTCTCTCGGTCATGTTCGTTGAGCTCGCTGATTCATTCATTCCGATCAAATGTGACATGGAATGATTGTTTGACACGGAATGTGACCCACAGCATAATTTTCCGTATCAGCTCATACATTTTTTGCGTTAAATGTGTGTCTCTAACTCGACTTTAATAAGGTTTTTGCATCCGTTAATCTTCATTTAATAACTTTTATTGAGACTGGTTTTCTACCGAAAAAAAAGTCTCTAAAACATCTTCAGATGACCGCACAGCATCTCTGCAATACCAGACTATCGTCGCATCCATTAAAAGATTTCTTTCGAAATGTCACGATTTCACGGTCACGAAATTGACATTAAACTTTATGGTATAATTCGAGAGGTATTTTGTCCAGACAGGTATTAGATAGTCGTATTCTAGTAGTTTCCACCGACATCGTTATATATAAAAAGTCAATATTTCATTATTCATTTCTCATTCGCTGCAGCGTACCTTTCTTCCTAAATCTATTAAATATGATAAATTTCTTCCTGTCACGAAGATTATACTGTCTATTGTATCTTAATAATATTAAGATTAAATAAGCCTTTAATAGAAGGCTACACCATTACATCTTTGACTTTTACGGACCCCTTATTCTCTCGTTATTCAAGCCAAGTGTCAATTGCAGAGCAGCATGTAGCAACTAACGACTGGTCTACAAAAATGTTGCTGAAGTAGGAGCATACTTGCACATTAAATGCATAATTAATATCGACTTGAACTGATCCAAGTTGTAATGCTCGAGGAACACTTTACTGGACAGTTTAAATCCTCAGACGGGTGAATATAAATCCAAAAAATAATTTGACGTGACATTATATACAAGTGTCTCATCATCATGGTTTCGAGAACGTTAATTTCTGACGTGATGTCGAAAACGTATTACGGGAGAAGAGTTACAAATACGAGACGCAAGACTAATAATGTGTCATAAGGTTTACAAAATTTCAATTAACTCTAATGAGATGGTGACGGCCTCTAAATGACAGCTGTGTTACTTAATGTATGTATGTTGATAGATTTTCTGCAGGAGAAAAGTTATCCTTCTTTATATAACCTCATGCGTAAACAAGCAAATGATTCACCTGATGGAAAGTAAAACCTATTAATACGAACATACCCCTGATGTCATGAAACACCAAGAGCACCCCCTAAGCCCATGTAGAGGTAAAAATGTTATACCCCTCGTGCCGGTACTTAAACTGACTCTCCAATCTTTCGATTTTTTTTCGAATTTCGAAAACACAGCGAACTGCTTCACGTTGTAAATAGAAAGGAGGGTGGGGATTCTTATTGATATTGTACAATAATAATTATTATTCCTACAATTTCAGTTAAAGTTAACGTAGATATTTTTTGCCCGTTTGAAACATTTTAATCAGTGCCATTATAGTAAGTTTTTTTTTGTTTAACACTGATAAAATATATAAAAGGCAGGAAAAATTAATACTCTAAATCTTCAGATCGTGTATACAAAACCCCATTTTTATAACAAGCCGCAAAACTAAGTGAAGGTCATTTGATTTTTAATCTATCTTTTGACCTCCAAAATAGTAATTTAGAGCAAGCAAATTATACAAAGTACGGGCTAGAATCACGACAAGTGATTTATTGTCGACTCAAACAAACAAATGGTATAATTGATGTGCGCATTTATCAATTTTATCATGCATTGTGCCTGAGGCGTAAGCTGCTCTCAAGTTCAACATGGGCGTTGGAGATCTTACAAAACAAGAATACATGTGCTGTAAGATCTTCTAAAACAAACTATTTGAGAAATATATTTTTCTTTATTCATTTTTGTATTTCTTTATTTATAATTAATGGGCCTACACCCAATTACATAATTATTCAACAATTTATATAGAAGACTATGACGATATAGATATTTATATATGTAAATCTTCTCAAAAACAAAACTCATGCCACACCATATTTAGTATAAATTTAATCAGAGCACAAACTTATAAAAATCATTTAATTTCCTTGAATAAAAAGTTCATGCCTTATGTTTCTATCCAATAATAAATTAAAATATTCCAATATTGAATACCCCATAAGTACAACTTAGCCCCTAGTGACTAAAGGATTATCATATTCTACATGGTCAACGCATTGGCGGTGCTCTTGTCCTAAGACATCAAGAGCATCGTCGTGTCAATTGGTATCATCCACCAGATGAACCGTCTGCTTGCTTGTTTAACTGTATGACTGTAGTCAGAATACCAAACTGTCATAGTATAATATATGAGGGGTAGTTGCAGGAGTTGAATAAAGACAGTCATAGCTAGACCTGGTTGTTTGATTGACGTCCCATATGGCGCAGTCGGTAGGGTATTTCCTAGTTACTGGTCTCTTACCTGTTTGACGCAGTTGTCCTTGGAGTCGATCTTGGCTGTCAGTTCCTTGATGTCGTTTTGCAGTTCCAGCAGCCTGGCCTCGTACTCTCCCTGCTCTGTGTCCAGCCGCCTCCTCAGCAGGTGCTTTTCTTGCTCCAACTCCTGGATAGATAGGAAATTCATGCCATTAGATACGTAGACTATTACTACGATTCATAAATCGTTAAAAATTAGAGGTAGTCGTGGTAGGTCGGTTTGTTTCGAGCCTTGGTTAAGTGACCGACCCGACCCGATGGCTCGAGATTGCCGTAAGTTGTAGCTTCTGTCTTCCTCATTGTACCCGGATAGTGGCGACAAAATCGCAATCTGTCACACTGGGACTCAATATAAACGTGCGAAATGCGCTGTGAGACCTCTGCTGACTCCTCTCCAGGGATTACGGCGTGAGTTTATATTTATGTTAGATATCTTGTTTCGTTGTTGTTTCTTTTGTTAATTGCATTTAACGCTGCGTATTTAGTTAAAACTTATATCATACAAAGCTGGATTATTCGTTTACAAGGACCGTGATCCTGATGAATAGGAGTTGCAATGGTGAGACAGAGAGGCCGGTGTTCGTGAGCATATTTTACACGTCATCAACATAGACTTTTTAAGTAAATATCTTTTACTAGTAACTGATTAAATTTATACATCTCCATTTACCCATACTTTTCCTCAATGATATGTTTCGTCAGCTTTGACCAAAAAAATCACCTAAACGAATCGACTACATTCGTATTACCGTTTCCAAATTAACTGTAAACTTGTATAAGTTAGAGTAGTTAAATTTCACGAAGACCATTTGGCTGTGGATGTGATTCAACGTGCATATGCACTGTGATTTAGTGTGCGTTAACTCTTTACTGAGCGAACTTGAGGTTACGCACCCTAAAAAATGTCTACATACACGCATGACGACTTCACAACATGCTTGTTCGAACCGTCTTCGTGAGGGAGAACGTGTTAACAATACACGTTCTATGTTGGTGGTGTATTTAGTGTTTACATTGTTGTTAGGTGCCTAGGCCACAATGTGAGACCTGACAATACCTCTTGTTCTATTGTTTAACTAATTGTTAATTACGAAATAAGAAATATAATTGTTTAATTCAAGTTTTCTAGAGCCGCGGTAGATAATCGTTAATTTAAATTTTACTACGTAGATGTTTTAAAGTGGTAATATTTTATTTTGTTCGTAGGAGATAATTTTCGAAAGTAACTTATTGCATTTTATAGAATGGGCTTTTTGGGTTAACGTAGGCTAAATTTTGTCTCCAAAAAAAAATCTAAAGTCTAGAGTAGAGAGTTCAGTACGGACAAAGTCGCGAGTAGAAGCCAGTTATCGCTAAGCAGTAAGCTTCTTTACCCCGAATACGGCGAGTGTTATGATTTTGGCGGCGTATGTATTTATGGATGTTCAGATGTTCCCTCCTAGAGTCTAAACTACCGATCTGATTAAGACGTAAGAGATATCATTAGAAAGGTCTTAATTGCGCTAGTGTTATAGGAATACTTGACTTTTCGTTCTCGTTACCATAGCGACTGTAGTACTTAAAAAGTTATCAAACCCTATCATTCTTACTTCTAAAAACGAATCGACAGAAACGAATAACTATACCATTCTACATATCTATTCGAAATTGAACCTACGAACTTCAATCGGAAGCGACAGCGTTAACCACTAAATACGGAAACGAGTATGACTAACATTGTTTTACTTTTATACAAACAATCGACAATCCATGCAAAAGGAATTTAGAACGTCGCAATGCTTCATGACAAATTGTTCTCTTTATTAACATTTTTAAATAAAAATCTCATTAGACACACAAAGACAATAGATGGGAAATAGACAAAGTGACGGAAACATTTGTCGGTTTGTTCTTCCGTTGCGGAAACTCTGCCGCATCTTTTCTTACTGAATGAACATGGGAAGGGTGATCGTTTTTGCTGTTGCGTATCTAATTTCATTGCTAATTGACTTTAATTGGTTTAAACGTTTTTTCTTTTCTAAGGTGACATAGGGTTGGACTGACGATCTTGGCGCGGAATGCATTTTTTTTTACCTAAACGACGATTGCTGTGGCCCAGAGGCCTTAGCAGCTTCACCGTGACTTTAACGTAGTCCCCTATATAATCGATCAGGCTGTATCGTCTTTATAAGAATAATAACCACATCACGACACATACATTGACTGCGCTAAGATAATCTTGTATCCCAGACACTAAGCAATTATATGGTATAAACTATAAAACGATAAGAATACAACATCCAAGACCGGTAAGCGAAACAATACCTCTTTATAAAGACTACACAAGAAGCATAGGCACGACCGCTATACCTGTCCGAGTGTCCGCCTCCCCATCGAGCCTTAACGGGATGCAGGGAGCCACTGGATGAATGCGGCCCAGGATCGCTCTAATTAGAATTAATTAGAGGAGGCCTATGTCAAGCAGTGGACGGCCAGCTGATGTATAGAAATCTTCCTTTACCTCATCAAACAAATACCCGAGCCGGGATCCGAACCGTAAACTTAACATGTCGCAGCCAGCAGGTGAGATCGCTGCATTACGTAGGCCGGATATTAAAATATTTAAAGAGCCACAAAAATGTAGGTGTAATAAAGTATTGACTTTATGAACAAACAAACATTTTAATTTAAATACTGAGTTAATGAAAATATGCATCATACACGACAAAAGAAATAATTTATTTCACCTTAGCCTGCAACAATAGTTGCTTAATGTACGAATACAGATGTGTTTTTAATTTAAAATAATAGTTTTTATTGAACAAAAGAAAGCATACGCAATGTAAATGTACGCCATCGGCTAAGCATTTGTTTTGCAATGCATTTGTGCAAATTATTGTTCACTTAAAATCGAACAATAGCTCCGTAATGACGCAAGATAATTTTTATCGAATTATTAAAATTCATTGCACCATTCTGTGAGTTTGTGTGATAAGTTTCCACCTGAAAAGACTTGGTACCGATGCTATGAGTGGCGTTGTTGAGATGTTTCGTCTTTCATAAAGTTAGCTAATAATAATAACCACATCACGACACACACATTGACTCAGCCCTGTAGTAATTATCGTAAGAACTTGTGTCACAGGAACTAAGCAACGCTATGGAATATACTAAATAGATAAGAATACAACATTCAAGACCGGTAAGCGAAACAATGCGTCTTGCAAATAACACAAAGTCCCGCGCCCGCCGGGATTCGAACCCGGAACCTCTAGCGTAGCAGTCGGCTGTTTACACCACTGCACCACCGAGGTCGTCAATATAAGCTATATATATATTATTTTTATTTTGCATTGATTTTGAGGTCTTGTCTTTGTTACTAGTGATAAAAATTAGTTAAACACAGTTTAATCATAACAAAGTAGATTTACTGTTAACTTTAAAGTTTAAAATTCAATTAAACTTAGAATTCCAAATTTCCAAACAAGATATGAAAATTATTGATTATGAAATGACATGCAATTTAGTGTCACAGTTGTATCTATTACCACAGTTCATTAAAACAATACAGTTTTGCCCTAATCCACCTTGGTCCTATGAACATGACAAAATATTTCGAATTATGTGTTTCACATTTAAGAGGCATCAACAATAATTGTCGACTTTTAAAAAATGAGAAATGATGGAAATAGGGTTGTAGAAATTATGAAAGTTCATTGTTCCAAGTGAGATTTGCGACCTACATTGCCTATTCATTTAATAGCAAGTCAAGTAGTCAACTTATAAGAGCATACGGACCATAAAGCTACGCACCGAGAGCATCTGATATAGACAATAAGAACTAGGGCGTTTTCTCGTTTTGTCTTTCAAACTATTTCTCTTTTATACACTAAGAACTTGTCTTTTGACAGTAATAATTTATGAAACATGTCTGCATTCTATTCAGATGTCATACATATCGCTAGTTATTAATCAACTTTCGACACGTGACATGACATTATTGCATTTGCTCATTAGAAAATGATTTGTCTAGAGTGGCCTGAACTGGCGCTGTCATGTCTTGAAGTTAATAAAACTCTCAAACTCAAATGCAGCGGCACCTGTCGTGATAAAGTACAGTTTTTATCTATCCAGAAGTTCAGAAGAAGTTGTCAGTGACGAATGCACTTACCAGAAGTACAAATAAAGACATGACAACCAGCTTCGCGTGATCATTCTCCATCGAATCTTCATTGAATAAAGAATTGTTTCTTTAATGCCTTCATCCATCTATAAACTACCTGGCAAAATGTAGCTTTCAAGTCTTGATCATTTTTGACAGTGCGTCGATAGTCAATCAGGACCAAGGTTTCATAAGAACAGATGCAGTAAACCATCTTGCAAATGGATATTGGATCAATAAAGCAGTGCTAAGTGTAAATCCATTAACGCTCTCCAATCTGTGTTCTTCCATTAGAGCGTCCTTTACAGTACCTATTAGGATGCGCGTGCGCAAGTCGCGATACGATTGGATTGCAGCCTTGGACAGGGATGGATTATCATTTTTTTTTTTGTAGGTGACAAACAAGCTTCACTATTAGACCCTTATGTTTCCTATAGATGCTTGTAATAATTGTGTTAATGAAACCAAAAACCCCTTAAAAAGCTCAAATTAACCTAACGCGATGGTTGACAGAAATGTATGGTTAAAGCAATAGTAACCTTTTACCTCTTCAAGTAGTAAGTTATTGAGTATTTACCGTGAAACCACTACTTATATGACTACATTTATATCCTGTCTTATCATCAAGTGACCAATGCTTTTCTATTATACAAAAACAACCTAAACTCAAGCCTTAATCCCTCCCGTATTAATCCCTCAAGGGTAGGCAAAGGTGTTGAACACTGCATTTCGCATGTTTATGTTGAGTCCCAGTGTGACAGGTTGCAAACTGTCGCACTATCCGGGCACAATGAGGAACATAGCAGCTACAATGTACGGCAACCCGAGACTTGAACCCTCGACCTGTCGGTTACCGACTCAGTTTGTTACGACCTCGACGTAACAAACTGAGTAACCACGTCCTCCACGTCACTTATTATAAATAAATAAGAATAAAAAAGGTATGTTCCCAACTCCGTCCCTGCACCGACTTATGCATCGTGCATCTATAATCAGAGGCAAAGCGACACACATGCTCATACGCAATGGTCTATCAACCTCCACTTTCACTAACCACTGCACATTGTTTTTCTGTCATAAAGTACTATTGTTCTTGCTCCATACGTTCCATTTATGAGTCGTCTCTTTAGCAAAAAGAGGGAAATAGTAAACCACGCAAATTGTAATGGCAATTTATTTATTGTAATTATTATGAAAAAAGCAACTACGGAGGTTTCTTGGCGGATTCTTTCTCGTATAAATTGCATTTCAAACCGGTGGTAGTTTTAAAAGATGACGGTTTAAAAGTGCTTATTTTACAACTTGAAAAAAAAAAATTTGAGTTCGATTTTGGAAAACAACATGGATTCAATTCTGCTTGCGTTTTTAGATCGTTTTTGTTTTTAATACTTGTTAACAGTTTTTCAGATATGTTTTTTTTCGTTACTATGAAAATTTATCCTAATGTAGGAATTGGACACAATATTGTATTCTAATTATATAACATTATATCTTAGGTTAGATTTTTACAATATATATAGAAAAGTAAAATAAAACACAAGAACAAGATACACAAACACCAAAAAATCCTAACTAAGCGTGCCGCCGGTAAATTAATGAAGCTATAGAGAGTTACCTCCAGAGCTTCTACTAACATATTCCATTTATTATAAGTATTTATTAAAAATGAAAAGGATTTAGTTCGCTTTAAATAAATAGAAGTTGAAAAAAAAAACTCAAAGCTTGACCGTATTCAAAAATTAACGAAAATCTTGTGAAACGATAAACTAAACATATTATTATTTAAATTAAAACATCTAACAAAATTAACAAAAGGCAAAGGTCACAGGTTTTTGTACGGGAAATAATGAACACAAATTAGTCATTCAAAATCTAAAAGCACCGGCTGAAAGAGAACAAAACTTTATTACCTATCACAATGTCATCATCATTGCCATGGCAACGCGGAGCCAAGGTGATGAGATAACATGTTAAAACCTGAATATTTTAACCTCAGATGATAAAACTACAAAACACCGCTAGGTTATTTTAATTTGAGCTTTTTAAATGTAGTTGATTTTTGATCCTGGTTAATAGCAGTTGTTGAGATGGGATAGAAGAGAATGTGTGCCCCGATTATTATACATTTTCTTTCGTCTTTAAATTCATTTATCCTTTATCTAATAATATTAATGTTATTATTATTGGATACTGAATTATTATAACACTATAATGTTCGGGACTTTGTGTTATTTGCAAGACGCATTGTTTCGCCTATCGCTCCTGGATCTTGTATTCTTATCTATATAGAATATACCATAACGTTGCTTAGTTCCTGTGACACAAGTTCTTACGATACTAACTGCAGGGCTGAGTCAATGTGTGTGTCGTGATGTATTAGTGCATCAGTTTTCAGACTTCCACTATGAAAGCATTAACCCTCCTACTATAGAAGCACACTGGACTGATTCACGTCAAGATTATCATAGACAATTTAGTTTTTGTTTCTATATTGCCTAGTATTATTGTTATACAGGAAACGTTCAAGAGATATTTAATGGATTTTCGTGATATAAACGATATCGTACGAACTCATTTATGTACTCAAGGATATAAATTAGAACAATATGTTGAGGAAATAATGTTTACAAAATTATTGCAGCTTGAGCTTAAAGTAAATGCTAATAAAGACATCAAACTATCAAGTATATGAATAACTAAAAAGTCTACCATTTAATCAATTCAAATTTAAGCTTCGGAAACTGCTATTTGATTAGTACCACTATAAATTAGATGACTTTCTGACAAACCCATCGATGTAAATTAATGTACCAAAAATTTATTTTTTTATAAAATATTATGTAATAAATGTGAAAAATTCTAATGTTAATTTTTAATTTTAATTGAACTTGAATAGATATATTTTGTTGACATGACAATCAAAAATTGACATTGTTTGAATTGTAACCATTATCTTTGTAAGCTCTTAATAGAGTAGGACTCGGAGATTTAATTTATTCTAAACATCTATGTACCCGTTTCCACAAATAAATATTACTATGACTATGACTATCAGGTTAAATGTTACGACAATTTGACAAATTTTGACAACGATTAGACTTCAGACAGGAAAAAACAGTACGTTAACGGTGAAGGGAAAATACGCTATGAAAAAGATGCGATACACTTCATCAACCTGAACATGGTTAATTAGAAAAAGGTTAAGGTAGTATTTAAGACGAATCTGATAACACAACATCTCCTATAATTACATTGAGTAACAATGTTTCATTACGTGCAATTTGTTATAAGAAAAGTGAAGTTACAAAAACTGTGGATAAACACAGTCGTTTGTGTCCTAAATTAATATAATAAGATACTTCAGCAATAATTAAGTTTCTGCTGAGATCTAATCAGAATTGTTAGTGCTAAAACATTGGTCAAGTGTTGAGAGATTAGCGATGTTAAACTGACAAGAACTATTCAATATGTACAAAAAAATACGATGGTTTCGAAATATATCTGTAAAAAAATGATTAAAGATGTGATGGGATGGTGTACGAAAAATTTCGATTTAAAATCTAGGACCATCAACACCAAGGACAAGACAAATGATAGCATTAGAAAAATCAAATCAGATTTGTATTTTCGTTAATCATACTCGATAATAAGACTATAATACAAATGAACTTGTTGATAAAGTCAAATATGAATTGCAAAAGCATGAAGATAAATTCGAATTATCTGGCATTTTGATACATGCATAATACCAGCATAACACAGATGAAGATAAACATCGCAAGAACGAAACAGACATCTTTTATCTTGATGTGTACAGAGATAAACAAATATCGGAGTTGTAATGATAGTATTGTTTTCATTTTAATAAACAGTAAATGTGACTTTCCGTAATAAATTGTCAGTAATGTATGAGTGAGACTTTTATTAGAACATATTAGAGAAAAAAAAAAACGTATTTTTATATTCGGCTTAATTTTGATGCATTGCATTTTGTTTACTAAAGTATTACGGAAGTCAAAGAGAAACTAGAACTTACATTAATCAATATTCAAAAAACAAATAGCAAATTATCGCTAATAAAACATAAAAATATAATCTTTTCACTTAAGCCAAAGTATAAAGGTCACGAAACTCTTGGCCAACCGCTTCCGCAAAAACTGCCCATTGTTCTGTTTCGACATGCGCAAGCGTAGCGATTCGACACTGTTTTGCACGAAACATTCCGAATCTAAGTAATGAGGATGTTTAACTTTTAATAAACCTACATAGCCTTTGTTACTTATGAGCCTAAGAAAGTTTGGGAAAAATTATACTCGAAGATTGTTTTTTAAGCATTGTTTTAATTAAATGCCATACTTGTCTTAATTGTATATTCTAGAGGTAAAAACCAAGGTTAGAAAAATTAAATACAAATATAATACTATCATTTTTTAAGGAGATTCCAAGAGTTCCTCAGGGAACTATTTTGTGGCTTTAACTTTACAACCTATACACAAACGGTAAAAACGGAAATTTCAAACAATACTTTGAGAAACTTGAACAGCTAACTATTAGAGTGCATTACCGTAATCAAGCATGAGATCGCACAGCATCCAGTTCTCATCCATCTCGGTCATTAACTTTCTGCAATTAACGCGACAAAGACAAATAGTTCTCGGGGCGATGTAGTTGGTAATTACTTTCGAAGTGCTATGCTTTCGTTGTTTACTTGCACCATGGGAATATGTGAAAATCAGATTTTTTGACATAAAAATATGACGTGACTGTAATAATTATAAGATTCTAGCTGACACGCCTCAGTTTCACTCGAACAATCTCTTGTATAAAGATTTTTACAACTTATGGGAAGAATTAAAATTCACTTATTTTTATCTGAAATTTCTCATTTGTACTTTTTAATAAAAAAAATCATAAGTTCGTAAATTAATTTTCCAGATCTTTTTCTTTTAGTAAATGTGCAACCTATTACTTTTTATACATTAGATTTTTTGCTTGTTGTTTTCATCAGGTTTTATGTAAAACCTGATCAATGTTATCAAGTAATGTCACTAATTATTTAAACATTCGCTTAAAACAGCAAAAACTACACGTAACACATATTTATTTCCCAATACACTGATTGGTCTGGGAAAAATTCCCAGTCCTCGAGCCTAAACAATCTAAATATCAAGTTACATGACCGTATCGTTGGTATTACCTAGAATTTTATTAGGAACGCCATACATGTTATAAATAGCTACAAGACGTATTGTTTTACATACTTCCGCGGTAACTTGTCTCACTGTTCGCAGCACGCAACTTTGCTCATTTATTTCGTTATAGCTTTTGCCTGCGACTTCGTCCGCGAAATCAAAAATATTTCTAATACGATTGTTAATTACTTGAGATTTATCGTTATATTTTAAATTAAATAAATTATTAAGTTAAATTATTATTAGCAATATATTTATTAATTATTCTGATGTATAAGCTAAATTATTGTAAAGTTTCATTAAAATCCATTCAGTAGTTTTTGCGTGAACGAGTAACAAAAATCCGTACATCTATATTTCTCTATATCTTTCGATTTCATATATTTCGGATAAAACAACACAATACTATTGACAATATTTAAATATTGTTTGAGTTTTGTTATTGATTTTTTGTAAAAATATATATTTTTTAAACATTACCATTATTTTTACCAATTTTTTTAAAGGGGTAAACAACATATCACAAATACTTTTATCTAATTAAATTGACCGATGACAATAGGTTACAAAACTAAAAATCATTAGAATCCTTTATTTTAGACTTGTTTCTTACTACAAACATAAATATTATCATTCAATAGTAATTAATATCTTTTGCAAATAATACATACACATTGAGATCATTCTGATTCGCAGGTTAACTTCGCTCAATTCCTTACTAATGAGCAACTGTCAGCAACGTAATGAATTTTTCGCGGAATATTATGAGAACATTTTTTTTTTGTCACACAACAGCGTGTTATGTTACGAGTAAGTTAACTGTGATTTTGATATGGGACTTTGACGACCTCGGTGGCGCAGTGGTGTAAACAGACGACTGCTACGCTAGAGGTTCCGGGTTCGAATCCCGGCGGGCGCGGGACTTTGTGTTTTTGCAAGACGCATTGTTTCGCTTACCGGTCTTGGATGTTGTATTCTTATCTATTTAGTATATACCATAGCGTTGCTTAGTTCCTGTGACACAAGTTCTTACGATACTTACTACAGGGCTGAGTCAATGTGTGTGTCGTGATCTGGTTATTATTATTATTATTATTAATATTATCTTAACATAAACTCACAAGCAGGCAGAGGTGTTAAACACCGCATTTCGCATGTTTATGTTGAGTCCCAGATTGACAGGTTGCGAATCAGTCGCAACTATCCGGGCACAATGAGGAACATGGCAGCTATAATGTAGGGCAACCCTCGACCTATCGGGGCGGTTGGTGGTTCTTTATACATTTACAGCTTTTCATTTTGTTTTCAAATCAGTGAAGATTAGTCATTTTCTTAGTTTTTAAAAAGGTTTTATTCTTCAAATGATAATTAAAGAATACAGATTGATTAAAAAAGCTCACGAAAGAAAGAAAAATTCCGACTTCGAAATTTGCTCCGTGCAAAACAAAACTCTTATTCTATAAAGTGTTTTAGAACCATACCTAACCTTTGGATAACTCTTTTTGAAATCTTTGAAAGGAGAAAGATATTTTCGAAAACAAATTCAATGGGGAAACTACCGACCTAATAGTATTTATTGTATAGTCTAAAATAAACAGGGAAGTTAAAACCCAACATAAAGCATAAAGCCTGTTGCTGAGTCCAAAAGCGAAGCTGTAATTGTACACACGGCCATCAATCAACCAAACCTGTTTGGACTTTGTTCCGTTCTTAAATTGTACAGGCTAAGGATTGCATTTGCTATTGAGAAACTTTATTTGTGGCCGTCGGTACCACGTAACGTTGCCGGCTTTCTTGACCTCCAGAGAAAGTGAAGGTCGGAGATCAGCTCGTGACATACCATCATTTGACAATTACCTGTCATCCATTGTCTCTGATGGATAGGATTGCGGGCAAATGTTAAGACAAGCTAAGCTATGAGTAACTATTTGTATTCCATTAGCTTCTTCGTAATGGAATCTTTAATAATGCAACTCTTGTAAATATTAGTATTAATAATATTGTGTCGTAAGTGTGTTTGTGTTGTTGGGGACGTGGTAGCTCAGTTTGTTACGTGCCTTGGTTAACCGACCGACCCAATCCGGCAGGTCGGGGTCGAGTCTCGGATTGCCGTACGTTGTAGCTTTCATGTTCCTCACTGTGCCCGGATAGAGGCGACAGGTTCGCAACCTGTCACACTGGGCCTCAACATAAACATGCGAAATTCGGTGTGTAATATCTCTGCCTATCCCCCTAGAGGGATTGATTACGGCGTGAGTTTATGTATCATTGGTCAACTGATGAGAAGACAGGATGTAAATGTATCATATAAGTCGTGGTATCACAAAAAATACTCATTTACTTAAAAGGAGGTTACTTTTGCTGCAAGTATATATATATTTTTTAGTTTTTGATATTTTCTTTGGTTAGTACTAGGCGGCTCAAACGAGATGGAAGGACAATTTTGTGCGGGCCGCAGGGAGCAGCTGGATGGAAGCGGCAAAGGATCGTTCTGATTGGAAGAATTTGAGGGAGGCCTCTGCCTGATCGCGGGTGACTTTCGGCTTATCATTATTATGAAGTCAGACAGACAGTTATGTCGTAACAGCAAAATACGACATTTATTTTGTGTTAAAATCTTCAAAACCAAAACAATTCATATTAAGTAATTTTTAATGATATCGGATCGTTGTTTTATTCATCGTACATTTCTAACGCAGACCGCAATAATGTTTTCAACATTATCATCAAAAAACGCAGTCTGTGTTATTACTAATGTCCCTTTGCTAATGGACAAACATCATGCACCAACAATCTATTCATACATTCTGTTGTTAATGAAATTATTATTAACTAGCTTCTGACTCTAACTTCACTAAATCGAAACTTCAATAAGTAAAGAACTATAAACATTTTAACTTAAATTCAAACACTTTTTTTTTCAATCCATTTTCTCTGTATAACTGAATAATTTAGTGCATAGATAAACTTAAGGTATTTTACAAGTCGAGCTCCGCAGGACTTGAGCTGCTAACCCTTTAAAAAACATTAATACAGATAATAAAATTAAAAAAAATCTAAATCAAAAAAGAATATTGGGGATAAGTATTGGAATAGACTATTTATTTACTAGTTTAAGCATGCTAGCTTAAATATCTTAAAAATCCCATGCTGTAGTGGAAAATCCAAGGCAAAACGTTCATAGCGTATTTTTATATTTAATTCAATATGTTCTGTGCTCTAGAATTAAACTTAAACTTAAATAAATGACATATTTACTCATAAATTGTTATTTCTAAGCAAGTAGACGGTTCACCTGATGGAAAGTGGTACCGCCACCTATCGACACGACAATGCCTTTGATGTCTACCAACGCTAAGACCACCGGCAATGCGTTGGAAATGTAAAGGTAAAATATGTTATACTTCTTGACCCAATAACATCCGTGAAATAAGTGCTCATCACAACCTGACTGAATTGGATTCGAACCACGCCCAGCCTAGTAAACAATGAAAACTGAGCTATCAGCTGTCTATTTAATTTTGTTGATATAATCTAATTAATATAACGTATTAGCACCAGTGTATATCAAGAAATCACACGGCAAAAACATTGTAATACGTGTATTATTCTATTTAAATAGATTACATCAAACATCTCGACTATGACCTATCTTCAAGATGATATCATGGCACGATCGTGGTTAGCACTTTTCATGATAGATGATGCTAACAGGAAACGTGATGTCTTTTAAATCTGCAAAATAAAATATACCTTTCAAGTACAATAATTCACATAAAAATAACATAATAAAAAATCACGCCGTAATTAATCCCTCAAGAGTGGTCTGAAGACATGATAAACACCGCTTTTCGAATGTTTATCTTGAGTCCCAGTGTGACAGAATGCGAATTTGTTGCGGCTATCCGGGCAAAATGAGGAACATGGCAGCTACAACTTACGGCAACCCTCGACCTGTCGGGTCGAGTCGGTCGGTTAACCAAGGGACGTAACAAACTAGGCTACCACGTCCTCTAAATCACGAATAATAATGACATATTAAAGAGGATCAAAGTCATAAATATTTTAAATAGTCAAATATACTATGTCTTAATCCTGACGGGGTTAATTCTAAAAGAAACCATTTTAGCTGGAGTGATCCTACTTGCTTGCATCCATCGGCTACCTACAGCGCTAACAAGGTTCAAGATATTTATTTGTAAAACATGACTATACATACAAAATGCATGTGAGTTTTTTGGGTAGTTACATGAAACGGTTCAGTCATGTTCTGCCTTTGCGGCGATCAAATGTAAAAAAAGAAAAATCAAACATTTATACTGCATTTTTTAACAAGCAGACTATTACAAAATTTAAGAATCATCCGTCCACCTTTTGTGGGCCAGGAACATTACGTCCTCCAACTCAAGCTCCCACACTACAACTTAGTTTTGGGGGACAGTTAAAAAACTTTCATAATCCGTTTTAAATAAGAGTTTATTCTTAAGTATTGCATAGTAATTCTCTCATAGTTAACTTATATAGTCCTATGTAAGAGTTATTAACATAGAAGTGCGCAAACGCAGTAGTTTCACATGTCATTGCGCAAAACGCGCGTTCAATAATTCGATTATATTACTAATCGAGTCACACGATACTACTAGTTTTTCATATGGAACGATTAATCATTCGGTTTGTATCGATGTTTCGTTTTTATTCTGTTGCGTCGTCGCTTTTTGTAAAAAACTTGTGAGCTGAAACAATTTTCTAGACTCACTTTAACAAAGTTTAGTAACTCATTTCTTAAATTGTGATATTAAGGGTTTCTGCTGTTTTACAAAGTTGTTGTAATATTATAAGCGAACTTAAGGTCAGCATTAGGTTTATTTTTGTGGACATGACAGTGTAAAAAGATCCCCTACTTTTGTGGACACTGTCAATCCACAATCCAATTTAGTCCAGGGATCTTAGTGGACGTCGCCCTTTTTCTTTTGAATAAGAGATAAAACGTCAATAGTAATTCAAAACATTTCAACTGCCTCTCGCGTCTTTTTTTAAAGCTTCAAAGGAATAAAGCTAATTTAAATGTTAACGTATCTACACAAAAGTTTAGTAATTCCGTCCGTAACATGCGACCTTAATTCTCTTCGTGCCGTGTTAGAGCACAATAAGGAATTAAACGTCACTGTTGGGAATGTAATCTCAAGAAATATTGCGTAAAATGAACCAGCAGTACGTTTAAAACTTATGCTAATAAGCTGCTAATAAGATATCTCATTTGAACGTCCATCAACGAAGATTTCACAAGCAATTTTCAAAAGAAGTAATAATAAGGTACGTTTCTCTAGAAGCTTCCCTAAATAAGCTAGGCCCAATTTATAGTTGAAAACCGAAAATAAAATCTATTTTTTCTAGTTTTACATCCGTTTAATCAAGTCATTCAATCTTAGTTCCTTAGGTAAGTGATACTTACGATCGAAACTAGAATTGTAATAAGGAAAAGGCCTAAGTAAACCTCATCCTATAAAACAATTGTCTATTACTAAATACGTTATTTGAAGTTATCTCGTACTTAGCTTTCAAATGGAAGAAGTAAAACAAAAGGGAATAACAGACAAAGAGACGCCCTTGCATATGTAACGAATCTAAAACGAAGTTGCTTCAGATTAAATCTGCACTTAACTGAACAATAGCAGGTGCTTCGTACGTAAGATATACATCATATAACCTAACATTATACACACATAGCATTTTAACATGAGAAAAGCGATATAGTTAAAAAACCTAAACCTGCAGTCGACTACACCAGGAAGTCTACTACGAAACTACGTAAAACGAAGTATCGGCCAAATGTTCGTGTGTTTCCTACTACGAAAGTCTTTCGGTCGGGTCAGCCTGGCTCGCAGATACATTCATTGCGATCGAACTTTGTTGATATATATTGCATCAAAAACCTTACTCCGAAGACACCGGCACATTGATTTCGAAAGCAGAGCTATCGATGATTTTGTGTTCGGTCGGTTTATCCGTCGGCCGGGAGTTTCGGTAGCGGTATTAGAGTTCCCGGTTCGATAGGAACCAAAATGAAATAAGTAAACAAGTCCCGTAACCAAGTTGACAGGCGCGAATAGAATATTGATTTTAATAGGCACTACAAAGAAATGCTATTTAACATCACCATGACAAAATCTACACGTACTCTAGTTCATAATCACGCAATTTTGATAGGAGATGGGACAAATGAAGCCAAGTCACTTAAATTATTAAAAAAAACATAAATAGGATACCGAAGCACATCAAGAGCATCGTAGCGTCAATAGGCATCTTTCCGTCTGCTTGTTTGCCATCAGAGTTAAATAATTTAAAAAAGCTTAAACAACCGCTTCGCTTCTCAATAAAGCCGAACCATCCCTGAAGCTGACTTTGTAACGAGCTGTTAAACCCGTGCAATTACACAAGATCATGTAATACTAATGACTGTCATCCGCACTGCACTACGCAAACTAAGCTCGATCAGCTTGTTTTTATAAAATAATATTTCGCTAACATTGAGATAAGTTGTAAAGAAGTCGCGGCAAATAATATTGTTTATTCTTCTTTTTAGTTAATTAATAAAATACAAAGATGAAACGGCCTCTATATCGGCGAATAAAAATTTAAAGGAACCTACGTACCTACTAAAAATCAGTTTTATGAATAAAAATAATAGAACTGAACTTTTTCGATGTTTCTTTCAGGTTTCAGGGACTACAGAATTGAGTTCCGTTAAAAAGTTAAGACCTTATCGATACAACTAAATTGAATTTCTCCCAACTATTTTTTTTCAAACAATTTGTGAAAAACAACGTACAAAACAAAGATTAATGATTTGTAGACGCGGATTTTTGCGTAGACCATTCTCTATGGTCATTCATCTATGGTTCCTCGACCTCGGTGGCGCAGTGGTGTAAATAACCGACTGCTACGCTAGAGGTTCCGGGTTCGAATCCGGCCGAGGCGGGACTTTGTGTTATTTGCAAGACGCATTGTTTCGCTTTCCGGTCTTGAATGTTGTATTCTTATCTATGTAGAATATACGATATCGTTGCTTAGTTCCTGTGACACAAGTTCTTACGATACTTACTGCATGTGTGTCGTGATGTGGTTTATTTTTATTATTAATATATGGTTCAAAAATATCAATACGTGACTAAAAGGCAAAATACGTGTTTTATAATAATTGCAACATGAAATAAATCTTATCAGTCGACATTCATTTCCATTCTTACTCGTAAATTATTAAGTATTTTCGTATTTCTTTCATTTCATTCGTGGCTATCAGTGAAATAACCTTCTCTTTTTAATTACAACAATACCGTTTCTCCGACCAATTTATAATTACAATATTATTTTTTTTACCAACTAATCATCATCTCAAATATTCACGTGTATTACAAAATTGAATGGACAAAAATAACCTACATCCTACCTAAAGTTTTTAACACTTCTCGTACGTGCAAATTTGGCGGTTATTATGAAATAAAAACAAAATCTAACGTAAAAACATTTATCATTACTGAACGTAGGAATGTATCCGCATTGTAAAAGTATTATTAACGATACCTACTTTTATATATAGATATATATGTAGCTTTATATATACCGCTGACATTTTTTATGTAATGAAAGCCAAAGGGAGCATTATATTTCATTGGAGTATTTCCTTTTTTATATAACTTCATGAGCAAACAAGCAAAAGGTTAATCTGATGGAAAGTGATACCGCCGCCTATCAACTCGACGATCCCCCTGCTGTCTTGGAACACCAAGAGCACCCCCTAAGCGATCCTGATTTATGCGGTATCCTGCCCTGTACAGCTCTTACCGCACCAATCAGGAACGCTTCATAGAAACGTAGGCGCTTAGCCTTTAGCCGTTACAGCGTATACCAAGAATGCCGATTCCGCACCGATACCGCACCGACAATTCAGGAAACGGCATTAGAAGGCTATAAATCAGAAAAACACTTAAAATAATAACAGCATTCAGTAAACCATAATTCATTAACAATCACCCAACTCCCAAGGCCTAAAGTATTAGTACTAAATATTACCTAGACAATTATACTTAAATGACCACGCCTAAACTACATTCCTTAACAGCTAGTGAGTAAGGCAAGCTGGGATTGAGAAAATACTAGTGGAACGGAAGTGTGACCTGACGACCTGGTAAGGGTGGAAGTCTCTGGATGCGGGCTGCACAGGTCCTTTTGCCAAATATCTTTCTATGCCAATGAACGCTAGGAAAACGATTGCAAAATGAATGGAAATACATTTCGGAGAGTGTGCGCAGGAATTGCACAATTTAATTCCACCGGCCCCCTTTTATAATCGGAATACTAGACGTAGGCTGAAGTTGCATCCTTTTGTAGTAGATTTTCCGACCATCCGGACTAAACGCTTCGATAGCTTCTTCATAATGCGTACTGCAAGGGTGTGGAATTCTTTGCCTGCCGATGTGTTCCCTGACCAATATAACTTGGGCCTCTTTAAGGCAAGAGTGAAAAGATTTCTCCTAGGCAGGGATGATCCACCTTAGACCTCATCGCCGCTTAACATCAGGCGGGTTTGGGGTCAAATGCCTGCCTGGTCTTGAATAAAAATAAAAAAATGACATTTACTCGGGCTCGAGTTATGTCACTGTCAATGTCATTTCAATACAATTTGTGCTCTTTCTACTAGAGTTAATACGAATAAATAGCCGTTTGGCTATGAGGCTGGACCGATCGGTGTGGAGGACCTTGGGGGAGGCCTCTGTCCAGCAATGGACTTCCTCCAGCTGATGATGAACGCAAGCGTCTAATGGCTTTATTTGCAACGTGTCTTTGAGTGAGATTTACCTATATTCATTGAATCAGAGTGAATTATGTCTTTGAAATTTCGAAGCATGGACATTTTGCATTTAATTGTGTTGTAAATGCAAAAAAAAACGTACTAACTCGTACTACTTACCAAAATATAAACTATGTTAAAGATAGAAATATCGGCCAAGTGCGAGTTGGACCAGTACATATAGTTTCTAAAATAATAATGATATTTCCATGAAATAAACAAAATAATTTGTGATTGCATTTGAAATAAAATTATTTAACAAAACTGGTAAACTAACTTGACCAGTTCATGTTTTAGTTAGAACAAGTTAATTTAAGCTACACTACAATCTAAGCGACTATAGTTCCTTAAGCGGTTGTTTAAAACTGACTGCTGTACATTACGCAATTAGCTTTGCCGTTATCTTTTAATTTATCTAAGTTTAGTACAAACGCAGCTGTGGGCTGGGCCTAGGGGGCAATTAACGTATTTGAAGGAAATTCTACCAAGAATATTTAAGCAATTAAACATTGGGAATTAATCATACCCGATGGTAAGCGACTATATGGTCATTATAAGCGATTATTTCATTCATGTTAATTCCATAGTAATCATTTTTTCAAGTTTTAGGCTAGTACCACCTAAAAGGGAGTGATGTTACCCAAGTTAGTGATTAAATTTAATTTCATATTAAAATGAGTATTCAAGCGAAATTTAAAAGTAGTTTAGATACTTTTAAAATCGATTTACTACTTTTTTATGTCTATTTCAATAAGATAATTATTTGACCTTTAACAATAGTCGAGCATCGTGGCGCGATCTCACCTAATGTTAAAGGAATATGCTACTGAAAAGTATGGTTGCCTGGATACTATCGGCTTGAAGAGAGGCAACTTGTAATGCTCGGGGACCACAACCACCTGGAATATTCCTAAAATTTTTACACCTTTGTTAATTGCCGTGACCTAAACACAAGCTTGTATGGAGAAAAACTTTTTTGTTCCTAAACGATGAATGCTGCAGCCCAGAGGCTTTAGCAGCTTTGCTTTACCGTGGCTATCGTTCCCTATACAATCTATCAGACTGTATAGTCTTAATAAAGGCAACACAACAAGACGAAAAGCTTAGCTCCCGATCGAGCCTGACCGAGTACAGACCCTGTCGGGTGCAGGACTATCGAGGGACATTTGGGGTTTCCACGAACGCGTTCCAACTCTTATGAAGGCAAAGAGAGACATAGACGGTCATAAAGGTGTCTTTATCGTCTCAACCTCGCCTTGCATGACTTAAGGGTCATTCGGGGCACACCCGCCACTCTGTCCTCCTCCTGTTCACCAGGATCAACAGTGGCGTCCTTTGATCGAATAATCAACGAATAATGCAGCTGTGCAATGACGCACAGGCTGTGCCCGGACACCCTAACGGCTGTCTTGGGACCCGCAACGAACTTAATCAGAAGAAAAAGGAGGTAGTAAGAAAGCGGTTTCAGACTTCCCTCCCAGCAAAGCGGAGACAGCAATGGAAACGGCTCAGAGGCCAAAAGCTAAAGGGATCTACAGTCAGGAGACGCCTGATCGTCAAAACACCACGGAAAGCCACTAACAGGGGATAAATTAAATACTAACATAAATCTTACACCAGTAATATTGGTGACAAAACTCTTTTAAAGGCAAAGACTTAAAAGTCATGTCATCAGTTTGGTGGCTGAAACCACCTTGTAAGGGAACATGCTCATTTAAAGTCTGTAACATGTGTATCTAATGACCAGCAAACCATTGCCAATGTCCATTACATAACTGGTAAATTACGGTAATTTAAGTTTTCTACGTAATTCACATAAATATCTCAAATTGGAGTTGAAATTGTACATTAATATCATTGGTATAATTCGAAGCGTTCAATTTAATATACGCCGTAATTTTTACACTGATTGGTTTTTAGTTAATTAATTTAGTTCAAGATCAGAAAAGTCAAAGCTTTTAATTAGTTTATTTACATAGCTAAGATTTTTCCTGATATTATTTTTATATTTTATCCGTACATACCATTTACTTCAATTTAAAAATCTATTGAAATGATATTAAAATTATTGTTATTCTAAAAAAACTTACACTAAATTGCCTTATCTGTGTACTGGCCGCCCGACCCGGCTTCACACGGGTAGATATTGTTATTTACCTATTATTAAGATTTTCTATCAACTATGTTCATCAGGGATAATGTAGAATTTTAATGGTGAAAGTATTTTTCGGTCAAGAAGTTTCGGAGCGTATTCAATTCAAACAAACAATCAAATATTTCCTCTTTTTATGTAACTGTAGATGTAGACAAATAAAATAAAATAAAGTCAAATCTGGGATATTTCAGAAAAAAAACTTGTATATTTATCTATTAAGAACTAAGTACTACTTGCAAGCAACAACAACAAAGAAAAAAAAAACATAAACAACAATGACAAAACCCGTAATGATCCACCGCAGAAAACAATCTACATGAGCGAAGTCGCGGGCGGACGTAATCAAGTGCAATGATATGATGTTTAACTGGGCAATTTGTTGTATTATACCAAATATAGCTGCGGCCGCATTTGTACCGTAAACTAAAGGAATTAGGTCGCTTTGATACTAACCTATACCAGTTTAAGAGCAAACGCAAATAAGCGACGATTTCCCTTTTTACAGATTTTAATTGTTTACAACGCCGCTTATAGCGATTTATGCCTCTTCAAAGTCAGTGTTTTTTTTACTTAGATATGATTGCTGCATTTGTTGTAGCTGATTTTCTATATTGAATACTGTATATGCCTATAATTGGTAGATATATAGGAATTTGTGAACGACATTACTGTAATAACCGTTCAATATAATTACTGTTGGCATGTCTAAATAAATAACTAAAAAAGACAAAGCGTTTTTAAATATGAAACAACTTCTAACTAGCAAACAGTTTATGAATCTACCATCAATGGAACTAGCTTTTTATGGGTAAGCCCTGCTTGATCGAGCACCAACTTAAAAGTAGTTTTTCAAAAAAAATAAAAGGAACGCCTGTAAAATATTTAAAAGGGGTTTGAAGGTTTTTTTTTTTGCTTTAATGATGAAAATGAAGGAGTGGTTTATCACGTACATAGCCATATACTCGAATAATTTGGTATGAATACAATTATCGTTTTATATAATATCAAATAAATATGCATGTTTAAAATAAGAATCTTAAAGTTCTTTGGAAGAAACCCGACCGATATTTTAATAAGTAATAGTCAGAAACAATTTGTAAAGATTCGACTAATCGTTGGTGAGCGCAAGCTCTAACTCGGATCTCAGTTTGAGATCGAGTCTTACTTATCTAAGCTTAACCTTATACGAAACGAAGGTAACACAAAACCACCGGACATCCACATCCTAAACCACTTTTTATTGGATTTTCATCTTTATCCAGATACTTAAAGCAATTTTCTCCTATTAAGGAAAGCTGATACTAATGACTGTTATTCATCTGAAGCTGAGACTTTACAAGAAAGTGATAAAAAATAAGCATGCAGAGTAGAGCTTGTTTCTTTTAAATATCATATGCTTGTTGCCAACTTAAATCCTCTGAAAATCTTTGTTAATACCATCTTCCAATACCACCACGGTCTAACTTAATCATTCAATCCGTCTTCCATTTATTTCATCTAATTAAATTATTACTCGACATTATTATTAGGTACTTAAATCTATTCTTGTAGAACAATAGCATTCGGTAGTCAAAATATATATATTATATTACATGAAATAAGTAAAATGATAATAAACCACTTCACGAAACACAAATTGACTCAGCCCTGCAGTAAGTATCGTAAGAACTCGTGTCGCAGGTGCTAAGCAACGACATGGTATAAACTACATATATAAGTATACATCATCCACGACCGGTAAGAGAAACAATGTGTCTTGTAAGAAAAAGTTCCGAACCCGCCGGGATTCGAAACCAGAACCTCTAGCGTAGCAGTCGGCTGTTTGCACATTTCTTAAAATCAGACGTCACTGAGATTGTATTCGTACAAGCTATTCTCCGAAAGGACCCAACCGAATACGATTTTGTAATGTAATAGACATACATTAATTTTTGTAAATTTTTCTTAAAATTTTTAAAAGACATTCAATTTCAAACGTCTTGAATCGGCATAAATTTAATGCTAATACGTTTACATGCTTCAGTAAAATCAGGTGCACATAATCACAAATAACTAAGCGAGAAATTATGGGCTGATTGTAAATTATGCCAGATTTCCATTGGAGTATTCGAGCGGTGTTAAGAGGAAACCGAATTAAGCATGCAAATATATTCTGATGTGTAAAATTTGTAACTCGATATGGTGTACAATGGCTTACGTACTGTTTTGTACATTGATAATTAAAATCAAGGCGTTGTTATGAGAACCATGACGGTAAGGACACATAAAGCTCAAAGTTACAAGTGCAGTATCCTTGTGCTATACACCTTAAGGTACGAAGCCCAAACAGGTCAGGTTGATGGATTTGTACAAGCGGTTGGACGATGCGACTTCTGTTAAGGGTGTAATTTAGAATCCACCTTATCTCTTTTTATAGTCATAGTAACATTTGTTTCTGGAAACGGGTACAGTATATGGATGTTTAGGATAAAATCATGCTCTCCGAGTCCTGCTCTGTTAAGAGCTTACAAATATAACGGTTATAATTCAAACAATGTCAATTTTTGATCGTTATAGGTACAAAATATATCTAGAATTAAAGTTCAATTAAAATTTAAAAAAATACAATAGACTTTCTCACATTAATTACGTAATTAATACCAAATTAATTAAATTAATTAATAATTATTTTTTGGTTTCGGTGGTTTGTTTTTTTTTGGTTTTTCCAAAATTTATACTTGTTTCTTACATTATGAGAATATGGTAAAACAAATGTCACTAGATTAATCTGTAAATCATAATGTCAACAAAACACGAATATTAAGTGTTAATAATGTATAAATGCAAATCTTCAATTTTCTTTTGTTATTGGCTACAATCGTGTTAGAGGACCACTAAGACAATGTCAAGTGTTGAAATCAAATGGAAATCTTCTTAGATAGATCGATCTTCTATCTTAAGAAATATCATCATTCTTTGTTTATAGATGATAGTCACTCATTGCGAAATAGTTCATCATATTGTGAGTCTGCTTTTTCTTCTAAAGTTTAGCGCTGTCCACCTAGATGTCTAGAGTTGCCACCTAAAACATTTCGCCGTGGGATAACAGTCTTGGATACATGTTTAAGTTCCAACATTTTCCCTCTACTTTGTTGTTATTGGCACCACTTTTATTTTCACTGTCATCTTAGAAAGTTCACTAACCTCTCTTTATTTCGATACACATTCAACACTGGCGGTACTCAATGGTTTTTGTCAAAATTACTTTCGCCTCTGTCCCAATTTCTGTTCTCATTGTCTACGGAAATTTTCTCACAATTTTACCAACTTACAAAAATTAGTTTTCATTGCAAAACCACCTTTATTTCGTAAGCGGTAAAGGTAGGGGTGAGTGTATCGAGAGACATAAAGTTATTGCGTCAAAAAAATTGCAGACTAGAATATGATTCTTTGTAACAAAACGTTGGCGAAGGTTTGCTTTCTTTGAATGGAGTTTAAAGATTATGAAAAGCGGTTATTAAAAGTGATGGTTTGTTTATTGTAAATAACTTACCATACAAACATACGGTGCATAAGCATATAGGTGTAAAGTTATCGAAACTTTTAGATAATGGTAACATAAATATCAAACAACTTGTTTCTCATCTTCAACCAATCCCTAAGCTATTTCGCCTTCCACATTTCCAAGACTACTTGTGACTGTTTGTCTTTTGTCTCCAACAAGGTGAAACCTAATTACTTAATTTACTCGCCTTTTTTACCACTATATAGGCTAGGATACGGTCCACCTGATGGAAATTAGTCACCGTAGCAGGTATTATAACGGTTTTGGCGAGTAAACCTGGTATACCTTCTCTTTGAACCTTGTGGTTTTAAATGCTTTAGTAATTCATATTAAACAACTACCTTTCTGGATCGCTATTAGTCGATTAATTAATAGCTTTAACTACACGAAGTTACACACTGAAAAGAGTCTTTATATAGAAAACAGTAAAATTCAATTCTGAAAAACGCTGTAAAATCAATATCTCACAGAAACAACTACAGTGACTCCTATTTCGCAAACAGTAAGTTATAAATTGGATTGCCACATGGGTTATAGTTACTGAAATGTCAAGCCCTTTTACTAAATAACAACAACCTTATTAATTGCCTTATAATTGCCAATCGATTGCTTTGTTCTTGGACCGTGTCCTTTGTTGTTTTTTAAACCATTGTTTTAAACCAAGATTAGTACAGGGATATTTCGTTTAGATCTGTACCTACCTTTTAAATGATATTTAAAAAGAAAAGTAACTATAAAACATATATGTTTGCGTAATGGATCGGTTTTAACACAAGTAGCGACAATTTAAACCTGACTGTAACATTAATAAATCGATAACACATGTACAAAAACACCGTACATCAGCTGTTACATGAAAAAACTAGAACATCTGTCAAACAGGAGATGAAAACTGCATCTTTGAACGACAAAATGTCAAAATCGCACCTTGCGTAGACAATTTATTATAAAGACCTATCATTGGAAGTATTGTACACCTTATAATAAGTGCAATAAGAGCGAAATTGCGAGTTATGATAGATTGCAAAGGAGCACGTGCTATTCGCGAAGCAGATGCCAAAGTAATTACAGTTTTTACACGCTTCAGTAAATTGAGATACGGCTAATGCCTTGCTTTGTTCAAAGGAGATCGTTATTACACGAAACCAGATATTAAAAATATTCTCATTAAAACTTCATTACACTTACTGACCTTTGTTCAATAAATTCTTTTAAAGTCCGTAACTTTCTAATTTTATTGACAGCAATGTATATGTTTTAAAAGAGCGGTCCTAAAATAGGCCATGGAGAACTCTATATATTTTTCCACGTTTATTTGTGGTTTAAAACAATTTTTATGATTAGATTAATAACTTATAGTTTTTGTTATGTGAAAATACTAGGCAATTTATTACAAACCCACATATAATTTTATCGGAACACATAATCCTGTAGAAATCTTAAGGTTTACAATCAAACAAAAGCCCTTATCGATAAAAATACCTTTTCTGAACTTATAGTGAATATTCTAATTTTAGATATTTACATTCTATTACACGTTTCCGGAACAGAGGGTGGATTTATGGGTATTTTTTAAATATGTTGGGTTTGGGACTTGAGCATAATGGGATATGGGGCTTAAATTTATTAATAGTTTTATCTCAACCCCAAAGCTAATTCATCACATCACGTTTATCCTCTCGAACGCCATATCTCAAATCTTATTAAGATAAAAGCACAGCTTCCGTACGGCACTTGAGATTGATTTCCGGTAGTGGGGTGGCAGATTTTGTGGTATGTTTGAAATAAAATTTGTGGAGTCTGCTTTTTTTGGATTCCTTTCCCATACCTGGAGGGTGCCCATAAAGAGCCTTTAGTCTCCACTGTTTCATATCTGTTATTCCAGCGAGGTCCCTAAATAGATATTTAAATAGATATTTTTTAATGAAGGCAGATTTATTTCCTCATTTGCTAGTTGAGCTATAAAATCTATGCCACTTGTCAGTAATAGGATGCTTTCTAAGTAACCCTTTAGTCATTGGATACATTGCTTCTATTCTTACGTTGTTATATTGGTCCTTTTTGGGGGGAATTCTATGTGTAACTTAAAGGAAAATGACGATTGGCAATTTGTAAACATCACTTCTACTAACTTGAACATTTAAGAAGAACTGAAGTATGCAACGGTTGTAAGCTCTGAATAATTAAACAACCTTAATTAATTTGACAAAAGACTGCACCATCGGTACTTGGATATACTCGAAAAGACAAAACAATAGAAGGATGGTTAGTTAATCCAAAATATCTAAAATATTTCTCATCTTCTCCACAACAGAAGTCCCTTCATAATCTTCAATTGCAGTAGTGATTAATCAAGAACATATCCGAATCGTACCGATAAATGCATCTGCTATGTCGCCAGCCATATAACACGTAAAAGCACTCATCAAAGGCTTGCGGAACTACATAAAGACAGCTGCAACTGTAGTGCCTGTTAAGCTTGATACTTTACGGAATACGCGTGCCATTCTATTAATAAATTTAAAGAGGTCCATGCTCTCGTGAAATATACCGTTCCTTTAGTTTTATAGTTTTTTTTTTCAAACAAACAGCTGTTTCACTTCCTTCCTGCTTTTTTCTGCTGTTTTAGAAATTTCGAACGCAGATGTTTTGGGTTTTTGTAAATGAATGGGTTGTTTTTTTTGGTAAATGATGAATGAAATCTTATGGTATTTTTAATTTGTTATTCTGAAATAGATTTCTAAAATACCACTAACCTACAAATATCTAAACTTACTTATGTTTTTAAATTAATTTTTAACAAAATTTCCTTAGGGATTGAATTCATAGGGCCATTAGTGTTTTGAGCTAAATAATATAGCATTAACAAGATTTTTTTAAATCTAATAGTTTTCAATAGAAACATTAAAATTTATATTTCATTATATTTTTAAGTACCTACACATGATAGAAATAGATGTCTGAGTAATTAAGCATCGATCGATCTCTTATTTTTGTATCTGTAAATAGAAATGACAGCAAAATGACTGCACTTTGACAGCATCTTGGTTGTGGTACGTCATTCATCTGACATTAGCTTGGCATTCAGATCCGGTTTTCCATTGGTGGTGACTGACCAGCCTCCTGACTCATAGGGTACTGACATCATACTAGTAAAGTCAAGTCCACAATGAACTAACCTAAGACTATACCGTAACCCAGTGGATTATAACCTTTTTATTTACGGACCGATAGCAAAGTAATATTGTTCATTAAAAATATTGAATTTTAGCATTTTTATGGTTATTTACACATTTACTTTTTAATCAAATTTTAAAAAGGTATACACTAAATTTGTAACGCAATTCGGCCGATCGCAAAGGCATGGTGGGCCGTATGTGGCCCTCGGACCGCAGGTTGAGGACCGCTGTTCTAACGTAAGACTATTTCTCGCTACGTAAAAAGTATTTTTAAAGGAAAAGTTGCCTATTCTCAGGCTATAATTTCAATCTTCTTTTTATTTTTATTAATTTACTAATTTATATTATTTAAGTGACAAAAAATATAATCTAGATTCTAGCCAGATAATGAATGACAAGCTATTACTAAAACTCAAAAAGATGATGTATACGCCTTTACATTGGTATTGTGACTAAGAGACTCCTTCGAAGGTTATAAACGATAATGGACACTTTGCATGATGTTATGGAAGCTTTCGATATCCTTAAAGGCTGGCCATGCAAATAGACGTACAAACATAAAAAACACACGTTATGCTCAAAGGCGGGCGGCACCAGAAATCGAAGATTTTGTTCAAAGACACGATACCAAAATAATAATAATAACCACATCACGACACACACATTGACTCAGCCCTGCACTAAGTATCGTAAGAACTTGTATCGCAGGTGCTAAGCAACGATATGGTATAAACAACATAGATAAGAATACAACATCCAAGACCGGTAAGCGAAACAATGCGTCTTGCAAATAACACAAAGTCCCGCCCCCGCCGGGATTCGAACCCGGAACCTCAAGCGTAGCAGTCGGCTGTTTACAACACTGCGCCACCGAGGTCGTCCACCATACACACCAGAGTGTCATATGACAAGATTCATTCTCATTGGTTATTACGACATACTAACAATACCAATTTTTTATCTTCATTTTTACAAAATCATCTGTGTGAAAATTTAAATAATTTCTTTGGTCCAATAACGTAACATAAACTCAAGCCTTAATCCCTCGAGAGGGGTTGGCAGAGGTGCCAAACACCGCACGTCTATGTTGAGTCCCAGTGTGATAGGTTGCGAATCTGTCGCCACTATCCTGACACAATGAGGAACATGGCAGCTACAACTTACGGCAACCCGAGACTCAGCCCCAAACAAATAACATTGAACTGATTCCTTATGAATCACGCAATATTTACAGGGTTTGGCAACATTTTTTTAATTGGCCATAAGATAACATTTATCAAACGTAATATAAACTAGATGCATACATGGAAAATAATACACAGACGAACAAGGCATAAAAAGACGGTAATACTTTAATCCTATCAGATAATTTACACACATAACATACATAATCTCACGCCGTTATCCTTCGAGAGGGGTTGGCAGAGGTGTTTGCTTGTGACAAGTTGCGAATCTGTCGCCACTACCCGGGCACATTGAGAAACATGGCAGCTACAACTTACGTCGACCCGAGATAATTTAATAGCAACATTAATATTAAACAGGTATTGTCGATTGCTTTTTCGGAGCAAATAAATCTCAACGTGCCACTACAGAATACGAAATAAACTAAGTCATTCCATTTAATGATAACCGTTTTATTAAGGTTGTATACTAATTAAGAGTACATGCACATTGTTTCAGTGTGTGTAACTTGCACACTAGAATTATGTTTATATACATGTCTTAACACAACCACAGCCGAACCGTCGTCGTGACATGTAATTGCTGTCTAACAACAGTAATAAATAAGGTACGTTATTTATGTAACATGTCAAATTAAAACACACATTACGTAATGTATAGTGAAGTACATACTCTTTTATATTCAGATACAGACAATCAGCACGTGTTCAGCAAACTAATGATATAAGAAAAAGAGATATACCTAAATCAGTTAAAAATTTAAGTGTTAAATTTAAAAAAATCCGATCACGTGTGTCTCGGACATGGTGGGTTCCGTAACACCTTGTAAGATTAAACATTATATACTTTTTATTTCATAAAAGAAACAAGAGCAAACCAAAAATGTCGAAATAATCGTTTCTTGTATGGGCGCCACCTTTATTTTTTAATTTCTGTACGTTTTTAATATTTGTTGTTGTAGCGGCAACAGAAATAGACATTCTCTGAAAATTTCTAGCTGCTATGGTTCTTGAGACACAACCCACTGACAGACGGACGGACGGACAGCGAAGTTTTGACCGTAACGCTGGTCTGCATTTCGCTCAAAGGTCGAGCATCGCTATACAGCGTGGAAATGCAGCCAGTATTATGGGCACACTGCATTGTAACATATCGTTTTTATTAGGTTTTTTAATGTTACTAAATCACTTAGAACGATTTTCGTAGGGAAAGCGAATCTTTTATATCTGTCAAACTTTTGCTTGCAGCTTCGTCTGCTTTTTCTTGTGAAACTGTATTTAATTTAATAATATCCTATGTGTCGCACAGAAAAGTTTAAGCAAGCAGCGCTGTGAAAATAAAGTAATAATAAATATGTTTATCTAAATAAATAAATGAAAAAACAATATCAATATAACACACACACATTGACTCAGCACTGCAGTGAGTATCGTATGAACATATGTCACAGGAACTTAGCAACGATATGGTATAAACTACATAGATAACCAATACCAATAAGAAAACTACATACAAGATCGGTAAGCAAAACAATGCGTCTAACAAATAACACAAAGATCCGCCCCCGCCGAGATTCGAACCAAAAACCTGTAACGTAGCTGTCGGCTGTTAACACCACTGCGCCACAGATGTCGTGATATCTACTATTTTCTCTTACCAAAACATTTGGTATAAAACCGAAAACTCATGGTGAGATGATGGTTCTTGGTGATGTTGAACTTACCTGAAAAAGAAAATACATTTTTAACTATAATTCGATACTTCATCAGCATAAATATGTCCTTGAAAAAAAACGTTTGATAAAGAAACCTTTATAAATATCAAATTTATCAATTTCTAGAGAGAAAAATTCGCGTAATTTACGTTTCTCTTATTTTTGTGTCCACCCTAAGATCAATGAGAATGTTTAAAATCGGATGAGTAGCTTCGAAGATCCTAAATACAAACTTACAATCATTATCTCATTACAATATATAGTAGATGTACATAGAGATAAATACATAATACGTGTTTAAACTGATTTCTTCGCGTGTTGTTAAATCTTATAACATGCAATCACATAAAGTAAGCGTTGGCCTGATATTTATTAGCAAATTGATAGTCTCTCGTTAATTTACAAAATTAAATCCTATTTCCTAATGCACAAAGAATAAATTTAAATAACGACTTTTAAAAAAAAATGTAATCAAATGTCCGCTTGCACACGAGATGTTAGAAATTAACAGATTCTTGTAGAATCGTAGATTTAATGGTACTTGTAGGAATTTGTCCACCCATAACATAAAGCGGATCAGTTATTTGCTATTGTCAAACAAAGAGAAACCCTATATAATTGTATTGTTTAAACTAAAGTTCTTTTTTAAGATTGAGGACTTGGTAGCTCGATCCGACAGGTCGAGAGATCGAGTCTCGAGTTGCCGTAAGCTATAGGTGCCATGTTGTGCTCATTGTGCCCGGATAGTGGCGATAGTTTCACAACCTGTCACAATGGGACTCAACATAAACATGCGAAATGCGGTGTGTAGCACCTCTGCCTACCCCTCTCGAGGGATTACTGTATGAGTTGTGAGGCGATGTTATGTTTGTTTATTTATTTAAGCTCATCACTTAGTAGCGGGCAGAATTACCAATACTGTTAACTAGGATCAACAGTGCCGTCCTTCGGAACGAATAATGCAGCTGTACAATGTAGCACAGGCTACGTGCCCGGATACTACACACAGACAGACATACAAGTTACAGATGGTACATCTACGTGCGGGATCGTCTGGGTTGGTACCACCCTCCTTTATTACTGCCGTGAAGCAGTTCGCTGTGTTTCGGTTCGAAGGATTGGGGAGCCAGTGTAATTACCGGCAGAAGACTTATAATATCTTTACCTCTACTTGGGCTACGGTGCTGTTGGCGTGCCACGACATTAGGGTCATCGTCGTGTCATTAAGCACATTCCATCAGGTGAACCGATTGCTAGTTTGCCCTTCCAGCGACGGCGGGACAAGCATAATCAAAAGATATAAGAAGTAGAGCTATGTAACACTTGTCCCGGTAAATGTTTTCACAACTCAACTATTTACTCATTACTCATTGCGACAAGCTGATCTCGTGCAATGACATAAGAACGGCATAATCTGAATTAACAGTGTGAAAAGTATGAGGAAATAGACTGTATTATTGTAACTACCTGACATTTCCCACACGTTGACTGGTGACAATTATACAAGCTTTTTGTTAAGTATAACAATAACCACATCACGACACACACATTAACTCAGCCCTGCAGTAAGATTAAAGAATCTTGCGTAGCAGAGCAGTCTTGCTAAGAAACGATATGGTATTTACTTCATAGATCCTACACTACATCCAAGACCAGGCGAAGCAAACAATGCATCTTGCAAATAACACAAAGTTTCGCCCCCGCCGGAATTCGAACCTGGAACCACAAAAGCATGTAACATGTGCATTTTTCATTAATTAAATTGAAGTCACCTTTTTCTATTTAAAATTAAAACGAAATTCACTAGTCAAATGAGCAACCGTAACCAAACAAAATAAACTATACTAAAAACTCAATTAATTCATAGCACAAGTTTAATTGAAACAATACGTTATACAAAACCATAATCAATATTTAACACAACTGATATTTTGTTTCTAAAAAGTGGTTAGCTGACCTGAATTTAAACTGATCAAATATTTAACATGAAAATGAGACTACAATTTAATTAAAGAACAATTAATCTGTGACATGTCAAAATATGCCAACCAGAGTACGCATTAACGCTATTAAACACCAGTATTCCCAACCCAAAAAGAGCTAATTACCGTACCGAAGGCTCAAAATTACCTTATAATTACCAAAATTATCGTAGACTTGTACACAAATTCTTTTTTAAAGGTAGATGTTGCCGACAAATAGGATTAAATCAGTGTAATATTTTTTGTAAATCCATAGAAAAACATGAATTTTCAAAATTTTCACTATCATGAAAATTATCGTATACTGGTGTTCTATCGTACATCGTACGTAGAGACGAAATTATCGTACATGTACGATCATTATCGTACAATTTGCAACACTGTTGAACACCAATATGTTATGGTGGATTTTGTAGTTTGAAAACAAATATTTGCTTACTTACATCTAAATTTCGCCTTTTTTTCATATAGCAAATCGCTTGTACATTCTGCTATTCTTAATTTAACTTATATTGATCATAGATGAAATGATGAATGTGATGGTGACATGATTGATAATAAAAGGATGAAAATTATTGATGAATTGATAAGGATACATTCGGTATTCCCACACCAATACAGCATTACAAATATACCAGTTACAAATACTAGCAGTTTTACATACTGCCGAAATACAAGTACAGAAATGCTTAAGAAAACTGCCACAATATCAAGTCGCTGCCATGCTTTTTTTAAATTTTAGCTTTTTAAAAAGCAACGTTAGTAAATCGCTCACTGCATTGCCTTATCTCTTTCTATATTATAACAATTAAAACGACTTCATACAAGAGAACTGAAATCACAGGAATATATATTTTATTTCACTGCGATAGAGAATCACAATGCTTTACCAATAATTAAACCAAGTGGACCGTTCACAAAACCTTGTGGTTCCATGAATCAGACCTGTGGCTAGTTAAAGGTCAAATTAAGGTTATTTTAGGATAACCTTGAAGAGGTTGCTCTCGTTTATGAATTTTTCTTTGCAACTTTAAACGGGTTTCACAGACCTGCGCTATAATATATCGTAAGATATATCACACACTGCGGAAGAAGATTTCGCAGACGGCCGCAACACATATACATTGCGGCTATTCATAAATACATAGCGGCCATGTTTGAAATTCTTGCTATATATTATAAAGATTTACTTTATAAAGATCAACATCTTTATCTCTTATTACTTTTTAATTATAGCGCAAGTATGTGAAACGCTATTTATTTTTAGGTTATAGTGAACGAAATATCTTGTGCAGGGAGCCGGTTGCATCCAGGATCGTTCAGTTGCAGTTATTTGTTCGTTGTCTATATCACTGCACTAGAAGAAAATTCGTCTAGTCAATCTTTAAAGGCATAATTAACTTATTTTTCCTATAAAATAAGCGCATATTGTTCATAACGAAAGAAAACTATTTCAAAGTTAAGCCAATAAAAAGCTACAACTGAATAACCAATGAAATTACTAAAGTACTGACTTTGCTATCGATTTGTTTGAAAGTAACAAAGAAATTGAAATTTTCCGTGAGGTCACAGTACATGAAGGTCGATAAGTCGAAGGTTAAAGGGCGTGGTCCCTTTAGTACATAAATAATAAAACTACTTACGGCATGTTTTTGAGGTTAGGTTTTATTTTTCAAGCTGAGCATAGCGACACAGCGTGGAAATGCAGCTAGTGATACTGGCACGCTTTTTACACACTTTTGCATATTTAAAATATCTATATAAAATAAACAGAATTTAAATCTTTCTTTAATAATTTTATCATAATTTTAGTTTGTATAATAATAATAATAAACCACATCACGACACACACATTGACTCAGCCCTGCAGTAAGTATCGTAAGAACTTGTTTCACAGGAACTAAGCAACGATATGGTATAAACTACATAGATACAAATACTACATCCAAGACCGGTAAGCGAAATAATGCGTCTTGCAAATAACACAAAGTTTCGCCACCGCCGGGAATCGAACCCGGAAACTAGCGTAGCAGTCGGCTGGTTACACCACTGCGCCACAGAGGTCGTTGAGGTATAAAATACTAAAAATACATATAGGTAATACATCTACAATATGATACTGTTTTAATAAATACTAATAATATACAACAAGATAAATATATCTAATGGTAGAAGTGACAGCATTTCACTCAAACGTCTGCCGATAGATAAATACAGATAGATGGTTTTTTTCTTGTACTGATCCACAAAGATCGAAGCAAGCATTTAACTTCCATCCCGCCTGATGTTGAGCGGCGATGGAGTCGAAGCTGGAACCTATTCATCTTACCTTAAAAGAGCCCCAGATTGCACAAACGCTATAGTTATACAAGCATTATATAAACAGCATAATAAATAAAAGAATTACAACAATCATAAACAAACATCGAAACGTTAGTTCTAGCAATTGATTTTAATATATGAGTTAAAATCTTAAGTAGGCTATAATTTAGTCGTAATGCCGCCATTTTGAGCAAGGTTCTATTTTTTTTAATTTTTATTAAGCAACGCACTCATGAACCGTGGATGTTCATTTAAAACGACCGGTTGCACCAATTTTAATTAATGCTTAAGATAATTTCGACGTAACTTCTTAACAAATAACCGATGTTTCTGTTAATTTAAACCGCTTTCAAAACTATGCCCCCCTTCCCTACCCTCTATATATTTCAACTGAAAGCCACGTTTATATGACATTTGTATTATTTTAACACCAAATAATAAATTGACTACACTTTTAACTGTTATATCGTCTATCCATAGATAAATGATTGGTCTCCGCTGTGACAAATGAATAAATTTAATTTGATTAGGTTTGACGAGCTGACTGTACCTATATTAGGAATGGATTTTTAGGGTGGAAACAGCCTCGACGTAGCTGGATGCGATATCTAGTCAAAAGTGATACGTTTTCACATCAAACCTATGATGTCCTATGACATTACTTCTACAAAAATTTAACTCACAATAACCATCTATGACAATTTGAAACGTGTAAAAACTGAAAAGAAAACTAATAATGCATACATTTTTACTTCTAAAAATAAGAACACCACAAAAAGGCAATTTCTTACCAAAAAATCGAACGGGCGGAGATTAAAAACGTCGAAAACAGCTTCAAATTACTTAATCATTGCCCAACGTTGGTCTGCGCCATTATATTTAACTCTGAACCGTTCGATAATGAATTGTCACCGGTTAGTTGACGACAAAAGATGTTTTTAACCTTTTTTCTTAGCTGTTACATTCGTCTTCGGGTTATCGTTTAGTAACCCGACGTTTTACCATTTAAAAAAAAATAGTGACTGACTCATGCTGATTGAAGGATTGAAGACCCGGAGTATTTAATAATTACCGACGCTAAAGGTAACATCTTTATTTTTTAGTAGAAAGATCAGCAACATAGTGAACGGTTTATCATGAAATTGGAGAATTTTGTATAAAACAAGTCAAGTGTCACTACAAAAAAAGTGAAGACAGCGTGTGAAAAAAATCAAGCATTAGAAACGTTAATAGTCGAGTATTTATTTAGGCTGAAAATTATTACTTCATTACTTATTAAACATAATTACAGTAACCCAATAACAACAAACAACACAACATAATAATATAATAGATATCAAGTATATATGCTATGATATATATGCCCTACTGTAACTCTGATATAGTTAATTTATAATCTCTTCATTTAAAGTGTTTTGTTAATGTTTTGAGTCATTAGAAATACAACTTAATTATTATTTATTATTATACCTTCCTTTTGTAAATTATTTAAAACATAGGTATATTGTAAATTTTGACCTAAGAAATTCAATAAAGATTATTAATATTATTATTTTATTATTATTAAGTACAAATGATAGTGTCAGAGGTGAAAGCACAGAAACATATCACTACTTAAAGAGGCTTCAAATCTACGAGTACGTATAGCACGAGGTATATTGGCTGCAAAACCTGAACATATGCAACGCATTGCGACCTGAACCATCTCGTTTGATTTTCATAAAACCTTTCAATGTTGGTCTTGTCTTTCTAAATTTTGTCTCAGAAAAATAGAATTCGATTTCAAATCGGATTTCAAATTTCGATCTCCTCAGCGAAGTCTCCTCCGAAGCGACTGCTACGCTTGTGGTTCCGGGTTCGAATCATTGTGATATTTGCAAACGCATTGTTTCGCTTACCGGTCTTGTACTATTCTCATCTATGTAGTTTATACCATATCGTTGCTTAGTTCCTGTAAAGTAAAGTATCCGTAATGACATTCTACGATATATCAGCTGTTATACGTCATTTAAGATAACGAGGACGGCTTATCTCCATTGATATAGATTCCAGCACACGATGAACTTTATGCTGCGGCTGTATTCTGACATGTACATGCAAATCTTTCTAGTGTGTGTGTACTCTTATCTGAATAAACTCAAAGTTACTCACACTGAAACTATCTGCACGCACACCACCTAATAAAACTAACACAACCTCAGTCGGAAATTCTTTGTGAGTAGGAATAACTTAAGCTTAAGTTACTCGGTATCACTTTACTACACGTAACACGTATCTATAACAAATGTAAGGAAAAACCACATATCCGCGTTACAGCCTTAAGTTACAGTACGTGTTACGTTATTATGACACTCAATCAATTTGTAGCAGCTCTATATAATTCTATAGACTGATACTTTTACATTGTTTTTAAAAGATCGAAACGGGAAGTAGAGAAAAGCCGGCAAAAAATTCTATAAAGCTGTACAGACGGCCTCACACAAAGCTTCACATAGCAAGTGCAATATCAATTCGTACGCAGGACTCAATAACGCTGAACAAAGTCCAAGCAGGTTAGGTTGATGTATGGCCGTGTACACCTATAGGGGACTGCCACACTGTCTTAATTATATCGCGTTTCGCGGTATCAAGATCCACTATAAATTGTAATACTATTGACGGTATCGCAATTGTTATTGTTATTGTATCATGATGATGGCTGATGATGATGTTTTTGTTCGTGTTTCACTTTCAATTTTTTTTAAATAATAACATACAGGTGTAACTGTTTGTTTCCCACAATGAATAAAAGTGTAGTATAATAATAAATATTTTATTGTTTATTTACAACAAGGCAAGCATTTGACATCAATCCCGCCTGATGTTAAGCGGCGATGAAGTCTAAGGTGGAGCATGACTACCCAGGAGGAGCCTATTCACTATTGCCTTAGAGCCCCAGGTTATATTTATCAGGGAATTATTCTTCTACCACATTTTTTATTTTTATTTTTATGAAACTCTATGAATGTATGTATAGCTGCCCAAGTACCTATGTAAATTTACCTAAAACTAACACAGTTTATTTTACTATAAATAAGTCATTATTTTTAATTAAATATATAGTTTTTTAAAACCTACACTATAATTTCCATATACTTGTCTAACACCATAAAGGTCAACGACCATCAATTTAACATGGACACTATTATTTTTTTCACAATTCAAACTAACTGTATTTTAGCATTGTTCGATATATAAACGTAGTGTAATTTTACACAGTAGCTTTTGTTGCAATAAAAAATATCATCGTAATTATAATAATGGGATCATTTCCCATGAAACGAATGAAGGTTATTTATTTTGTGCAAAACCAGGGACGAAAGTTAAAGGCCGTTATAGCAATATTGGATTTGAACCTGAAATTATTAATTTATTTATTTATTACCAATAATTGAACGGGAAACTCCAGTAACTTAATGATTAAAAACATAAAATTAATTAAATTTTTTTCGAATTTAAGTAAATTACAAATTATAGCACAATAGAAACATTAGGTTAACAAGTAGAAAACTGTATTTTATTTACAAATTGTAATATAAATTAATTTATTGTACCTAATTATTTTGAAAAAAGCAACTACGGAGGTTTCTTGCCGGATTCATCCCCGAAGAAATAGCGTTTCGAATCGGTGGTGGTATGAAAAGATGACGATTTAAAAGTACTTATTTAAAGTCTATTTGAATGAAAAATATTTTAACTTTGACTTTGAATCAAAAATTCAAACAGCATAGGCAAAACAAATATTTTTAAAACAGTATTTTCATAAAACCTAACACAAGCAGGCATCAATAATTTCCATCCATCCGCAAACACATCCAGTTCGGGTAGAGTTTCTGCGAGAGCATCAAGAGCCGCATGCATTATAAGAAAAGGGGAGCGTTCTCGTGCTACGATGCGACTGGCGACTGGGGCGCCTCGTCCTGTGCCGAGTGTAGTTATCAGGCATATACAGTCTGCAGAGACAATTTACAGACTCTGGCATGTCTATAAGACCCTGCAGCATGATATGATGCAGAAATCAAATCGTAAAATAGGCAACTATTGCTCGGAATGGAACAGTCAATGATTTATACTACCGATCGGCACAACTTGCAATAATGTCAAAGAAATAAAAAAATTAAGGCTTTTTAAGTCCGCTGTAAGCAAATAACTGTAGTCACTGAGGTCTGTGTGTGGGTATGACCTTGTAAGTTCTGCTGGGAGCCGCTGGATGCAAACAGCACAGGATCCCTGATTGGAATCACCGTCGGCAGGAATCGTCGGCGCCTGAGTCTCGTTCCCCCGCAGTTAGCGGGACGAGGTAAACAACCCGAACGCTAAAATAGTGTGCTCATTTCGGGTGCACTGAGGTATCCCTACAAGGGCTTTGTACAGCTGTGGATGTTTTCCGACTTCGGGTTCTACTCTGAGTAGATGCCCTGGACATCTTCTCTGAAAAACGAAGTATCGGCAGAATATTCGTGTGTTTCCTACTACAAAAGTCTTTGGGTCGAGTTAATCTGGCTCGCAGATCAGTTCATTCAGATAAAACTCAGTTTGACATACATTGCATCAAAAACCTTGCTCTGAAGACACTCTGAAGATACATTGATTTCGAATGCTGTGCTATCGTTGTTTTTATGTTCGGTCGGTCTGCATGATGTTTCGGTGGCGGCATTTCACAGCAGACGCCCTGAGTCTTGTAAATACTTAAGCTAACGTCTCTTAATACAATGATGTCATCAACTAGGAAAGGCCTTGAAGTAAAACACCTGTAGAAACTTACATGACACCATTCTATTGACACTATGAGCTCCAATTTTCACGACATGTCTCACAGTGACCTACATGATTTGTGAGGAACTAGTGAAAATTTTGTTGTATTTTTCCAAAACTGAACTGAATAGGGTCAGAACATAAACTGAACATAGGGTCAGAACATAAACTCGCGTCGTAATTAATCCTTCGAGAGAGGTAGGCAGAGGTGTTAAACACCGCATTTCGCAAGTTTATGTAGAGTCCCAGTGTGGTAGGTTGCGAATCTGTCGCCACTATCCGGGCACATGCACAATGAGGAATATATCAGAGACTCGAACCCTCGACCTGTCGGGTCGGTAGGTTAACCAAGGCACGTAACAAACTGAACTACCAAATCCTCATAAAAATTTAACCTCTAAGTAGGTAGATATATTTATCTCTTGAAGTAATTAGAACTATACAAAAGATAGCTTATTAAAGTAAGCCACTTGCTTCAGGCAACGGTGTGAGTCATGCAATAAAAATTCTCGTTGCAAAAACTTGCTTCGATACAAATCAGACCATCTAAACATGCATATACATAATATAAACACGTGTATACTATCTGTACGTGTGTTTTGTACAGTCGTGTACAGAAAAATTTAAGGATATTCTTCTAAAAATAAAACGTAATATATTTTATTTTTCAAAAAGACGCGTAAAATTTCGATCAAAAAACATTTTCTCTCTCTATAATGATTTTGAATAAATAAATAGTTTAAATAAATATATAAAAACGTAAAGAATCGTAAATTATCGATCAAACAATGTTTTCACTCTCTTTAATTCGAACTGCATATTACGCAAACAAGTGTATAGTTGTTTTTAATTACTCCAGATACCTGTAAAGGGTAGGTAAAAAAATCGAATTTGAGCTATTTTCTTAATTTAATAACTGTTTTAAAAATTAATAAACTACTTTACTTTTATATGTTTACATACTCATAGCATTTTCGGTTTGAATTTGAATTTAAAATAATTTAATCTAAAAATCGTCTGTCCACGACAGTACATTGCAAATTGGAATCATTTTACTTTCACTGAGCGATATATTCGTCTGATCTTCGCCTTGATTTCCAAACTAGTTTCTACGATACCATAGAGTCTATTTGAAAATAGACGAGTGATGCTTCTAATATCTATGATTCTTTTAATAGCAAATTTGTCTAGCTTGAACTTGAATATTTATTTAGCTCTTGAATGTTAGATTCTAAAAGAAAGGTTATATCCTGTATACCTGATTCATGAACGTTTATCTTTTGGGTAACTTTTCCATAAAGTGAACTACAATTTTTAAACTTTACGCTATTAAATTACTAGATTTGATATTCTGACGCTACAGACTGTAAGTATAATACTTTATTTTTACCAAGTGTTACTCTTTAAATAATCGTCTGAAGGCTACGGTGATTGCTTCCCATCAGGGGTCGCAATTCCCGTAAGCTTGTTTGCCACTTAAGTGGTATAAAATACAGACTCGATTTTATTTTATTTTAAAACAAGATGTTACAAGCGTAAACCAAACTATTTTCTTACACAACACAATACAAGACTGCCCATTCATTTAACCAGGTACCTGGGTACAGTTGCAAAGTGCACAGTAATTACCCCAGGTGGTCGGTAACAGGCCGCTGCATAACGCCCGTAACGTCTGTCGCCGTCACGGTTGGTCCACGCTACCTAAGGGCCTGTGGCTTATGGCTCTTGGAATTAAAAATACCACTGACTCTTTAAATAAACATGCCATAACATAAACTCACGCCGTAATCCCTCGAAAGGAGTTGGCAGAGGTGTTAAACACCGCATTTCGCATGTTTATGCTGAGTCCCTGTGTCTCTGTCAGCGAATCTGTCGCCACTGTCCGAGCAAACAATTGTTACTCAATATGGTAGCTATCGGTTCGGGTCGGGCGGTTAACCAAGGCACGTAACAAACTGAGCTACATCGCCCTCAACTCTCTAATTATATAAAAGCGAAAGCTTGAGAGGACTGTGGAGGATTAGTAAGATGACCTCCACACACCAATCTATCAGTTGATAGAGAAGTGTTAGCGTTCGTGCTGGCGCTGCAGTTCTTGGTCAGCAAGTAATCAGCTGTTATACATAAACACTCATAGTTGTAAGCTATGAGAAGAGGAATCAATATCCGGAGTTATTGAGGACCAGTCGTTTCACTACCAACCACCACCGCGCTACCGTTACGTCCTCTTTGGTAACCTTGGCGTACATCACGCCGGCAGTCCACCCCCAGGCATAATAGCGGAGTCGCTTAAGACCCGCTTAAAATATATTTCGCATCTTCGATGCAGTTTTTCCTTCATGCAAAACCTATTAAACTGGAACTTTGCAATACATGAAGTAAAACGGACGATACCAAGAAATACGTCGTAGGCATGGATTGAACGAAGACTTTTTTTGGTAATGCGTGACCATTTCCATGAAGATAAAGTATTTTAATCTCAGTCCGGTTAAACCAAAAAGGGTTTGTGCTGTTGGCTATTGGTTGGTACGTAATTGACGGTCTCGGTTGCGCAGTGTTGTAAAGAGCCGATTGCTACGCTAGTTTCCGGGTTCGAATCTCAGCTGGGGCGGGACTTTGTGTTATTTCCAATACGCGTTGTTTCGCTTACCGGTCTTGGATGTTGTATTTTTATCTATGTAGTATGTGCCATATCGTTGCTTAGTTCCTGCGATATAAGATTATATTATATCTTAGTGCAGGGCTGAGTCAATGTGTGTCGTGATGTGAAAAAAAAGGATAATTATTTCAAATAGCACAAGTACTGTCTCTTTATGATAGACAATTTAAGGCAAGAGTGAATAGGTTTTTCCTGGGCAGGCATGATCCACCTTAGACCTCATCGCCGCTTAACATCAGGCGGGTTTGGGGTCAAATGCCTGCCTGGTCTTGAATTTAAAAAAAACAATCTTAAAGCAGTATCGCAGGAGAATTTGCCTCTCAAAATATGATTGTGTAGTGTTGTACTAGACTGATACTTAAAAATCGATTCTAAAAATGTATTCACAAAAGTTAGCGACGAAACTAGCCAACCTTAGAAGGGCTTGTGCACTTTCATACTCATTAAACCCTTACTTCCAATTTGCTGGACAGTTATTCGCGGTTTGTGAATTAGTGCCAAGGTTTTTGCGTAACGCCGGCTGGCAGTCGTCATCTTTTGTGTTTTTTAAGTCACAGACGTTTATGGAAGTAACATTACTCGTATGTTCCCCGTTACTTTTTAAATTATGCAACACGTTACAATTCACACGTATGCTTTTGGAGGACAAGGGCTTGTTCATCGATATATCGATTTGGGTAATCGTATACACCTTTCTGCCTTTCTGCAGACACGCCACCCCGGACGCCACTTGACCCTGAGCAGGAGTTGCTGTGGTGGGACAGAGTGGCGGCTCCGAAAAAAGCTTTTCTGTATTGCTATTCTGTAAAAAAACAAACCCGAGCTTCGCCTGAGTGAGGGAGCTCACTTCGAGCATCAAATTACATCGAATCAAGTGGTGAATCCGTCAAAAGTGCTGCCGGCACTGTCGAGATTTAAAAAACACGAATTTGACATCCGATCGTGGCTTCAGTTGAAAGCAACCTTACAGAATAGCACTGCAGTACGCAACAGCAGAGCTGAAAGACTAAAAAACGTGTAATCAATGAACACAAATGTTTGAATTGAACACAAGAGTTGGTTATTTTGTCGGCCTCAGTGGCGCTTGAGTCCAAACCGCTAAGCGTGACAGGGGCGAATGCTAGCTTGTGAGCTGAAAAGGAGTATTTGCCTTGATCTTTCATTTTAAGTTTTCCTTGAAGAGTTTCTCAATAAATATTTGTACGTCTATCTTTGCTTAGTACAATACAACTACAAATGTCTAGTTAATGTTAATTGGGTTGTTTTTTATCACTAATTAACAGTAAGTACATATTGAAGTCACGATTCATTTGTTTTAAATACAAGAAAACAATTGATGGATGGATATGAATTATTTGTAAAGGTTTCGTCAGTTGGGGAAGTAGGTATCCTTCCACAGCGTAATTAAATATAGCAATATTACAACTTTATACTGAGTCAGACATTCTATCGCGTTTCTTTCATAAAAGGTCATCAATTTGCTGACAACTCAACAACAGCTCTTTGACCTTGCTATTTATAAGGCAATGGAGGACAGAAAATATGTACATATATCATAAAGAAGAAAATATTTAATTTACAAATAACATAAACTAAAGCCGTAATCAATCCCTCAAGGCAGACTTCAAGCAGTGTGTGACAGGTTGCGAATCGTTACCACAATCAGAATGAGGAACATGGCAGCTACATTGTACGGCCACCCGATACTCGAACCCTCGAGTCCTGTCGAGTCGGTCAGTTAACTAAGGCACGTAACAAACTGAGCTACCACGTCATCTAAAAATAATTAGATTTAATAAAGTTCATTTAGATAAATAGGTTTATCAGCCAGTAGACAAAAGCTTCCCTCAAATACTTCTAATCAGAGTGACCCTATGCCGCTTGCATCCAACTCCTCGTAGCCTTTAAAAGATCGTCCGTCCACCATCGTTAATTTTATAATTATTAATGACATTATCTCAATAATTAACAAAGGCACACAGCAATCAAAATTCAAGAACGGGGCTTAAAAACTGTGCAATGAAATTTTATCGCCTGAATATAAAACAAGACCACCCAAACATGGTAATTTTTACCACCATTGCATCTACTGGTGACCAGGATCAACAGAGACGTCCATTAGAATGAATAATGCAGCTCTGCAAAGAAACGGGTTACGTGCCCCGGCATACTACCGGCTGTCTTGGGACCCGCAACGAATTTAATCTGTAGATATAAGAAGAAAAAGTTTCTCTCCATAAATAATTGTGTTGGTATTTAAAGAGACTTCATTTCTTAGCCTCCGGTGTCTGAACATCCGTCTATCTGTCAGAGGTACAGCTCCCTCGTGAACGATATTTGTTAGGTTCTTGAAGTTTTCAAAGAATGTCATAAATAAATCAAACTTTAAGTGGGCTGCCATACAAGAAACATGATTTATCCCAAAAAATTTGGCTTGTTCTTGTTTCCAGTTAAGAAGTTGTCACAAAAGTAAATAATGTTTCATCTTATAAGATGGTACGGAACTGAAGTGACAAACTTGACTGTTTTTTTAGTATACGTTTTGATATGATGTGTGTATTAATATATTTTGTTTACGATTTTGCTTACCCTTCCTCCTTCTAATATATAAATATTAAAGTTTGTAGTTTTGTACAATCTCGCAAAATCTGAAGGCATTTGAATATAGTTTGACACATTTTCAATAGCGAATATGCATGTAATTTAATTTGATTATTCAATAAATTTTTCGTCAAATAAATGTAAATTGTATCTTTATAGTGAAAACAGAATTAGAATCGAACGATCAACCTTCTCTATGGAAGTTGTATGGCGCCTATGTACTTTGACGTCATAGTACATATTGGATCTCTCTGTCTAACCACCGAGTTTGAAGTTTGTAACTTAGTTAACAAGTCAGATATTTAAGAAAATCTACCGGATTTGTGTATTTATACGAATTTTGATAAATAAATAAAAGAAGTCATGCATAGTCCCTATTCCATTAAAACATAGGATACTTTTATCCTATTTTTTTACGGATTTAAAAATCGAGACAAATCGCGAGACAAAGGTATTATATTAATAAGTGCTTCAAATCACTGATTCACGAAGCCTTTCAAAGCTCTCCACTAGCTAATGCATTTATCATTTGAAAACTGTAGTTATGACTCATATTTATATTGTTGGAACTGGTTTTCACGTCTACGCGGATGTTGCTTCATTGTAATGGACTTGTATGAAACTGTTGCCTAGTTTTTGGTCTTATTATTACATATGATAGAGAGGTAAATTGATTATTTAGAGGTAAGGCTGTAATTATGGAGAGGTAAATTGATTATTTAGGGGTAAAGTTGCAGGTCGATCTTGTAGGTCTGCAGGGAGCTGGCTTCAAGCGGTCCAGGACAGTTACAGTTGGAAATATATTATCACTACAGCTATTAATATTATAGTTATAACCTCTTTTACGAAAGTAAAGTTTAATAACAGTTAAAATATAAAGATAAGAAAGAGTGTAGAAAACGTAAAAATAAAATTAAGTACACGGCTTTTACAGTGACGTGAATATCGTTTGACATGTCTCTGTTTAAGGCTACAGTCTGTGGTCAAATTGACACAAAATATAATCTGAATTGAAATAAAATTTTAGATTAAAGGCGAATCTCAAATACTCGGCGACCTCTCGTATATTTACACTCATAAAATCCATTAATCCATATTTATTCAAACCCCCACGCTTGGTAGATAGGTACAGAAATAATTAAGGCTATCAATCCAAAAGCGGTGGAAATGATGACCACATCGCCTAATCCAAAGGTCCCTGACATCATGGGTAGCAGTGTGGAACTGAAGTACATGGCCAGTGGTCGATTAAAAAACAAAATGCCAGTAAATAGCAATCATTTGAAATAGTTGCTTTAAATAGAGTTCTCTTTCTGCTTAGGGAGAGCGTAACAGTGATACAAAAATATAAACAAACTAAAAAACTAAATATATAAAATCTACAACGGTAGTAAGTGCGACCACGGCTCTACCTTGACCATTTTTTTACCTATGCATGTCTGGATTTCTATCTGAATTATTTTCTTGTTTCATCATTTCTAGACCCCTTTCTGACGTAGTTGGGTAATAGTTTAAAACTTATTTTTTTATTGAATACTTTACTGTTCTTTATTTTAATTTTTTTAGCCTACGTCACCTGGGCCATTATTACGAATCTATTGATACCTCATTAATTAAAATCGGTCTTGTAGTTTAGGCGCTACGGTGGAACATACATACATAGACTGCTAAAAAAATTACCCGTACTTTTGGCATCGAGCTATTGGAAACGTCCATAGGCTACGGTGACAGCTTAATATCGGGTCAGCCGTAAGCTTGTTTGCCACCTTAATGATCACTTAAGCTACAATCATATCTTTGAAAAAAAAAACAAGTCAACCTATTTCTTTGTTTTTTTTATTGGACGAACAACATCCTTCGCCATCTGCAATAAATAGTTTCCATGTTTTTAATCAAACCTATTATTCATGGTAGCAGCTAAGCACACAAGTACTGTCGTCACTGTACCAACATGACCGCATCGATTTTTCCATTACTCTTCCATTATTTGATAACGGACTATTCACAAATAGGACACACACATGTATTTACTGTTTACATGTGTTGGTAACGAAAAATGGCGGCGCATTCCGCAGGTATTCGGTTTTTCACGTCAAATGAAATACAAGATAAGATTACTTAATGCATTTGTTTATGTATAGGTTTTTTTGGTGAATTATAAATCTAGTTTTTTTATTAAATTCATGTTTTTTTATTTTATTACAGACAAAAGCCGTGAAACTTAGCTTGTAGGAAGAAGAACCCAACCTATAACCTGTAGCTTATAGAAAATTGTTTGTTATATCCATGTCATGTATGAAATTAAATATTTAAGACCTTTTCAAGGCCACAATAATAATTATCTATTCAATTAAGTACAATATTATAATTACATTTAATTAAAAACATGACCAAATGTATTAATAAACTCTGTTAATTAAGAAATGTTAACACTTGAACTCACGCCGTAATCCCTCGAGTGGGGTTGGCAGAGGTGTTAAACACTGAACATCGCATATTAATGTTGAGTCCCAGTGTGACAGGTTGCGAATCCGTCGCCACTATCCGGGCACAATAAGAATCATGGCATCTACAAGCAATGTAAAGAAAGCCTTTATTATTATTAATACATAATAATAACCATATCGAGACACACACGTTGACTTATCCCTGCAGTAAGTATCGTAAGAACTTGTGTCATAGGGCCCAACCAACGATATAGTATGAACTACATAGATAAGAATACAACATCCAAGACCAAAATCTCCGTCGGGTTTCGAACCCTAGAGGTTCCTCAAGCGTAGCAGTGGGCTGTTTACAACACTGCGCCACTGAGGTCGAGATTTTTTTTAATGAGGCATAAACTACTGAAAAAAAAACTTAATATAACCCAATATACTATCTTACTTTGCGTAAGTACCTATTTAATTTTTTTTTTTGTAATATTAAACTACCAATCATACGACAGTCTGTCCGAGCACGTTTGACTTAGTAATTACTTGACCGTTTAAGTTCCGGTTTTCACTATCAGATAGAGTATTTAACAGAAGACTTGGGTGTATAATTTACACGTATAAATTATACATTACGGATACAAAATAAAACCGAAAGTTTTAAATATTGTACTGACGCATGCTAGGTGCTTATTTAAATCAATGCGAAATATTGCGTCCGTCTGCTACCTTTTTATATAGCTAACCACTAAACCAATTTGAATGAAATTTTAAAAATGGAGCTTAAGTATTTTATTTACCGCTCGTATATATTAGTGTATAATAAAAGAGTAACACTTATGTAGGTAAGCATATTTTAAACATAAGGTCATGTGCCACATTTATGAGTAATTGATATCGTTTAAATTAAAAAAAAAAAATAGACCAAAACAATAATTATACGATTACACTTTGTAATTAATCATTTAGTCAGAATACGTGTTTAGCTTTTAATAGATCAATTAGTTCGATAACTAAACGCATGTGTTATTAAATCATTAGTGTCGATTATATCATTAATAACCATACTTAACAATAATAATAATTAGTAAAAAAAAATTTTACATAGCCAAAGATACAATATGCACATTCTAACATGATTTCTCTTTGCTTCTTATTATTAAAAAAAACGGTCATAAAAAAAAATACTGTTAGAAAAAAAAGGTAACCATTAAAATGTACATATACTAATTTAATAATTAATAAGTAGATGAATAGTAATTAATCTTAAATAACATTGTAAGAAAACGGAGGTATCGTTGCGGATTCTTCCCCGTAGGAATAGCATTCCGAACCCGTGGTACTTTGAAAAAGATGACGATATAAAACACTTATATCTGAAACCGCATTCTTCTGATTAAGTTCGTTGCTGGTCCCAAGACAGCCGGTAGGGTGTCCGGGCACAGCCTGAGCGTCATTGCACAGCTGCATCATTCGTTGATTAAGTTCGTTGCTGGTCCCAAGACAGCCGGTAGGGTGTCCGGGCACAGCCTGAGCGTCAATGCACAGCTGCATCATTCGTTGATTAAGTTCGTTGCTGGTCCCAAGACAGCCGGTAGGGTGTCCGGGCACAGCCTGAGCATCATTGCACAGCTGCATCATTCGTTGATTAAGTTCGTTGCTGGTCCCAAGACAGCCGGTAGGGTGTCCGGGCACAGCCTGAGCATCAATGCACAGCTGCATCATTCGTTGATTAAGTTCGTTGCTGGTCCCAAGACAGCCGGTAGGGTGTCCGGGCACAGCCTGGGCGTCAATGCACAGCTGCATCATTCGTTGATTAAGATCGTTGCTGGTCCCAAGACAGCCGGTAGGGTGTCCGGGCACAGCCTGAGCGTCATTGCACAGCTGCATCATTCGTTGATTAAGTTCGTAGCTGGTCCCAAGACAGCCGGTAGGGTGTCCGGGCACAGCCTGAGCGTCATTGCACAGCTGCATCATTCGTTGATTAAGTTCGTTGCTGGTCCCAAGACAGCCGGTAGGGTGTCCGGGCACAGCCTGAGCGTCATTGCACAGCTGCATCATTCGTTGATTAAGTTCGTAGCTGGTCCCATGACAGCCGGTAGGGTGTCCGGGCACAGCCTGAGCGTCATTGCACAGCTGCATCATTCGTTGATTAAGTTCGTTGCTGGTCCCAAGACAGCCGGTAGGGTGTCCGGGCACAGCCTGAGCGTCATTGCACAGCTGCATCATTCGTTGATTAAGTTCGTTGCTGGTCCCAAGAAAGCCGGTAGGGTGTCCGGGCACAGCCTGAGCGTCATTGCACAGCTGCATCATTCGTTGATTAAGTTCGTTGCTGGTCCCAAGACAGCCGGTAGGGTGTCCGGGCACAGCCTGAGCGTCATTGCACAGCTGCATCATTCGTTGATTTTTCGATTAAAAAACGCCACTGTTGATTTGTTGAACAGGAGTTGCAGTGGTGGGACAGAGTGGGGGGGTTTGCCCCGAATAAAGCACTTATTCTCTTTGAATAAAAATAGTTTTAGTTGAGTATATAGAAAATATTAATTAGTAGGTATATTAACCAGTAGTTAATAATATACGGCATCTTTAAAATATTTTTACGACCTCTGTGGCGCAGTGCAGTGGTGTAAACAGCCTACTGCTACGCTAGAGGTTCCGGGTTCGAATCCCGGCGGGGGCGGAATTTGTGTTATTTGCAAGACATTGTTTCGCTTACCGGTCTTGGATGTAGTATTCTTATCTATGTAGTTTATACCACATAGTTTCTTAGTTCCTGTGACACAAGTTCTTACGATACTTACTGCAGGGCTGAGTCAATGTGTGTGTCGTGATGTGGTGTATTATTGTTTTATTATCATCATAAACTCGATTTGTCTTTATCAATCGAAACAAGAAAATCAAGTCACTACACAAGTATGAAAAGTCGCATATTTTTCACGGTATCTCGTCATTTAGGGAGCTCCGTGAAATCATTACCGGCATTGTGTTTCTTACACGCGAACATTTAACATAAAATTTTAATTATAACTCTTAAAACCTACGGAATAAGGTCGAAATTAATATCGTAGGAGTTGTATAAATGTAAATATTCGACGTAGGTAGTTGTTTTGCAGTCACGCTAAAATCAACACCGTTTTTATTAAAAATTGAAATCTATGAATATATAATCAGTTAATTTTAAATTGAGTTAATAACATATTTGGTTAGGGGTCATGGTAGCTCAGTTTGTTACGTGCTTTGTTTGACCGACCGACTCGACAGGTCGTGGGTTGAAGTCTCGGGGGGTTGCCGTAAGTTGTAGCTGCCATGTTCCTCATTGTGCCCGGATAGTGGCGACAGATTCGCAACCTGTCACACTAGGACTCACCCTCAATATCACTCAATCAAAATTCGGTGTGTAACACCTCTGCCTACCTCTCTCAAGGGAGTACCTGAGTTTATGTTGTTTAAGATTTGTTTTTTTTTTCATTTTGTTCATCTCAAAAGATGCATGGTCAATTAAATGAATATTAAATAAGCTTTCTACCGGTTATAATCAAATATTTTTATTACAGACAATTAATACACGTTCCCGCTGTTTCTTTGTAAAATAGTTTTGTAATGCCGTATGTAATTCACAATTACGTTTAGATTTTAGAAAAATTTCTTTCCACAATCTTAAAGCTGTTAAAACCATTTAAAAAATGACTATGGTAACAGATTGAAAATCCACATCGGATCGATATCGTTTCTTATCGTTCACCGTTAGTTCAGCTTTGAAATCAAATCGAAAAGCCAAAATAATGTTCATTAAAAAAGAGAAAACAATTCGATACTCGTGTTCTGTATTTGTATACAGAGTTGTTACAACAAAGAGCTGTGAGTACAATCTCGATATCGATACCTGCATATAATTAACGATCGATAGAAGTTGAAAACCTTTCTTCACGTAAGTACTTTTATTGTAACATAGTTTTTAGACGAATATTTAAAAAAAGCTATGTATTTTATATATCTGATATTTTAGATTCCATGTTCCTCATTGTGCCCGGATAGTGACGACAGATTCGCAACCTGTCACACTGGGACTCAACATAAATATGCGAAATGCGGTGTGTCATACCTTTCGAGGGATTAATTACGTGAGTTTATATATCATATAAAAATAAAAAAGAAGAAGTAGAGGGGTTTGTAGGTTTGTTGGTCTTGAAAACCAGTGGCGGATCCAGGAATGAAAATTGGGGAGTAGACAGTTCACTCCCTTACAAAACTGACGACTTAAAGAAATGCTTTTGGTTGGGATCGACCTAGCTAACTTTGGGTTTAACTATGAAAAAGCTAAAAGTCTGAAAACTCAGATGCTTTTGGAGGGGCTTGAGCCCCCGCCTGGGTCAGCTAGTGTTGAAAACTCCTCGTTCGATTTCAAAGATTCTTTCACAAATATTTAGAAAGAAATTAGGCAACATGTTATTTAAAAAAAATAGTCAAAAAATCATTGGCAAAAGTTAGTCAAACAAAGAAGTTCTTAATAAATGAATATACAGGTGTGTCTACCATGAGTTCATTTAGTTTTTCTACATGTCATTTAAAATAGATTATTAAAGTGATAAGTAATTCGTTTTGAATATTTACATGGTTAACTATAGATATATATATATATATATCAAAATGTAGCGGATTATTAATGACTGATAAAATCTGTAAAAAACCTACATTTGACATAAAAATCATTTGATTTGATTGTGTGTGAGTGATGTTTGATTCATTGATTAAACCCAGCTATTGGAGACACATTATAATAGTTTGGCAAATAAATTATTATATAAATCCGTTAGAAGCGCTTTTACAAAGATACATACTCATTTGTAACTGCAGTTGCAGAAATCGAATGTATACTCAAGTTTAAAGATCTCAGGAACAGAGCCACATAGGTATGTATGTATAATAGACGTAGAAATACAATTGATTATATGTCGCCATTATCGAACGCCCTACTCAAAGGTTATGACTGCCTTGATGTTAGGTTAATCCCTCTGTATTAAGTACAACATGAATCGATTTAATGAAAGCGAAAGGTCACATACAAATTCCGACAATTTTTGTTATTCCTCAGTAAAATAGGGGATGAAAATATGGGATTGTTTATACGAACTTGAAGTTTGAAACTCCAATATAATTAGGTCGGTAAATAGGTCATTTGTAGGTTGGAGACTTTGAATAGCTTTTTTTTGATCCCCGAAGTAGAATTATAGATACTTGAGCTAAGGCGAGTCTATTCTATTCTATTATATCTATTTATATTATAAGTATGTTTAGGTATTTATGTACGTTTTAAAATTAAAGATAATTTAAATTGAATCATTCAAAACCTCAGGCCAGGCGAAACACGTCCAAAACGCATAACTGAGCAACTGCAAATTCCAAAAACATGTTTTTTTAAATCCCTTTAGATAAAAGTTAGATAATAAATACGTGTTGAAAGTGATTCTGATAATTTCTTGCACATCGCTATCCAATTAAACATAAGTAGTATCTCGTTATATAACATTGCGTGTTTAACACCAGGCAGAAAATGTACATAAAATTATCCTATGCTACTTAACTCGTAACTGTTTTGCCTATGCCTCTAACCCATTCCTTACATTTACTAAATATATATACTATATACAGATATTTAGTTGAGGGTTATTATAATGTGGCAAATAATATCATGAAATCAGTTTATTCCAATTTAGTGATAGTAGGTACCTATAGTCTGTTTAATTTTATTGGCTGTTAACAGTTACTGATTATTTGTTTAATTATAGAGTACCATTTCACAAATCCGACCCCAAAACATCCCAAAGGAGCACCAATCCTTTCGTAATTTAAAAGCAGTTTTTGAAGGCATGTCGTAATTTGATAAACCGCTGAAACACAGAAAAGTTACGTTCAAAAGAATCGGGGGCATTGAAGCTGGTGGTGTAAAAAACGTGATTAACCAGCCAATCAGCGCGGGTTACATTGCTGTAAAGGTGATTAATAGCCAATCAGCGCATCGGATTCTGTTAAGTCGACAGGCTGTGCTGGCGCAAGGTCGCGACCTCAATTTCGCGCCGAATTCTACGATTGGTGCTCCATCTCGACTCTCACTTTGTTTTATCGGCTTAAAAATCAATATTTGCTTGTATCTTATCAGTTTTAGTATTTGAACCAGTGATATAGATATGAGTTGGGTACCTCGTTGTTAAACTAAAGTGTCAACATAACGTCGAATAAAACTATCTAAAAGAGGAATCACTGGATTTTAATTTAATTACATATCGATACTGTACTGTGAAAACCTTGTATTAGCGTTCAACAAAAATTTTTAGAAGCAGAAAATTGCTTTAAATTTCCTTATTGATGGAGACTAATAAAATACTTCATCGTTTTTATTTATCATGATAATATGTCCTTCACGATCTTAACTGCAAATTCCTGCTGAGCATACACCTGTGTTATAAAGTATATATATAGTGTCAGCCAAAAAATTTTGCATCTACGAGGTTTCCAAAGTACGGTATCGATATGTTGAGTTTTACACGACACAAGAAGAGACTTAATACGATTTCGCTAATTTGTAAATCCTTTCAAGATAATCTGTTAAAGTGTTGATTAACTTAAAATAATTATTTATTAACAAATCGAATTTCTCTATGCGCTACACTTCTTTTAAAGAATGACGAAATCAATTACAATATAAATCGCATACAGCCAGACGGACGAACATTCTTATTCATAGCACATCTCATGCTGATGACACCAGCACTAGAGTTAGGTGTCGTGACGTTTAAATTATGTACATTTAGATATGACTTTCTGTTTCATTTGATAACATGAGTGGTTTGTGATATATCAAATACCTAGTATGATAAGTATTGAATTAACTAAGTGCCCTTTTTATGTACGACATTCAAGAGGCCATAATCTCACCTGATGGTAATGGAAGACGTGGCCGAAGTATGATATACCAAGAAAATGGCTCTCTCGAACTAAAGAAGTCCAAGCGAAATGTTTGGGATAAACTATCGCTAGAAGAATTTAAATCTTTAACAGGATCGATACTGAAATAACCACAAGGTGTTTTGTGCGAATTTGTGATGTCATCCACAAAAGGATTGGGAATTGAGAATTTGAGGTTTCGGGTAAGCGTTTTCAATATCTGGTGTCAGAAACCTCTATAAAATACACTAATGATTGTTTATCATCAGACTGGCCGTATGCCTTACGACTTTAATTGGTAGTAATCCATAATTCGAGGTCACATCACGCCTCAAGCGTCAGAGCGCACTTCACTATGAAGTGTTACACTTTCTTTGCAATCCACTAGCTCATTGTTCTGTAGTAGCACATTCAGTTCTTTAAGGTCATAGATTAATGGTGCCAGATTACGAACAATACCACTTCATTACGGTCTTATTTCTATTGATTGCAATCATATAGACATCGCAAATCAGCTGTTGAAATATTGAAACCTATTTTGCTAATAGAAAACTACATAATGTATTTAAAATGGCTTTAAATTACAACTTTGTCCTTATGTCGTGTTTTGTCCTGTGAATTTGCGCGTGAACCCTTGGTTGGTGTTTTCAAATTTGCATGACACAAATTTGTACGACATCAAATGAAAATAGAGATGAATTTATTTAGTTTAAAACATCGCGTCGCTTCGCTTCGACTCTATGTCAATGTCAGCTAAGCCTTACTCTGACAACGACTGAACAAACCACACACTTAAATTAACGTTGCGTTTTATAAATTAACTCCGACCGAACCGACCCGACAGGTCGAGGGTTCAAGTCTCAGGTTGCCGTAAGTCGTAGCTGCCATGTTCCTCAATGTGCCCGGATAGTGGCGACAGATTCACAACCTGTCACACTGGGACTCAACATAAACATGCAAAATGCGGTGTGTAACACCTCTGACAACCCCACTCGAGGGATTACAGCGTGAGTTTATGTATGCATGTATATTAACTCTAAACCAAGTTTATATTGTTTTGAACCATAATACAAATGATTTATTAAACGCAAACGTGCACAATAATATAATTCACAAAGCATCTTCCCATCACCAACCCGAATCACATAACCCAAATAAACTCTTCACTTAGCTTTACAACATAAAACAATCCAGCAGTCACCATCCAAGGAAGTCATGGATATAAACAGGTATGATATAGCAATAATTGCGACCGGTCAAACTAGTTCCACCGGGTCAATCGAGACTTGGAATCACAGATTTTGTAGTTACGCGCTTATACTTTACGGTAAACATGATATTGTAAGGTTCAAGAGAGAAAACAAAAGACAGTATGGTAGTAAAAACTAGCAGAATAACTGAACATAGGTACCTTATAATATACAAAAACAAAATAATAATAAAAACTTAATGCATACTCGTACTATGGCAGTCAACAGCTTTAATGTCGATATGAGTATAAAATATTTTAATTGGAAACACACATTGAGGCGCCGCAAATCCGCCACTTTTCTTAGGAGACTTGGGTTTTTGAGACAAATCTAAGGATACCTTAACTATCGAAATCTATCCATCCAGCCGGAAATATATTGTATAAAATATATAAAACTTCCTTGCAGTCGGGTTGCAAAGATTAAAAAGGAAGTTGGGCTTAGCCTAGCTTACGCTTTCTTTATTAAATTAAGTAATACTTTTGTAAATTATTGTATCTTATGTTTTAAGATACAAATAACATCCGGTCTTTGCACCGGAAAATGTAAAGTGAACCAGTCAATTATATGCAAATAAAAAAGAGGTTACTACATAACGTGACGAGACGTTGCTAATTTGTAATTAATAAACAACTGCCAATCAAATTAATCTGTGAAGAGTAGTTGTATTTTATGCGTCAATTATTACGCTCGGTCTCAAAATGCGCTGAACCAATTTGCTCGGAACTTTCACTTCATTTCATCTACTTAAGTCAGAGGTTACCATAGTAATGATGCTATTAAAACTAACATGTATTTTTTATTGTTGCCATGTTTTTTTATTGACAACAAAAAGTTTTAATGAAACTTTTACAAATGTAGGAATTTTTCTATAAAAAGTAATTAAGATATTTTTCACCTTCGGCCAGATCTTGTCACTTAAGATTACGTGAAATTGAGAGCAAAAACTTGCCACATTAAAAAATATTATTAATTCGTTTGAGTGTCATCATCGTAAGATGGTATTTTAAAACAAGAGTCTTGAAGCATTGTGTTGTTGTTTTATTTGTTGCATACAAAATTATGTGTAATTTGATACGTGATATATTTTCATAAATTTGAAAATTCATAGCGACCCCGTATTGTTATATTCGGTTATGTCATTCGTATGAAAATTACATCTCTCCATTCCTACACCTATTTTGGAGGATTACGTTGTACATATTAAGTAGTTTAAAGCAAGCATGCACCAAACACAGCTTCTACAAAATTTACATTCTAAGATCTAAACAAACAGTACAAAAACTAATGCATTAGCGGTCAGACTTAATGCACGTCTGAAAACCTAACCTCAATTCCAGCCAACTTAATTTAACTCGAACGCAACAGTTATTTGCGACGTAACGTTAAATAATAATCATATGTCACACTATGAAAAAACCAAACTACTTAACGGAAGCTGAAAATTACTTAAGAAAATTTTCAAAGTAACTTAAACTCTATGGCAGTGTGTTAGAGATTAAAACAGCTTTCGACTAAGCTGAGAGGAATGGACTTTACACAAAATTATCTTGAAAAGTAAAAACGTACGTAATATTACACCGTTATGATGAATCATTCTCTGCGTTTGAGATTTCGAACATCGAAGTAGGCTGTATGCTGTATACCGCCGTGACCCGCATGCTTACTTTTCTTTTTAAAAACTTGAAACAATGGCGGCGGCTGAGCGCTTCTTTTCCCAAAAATTAGTTTTTTCTCTTATTGTTTTGTTGTTAGTTACTTCATCTGTAAGGTTTTATGTTTAGTGAAATCTTAACAAAAGCACTAACAATTATAAATAATCATTGTTTGTCATTACAGCATTTCGTTGTTATCAATTCCACATAATAAGTAAGTAGACGATAAACATCCGAATTCGACTAAATACCTATTAACCTAAATCGTGGCGAATTTTATCAAATATTCGCGATACATACTTTTATGTATAATATTTTGGGTTTCGTTTCAACTTTGTTTTTGGTTTCAAAAGTTGTTTTATAAACAATGAAGTAAACTTCGCTAGGTTATTAGGAAAGTTCCTCGTCCTTTAAAAACTCCAGACGTAAACAAGGGCAAACTTTATTAGGTAAATATACTTTCCTATTTATATCCAATTAAATCAAATCCATCTCATTATTGAAAATGTATTGAACAAGATATACTGGTAGATCACATATTGAGCTGCAATGAATGGAATCTATTTTGACATTAACTCATTCGAATCCAATTTTGGGTCATACAGTGAACTTGATATGGATTTTGTTCCGTTTCAGTTCAATCATTTTGTGGTACAGTCATGTAAATTGTAAACTATTCAGTACGAACGGCTACTTGTATTCAATAACAACGCTTACAAAGCTACACTACATCGCGACATCGTCTGCATATAAATATCTACTCAATTGTTGCTAGTTCCTCACATTTTAATTCCTTAGGGGTTTTAAATTCTACAGACTTTTGTTTTTTCGGGGCACACCCGCAACACAGTCCCACCACTGCAACTCCTGCTCACCAGGATAAACAGTGGCGTCCTTCTATCGAATAATCAACGAATAATGCAGCTGTGCAATGACGCACAGGCTGTGCCTGGACACCCTAACGGCTGTCTTGGGTCCCGCAACGAACTTAATCAGAAGAAATAGGAGGAAGTATGAAAGCGGTTTCAGACTACCCTCCCAGCAAAGCTGAGACAGCAATGGAAACGGCCCAGAGGCCAAAAGCTAAAGGGATCTACGGTCAGGAGACGCCTGACCGTCAAAACACCACGGAATGCCACTAACATGGGATAAATTTAATACTAACCTAAATCTTACACCAGTAATATTGGTGACAAAACTTTTTAAAGGCACGGAAGATTCCCTTCGTTTTCAGACTGACTAAGAGCCAATATACAGACGGCCACGCTTATTTTTTCACATTGCAAGGGTACAATGCAACATAAGAACGATACAAAGTCCAAACAGGATAGGTTGTTCCATGGCCGTGAATGAACTTCCTTCTAAATCAGCCGTGTTCAACCTTTTGTTGGTCACGAGCCGCCAGCAAAGGACAGATAAAAAAATATGCAAAAACTACTGAATTTAAACCATTTTTATGATGACAAAACTTGTGGCGAACAACATTTAACTTACACAGTTTCTCATTCCGCAAAATTAAAAAGCATGCGGCCCGCGGGCCGTAGAGTATCCCTGATCTATTCAATATGTGTATCTTGTCTACAGTCGTGAAAAATTTTGGCCCAATTTTTTTTCTACCGCTTAAAACTAATTTAATTTCAACTCTGCATAACATAATGTAGTGCAGATATTTTAATTAATTGGTATGCAGTTAACACATAAGTCATTGCTTAGTAGGAAACAGTGAAGGCTGTTACAATAACAAAACTTCATGCTGTGTCGTATTGAGAGTTCGTCTGTCGATAAGTTGTGTCGGATTAGTTTTGTCAGGAAAAATTATTGACTAAATAAATAAATGTTTTTTGTTTATTTATTTCTAAATTACTCATATAATATGAATTAAGTTGTACCTTGTTTTTATAAAATGATAGAATATCGTTTCCGGTGTGGACGTGGTAGCTCAGTTTGTTACGTGCCTTGGTTAACCGACCGACCCGACCCGACAGGTCGAGGGTTCGAGTCTCGGACTGCCGTACGTTGTTGCTGCCATGTTCCTCATTGTGCCCGGATAGTTGCGACAGATTCGCAACCTGTCACACTGGGACTCAACATAAACATGCGAAATGCGGTGTTTAACACCTCTGCCAACCTCACGAGGGATCACGGCGTGACTATATGATATTTGTGTTATGTTTTCTTAAATTTTCCATCTAAAAGAGTGAAACTGTAATTGGCAAATTGTTGAATTTACCTACTTTGGATAGTTTTAATAAAGAGAAAAAACTAAATAAAGGAATAAAATTAATTAACTATTCAGCAGGTGTGGTGTTTTTTAATTCGTCTAAACGGGTTTATCCTTCTGTTTTTTCTCAAAAAACATTTTTTTTTTTTTAATTGTTGTGACAAAAACAAAACAATACAAAAAACAAATTTAACTTCGTAAATATATATTTATAAACCATTTATCTATAAACATTAAACAAACAAGCAATAAATGAATCACATTTCATATCGAAAAGATTAATTTGCCGATGACTAACGATCAAGATTGCGATATAAATCAATTAAAATTCTTGTTAAAGTTAACCTAATCGGTAACAATTTACATAAAACACGATATTTAGTTTTTTGTGTTTTATTTAATACTATTATGTAGCTATAGTTATTGTTTACCCGCTTCTGACATTTTAAATGAAGACTATGGATTTAATTTTTTAATCTCAAAATTAAGTTAAACAAAAAAAAAAACATATTTTTGAAACGTTAAAACATCCAGGGCCGGCTTTTTTAAGCATTGTAGGGAGGCGAATCGCCCAGGGGCGTTAAATATCGTACGTAATATACTAAACACAATTAGTCGCAGAAACATGAAAGTGCATATGACCTATTATATCAATCGCACAGTCGGATAAGTCAGGAAGGCCGTGGCTAGAAAAAAAAAATGTATCTTAAGATATTTCTAACTGACAACAAGTCATATCAAAGAATGCCAATAGAATGATACAATCGCGATAGTGAAAAAATATAAACGCAGATCAAAGTTTAACTTTAAAATCCTGTAATCTCATAAGTGGTGATAAAATGTGATGAACATCAAGTAGTTTGACTTAATCTTAACTGCGTGAAGATAGAACATGAACAAGACTTATTTTAGACATTTAACTATACTTTTTAAATTACAGTTTAAAAACGGACACAACATCGAACTATATATAAACATGGACGCTGTATCCGATAGTCGTCGTTCACTTGAGGATTGAAAAGGAATCGCAATTTAGTCGTAATAACCGATCTGTCGTTAGAACAGGTTTTGATTTTATATCAAATTAAATAGAACATACCTTCCTAAACAGCGACGTCGTGAATTTTAATTTACCAATTTGTCATAGACATTCGCGTTTGCAATACTAACAACAACTTTTACTGGCGTTGCAACATTTGAAACCAGTATGAAAAAAAATAAACATTAAGTAGGCGAATCATTACAATTATAATGTTTCTACTCGTTTTTAAATAGCTACCAGTTTCTCTTCAGAAAACTATCGATTGTTCTACATTTTACATATTTTGGTAAATATCTTATAAAATATTTTGGTTTTTTTTTTTTTGCTAATCAAGTAAAATGTATTAAGTTTGATGAAGGATGAAATGATGATGAGATGGATGATGAATCTAACAGTAACATGCCAGTACTGTTACTTGGGAGAAGACGAAAAAAGCAGCCAAATCGTCGTATTTCATTTTCTCCACACTTGTACAGCACTACAGATATTCACTGGTTAAAACACTAGCATTTTATACATTAAATTCTGCTGATCTACAATAAAAGGCAAAAAAACGTTACACAAGGTTTAAAAGTTCAGATTTTCTTGTTAAACGATGGCAAAGTTAAATTAAGAATACAGGGAATCTCCCTGATTAGAGCGTACAGTTTTACACCGTGCAAATAAATTTTTTACCAGTAAATTATCTAAATACAAAGGGCACCCATACAATCAACCTTCAATACTATGAAATTATGCTTCTTCGTTTTGTTTTTGTATTTTTAAGATATCTAATACTTAATGAGTGAGTGCATTTGATTCGCGTTTTATGTTTTTTAGCCGCTTTTTTTATTCTACATTAGAAATTCCCAAGACATGATTATGGAACGACATCTTTGAAAGATATTATATAATAAATCAGACAGTAATATATCGAAATCAAAACGAACTAGATTTTATGCCTGTAATATGAGTCTCTCAAACTTAAACTCGACAATTCTTTTGTTTTCTACAGTAATGCAGTTTTTTTCATTTATTCTAAAAAACTAGTCTACCTTTAACAATTAAACCCATAAATTATCAATTATTATCATCATGTTGAAACCGTAATTTAATAAAAACCAGTTCTTCCCTACAATCTTATTGCATTGAATTTGAACGAAAATGCCATTGCCTTTTGAATGTATAGAATTAATTATGTAGGTAAAACTAATTAAAAATAGACAAACCTACTCTTTAACAATTATTTATAACTAGTAATTAACACACGTCAGCACGTTAATATATTTTATGTGGCTACAAATTTTATTTTTAAAGGCAAACGGGCTTGTTGCGGCAGAGAACTCATTTATTTTAGTGGCATTTTATATGTAATACATGTTATGGTCAAAAATTAAAGAGAAAAATTTCGAAACGATTCATTGGCTAAAAATTCAATACAGGGCCGCAGTAAGAATATTCTAGAGAGAAAAATTTATTAAAATCCAAAATTAAAAAAATATGTGGATTCGACATTTCAATGTATTAATCCATATTGTATTTTTTTACGGGAATGCATCTTTACTCAATCATTTTAAGGACCAGCTTAATCATAGTCTAACACCTCAATAGAAAAGAAAACCTGCCAATGACCTAATGTTTGATAAACTAATTAATAAACCAATTAAAACTTGTTCACCTAAATATCTGTATAGTACAAAGGAGATCATAAAAAGGTGTTTGTAATAAACACAGCAGTCCGTTTCCTGTCGTTAAACAAATTTGAAGTTGCAAACAATTTTCGCATAAGAAAACTCACCTCAACTTTTTTGGAGTATTCCTCTGCTAGACGCTCCTGTTCTTTCTTTAGCTCCTCATTTTTGTCCAGTAAGGCTTTACCCAGTTCTGCAGCAAGGAGTAGGTCAGACTCCTTTTGCTGTAACTGGGTCCAGACATCCTGCTCTTGTGCTGTGTCCATTGCTGGCGTTTCCCTAACCGAAGACATCTCTTTCACGTACTCTTCCAGGTCTTGTATGAAGTTCTCGTCGGATAAGTTTAAAGCTGCCGGGTTGATTCTAGTGTTGCTCCTACTCCTGCTGCGTCTGTGCTTGGATATTGGTGTCGAGGACCTTATGTCTCCGCTACCCACAAATTCCGCTTCCTCAGACAAAAAATCCGGCCTCCTCCGGTCCGGTGGTTTGGTATCGACTTCCTGTGATTTTCTACTTCTAATAATTAAATCTTCACCAACTTCACCAGCCATTTAATATGCAATGGCTGAACTGAATTAGCCGAAGTTAACTTTGCACAATTTTCTTGTAGTTGTTCTTTTTGAAGATCCTCTCGATCGCCTGCTGGAATTTCACAGATTTCGGGAGCTTTATGTTTTTGATGCTGTTGGGTAGGTCGAAATCTTTTTTTAATGCCATTATTTTGTTTTAAATAACACACATATTAAGTCACAAGTCACTGAACACTGCACTGCACGATGTATTCCTTTACGTTAATTTATTAATCACACGCGAGAGGGCAGCACCAATGTTGCCGTGGCGACGGCCCGGGCACAACAGAGACGGTATGAATGAAACCTTTCAGGTAGAACGAGCGCTGCGGCAAAGATTAGATTAAACAACTACGAACAGGTAGGCAACTTTTCATATCTACCTACAAAATAGATAAATCATTGTGCATTACGGCCATGATTGATAATACTTCAAACCTGGAACGTAAAATAACTTTTTTTTTTTTTTGTAAAATTTCTGACAAAATTAAATCAATGTCAATTTTTTATTTCTCAAATATCAGTACAGTAAATGGTTACACAAAATATGATTAACATCTAATTATCTTTAAAAAGTAATATTTTTTAATTTTCCAAACCATGTATTTAAAGTTCATCATCACTTTGATTAACATTAAATTAACACATATTTTAAACAACCAAAAAATAATAATTTGCGGGAGAATAACCATAAAGTGCGAAATGCTGTTAAAACAGTCGAAAATGTTATGTATAAACTCAATCGGTTGCAAGTACTGCTTCTTCACTTAGCTTATCTTTGACTCATACTACATACGTGCATCAGAGCGAGACCGACATCACAGGTGTGTTGAAAACCTTCGTGAGAAAAAAGGACAGACATAGTTCAACCAAGGTGCTAAAGAGAGTGGTCAGTCAAAAATGGCGAAACATTTTTTTGGGTTTTTGATTTAAGGAAGTGATCTCATAATTTAAAGCCGTAAAAATAAACTATTAAAAAAATCTAAAAGAACCTTGACTTTTAGAGATTGTAGGTTGATTATTTATAGTTATCGATCTTTTTTTTCAAGCAACTATAAATTTATTTAAAACGACTAAGCCATGACTTCATTCAAATGTTTCTTCTATTTTCTTATTTCCTAATTAGTTATCATAGTTGGTAAAAATAATAAAATTACAAGCACCTAAGCTTAGGAGGCAATCGCATGTTTCGGCAGTCCCCCTGAATATAAAATAAATGGCCCTGTATATGTATACAATTCATATTTAATTATAATGTTTGCTTAAAAGTTCGGTTTTAAAACGCCAGATTTTTTCTCAACCCTCCTGTCACCTTTCTTTTACCAAATACCTAACATAACAATATAAGCTCACACCCTAGATAGGGGTTGGCAGAGGCGTTACACACCGCTTTTCGCATATTTATTTTGAGTCGCAATGTGACAGGTTGCGAATCCGTCGCCAATATCCGGGCAAAGCGAGAAACATGGCAGTTACAATGTACGGCAACACGAGACTCGAACCCTCGACCTGTCGGGTCGGTCGGTTAACCAGGGCTCGCAACAAACCGAGCTACCACGTCCTTTTATTCTTTTACATTAGCGTAGATAAGTAATTACTTAGTCAACGGCATCGCTATACAGTTCACTGTCTTGTTTGAAAGTTGATCAATAATCCTAAGTCATTAGGTCAAACGTCTAAACATGATAAATACTAAAACGCACAATACAAACTAGGCCAAAATTATCAATACAATCGCTGATCCAAGCAACCGTTTCGATTTAACATCAAACAACTATTGTTCCGTTTGCTTTGCCAAAACTACCTAAAACAAATGCTATTAAGTACTTTAATAATAAAGGTGTTTACAAGATATAATTAATTCAAAACTTAAGTAAGTAACTTAAAGCAAAGTTAAAGTAAAAAACCTCTTTCCCGAGTTTTTTTTCAGGTCGAGAAAAGGCATCATCCAGCCGAGAACGATTCTTCGCCAAATACCATTATGTGAGATTGTGGCCAGATGCTTGTCTATTTATCAATACATAGATGTCGTAGCTTGAATAACTATTTTACAATTACTATGCGTCTAACATTCAGTGATTTTGCATTGAGTTATGATTGGTGCAGTGGTTTAAAAATAGGTAATTCTCATCCAGTGAAGCATCCAGGAATAAAGTTTGCTAGGCTACACAGTTCACCATCATTTCGGTTGGGGGCCTCGCTAGCTTTGGCCTTCGTCGTTACACTCTTGGCAGAGTGGTCCTGGTTGTCATGACATCGTCAGCAATGAAGACTCGCCGCACTACTTCTCACCACCTCTGCCTGCTTCATATGGGCGCACTCATGTAGAGGGCCACCATTAGCCGCCTTTATTTGTCCGTCCAACGCAATGGTGATCTGCCTTTTTCCTTCTACTTTCCCCTGAACCACGAGGCGTTCTATGGAGTTATTTCCGCGCCGATTCACGTGACCATTTGAGGATTTGCCTTTGCACCATACTAAATCAAATTAAATCAAATTGATTTGCGAGAATCATGGTACAGAAAGATTTTATATTGTTTTATACTAGATAGACGCACTTTGATCTAATTTTTTACCTTTGCAAGAGCTAAAAGTCTGAAGAACTCAAATGCTTTTAGGGTGGCTTGAGCCCCCTAGCTACCTCTTGGATCCGCCAGTGTCCTTATCGATCTCATGGTTACCTAACACTAACTATGAATATTTTTAGTATGACATGAATAAATCTCGTTTTTTTCTCAGGGTCACTAATTAGTTGATTCAGTCATAGGAGAAGTTAGAAGATAAAATGGCGACAGACGATATGGAAATGGAGAAAATAGCAGAGGACGAACTGTCCAAACTGCAGAGACAGGTAAAAATTTCTTTAGAAAAATCTGTTTGAGTCCTCAAACAAATTACCTTGTAGCAAATCCTAATGAACAATACCTACGTTACATAAATATTAAACTAAAAAAAACATATATAGGCTCATGCAGCCATAGATCAACCTAACCTGCTTGGACTTACCGTACGGTACCGTTCTTAAGTTTTACAGCATAAGGATTGATATTGCACTTGTAAAATGAAGTGGCCGTCTGTACCTTGAATTTCTTTTAGTCGAGAGAAAATTATTCAACTTCGTCAGTTATCAGTTTGATGGAGTGATGTGGTTTTATGCTTGTTCCTACAAAAGCACATAAAAAAAACGGTCCAACTGGTGTTAACTAAACTAAGAAAAAAAATAAAACACCGCTTACTTTAATCACTTGCTATGGAACATATTAACATCTTAAGTATTTGGATATTCCAGTTCCGAGTGATGGAGATAGACCGGGCGACCGTTATGAGCAGCGTGCAGCCGACTCTCAGAGTGCAGAGGAACATCATCAAGACCCTCAACAACGAGCTGGAGACCATCATGATGGAGCTGAAGGTCTGATACCACTTTTATTATTTGAAATAGTACGTGGTGGTGGTATCAGAGGTGGTAGCTCAGTTCGTTACGTGCCTTGGATAAACGACCGACCCGACCCGACGGGTCGAGGGTTCGAATCTCGGGTTGCCGTACATTGTAGCTGCCATGTTCCTCATTATGCGTGGATAGTGGCGACAGATTCGCAACCTGTCACACTGCGACTCAAAATAAACATGCGAAATGCGGCGTGTAACGCCTCTGCCAACCCTTACACTGGGACTCAACATAAACATGCAAAATGCGGTGATTAACACCTCTGCCTACCTCTCTCGAAGGATTAATTACGGTGTGAGTTTATGTTATTGTATAGTATCAGAGCTTCGCAAAAATTAGATCAGGCTGACTAGGGAAGTTGGCAACATACATTCAGATTGTCTAGAGGTTAAAGGTGGAATCATTTGATCAGGACTAAAAGAGGAATTTTATTGATGCAATCGTTTGTTCATAAGGCAAACGTGATCAAGACAAAAATTGAAGAGGTGTAACTTTAGCAGTCTGCTGCTTACGGATCTTGATCATAAATAGCGAATAGCTTTAAACTTTTTTTATGTATGGAAATCGCTATTAATGAACAAACGATTGCATCAAGAAAATTCCTCTTTTAGTATTTTTACTGTCTAAAACATGGAACCAAATAGAGCATTCGAGGCGCAAAAGTCAGCACCCAAATAACTTGAAAATATCAATGCATTAGGGGAAAATTAAAGCTGTGCCTGTACTTGTGCTCTAAGCTTTGCTTTTAAGCTACTGGCTGCTCAATTTGTTGTAACCTTTTCGTATAAATCACCTTCAACATTAATGTTCCGGAATTCGAAAGGAATTCTAAAAAATTAAAGCCCTATCATACTTTAACAGGAAGGCATTATACTAAAGAATGTAATTAACATAGGTCTAATTAGGTTCTTGCGTAAGCTTGGAGACAATTAAGCATTTTTAAAAGTTCACTGACCGTATTAAATACCAAGAGTTTCCGGACATCATCCTACATCATCTTAAATTACAATTTGATACAACTTTACTTTTCAACTTACTTGCCGCAATAAAATGCAATATCCATGTTCAACATAGGATTTAGGAACAAATAAACACAGTTTAAATTTACCCAATAAAATTTATGGATTTCGGCATTTAATAAGATTATCTCTTGAGGAGGAATTATATATAAAACAATAATAATAATAAACCACATCACGACACACACATTGACTCATCCATGCGGTAACTACCGTAAGAACTTGTGTCATAGGACCTAACCAACGATATAGTATAAACTACGTAGATAAGAATACAACATCCAAGACCGGTAGGCTCAACAATGCGTCTTGCAAATATCACAAAGTCCCGCCTCGACCGGATTCGAACCCGGAACCTCTAGCGTAGCAGTCGGTTATTTACACCGCTGCACCACCGAGGTCGAGGAACCATAGATGAATGATTGGTCTACGCAAAAATCCGCGTCTACAAATCATTAATCTTTGTTTTGTACGTTGTTTTTCACAAATTGTTTGAAAAAAAATAGTTGGGAGAAATTCAATTTAGTTGTATCGATAAGGTCTTAACTTTTTAACGGAACTCAATTCTGTAGTCCCTGAAACCTGAAAGAAACATCGAAAAAGTTCAGTTCTACTAGTCCGCCCCCGTCAGGATTCGTACCCAGAACATGTAGCGTAGTAGTTGGCTATTTACACTACTGTGAAATGAGATTTATAAATAGCAATTAGACCTTAGCTTTCTTCTTTAACAAATCTAATACTAATACCTATAAATATAATAATTGATTGAAATTGTAAGTTTGAGATTGAATGCTTTCAATCACTTTATCACATCCCTACACAGCTTACGAAAAGCACTCCAAACCTGCTGGAAGGTGCTAAAACCAGGGAGAAGCTGGTGTGTCTCCTGAAAGAACATGAGAAGTGCTCTGCTGAAGTGAAAGAGAACAAAGGGAACATTGCAGAACTAGAACTGCTATTGAGGCAGGTGCAGAAAGAAATCAAAGGGCTCAGGTCTAAGGGAACGAGCTTTGAAGAGGTATGAGCATATTCTATATAACACTATTAAGAGAATGTAACACACTCGCGATCTTACTGAATTTTATACTTTTTTACAAGATCCGCTTCCTACTTCTTTCTAGATGCAAACTATTTCTCTCGTTAATTAAATCAAAATCGCTGCAGAGCTACCTCTCTGTTAAAACCAACACAAGCATACACTTTAATTACGAAATATGGACAGAGTCGGTGTTGACAGAATATACAAAATGTTACCTAGGACCAGGTTATAAATCCTGCCATAGAAGAATTCAACTGAGGCTCTATTATTCCAGGAGTACTCCAAGACCCTGACAAACCAGATGATGCTATGTCAGCTGGAGAATCGACTAAATACGGCTATGAAGAAGTTCAACACCGTCAATAGTGAGAACTACAGAATGAGGCTGGAAATCGACAGGCTCCTGAGAGACCGGTAAACTATATATGCCAAAATGTTTATCTAAAATGATTTAACAAGAGGACAGTAAAATCGTTAGTGATCCTTTGAAAGTTGAGATACCTTTCCTTTAGTTTAGAAAAGCACATTTCCTAGTATCATGCCAAGAAATAAAATAGAGGCTCCGTTGATTTCTTTACATAAGACAGCATTTATGCATGTCTATGACCAAATGGCAGAAACTTTGATCCGGTTAAGTTAAAATCTTCGTTGCATCACATATTTTTCCAGTATTGGATTCGTTAAAAAAACCTATACCTTTTTTGCTACTGGGGCCTGATTATTCACAAATTCTAAAATAAAATAACCCAATAAATCTAGAAAAACATAACTAACCTTACTTTTGGCAGAATAAAGTGTAACACTTACATGCTTAACATCTGCAACATGTACTCGTACTATATTCACAACAAATGAGTTTGGCTTTTACTTTCGCATTAAACTCGTCCCCAAGGCAATCATTCAACGTGGTGTGGAAAAACCATATGAAGCGACTGATGGAAGGCAAGTCTCAGATCCTGGAGTTGGTGGAACAAGCCATCACGACGTACGACCAGCGTGAGGAATGGTGCGCCAAATTAGAGGCTTTGAAGGAAAAAGCTGCTATCGACTACAGGAAGCACTGCTTGGTAAGTGCTCTGTGTCTCTTTTGGCACACCTGTCACTTTGTTCGACCACTGCAACTCCTGTTCACCAGGATGAACAGTGGCGTCCTTTGATCTCAGGTTTAACGAATAATGCAGCTGTGCAATGAATCACAGACTGTGCCCAGATAACCAACCGGCTATCTCGAGATCCGCAACGAATTTTAGAAGAAATAAGACAGTAAGAAACCGATTCCCCAGTGATCTGTGTTTTCTAGATTTAAGACCATGTAAGCATACAATGCATTAGTATAGTCAAATGGATTATTGCGTACAGTTATAGATTCATTTCTACTAGCGATTCATTTTTTTTCTGTACAACTTCCCCATCTTGTCGTAAGATTCGCGTTGCAAGGATTCACTTATAATAACTATACACGCTACCGGTTAGAAGGTGCTGCAAATGCTACACAATGGTGGCGTGGTTTTTATTTTAACTAAAGAATTAAAGAGAGGTCCGTTAGTGACTCCAATGTTCTCTGACTCTGGGTAGATTAACTACATTCTTGAAAGGTTAACCGCATTGTTTGTAGAAAAAATAAACATTTATTAAGGATGCAAACAATCTAGTCCGATCACGGACGTTTCAATGAGTAATTGTATATCCATCTCATCAGAACTTATTTACTTAACAAAACGCCTGATAAGTTCATAAAGCACTAATTTAAACCCAAGCAATTAGTAGGCAGTGGTATTACTTTCCATCAGATGAACTGCTAGTTTGCCCATGACATTGTATAAAAATGAGGATGGTGCAGTCCAGACGATCTCGCATATAATAGTAGTAAAATCTCTCAAGAACCTGACTTAAACAGAAAGTTAAGAGACTATCTGTATAATGTCAAAACCATACATTATAGGAAGTGCGTGAACTCCAACGGCACTTAGACCACAGCTTGAAGCTAGAAGACTTCCTCCGAACCAAGGGCACCGTTCGTCTCACCGCTGCTGACGCGAAAGCAGAAGCTAAAAGAATAGAACAGCAAGAAGAAGAACTGAGGGCTTATAACAACTACGTTAACATACTTGATGCGCTTAAGGTAATCTTTAAAACTAATGCCCACAAACCTGACCTGGAAACTTCCTATAGAATAGGCCCATACAATATCAAAGGTAGATAAGTAATACGAGAGGTAAGTTATTGCTTTGCTTTGCGGGAATTTTTAAGAAAATAAATATTTTAACGTTGCCATCCCAATATATATTTAATATAATGTATGTAAGGAAACACATTAACGAGTTTGAAAGGCTTGGCCACGGTTTAAATACAAGAAACAAGGATAAATTACTCATACCAAAACTAAGGCTAGCAAAGACAAGTAAATCATTGATCGGAAATTGTATTAGATTTTATAATAAAATACCACGGTATATTACAGATACGACAGACACAAAATTTAAGATCCATGTTAAAGATATTCTAATAAAAAACCTTACTATAAAATTAATAAATATATTGATGACAAAGACATTTGGAAGTAGGCTTATCTATCGTACCCTCGCAAGCACCTCTATTGACCGTTGAAATGCAGGGGTTGCAATCATGGCCCATGAAATGTAGATTCAGAACATAAACTATTTTTCTGCTAGCTTTTATCAGTTGGGTCTTTGTTGCAACTCCAGTAGTTCATGTAGTAACTTTACTATATTTTAATTCAATAGGACTACTTAAGTAGGTACTTGTTTATTGTTATATTTCGTCTGTATAAAATGTTTTTATTGACATCTGTAGATATTATATACATTTTATACTATACTATAACTAAAATTTATACTATATTTTATACTATAACTTAAATTGTAATGAAAGATTGTATTATGATATTGAAAAGAGCCACTACGGAGGTTACGAGGCATTCCGACCCGGTGGTAGTTTAGAAAGAATTTTGACGATTTAAAAGTACTTATTTTAAGTCCATTTGAATAAAAATATTTGATTTTGATTTTTGATTGTTTTCAATGGCTTCTTTTTTGTCATTAACTTTTGCCCAGCGACTGCGCTTAGTTTTCCTTAGGTGATGGTGTGGGTGTGCATGTCGACTCCTTTATTTCCTCTTGTAGCCTATTCGGCTGAATCGATCTTGATAAATGGTATGTCCTTGGAAGTGTTACTGGATACTAAGTTTATAAAAATGGCGGATTTGAGCCAAAAACATGGTTTCTACTTTTACTGTCAGTCGGTCGTCACCCAATTTACTTTAAAATTATTTATTCTGTTTCTGAACCTCTCTTCAACATGATCATTCTTCACACTCCAATAATTTTCCAGGAGTTCACAGGAGATGATGATGTGGACAAGTTAATCCAGGAGTTCACCAGGCGGGAAGAAGAGAATTACGCGCTGTTCAACTACATCAACGTGGTCAATACAGAGCTCAAGAACTTGCACGACAGCGTCAAGATGCTCAAATGCAATATCGGTGAGGATCATAGATACTTACAAAAAAAGATTTTTTATGACTCCTGACTATCAACGCTCATCCGAAACTTGTCTACAAAGCTGAAAATTGTCAGACTGTCAGTTTACCTATATTATAAGACAAAAGCTAAGGGAAAAAATCAACTCCTGAGGAAAAATAAAGGACCTTGCAACTTTTTATACAAAATGTAGCCTATATCCCTGAAAGCAAATTTTAAAAGCAGATTTTTTTATTTGGATATGTATTTGGGAAGAACCTCCTTCATTCAAACATAACTGTTCATAGTAAGTAATGACTAACATTATTTCTCTAACAGAGGAGGAACACGCAAAGCACCAAGCCAAGCTGTTCAAGCAGCAGGAGAGCATAGAAGGTTTGAAGGTGACGTTGGAAGAGAAGCAGCAAGCGACAGAAGCCGCGCAAGCTGCCATGGAACGCAGCGAGAACGTGCTTGCTGGATTGTTGCAGCAAGTGCATAAGTTTGCTATGTGAGTGGTCTTATAAGTCATCACACGTCCACTGCAGGACATAGGCCTACTTAACTATTTCCGTACAGAACGATCCTGTATAGCCGCTACTATAGCCTATATGTCCAATAGGGTCCGATTTCAAATCCCAACTTGTCTGGAAAACGGTGTTATTTGTAAAGGGTCTGATCTGATCTTGACATTGTCCTAAAGTTCACACAGAGACGCGACGCGACGCGATGACGCTTGTAGAGGCCAGTGGTATTGCGCTGCGCAGCGCGACGCCGCGAGGCAATGTCAAATTCTTGCAATGAAACGTGTATCTTTTTGTATCGTCATTAAAGTTCTTTTTTGTATGGCTATCTTAAAAAGGACGCGTCGAGACGAGTCTCGGTGTGAGCTGACTCTTAAAGTGATACAAGAATCTATTCTAGTTTACAACAACATAGTTGAAAATACAAGTACATAGGTATAATTAAGTTATACTTATTGCAGGTCGTCGGATTGTGATTCCCTACCTTTACTGAAGTTGCTGGGTAAAGCAGTTGATATCAATGTAACCAACGCTAGACTTTATATCAAGAGCTTAGAGAAGAAAGTCTTGGAATTGGTCGAGGTCATAAAGATCGACGAGGTAACTCTACTTTTAGTTTCTACTATATTTTTAAAATAGTTATAAAATAGCAGCCGTATTACTAGTTGGCGCGCCGGATTGTAAAACGTCGTAATAATGTAATGCGGCTATTTCACCCAGATTGTAGTGGCGATAAGACCTCCGCGTTAATGGCGTAACTAGGGGTTGTCATGGCGACAAAAAACCACTAACCCCGAGCCTTAAGGGCTCCCGAAGCGAGCGTCATAAGGGCCCCTTAAAGGCTGGCGTTTTTGCTTGAAATGGAGGACCAAAAAAAAAGGTACCCAGTTTTTATACGAGCTCCGTTGAACGAGCTAAGGACACGCTCACCTAAATTTCAAGAATAGATGTCAGGCTATAACGGCAAGTCAAGGAAATGCAATGATATAAATTATACACCGAACCGATATTATTACTGCGTTACATGCGATTATATGTAGACTGACTTATGACGTCAGAGACCTAAGTAATGTAGGCTAGCTCGTACACCCTTTGTCTAGTGTCTACGTTGCACTTTTCAATAGAACACCTCATAATTCTGGAGTATTTAAGGTTTGTTTGAATACTTTGTTGTAACTTGCAGGCCATGTCCCGTGCGGCAGAACTCAGAGACAGAACCCCGCCGTCATCCCGGCGCCGACGCGCACGCCGCGCGCCCCCCGCCCCCGCGCCCGCCCCCGCGCCCGCCCCCGCGCCCGCGCCCGCGCCCGCCTCCGCGCCCGCCTCCGCGTCCGCGCCCGCCTGAACCCCCACTACGCGTCATGCACGTCTCCCGCACACGTCTTATATTATAACTTTGATATTTATTTGCACACAAATACACTCCGTATCGCAGATGTACTACATTACAGATAGAGCAATTTTATCATTACAGTAAAGTAAGGTTCAGTAATCACCTAAAAAATTGTGCAACCACAGACAACTATCAAACGTACTCAACCCACTGATAAACTAGTGCTTCGCAATGAACAATGAACACGCAACCCCCTATATATAGGGAACTCCTTGACCGAATTGGCTCGTATTTGAACTTTAAAAATCCTCATTAATCCGCATACAAAAATTCACTAGTCCATATATTATACTAGATTTAAACGAGAACTTTTTAAAACCGCGTTTAAAGAAAAAAATGCACACTTTTTATCGATAAACTGAATCTTGTAATGACATCTGAGCATGGTTTAAACCCGGTTTGTTCCTAGCACTTTTTAGAACTGAGGTTTGAGATCTTATAACAAAGTTATATAAAACACATCTTGACAACACAAATAGCATGTGAATATAAATTCTAATATCATTACATAAAAAGTCAAGGTATTTATTCTGCAACTATAGTTCAATAAAGACAAAATGAATCCGTTTGAAGTTTTAATATATATCAAAATACTTAATGTACAAAATAGCGGGTATACTCGTATAATCTAATTATACAACTATAAAATATACAGAAATATCTTACAAAATAATTTTTCAGTCATACCTGAAAATAAAAACAAATTTACTACTTGAATTATGAAGTTGATTAATGATTAAGTTTTAGGAGAAAATCTATGAAACAAATTTCAGGAACTTATAGCCTTTATTTCTAAACTCGTCCAAAGACCCACCCTCCATTTTATGACTAACTATTACCTGTCAGCCTGACAGCTGTCAACCTGACGTCTACGCGTCAATCCTGACGGGTATCCCCCTGGCGGTGATGCTGCTTGCTATCATAACGTAGCTAGTGGACCCTCGGGATCGGGATATCGCACGGAGAGCGTCCCGTTCGGGAACAAACGCGGGCTTTTGCTCAGTGTTGCCATTTATATCTGAAATGTTTAAAATTTACAGGATTATATCATACAAAACATGCTTTATTATTTATTAGGAAAGCAACCCATACAATTTACAATTACATGCACTAGTACTTCATAAAACCAATTGCTTTCCATTAACTAATTTAATTGTTACAGTTTACTACTTTTGTTTTGAGTGTTTTATTCGAATATTTCCTCTACTATCGTTACCTAATACCCCTTGACTCCAGTTCTCCTTCCCGACGTGGCTCCAAGGTTTAGGAGCTGATGATGGCACCATTAGGGACAGGAGGGTGGACACCAACTTGTCCACTTCTAAATCCGTCACCTCCCAAAGCATCCCGACTACCAGTGGACTGAAAATTGTTTTAATAACATTTTTATTAACAAAAATATCACGGTTTGTCATTGTCAAAAATCCTCAATATCTTTACTGTAGATTTCTCGGAACAATTTAACAGATACAATTCGAACGCAATGTCGCAATTATATTTTAATGTAATGAATGTTTTGACGAATATGTTAACGTCAATTTCTTGATTTTCGTGAATTTTTAAATGATGCAGTAACCAGCATCTAAAGAATCCCATGGTGCCGCAGCAGGCGCACGGAGCCGCAGCTGTACTGTACTGTACTGTATGTGTACACTCACGCTGTAGCCACGTGCAGGTGGTGGTGCGCGGCGGCGGGCGGCGCGCGCGCGTGGTGCCGCAGCAGGCGCACGGAGCCGCAGCTGTACTGTACTGTACTGTATGTGTACACTCACGCTGTAGCCACGTGCAGGTGGTGGTGCGCGGCGGCGGGCGGCGCGCGCGCGTGGTGCCGCAGCAGGCGCACGGAGCCGCAGCTGTACTGTACTGTACTGTATGTGTACACTCACGCTGTAGCCACGTGCAGGTGGTGGTGCGCGGCGGCGGGCGGCGCGCGCGCGTGGTGCCGCAGCAGGCGCACGGAGCCGCAGCTGTACTGTACTGTACTGTATGTGTACACTCACGCTGTAGCCACGTGCAGGTGGTGGTGCGCGGCGGCGGGCGGCGCGCGCGCGTGGTGCCGCAGCAGGCGCACGGAGCCGCAGCTGTACTGTACTGTACTGTATGTGTACACTCACGCTGTAGCCACGTGCAGGTGGTGGTGCGCGGCGGCGGGCGGCGCGCGCGCGTGGTGCCGCAGCAGGCGCACGGAGCCGCAGCTGTACTGTACTGTACTGTATGTGTACACTCACGCTGTAGCCACGTGCAGGTGGTGGTGCGCGGCGGCGGGCGGCGCGCGCGCGTGGTGCCGCAGCAGGCGCACGGAGCCGCAGCTGTACTGTACTGTACTGTATGTGTACACTCACGCTGTAGCCACGTGCAGGTGGTGGTGCGCGGCGGCGGGCGGCGCGCGCGCGTGGTGCCGCAGCAGGCGCACGGAGCCGCAGCTGTACTGTACTGTACTGTATGTGTACACTCACGCTGTAGCCACGTGCAGGTGGTGGTGCGCGGCGGCGGGCGGCGCGCGCGCGTGGTGCCGCAGCAGGCGCACGGAGCCGCAGCTGTACTGTACTGTACTGTATGTGTACACTCACGCTGTAGCCACGTGCAGGTGGTGGTGCGCGGCGGCGGGCGGCGCGCGCGCGTGGTGCCGCAGCAGGCGCACGGAGCCGCAGCTGTACTGTACTGTACTGTATGTGTACACTCACGCTGTAGCCACGTGCAGGTGGTGGTGCGCGGCGGCGGGCGGCGCGCGCGCGTGGTGCCGCAGCAGGCGCACGGAGCCGCAGCTGTACTGTACTGTACTGTATGTGTACACTCACGCTGTAGCCACGTGCAGGTGGTGGTGCGCGGCGGCGGGCGGCGCGCGCGCGTGGTGCCGCAGCAGGCGCACGGAGCCGCAGCTGTACTGTACTGTACTGTATGTGTACACTCACGCTGTAGCCACGTGCAGGTGGTGGTGCGCGGCGGCGGGCGGCGCGCGCGCGTGGTGCCGCAGCAGGCGCACGGAGCCGCAGCTGTACTGTACTGTACTGTATGTGTACACTCACGCTGTAGCCACGTGCAGGTGGTGGTGCGCGGCGGCGGGCGGCGCGCGCGCGTGGTGCCGCAGCAGGCGCACGGAGCCGCAGCTGTACTGTACTGTACTGTATGTGTACACTCACGCTGTAGCCACGTGCAGGTGGTGGTGCGCGGCGGCGGGCAGCGCGCGCGCGTGGTGCCGCAGCAGGCGCACGGAGCCGCAGCTGTACTGTACTGTACTGTATGTGTACACTCACGCTGTAGCCACGTGCAGGTGGTGGTGCGCGGCGGCGGGCGGCGCGCGCGCGTGGTGCCGCAGCAGGCGCACGGAGCCGCAGCTGTACTGTACTGTACTGTATGTGTACACTCACGCTGTAGCCACGTGCAGGTGGTGGTGCGCGGCGGCGGGCGGCGCGCGCGCGTGGTGCCGCAGCAGGCGCACGGAGCCGCAGCTGTACTGTACTGTACTGTATGTGTACACTCACGCTGTAGCCACGTGCAGGTGGTGGTGCGCGGCGGCGGGCGGCGCGCGCGCGTGGTGCCGCAGCAGGCGCACGGAGCCGCAGCTGTACTGTACTGTACTGTATGTGTACACTCACGCTGTAGCCACGTGCAGGTGGTGGTGCGCGGCGGCGGGCGGCGCGCGCGCGTGGTGCCGCAGCAGGCGCACGGAGCCGCAGCTGTACTGTACTGTACTGTACTGTATGTGTACACTCACGCTGTAGCCACGTGCAGGTGGTGGTGCGCGGCGGCGGGCGGCGCGCGCGCGTGGTGCCGCAGCAGGCGCACGGAGCCGCAGCTGTACTGTACTGTACTGTATGTGTACACTCACGCTGTAGCCACGTGCAGGTGGTGGTGCGCGGCGGCGGGCGGCGCGCGCGCGTGGTGCCGCAGCAGGCGCACGGAGCCGCAGCTGTACTGTACTGTACTGTATGTGTACACTCACGCTGTAGCCACGTGCAGGTGGTGGTGCGCGGCGGCGGGCGGCGCGCGCGCGTGGTGCCGCAGCAGGCGCACGGAGCCGCAGCTGTACTGTACTGTACTGTATGTGTACACTCACGCTGTAGCCACGTGCAGGTGGTGGTGCGCGGCGGCGGGCGGCGCGCGCGCGTGGTGCCGCAGCAGGCGCACGGAGCCGCAGCTGTACTGTACTGTACTGTATGTGTACACTCACGCTGTAGCCACGTGCAGGTGGTGGTGCGCGGCGGCGGGCGGCGCGCGCGCGTGGTGCCGCAGCAGGCGCACGGAGCCGCAGCTGTACTGTACTGTACTGTATGTGTACACTCACGCTGTAGCCACGTGCAGGTGGTGGTGCGCGGCGGCGGGCGGCGCGCGCGCGTGGTGCCGCAGCAGGCGCACGGAGCCGCAGCTGTACTGTACTGTACTGTATGTGTACACTCACGCTGTAGCCACGTGCAGGTGGTGGTGCGCGGCGGCGGGCGGCGCGCGCGCGTGGTGCCGCAGCAGGCGCACGGAGCCGCAGCTGTACTGTACTGTACTGTATGTGTACACTCACGCTGTAGCCACGTGCAGGTGGTGGTGCGCGGCGGCGGGCGGCGCGCGCGCGTGGTGCCGCAGCAGGCGCACGGAGCCGCAGCTGTACTGTACTGTACTGTATGTGTACACTCACGCTGTAGCCACGTGCAGGTGGTGGTGCGCGGCGGCGGGCGGCGCGCGCGCGTGGTGCCGCAGCAGGCGCACGGAGCCGCAGCTGTACTGTACTGTACTGTATGTGTACACTCACGCTGTAGCCACGTGCAGGTGGTGGTGCGCGGCGGCGGGCGGCGCGCGCGCGTGGTGCCGCAGCAGGCGCACGGAGCCGCAGCTGTACTGTACTGTACTGTATGTGTACACTCACGCTGTAGCCACGTGCAGGTGGTGGTGCGCGGCGGCGGGCGGCGCGCGCGCGTGGTGCCGCAGCAGGCGCACGGAGCCGCAGCTGTACTGTACTGTACTGTATGTGTACACTCACGCTGTAGCCACGTGCAGGTGGTGGTGCGCGGCGGCGGGCGGCGCGCGCGCGTGGTGCCGCAGCAGGCGCACGGAGCCGCAGCTGTACTGTACTGTACTGTATGTGTACACTCACGCTGTAGCCACGTGCAGGTGGTGGTGCGCGGCGGCGGGCGGCGCGCGCGCGTGGTGCCGCAGCAGGCGCACGGAGCCGCAGCTGTACTGTACTGTACTGTATGTGTACACTCACGCTGTAGCCACGTGCAGGTGGTGGTGCGCGGCGGCGGGCGGCGCGCGCGCGTGGTGCCGCAGCAGGCGCACGGAGCCGCAGCTGTACTGTACTGTACTGTATGTGTACACTCACGCTGTAGCCACGTGCAGGTGGTGGTGCGCGGCGGCGGGCGGCGCGCGCGCGTGGTGCCGCAGCAGGCGCACGGAGCCGCAGCCGGCCAGCAGCGCGAGGCCGGGCGCGCTGGCCGCCTCCACCCGCGAGCCGGCCGCGCCGCCCGCCAGCTGGCAGCCGTCGCCGTGCCCGCAGTACCTGAACAACGCATTGCTACCGTTATCATGCGCACCACTTGTTTTATTTCTCACCACTAGTCGTAAAATAAATGCAGAGAATGCAAAATGCCATCTTAAAAACCATGGTACATTCAAACTCGGAGGTTCACGAACAACTCAAAATAAAAACAGTAAAAGAGCAGGTAGCCAGATTTGCTAAACGCTACAAACAAAGACTGGAAAAGCACCCAAATTATCTGGCCATCAGTTTAGCCAGCTGATAGAACGCGTCTGAAAAGACCTACTCCGATGGATCTAGATTTAGATCTAGATTTTCAATCCGAGACTCTTGACGAAACTTTGTTTGTGAAATTGTATGAAATAATTTTATTTTATAAAATTCATACATTTATTAGTTTCACACACACAGTCATTGAAAGCGGTATCTATTTTGATGTTACATAAACTTTCGGCAAAATGTTGTCGGATACAATGAAATTTTAGACGTTAAATATTCACCTGGGTACTGCTACATTTTTTGGGTTGTATTTCTTACGTTTCGGGTGGATAAAGCCATGATTTTCGTTATGCTACGTTTATGTCTTAACTCATAGAGATAAGCCTAGTATTACTTTGTAAAACGTATTGAATCGTCAGCACTGAGGCCCTTCCGATTCTTGTTGCTCTTTTAGTGATATACTTAAAAATCGACGTGGAGGTGGTCGCTTAGTTTCTTGTCTGTGCCTTACCGACCGGCCCGACCTGACAGGTCGAGGGTTTGAGTCTCGGGTTGCCGTAAGTTGTAGCAGCCATGTTTCTAATCATGCCGGATAGAGGCGACAGACTTGCAATCTGTTAAGTTTATTTATGTATGTATGTATACAACGGCGTGCAGATTTTTATATTAATTTAATTTCCGTTTTTTTTTTTAACTGAGGATAAGCCTTGAAACACTAGATGAGACTAGACTATATTATTAATTGACGAATGGCAAAGTAGCTGGGTGAATTAAATAAAAGGACGATACTTATTTAGGCATAATTTGGTGTTTTTGACAGTCAGGCGTTTTCTCAAGGCCCCTTTTTCCCCTGGAAAGATCTTTTGAGGATATTCTTGCACTGTGAACAATATCCTGGGATCTAGCCAGGGGATTTAGGTGGACATCGCCTCCGGTAGGATGTCCGGGAACAGGCAAGTACTACATTGCACGACTGCAATGTGACCAATAATGACGTTCCCTGTATATATCTGTTCTTAAAATATGACTTTTTATTATAAGCAAATATTTGCACACCTTTTCAGAGGTAAAGGTACGGGTCTTCCTTAACTTGTAACCTACATTTTTGGCAACTAAAAATTATTATTATAATATTCGTTGATCCCGGTATCCAAGGACGCTACAGTTTACTCTGGTGAATAGGATTTGCGGCGGATAGATGGTGGTATAAATTGGCGGTGTGCCCCGAAAAAAAAAACGCGTTTACGCAGCGCCATACTACACGAGTAATTTACAATTTTAATTTACTGATACATTTAACCAAACTTAGTTCAATTATTATTTATTCTAAGAATTCTCAATCTGCCGTTTTTTCGTGTCCCGGTGCTTTAAAAATACCCGAGACATCAAAAACCCTATATTTAACTTTTTAATATTTAAATTATTTTTATAATATAACATTAAACTACATTATATAACACTAAATACTTACAAGAACAGGTCAGTTTCGGTGAGGAATTGTAGATATTGTTCAGGTGATGGTGGTTCACCTACTTTCCCACTCCAATCACTGCACCAATACTGCACGAATGAAGACATACGTCTCTCCATTCGGTCTAGATTCTTCTCTGGTTTGGATGAACAGAAAAGTTACTTGTTTGCAGAAACATGTTATGCAGCAATAAAGGTTGACAGATGTGGATTAAAATTAAAAAAAAAAATATAATAATATGGGATCGATCTATCATCACGGACAGGACTATTGTAGCCAATAAACCTGATATCGTGCTGACAGATCGATCGCAGCGTCGTGCAATACTCGTCGACATCACCATCCCGCATGACGTTCTCGTCGAGGTTCTCCTCGTGAAAGCCGAGAAGGACAAGCTCAGCAAGTATCTTGACTTGGCCCATGAGGTGACCGCCATGTGGGATGTTGATTCGACGATTATTGTACCGATAGTTGTTTCAGCGAACGGTCTCATAGCGAAGAGTCTCGACCAACACCTGAAGAGACTCTCGCTAGATAGCTGGATCAAGGGTCAGATACAGAAGGCAGTACTCCTAGACACGGCGCGCATTGTCCGGAGGTTCCTCTCTCTGCAGCCCTAACCACCGGTAGCTTGAGCACTGCCCCGCTTCCGGTGGCACTCTAGTTTAGGTTTTATAGTGTTTTATATTTTGTATCAGTTTTATTTTACTTTTATTATTAAATATTGTAAAAATCTAAACTATGTATTGAAATAAATAAAGAGAATAATAATAATATCATAATTAACACATGGTATACTTTTTATTCCGGAAAAATGTTAGTTTCCAGTTGGATTATCAAAATACAAACTAAATGATATCCATTTAATAAATCACTAGATGACGCTTCAGTATTTACTGGAGGAATGTTTTTACTATTCTTTTTTGTGCAAACAAGTAGACGGCTCACCTGATGGAAAGTGATACCGCCTATAAACACGACAATGCCCTAGATATCTGGAAAGTCAAAAACACCGCCTTTGCGTTGCCGATGTAGAGATAAATAAGGTATAGTTCAGAACTTTTTTCTAATCAATTATTTATATATTCTTTAACTACATTAAAAGTTGACTAGCTAAAAAATATCATACCAGGATTAATAACGTATCTTCCAACTTGAGCCTTATTAACTACGTAACCATCCACCATGTTCTTTTCATGTACTTTAAAAAGGTAGTAAATGAAATGTATATTTTCCATCCTACATACAGGGTGGTGGTTTAATATCGGTAGGGTCTCCCATGGAAACGTGTCCAGGCACTAGAAAAAAAAAAAGACAAGCTGCAGGGCCATTCACAATGCTTCCGAAAGTTTTCCGAATGTTACAGAATGAATTCACATCTCCTCTCGTTTACGATTTGACTTGAAGTATCTAAATACAAAGCCTTCTTCCAAATATTCACAAAAAGAACAGCTTTTAAAATAAAAATACGTCCTATAAACAATTGCAAGTAACTTGTGTTACCTAACTTATAACTTAAAAGCATTTATCTGTTACAATTATCACTTTTCAAGATCTCTTGTCAGCGTCAGAGCTCTCGGAAAGTTTCCGATGCGAGCTGTCACATTTCCGAAAACAAATTTCAAATTTACCCGAACGTTTAATGCAAATAGAATCCGAGTCGATTCCGTGTTCCGAGACTGTTGCTAGTATGGTACATACTAAGTACTTAATAAAAGATATTTTATAAATCTATTGCTGTGTATCTAATCTACAATTTGATTCTGAACACGAAAGCGTCCGTCAGTTTTTTACGCTTAAGCCGATAAGCCAATTTCGATAAATATTTCGCAAAAAAGTAAATGTAATCTTCTGAAAATTAGCATATTTTTACAACAACAATATTTCAACATGGGCTTAATTAATTTAATGATATTTCTTTAGTATTCCTTACCTCATCCACAATCAGAACAACCGGATGCCTCTTAGCTTTCTTCAAACAAGCGAACTCATCAGAATCCTTCACTTGGTTCACCACCTTCGAGAAAGCTCGAATCCCGTCTACCAGCTTGAAAAAATGTTGCTTTTCAAAGCAATAGCACTGACACTTAAAGCACAGCTCGTTTAGAAATCTGAAATCCTTGGTGCATACGCCACACTGGGGTTTCAGAACTTTTCTGAAATCTTCAGGGTCGCCATGCTCGAGGAGTATTCTTCTCATGATAGCTTTAACGTTGTGTGTTGGCAACTCTGGACTCGCTTCTATTAAGTTGTATAGAAGGAACCTCTGTTTTGGCATTAGACGGATGAAACTGAAAAACATAACTTTGTGGTAAATTTTTTTCAATCCATATTTTTAATAAACAGAAACAGATAACGACCATAAAAAAACTAGATTTGAATAAAGGACAGTGTACATACTAAAAAATAAAATAGAGGCTAAGTACATAATAAACACAATTGAGTAGTTACATATTCAGAGTGACCTAGAAAGATACTAAGACAATATATATTCCTGACTAAATATTAATTTCATGTCATATTAAACTTCACATAAACTTTCAGCAATTTTATTCACGGGTTTCTTTATGAATAAACACTATAGCGAATATGCATGATTTTTTTTTATTTTATATATTATAATTTGATACGGCATATACACACAAATCCATCAGATTTTCTCAAATATATATAAGACAATAAGTTATAGTGATACGAGACAAATAAAATGTGTTGCTCTGTAAACAAAGATTTATATTTTAAACACTTACAACTATAAAACACAAATTATATTCTATAACTAAAAAAAATATATATACCTGTAAACAAAGAAACGGCATTTAAAGTTTCTATGTCGCTCTTCTCATTTAATACAATATTATTTAATCTCTTCACTAAATTTTTAAAAAAAAAATAAAGCTTAAAAGTCGTTGGTTAGATAGAAAGATCCAAAATGTACAATGAACTCAAAGTACACTCAACTTACAATTAACTTCCATAGAGAAGGTTGTTCTGATGAGCGAGATAGATATATTTAATTTTAATGGTTACATCTCCCTGGTTTATAATACAATTCTAATTCTGTTTTTACTTTAAATATACTACATGTTTCCACATACTTAACGATAAATTAATTGAATAAACAATTCCATTTTAATTTATATTTCCTATAAATCATGTCACTTACCCCCAATCATCAATAGTATCATCTACCAATGTCATCATCTTCTCCTTAACGTCATTGTCAATAACCCTACCAGTCAGCAGGCAACCCCATGCCCCTAACCACTCCTTATCCATCTTGTTAATTACGCTCTGTGAATTAAAAGAAAAAAAAAACATTACAACAAAAGGCCTCTATGGTAGCGATGCTTTTGAGACTTATTTAAATTAACCTGTTTCCTCTGAAAGTTTACAAAAATAACCGCTGTGTGCAGCGCTAGAAGAGAGGTAAAATTTATTGAATCACTATGACAAAAACGTGAATTTGCACACACGTTACTAGCGCTGTTCAAAGCTAATAGCTAGCCTAATTAAGCAGAAAGAGAAACTGGATTAAGAAATAAAAGGTTCCAACAAGTTTTTTCACTATAGAATGACTACTCTACAAAGTTGAATACCGCTGATCTCTCTCTGAAAGTGGTACTGCTAAGTTCGAGTAGGCGACTTTGTGGGTGAAACTTTTGAGAATCCCGGATTTCCTGGCCATCTTACAAGCCTAGTCACACTGAAGCAACTCCCATTAACCAGTATCAACAGTGGCGTCCTCTGTAACGTATAATGCAGCTGTGCAACGAAAAGGAAATTTTACAGGTGGCAGATCTACGTGCCAGATTGTCTGGGTTGGTACCACCCTCCATTCTATTTACAACTTAAAGCAATTCACTGTTTTCGGTTCGAAGGATTGGAGGGCCAGTGTAATTAACTGCAAGAGAGGTTAATCATCTTTACCTCAACATGGGCAACACATTAGGCGGTGCTCTTAGTGTGTCGTGTCAATAGGCAGCAGTAACACTTTCTATCGGGTGAACCGTTTGCTTTCTCGCCCAAGAAGTTGTATAAAATACAGTAATTTGCTTGCGTCAGAGGGCAGCACTAGTGTAAACAGTAATTGTTTCAGTAAAATAATGTTAGAAACTTTGTATATAGGCGGTGTCCTAACTTATGAGCTAGTGCTCTCTGCTTCGAGCTTTGCGTAACGTTTCCTGCTTATGTGAATCGTCCCACATGTTAATTTAAATCTATACACATACATACCTTCATTCTCATGTCAACATCCTCTCTTTTGTTCCAATAATGTTGTATCAGTCTCTTGTTATTTAAAAACTGGGCATTATCTATTGTAGAATAGTTATCGTCCAATAAGGAAAACAGTTCTGTGAATAGAGGTTTAACACCTTCTGTAAAAAAAATATATAGATATATTATATCATTATTACAATTAAGGTAACTATTTCACTAGCTGTGATTTAAATATTATTATTTATTGATTGATTGATTTGAGGATGTGGTAGCTCAGTTTGTTACGTGCCTTGGTTAACTGACCAACCCAACCCGACCCGACAGATTGAGGGCTCGAGTTTCGGATTTCCGTACGTTGTAGCTACCAAGTTCGCTATTGCGCCCGGATAGTGGCGACAGATTCGCAACCTGTCACACTGGGACTCAACATAAACATGCGAAATGCGGTGTTTAACACCTCTACCAACCTCTCGAGGGATTACGGCGTAAGTTTTATTTTAAATATTATAATAACCACATCACAACAAACACATTGACTCAGCCCCGCACTAAGATATAATCCTAAGTAGCACAGGCTAGCAACGAAATTATAAACTACATACTTAAGGATACTACATTCAAGACCAGTAAAAGAAACAATGCATCTTTCATATAATTTATCAGATGAAGAAGTAGGTAATATAACTTATTACCCTATTTTGCTTTATTTTTATACTGGAACAAGAAACACAAAAACCAAATGGGTTATTGTCCTCTGTGGTGCTCTCTGTGGCGCAGTACTTTTAACAGCCTACCGCTACGCTAGAGTTTCCAGGTTCAACTCCAGGCGGGAGCGGACAGGTCTTGGCTGTAATATTCTTTATAGTTTATGCCATATTGTTGCTTAGTTCCTGTGACATAAGTTCCTACGATACTTTCTGCAGGACTGAGTCAATGTGATGACAGTGTCGTGATGTGGATTATTATTTATTGTCTAAACATAGTTCTTAATTTTATATCTGATTATTATTATAGTTATTTTTGTACCCAGAGGGTAAAAAATGCTAAAATTTTATTCAGAAATTATGAAATACAAGTTCGACGCGATAAAAAAAAAAAAAAACAATTTAAACATACCTTTGGTAACATTAGCAGGTACATTAATAGTGATAGGTCCTAACTCACACTCATCTAAATAGTCATTGGTCATTAATGTTATGTTAATAGAGTCTATTTCAGTTCTGAACTCCGTTAGGCATTTGGTGTTCTCGTTTGGATTGTAAGGCGCTGATATCTGGATAACTGTCCATTCTGAAATTGTATAAAACAAAACTTAAAAAAAAAAGAAGACAAAAAACATAGCCTAATACTTTTTTTTTTGTGAAGCAAATAATTAAACATATGCTTGAATCACAGGAGCTTATTTATCTATCCATTATTCAATAATAACAACTTTCATTTTCTTAATAATAATAACTTTTTTAAGTAAGATATGCTTCAGCCTCATTCTCAACTTGTAGTACATTATGATGTGACCAAACACGGTTTAGGTTAGTTACATATTGTGAAATTTTAGGATTTTAAAACTATAGGCCAAAGTAATTCCTGACTATATGTCAAGATGAATCTTTGTTAGCTGGAATGTAATGATTTTTAGAATATAAATATTTTTTTTACTAAATTTTTAAAAAACTACTTGAAAAAATACCTTTAGGCAACTCTTTTAGTATTTTAAGAAAGTTTTCAACATTGTTGTCAGCACTGAAATTGATATATCTCTTGTGAAAAGGTATTTCTTCATTTACATCTACTGTTTCTGTCACTTTTGACTTGTTTTCTATGTTTTTTGTCAGTAGATTAAACAACTTATCTTCTTTAGTTGACCTAAAAGTGAGGAAAAATAGACAATGAATTGAATTATAAAAATTACTGACCATAAAGTTATTTTTCTCCAACATGTTTATGCCAAATACCTTCTTATAATGTTAACTGCTAACCAATGATCATACAAACTATGGGCAGATATGTTATAGGGAAGTGCAAAGTGATGACTCGAAAGCAACCCAGCTGGGTCAGTTTGTTTACTTTTAAGCACAACTAATAATATACCTTTCCTTCTTTTTTCATAGGTACTGTGCTGATAGCGGTGTCCCTTTCATATTGTTGGATTATGTAATGTGCCACAAAGTTTTGGATTTATAGTTAAGGATATAACATATCTATGTTTTATAATATCATTACAGCTAACACAAATAGCTATTCAATGAGTGACATTACAAAAATTCTTTAATTAAATTAAGTGAAACAATAAAATATTGAGTTAAGCTTTTTGAGACAGCTACAAGGAACAAGACTTCACACTGATAGACAATTAAACTTTTTCTCTCATGTAATATTTTTTTGATGAATAAAATCAATGGGAATGTGATGGGGTTCTTTAAAAAGGGTGTCAAAAGGTTTTTGCTGGGTTGGCAATGTGTGCGTGATACCCCTGGTATTGCAAATGTCCATAGGCTACAGTGTCTGCTTACCATCAGGCAAGATGTACAAGAGTTTGCCACCTTAGTGCTATAAGAAATAGTGGAATAACTTACATAGGTTTGGAGTCAGCTTTGTCTTTCACTTGTTTCACAAAACTTTTCACCTTATAAAGTTTGTCATCTGAAAAAGTTTTGCAATTTTCAACTTATTTTTATTTAAGACTTAACCCAACAGATATACAGTGAAGGCTTAACAGAGTCTTGTAAGCATCCTTTGGACAAGGAACACTGAAAATAACTTATATACTTATTTTACTATGGACTTAATGGCCTGCGTGCCTTGGTTAACTGCCCGACCCGACCCAACAGATTGAGGGTTTGAACCTCAGGTTGCCATGTGTTATAGCTGGCATGTTCCTCATTGTCCCTGGATAGTGGCAACAACCTGCCACACTGGGCCTAAACATAAAAATTAAAAATGCAGTGTGTAAACCCTCTGCCTTCCCCTCTCGAAGGATTAATTATGGTGTGAGTTTATGTGCATTCATTTAATAATAATTGTCTTACCATTTGATTTTAACTGTTCATCTCTGTAGACTGCCATGGTCCGTATATAAGGAGACATAGCCTCACTGAGATAGAAGGCACATGAAGCTTCATCACCAGAAGCTAACATTTCTTCAGCTAGCAGCTTTCTGCCACCTAAAAAGGTATAAAATGGGTTGATGTGTAGGACTCATAATAATTGTTTGGTAACATTTGCTAGATGCATAGAAAAAGCTTTGTTTCTACTCATGTTGTGAGTTCAAGGTTTTATAATACAGCATTCATCGATCATAATTTTTAGCTAACATAATTAAGTAACAATTTGATAGACATTTAGCAAACAAAAAACATAAAATTACTTGTTTTAGCTCCTGTTATGTTTATAACTTAGTCTAAGTTTTATTATAAGACTTGAGTTATGTAATAAATTCAAATAATATGAATATTATAATATTAATAAAATTGTATAAAGGTCAGTTATTGCTTACACTGGTAATTAGCTACGTTTGGCGTCCCTGGTATTTCTTTCACATATTGATTCAACAAATTAGTAAATACAGGTTTAGATAAGTTCATTTCGTTGGTAAATACATCGAAGTACTCCATTTTTCACTATATTTTGGTCAAACAAACAAAATATTTGGTAAATATTTTCAAACGAGTTTTGACAGATGCGAACGTTAACTTGCGTTTTGTTTGCGGATTAAAATTACGTTACGTTTCGTTTCATTTCAAGCACACTTGAAAAGATAAGTTTAAAATGGAATTTCCAAAGATTTTATAAATCAATTACATATAAATACATATTAAAAAAATATGCAGGTCTGCAAATTCCTCACATATTACCTTTTAAAATTGTAAAAATAACCAAAACTTGCAACAGTCGGGTTACAAATTAATTGAATCTATTTAATTTGTAATTAATGTTGATGTCTTACTACATACACACATACTTAACATAAACTCAAGCCGTATATTCTCTAGAGAGGTGCGCATGTTTTAAGTTGAGACGCACCCAGTGTGATAAGTTACGAATCTATCGCCACTATGCGGGCACAGCGAGGAACATGGAACCAATCACTTGCAACCCGAGATTCGAACCCTCAACCTCAGGTCAGGTCGGTTAACTAACGCACGTAATAAAATGAGCTACCACGTCCTCCACACACGTACATCCATCGAAAAATATTTTACCTTAAGTAGGTGCATACTTAACTAAAATGTTGATCATCTAATGCCTTGGACGCTTCTTTGGTGAATCGTCACATCATCATAAATAAAGCCTTCCTAGTGGAAATGGAAACCAAGGTTTTGCACAGTTGGCACATACAAACCCCGTCGTAGAGCAACGGAGACCGCGAGTAGGAATAGGGAGGTGTAGAATAGCTTTTGCCTGAAAGGACGGCTTAAAGGTCAAACTCTATAGGAAGGGTCACGGAAGAACGCTTCGGTTATCCCGTGGCCTCATTTCTTGCACAGGGCTAATCCGTATTTGTGGGTTGGCCTTACTTTTCTCCTTTCTGTCTTCGTTGATCGGGAGCCCCAACCCCACCTGCGGGAAGCAAATTCCACTTCTTCAAAAAAGTGATACAAATTATAAAAGAAGAACATAATATACGTAACGTGACACACAAAAAATAAATTCCTACTTCTCATCGGAACAACAGATTACGTTATTACATTTTTTTCTCATTCATTAGCTTTACAATTGAACTTGCATATTCAATTAGTCTAACTACTTACAAGTATTGTTAATGCCAGTGTTGTGAAATAAATTATTTACATACCTTAGTTATATTAATAATGAGAAAGCGCTATACATAACGATATTGTTCAATGAATAATAATATACATTGATTACTTAATACCTATAGATACCTACTTAAGTATCGGAACACATTAAACTTGATTATAAATTAATTATGTACATTCTTAGTTAGTTTTATATAACGCTATCTATAGAAACACGTAAGACCAACCTACCTATTGCCTTTTAATAAACACTTGTTTGGCGTTATATTTGCCCACTTCAGATTCTTTAAAATACCTACTATCTGATTTTAGAAAATAATGGAACCTAATAGGATAATTAACTAGACATAGGTAGCATAAGAAAAAGCATATTTTTCTACGGCCCGGCTGATCGCAACACCATAGGTATAACGCGCACGTTATCTGCAAACCAACCTCCAAAAGGAAATCAAGCGAGATTGAGTATCTCAGAACTGATGTGTACTGATGTATCTTTAATATGTCGTCGTTTTCTATACTATATATATATATACTATATTATATTCAATTAACAGTTGAATTTTAACCGAGCGAATCAATTTTTCGCTGGCCTGTAGCTTGGTACACTATTTGTAATTACGAATGAAACAAGGATTCGTTTAAAAAACTTTATTTTTAAATATTATAAACATAAACAAATGTGCAAAATTGCTACTATCCAACTTGCATCATTCAATAACCCGACATGAAGCGGAAAGCCAACGTTTTATGGTAAATAAAAAATAAAAAACACTGTTAGAAGGATAACCAAAGTAGTTAGGTAGTTAATCTTAACAATTGACTAAGGAAATTAAAAATTTATACCTACATAATTATACAGTGGCACTGAAATAAACTCACTATTTTAGAACTTTTATTTAACCGTACGTAGTTACGTAAAGTATATTTCGTTTTCATTGTGCAGTATACATAAATAAGGCACGATTTGTTAAAATATTTATGTTTTCCATTCACCTATTAAAAACTTCGCCATCGAAATAGTGACGTCCATTTTACGTTCAAAATAATATTAGTTACAATAACTGGTATTCGAAAATCAAAATTTTGAATTTGAACTTTTATATCTTCGTTTATAGAATTTCGACAGCGATGTTTAAGCTAACAATTGAAAATTTAAATAAATTTAAAACTTAAAGCTTAACATAGTTGTTGATCGGGTAATTTTATATGATCTTAGATTAATCATTTCATTATGACGTCGGTACGTACACTATCAAAATGCATCGGGTTAACTTAAAAACTACATTTCGACATAATCTTGGAAGGGAAATACTGATATTAATACGCAAAAGAAGATTTAATACAAGCTGCGTTCTAATACATACGAGCTTTAATACTTGAGAAAATAAACTGTGCGTAAAGAAAACATTGAATTAGAATATGAAGAAAATAAATAACGCGCATAGATATTTTTTTCTTACAACAGTAATTACAAAAAGTATAAAAAGCCTTTCTAAAAAATGTAAATAGTAAATGATTTTATAATGCTGATACATCTAAGTTGATTTCTAATTTTGTAAACAATAGAAAATTCATAAATTTAGAAAAAAAAAACTTATGAACAACAATAAAGGCGTTGTCACTCGATATGACATGAAGGCACAAACAATTCAGAAGAGTCAGTTATTATTGAAACTCTTACATTCTCACATAAATTAGTTTTGCAACTATCTACATACATTAAATCTGTGTGTTACTACAAAATTTTCAAACACGTTTATAGTTTTTCCAAGCACCACCTCAAATCTTTCAAAAAACATATTTACCCTATACCTTTTATTATATTCGTTACATATTTAACGAGTTATTAATATTTATAACTACACTAAAACTAGGAGGTTAAACAACAGAAAAGCTCTAACTGATAAACTATTATTGCCAAATTCGATATGTTAATTTTTAAAAAGTGTTTCGTGATCAATAAATAGTTAAATAACTACTTTTCGCTAATAATATATTCTACATCGAAATGTTATTCGATAACGCATTTCGTCAATGCAGATTGCTAAACGATAATAAATTTTATCTTATTTACATTTTAAAACAGTAAATATGAGAAAAAGACCTTGAAATATCTATCACATTGTAACTCGTAGTTCGGATTTCATGGGCAATAGCCGACGTAAAATAAATAAAATACACACAAAATACTGTCTGTCCATTCCAGATGAAGGAATTAAGTAGCTGTATCATTATGCGAATTACTGTTGCATTTATTCCAATGTACGCTGCTGTCTTCGCTTAAATGAGCAAATAGCGTAGGCGTAGACACTAGCCAATGCGCGACCTCACTCGGCTAATTTATTCTATCTCGGACAAATGCACCGCTATCGTACTCCTTAGGCAAACAAAACCAAAGTAAACATTATTCAACAAGATGCGGTTTAAATCTCTTTCAAACTTAAACAACTACGTAAAAATGATCACATATAAGATAAAAAGTACCGAAACTATAATGTGGCACTCAGATAAATGGAAGTAACGCGATTATCCTGAGCGTCATCAAGACATGTTGATCCCAACCCGTTTGCTGGCCGGCGTCACGTCGAGGGTCCTCTCGTTCAGTTTATCCTCTTCCCTGAAGTGGATCCTCGTGATCACTATGTCTCCTGTGCTGAGAGTCTGTGACCCAATCTCCGCCATCTTAACTTCATTGAGATCAATTCGTTTTTCATCAGATGTATGGCATTTGCAGCAGCAGTTATTACCCGTGTCTCCCAGGTTCAATATCTGATTCAGATTCGACCAATCCTTGTTTTTGAGCAATGGCAGTGTTTCTTCCATAGTTTGAGAAAATTTCTCTTCTAATTCTCCACTGAGCGGCGCTACTGCTGATAAAATGGCTTCAAGGCGATTTATTTTCTCGACCTTGTCCATTTTGTTGTTTGATAAGATTTCATCCATCATTTGCATTGATTCCGTTAGACTCGGCGGTTGTGTTGAATGTGGTGATGAAATCGAGTCTGGATTAGATTCTAAGCTCGCCATCTCATTGTCTCTTTCATCATCATCAGAATCAGAATCTTTGTCTTGTCCCATGGCTTCTAGTTTTTCTAGTTTCTTAGATATCTTGTGACAACCTTTTAATTTCTCCTTTTCTTCTTCAGTTAATTCCAGATATCTCAATAACCTGATCTCTCTGTTGCTCAACACAATGTTTTTCGTGGACTCGGCCAGTTTCTGCTTTAGCTCCCCAACCTCAGTGTTGATTTTCCTCTGTCTTTTGCGTACTTTGACTTCTGTTGGTTGAATGTGCATCAGAACCTGTTCATTGCTAAGTTCTTCAAAGAGAGTCTGATTGTCTGGTCTGATGTTGACAGACATGTATGCATAGATAGCTGGGTTAACAAGAGAAAGCACATCTGAAGCTGCATAGATTATCATGTCCTTTGTAAGTGGCCTCCTGGACCAGTATCGTTGGTCCCTTCTGTATACATTCTTTAATTGTTCTTTCATGGGATTCATAGGGGCATTGTACAACTCACATAATGCATTAAGACTAAGATTCTTCACTTTATACACAGGGACTCCTTGCTGTTGAAGTTGTAGGACCGCATGAGCAGCTTGTGTATCAAAGACATTCCTTAATATAATTTCAAATTGATTGTGCAGATTAACAGAATCATTTCTACAGTCATGAATGATTTTAATTACATTTTCACTCTCCAAAAGGTCTTTAAGTTTTCCTTCAGTTATCATGCCTGGGCAAGCCATGATGTCTAAGATGAAGACTTCACCGTTCATTGTGGCGATTTGACACAGGGTCAACACACCTTTCAAACCCAGGTTGATGCCTTCACAATCAAAGGAGATTATACTTTTTGTTTGGTGCTTAGGGCTCATAATGCTATCAATTAAAGAGGCACACTCTCTTACACTTGCGATTACTGTGGTAACTTGAAGAACTTTTTGCCTCCAAGCCTCTCCCATAACATTGTTGCGAAGACTTGGCATACCGTTTGTTTCTTCAGGACGGGTATTTAAATGGTTATTAATTCTATCCCTTACCATGTTTTCTGCCAAATTTTTAATAACAATGGAATTAATTCTTTGTTTTAATGTTTGGTTTGCAATATTGGCCTGGGGCCCTCTTGGAGATTCTATAGGACTGAGTATTCTGTTTGCCGGACTTTGTTTGCCATCTGATGGAGTAGGGCTGGCCACCGGAGGTGGTGCAGGGGACATTGGCTTCTCCTCATGCTTTGGAGAATCAGTCTTGGGTTTGGTTTTTCCATTTAAATACATAACAGGTATTTTTGGCTTACTAATCAACGTAACTAAGTTTGACTGTACATGGAAACTATCGGAGAATAGTTTAAGGAAAGCACTCAAGTCAGCTGGGGACTTGAACATCTGGTACCAGTACTCCTGAGGAAACCGGGAGACAATGAGATGGAACAGCTGATCTACCATCACTGGGCCCTTAGCCTCGATGCATTGTGCAACATAATCTAACAACTGCTGGGCTGTATCTGTGTTTATATTAGCTACAGGTAAATTATGGAACTGCTCAGAGTTTCCATGTGGGTTACCTCGTATGTGGCTCTCGCTGACTAGAACGACGTTGTCGTCGATTATCTGGAAGGTTTCTGGATGCTTCAGCAGGAAGTCCTTGAACTCCTTTATCCTCTGGCCGGAGATGTGACGCACCTGGGGGGAGGCCTGGCTGCGGTGGCCCAGCAGGCTCTTAATAGGTACCTCAGTACCTTCTCCATACTGTATCATCTTACTCGCAAAGTACTCCTTCGCCTCCTCGATGTAGTCGTTGTTCGAAGAGGCGCAGGTCCCGCCCAAGTGCTTCTGGAACGTGTTGATATCAACATAATCCCCGTCTATGTTGAACAACGCCGGGTACTGGCCGAGAAACTTCTTCAGGCCTGACTGTGACCCGCCAGCTATCTGCCGCATCTCCTTCGTAAACCCTTTGGCACCGAACTGGCAGGAAAGATCGTGCAACGTCCGCGGCTCGCCTTTGTCGAGCAGGCGCTCAACGAAAAACAACAGAGTGAGATTCCTAGCGAGCTCATATTCCATTGATTCCATTTCCCTGCAGTTGGTGCCAAGATTTCTTATACTAAATTTTTCTACGTATATGTGTCACCCACAACACCATGAAATTTTTCTTTTTTTTAGCACAGGTAGATCAAAAACCAACCAAAGAGAAAGTAGATACAAGTGACTGACTTTTTAAAAATCTTTTGTTGCTGACCATGGAGACAGAAGCATTCAGTCGAAATACAGTTAATTATCTTGAGTTAAATTAATGTATTTCAATATTTTTAGCTAAATTACATGTATCACTTGGCTTCAAAAATAACAAAGACAATAGGTATTAATTAGATTAAAGTTCCCTAACCTATTAATTCATATAGTCTGAAGAGTTAGATGTTTAATAATTTTTCAAAACGAACTAAACGAATCCGTCAATCAATTCTAAAAACGTCATCTAAAACTGTCAAACAAATTATCCATTGTAATCTGTTTCTGTTTTCAAGCTTTTTCCTGAAAACTGGTTAATTAAAGTAGATTTGTTAACACCATAAGTACTTAGTAGTTTCTAATATAATACATCGATTTCGAAGCATTGTTCCATAACTTTTATTTTCAGAGGTTTCAAGAGATCTAAAAATGGTTGGTACTTCATAACTTTACTCCCCCTAATTTTATTGAGTAAACAGTGTTTTATTGGATAAATCAAGCTGGTTTTTTAACCCTTACTTCAGAACTATAGTTCTAAATTCGGAGCGGTCATAGAGTTCCGGTTTCATTAACTTTGCTGCTTTTTATAGTTGGTGTTAGTCCTAGGAGATCTGCACATTCCTCACCGTTGCAGCAGTCTGCCGCCAAAGTTCAAGAAGCTGCTGCTCCCAGGCAGGATCCAGCATATACTGTGCACTGGGAACCTCTGCACCAAGGAGTCTTATGACTATCTGAAGACGTTAGCTAGTGATGTCCATGTTGTTAGAGGCGACTTTGATGAGGTACAGTATTAGTATGAAGGACTATTAACTTAAATTGTCATAGTACTCATTAAAACAAAAATGGTTTTTGTTCAGATAAATTGATGACAACAATGGGGTTTAAACTACAGAGATAAGAATACTAATTCAAAACCAGAAAGTGAAGCAATGCTAACACGTGTCTTGAAAATAAAGCAAAATGAAATAATAATTAAACATTTATCTGCATTTTGTTACATTTTTTTTTTGTAAAAGTGAAAACAATCATAAACCCACATAACTCTTATCCAAATCTTTACAGAACACAACATACCCTGAACAGAAAGTGATAACCGTCGGTCAGTTCCGCATTGGTCTCATCCATGGCCATCAGGTGGTGCCGTGGGGTGATGAGGAGTCCCTGGCCCTGGTCCAGAGACAGCTGGACGTAGACATCCTCATATCCGGGCATACACACAAGTTTGAAGCTTATGAGCATGAGAACAAGTTCTATATCAACCCTGGATCAGCAACCGGTGCTTACTGTCCACTGTTCAGGTAATTTTATACATAAATTGAGAGGCATCCAGAACAAGCTGTTTAATAAGTAACTGTTTTAAATCAAAATGCAAAAGCTAGTTCATATAGGGTAATGGATAGTAAGTAATTATTCTAAAAAATGCCTTTTGATTGATTGATTTTTGGATACATATCCACCATTCTATCTTTTGTATTATTTGCATCTGCCAGTTTTTTTTTTCAAAATATGTAAAAGTATTTTATTTAAAAAGACATTAAAAAGTGATTTTAAATTGTGAAAAATTCTTTTAAATTTTGCTCTGTTTTGGAATGTTTGTCTATATGGAACAAACTAGCAAGAAACCTTTGTAGTTGCTTTTTAAAATGTCTTGCATTGTAATTGTTTCTATTTCAAACATTATTTTCTCTCATTTCAGGAATCCCACTCCATCATTTGTGTTAATGGACATCCAGAGTTCAACGGTGGTGACATACGTCTACAAACTACTTGGTGATGAGGTGAAGGTTGAAAGGATTGAGTACAAGAAAGCATAAACTTGAAATATAAAATAATAACTATATTCTAGGCATATGGATTCTTACAAATACTGTAGGTTATTTGGTTGCTTGCTTGGATAAGTAAAAAAAAAACTTGTAATTTGTACAGTCATGGTCCGATCGTATATTGGGACCGATCGAGATCTGCCTGGGTAAATAGTGATCTGCCGCCACGTTATAGAATGGTCGATTATTTCATGATATGCCCAATCTAAAGGTGGGCAAAGCAATGCGAGTTTCTGTTTGTCGTTTTTTGCTACAAATCACTTAGCCATATCTTGATATGGCTGGTCGCATCGTTATTTAGTTAGGACGTTCATTTTTGATTGATTGGTAGCAAAGAGTGTGCCTTTTTATTTAAGTAAAAATTGGCTAGGTTAGGTTTTGTGGCCAGAATCAACATAATATTATTATTGTCTGATTTTTGTAAGTGGAATTGACACGCTTGTTACATTTAAATTAAAACTAGATATTAACTTATTTTCTGTCCTGTGTCACTCACAGTATTGCAAATTAATCACTTTATTTGTAACACCCCAAAGAATCGATATGCCTAAGCATGACCGGGCAGATAAATACGAACGAAAAAGCCGTTATAACGAGAAATGGCGGCGTATCGCGATGTGACTAGGCAGATCTCGATCGGCCTACGACATATACCATACATAACTTTTAACCTATTTAATAAAAAAGATCATCTTAAAAACGTGCATCCATGTTTATAGGCAGTAGTTTTAGACATATATATATGTATTGCATGTTCGTTTATTTTATATCAATCAGATTAAATTCCTGAATACATGATCAAATGTATACAGGAATAAATATTCGTTAACAATATTGTTGCATGAAATGTATGTGAGTAATGTAAATCATAGTTATGTAATAAAAATACTTTTTTGGTTATTTATGTCAACCCAGGAAATCTCATTAATTAAAGTAAATTTTATTTTTCAAAAAGTGTTTGCTAAAACAATAGTTTTTCAAATCACACTGTAGATGGCATTGTAAATAAATAAATTTAAATTATAAAACTTCTTCTGATTCTTTCTGTGTATATATAAGGAAATAGAGAGGTTTGTTTAAAAATCAAATTAATGTACCTAGATTTCAATTATTTTAAATTAAAAAAAACCCTTCACTCAGCATAGTTACTAAACAGCATTTTTAACCTATTTTATTTAAGCATGTTTTGTATCATTCCTCATTTTTGTATATTGTGTATAAATAAATATGTATAATAATCTACAATCGTGTTTAATTTGTCAGATTTTTTAACTTTAGTTTTAAAAATAGGGAGTTTTTTTTCTTTTTTTGGCAATTACTTTGAGTTATTTGAAGGTGTGAAGTAAATTTATTTCAAGTTTTGGTGAGGAATGAAATTAAGATGAGATAAATAATGAATAGATGAAGATGATAAATGATTTTATGATTGGCCTGCAGGAACATACTTTTAGAGTGGAATTCAATCATTTTTGGGCGCATGCGGCTCCGGACCTCACGTTGAGGACCTCTTTGCTAGTATAATTAGGAGGTTTTATGTCTGAGATTTATTGCTAACATAATAATAACCACGACACACACATTTACCCAGTCCTGCAGAAAGTATCATAAGAACAGGAACTAAGCAACGATGGTATAAACTACATAGATAAGAATACTACATCCAAGTCCGGTAAGCGAAACAATGCATCTAGAAAATTACACAAAGATCCACACCCACCGGGATTCAAAACCAGAACCTCCAGCGTTGCAGTCGGTTGTCACCAATGCGCCACAGAGATCGTCAAATAGTAAATATTTCGTGTAAATTACTTTTAATGAGAAATTTAATTTTAGTAATTAGTACTCATATACTTTCGCATTTATTGAGGTGTTTTTTTTTCATTATTTTCCTCATACGTAATACTAGTTACAATACAAACAACAAGGTCAGCGTACTGAAGGCCAAACATATTTACAAACAAAACCGTATTACATGACTACTTGAAGCTTAACCTCTATAACAACCTACTTGGTGGCTTACTTCGTCCTTGTTTACTCTAGGCCATCAGATGATAATTCATTTCAAACGAAAGAAATGGCACAATCTCTTGCTCTACAAACCAAAATCGTTTACCAAAGGTGGTACTCGGCGAAAACAATTCCTGGCTAGAGATGACGAAAAGAACAGCCAAATCGTTATATTTCACTTTCTTCAAACTTGTACAGCACTACAGATATTCACTAGTTAATACACTAGCATTCTACACATTTCATCCTGCTGAAATACAAGGAAAGGTAATAAAATAAGGTTTTTTTATTGACGCTTCCCTGGTGATGTTAAAAGCGTTTTTTTCTAACTTGAAAAAGGATTTTAGCGAACTTTATAAGTTTTCCGTGCACTGCCTAACCGTTCCCTATCTTTGAGCCATCTCAGTATTCAATTAGATAATAAGTACATCCAAGGGCATCTCCAGCCTTTGGCCTTCCAAATGTCAACGGATTATGGATGGTTGAAATATTTGTAGTTCCAGTCTTTTTTAAGTATGCTACAATGTAATGTCCAAGTACAAGGTATGAAACTCCATAAACAGATGACTATACCATTTTTAATCTCGAGAGGGGCAGCTGCCCCCTCTACCCCTCTTGGCGATGCCTATGGAGACTATTGGAATGAGTTCCTACAGCAAAATACGGCAAGAAAGTAATTGGATTCAACATTGCTTTACGCTTAATGCCCATGAGTACGTTTTTACATTTTAACATCGATTACTGTATTGTTCTTGTGTTTTTGCTCAATTATTAACAATACACAGAAGTAAAGAAAAAAAACAGATCAGAATTGATAAAAAGGCGCGTGAGGAACTTCGTTTCTAATGGTGGTCCACTGGCCGCATTCAACTTTATGGGCAACTTAAAACATAATAATGAACCCTTATAAATTAATCTTACAGGATAACCGATCAATCTACTCGTAACAAACAAATGGTTCAAAAATGTGAGCTATGTAAGTAAGTAAAACCAGTAAAATTAAAACAAATTGGTTTAAAAATTTTAAGTTAAGACTTTAAGTAGTTGAAAATTAACTGGACAAGTAATACCGTAGGAGATGCCGACGTGATTTAGTCCATGTGTCTCTTGTTGTACATATTAAAAGATAAATAAGTAATTTAGGGCAGGTAGGATGTAATTATTAATTGTGTTTATTGTTTACGATAAGCAGCACGTTGTTAGCTTAATAAGTTCAAAACGTGGAAAATCTTGCCCGAATAGGATATAATATTAGATAAAGTAATGAAAATAATAAATAAAGCTTAGGTAATTAGATAAATATCAAATACATCTACCGACTTATATAATCATCAAAAGACACTATCGATGATTTTACAACAATCAGATCTGTAAAGAGAATGAATTGAATATACTTTTTTTTTTTTTAAAGGTATTTATTATGCAGTTTCCGGCGAAAAGCCCCGTTTCAATCCCCGACAAAGCATCTGAGTTCTTTAAGCTTTTAGCTTTTACTAAGTTAAAACCCAAAGTGAGGTCAAGCTCCTCAAACGCGTTTCCAAAAAAAATCGTCTGTTCATAAATTGACGATTTTTTTTTACGAAAATGATAATGGTGATGACATAGACACTCCTAATTTCATTCCTGATTCCTGCCTGGATGGGCCACTGACTGTATGGTCAAGTTCTACCAACTGACTAAGATCATTGACTTGTGCATTATGTAAACATTTTCATGGCTAAGTTCTAAGCAAAAACGTGGCTTACATCACGATAAGGTTGTTTAAGTGGATTTATATTGAACGATTGTTTTATTCAGTATATTTTTTACGTACCAACCTTATAGTTTCAAGGTGACTTGATTTGTCAAAAGAGGCAGTATTTTCCATTCCTTATGGAGAGTACCTTTTAAATTCCTTTTCCTTCTAAAATTATAAGGAAAATGTATAAATAGCCTAATTTAAATAGCAAATCTTCGATACTGTAATTACAATAATCAATCATTAATTAAAATCTCATTACATCGTAATAATTATGTAAGAACTTAATTTAAAAGGCAATTTAGTTGATTTTCCATTAAAGCCACAAATATCACGTGCGCAGGATTATAAGGAAAATTCTATTAGATTTATATTCCCAAAAAAAGTTTAATAATCTGAAAGAGATTTATCAATTTGTTCCAATTTGTTGAACATGCTGTCTACGTGAGCTTTAAAACGTGGCGTCTATTAAAGCCACAAATATTTGAAGGGACCTATTTTGTATGTTAATTATGATCGTAAACAAAGTGTCATAAACAAGCAATATCGCTAAACGGGTAACATGACCTACCTGCCTAATGATTCTAAGCAGAAAGTATGATGTTAAGGTTGAGATTTGTATAAAGTTGCCGGTCAGACAAAAACAGAAGCACATGCTGGCTGCCGGTTGAAAACAAAGTTGCCTCTGCCCCCACTCGAATCCACAGCAATAAAACTAAACGAACATTCGAATTTCAAACCAGTCGGCGCGCATTCTGGCCGTTAAGCGTCAGTGCGTACGATTTAAAAAGTTGTCATTCCGCTTTTACTTTTTAGTCACAAGTGAAGTTCGGAAACGTGGCGTGCTTTGTTCATGTGATAATTTTGTGCAATAAATAAACTGAAAAAATGGCGATCTCGATGGTGAGATTTGGTTTAAGAGCAGCAGTGTTGAACATTGAAAGGAGCGCTGCAATTATATCTAGTACCAGTGTCCAAAATCAATTTAAGGTATGTTGACCTTAAGTGGATATTAACTTGGTTAAGTTGCCAACTTGGAGCTATACGATTTTAGCTTTATTCCTCTGCTAATACCAACTTAAGTAATTTATGCGTATATCGACACAAGCAATGAGCTACCTACCTTCATAATTTTGAACCCAGTTGATAAGCTGACCTGTTCGTCTATCATTTTTTATCAACAATAAAGTTGGTTATTTAATTAATCTACAAGTACAAGTTTATGAACTTATGGCCTTATATATGTATAATTATCCTTTACCTTTAAGTGCTTAGCTAGTGTTAAATCTTGTAGTTGAGTCCTGCTCGCACTTTAACAACATTTTTATAATTTTATTTGTTTTTTTACTTAAAAAACATTCACTTGTGTAATTGAACAAAAATAAGAAGAAAAGTTTGTATTTAGGCGGAATCTTCGAAAATTTATCTGATTGGCTTTAAAAAATCCAATATTTATAATGGAATTCCATTTTTCAAAAAACCGCGCACGAATCGAGGTCAGAAGCTAGATTTAAAAAAAATACCCATATGTGTGTAGTATTCGCCTTAATAGTGACAACGAAGAAAAAAAAAACATGGTTGAAGCCTCATTAGAATCAACAGCAAAAAACACGTCACTAAAAAATGTTTTTAGGGCAAATAATTTTCTTTATTCATTATCTAGGATGCGAGACATCTGTTTAAACATTTAACGAGTTCGCACATTATTATTTTGTGTTGGATTATTTAATACCTAACCGTTTAAAAAATATATATTTTGAAAGCTTAATTCAAAAGAATATTTCAAAAGGAAATTTCAGTTGACTTCAATATTTTTTCGGGCTTCTTAAAATTTTTCCTGAAAAATTCAGGCTTTATTACTGAGACATTTAAAAAAACAGTCCAGTCGTTCTCAAGGCATTTGCCTGCCAACGAATATCATATTTTGTTGAAAATAGTAAAGCAGCTTGCAGTTATGATTATGAGACACGAACACGATAAATTACGAGATTTATTGCACTTTTACAACTAGTAATTACCATGAATATAAGTCATTACAAAATTTGTGAACTAATAAAAAAAATGTATTAAAAAATCCATCATGTAGATAAATGGTGGATTTTCAGGTCTTCATGACGCTTTTTTTTGCTAACTCCATACAACCTACATAGGTACAATGAAAGCTAGGTCTTTATGTTTGAAAAAGTTTTTTATAAGTCATTACAAAAAATTGTGAAAAAAAATATTTAAAAAATCCGTCATGTAGATACATTGTGGATTTTTCAGGTCTTCGTGACGCTTTTTTTTTTGCTAACTCCAGTACTTTTGCTAAATTCAGTAAGAAAGCTAGGCCTTTATATTTGAATTTTTTTTTTTTTTTGGCTAACTTTAACAATCAAAGTAAGTATGTAGGTTAAGTAGGTACATAGTGTTAAAGTTAAATCTGTGTTAACTACGTTAGACCGAAACATATAACCTTATTACGTTTTACCTATGTCGTTTCATCAAACGCCATTTAAATTTGACTTTTTGACCAAAATATTACACCTATGGTTCCTTCCGCATAAGCCATATTTTTGTGGTTTATTTTACATTGAACTCTTTTATAAGAATTTAGTTTAATTGAAATATAATTTAATCCTGGCCAGCATCAACATCTAAATATACTGTCAACAACTTTTCTAAGTTATACAATTAATTTAAAATACAAACTTATTTAAATGCTCATAAAAGAGGAGAATTAAAACTTATAATGAAATCAGTCCCTACCTACCTAATAATAATAATGTACCTACTACATTAAACAAAGTAAATCTATAATAATAGTTGAAAACTGTTTTAATAAAATTTATTTTATACTAGCAGTTGCCCTACGGCTCTGCGCGCATTTTTTCTTTCTCTTTAGTATAAAATTATTTATTAACTCCTTACTCCCTATCATGTTTTTCATAGTTACAACAAAGTAGGTATTATACTAGGCTTTTTAATAGGCTTCCGTGGTCTTATTCAGTAAAAAAAAAACAAACCTTGATCTATGGAGTAGCGGTTCCCTTATCTATTATGTGGGTGTCACGTCACCTATCTTGTTTGACCTCAATCATCGAAAACAGTCTGCAAATTGGCTCATTACCTAAATATAAGAGAAATAATGATATTTGTATACCCGCATGATACTTTAGATAAATTTTTAATTGAAAAGTGTTCCAACAACCCTAATAATTGTCACAATGGGGGTATTACACTATGAATACCATATCGTTATATAATAGTATCCACATACCATCAATAACAAAACTTTAACCACAGTACCGCGTATCGCGTGATGATGTAGGCAGGTAAATATTAATATTAATAATATATTGTATGTAGGTAGACTTCGTAAAAATATTTTCGTTGGGTGCAGCCGTTGAAACATTGAAAGCCACTCTGTCTCCATGCCTGTTTGTCTATTCCAACTGTTACTTAAGAGATGATTTCAACGTAGTTTGTTCTTGACAAAACTGAAAACGTCAGCTAAAATATTCCAAAGATCAATTGAAACCTTCTTCAGTTCAATGAGAGAGTGTTATAAAAAAACCTATTTCTCTTAACTTATCAATAATGGTTACTTAACCTGGTTTATGATGTCATCTTTCCGACCGTCCGTTAGTTGGCCTCTACGAGACAGGAGTTAAACCAATTTGCGAATTGGTTCACGGCCTCATATTCATTCAGCGATCATTTATTTATCAGCGAATTTATTTGATTAAATGTCAGTTGGTTTTTGCATTGCTAATGTGAACACCGGCTTAAAGGTTAAACGAATCTTTTGTATTTTTTTTAAATAGAGTTGTCCCTTCTACTGTTACTATGATTATTTCATGTAATTGTAATATTACTAGCTTTTGCCAGCAACTTGCAAATACATAAATATAAACATGAACTCACACCGCAGTCCCTCGAGAGAGGTTGGCAGAGGTGCCTACTACACACTGCTTTTCGCATGTTTATGTTGAGTCCCAGGTTGCGAATCTGTCACCACTATCCGGGCACATTGAGAAACATGGCAGCTATAACGTACGGCAACCCGAGACTCGAACCCTCGACCTGTCGGGTCGGGTCGGTAGGTTATACAAGGCACGTAAAAAAGTTACCTACCACGTCCTCAAATAATAACATAATAGAGGTTAATAAATAATAAAATAATAGGATTATTTATTAAATTACATTTATCGTTATATTTTGGACAATTCACACAATATCTTTATTAATAATAACCTATGTGTTATTATGATGTAGAAGTTATTATTGTAAAGTTTTATTAAAATCTATTCAGTAGTTTTTGCGTGAAAGAGCAACAAACATCTGTTCATCCATACATCCTAACAAACTTTCGCGTTTATAATATTAGTAAGGATTAACAAAAAAACGTTTTATTTTCCTGAACAAATTAGGGCGCTATGAAAAAAAGATGCCTTCAGTTATTAAATAATAACAACAATTAAGTTATTAATCAATTTTGCACCAAGTAATTAGCAGTTAAATTCCGTTAAAATCTGTTTTAAATATTTGATTTCGAATCACAACATTACTTAGCCAAATACCTAATTGTTTTTTTTTTTAATTGTTAAAAAAAAAAAAACAATAGTTGAGATGGAAAATCTCTCAATATTTTTATTCTCAAAACAATGGTGATAATAAGGAATAAATGCAAATTAAATATTAATGTACTAAATTAACTTTTACATAATCAAATCCGTATCGTTTTCATATTTTTGGTAACTACATTACAGCCGATAAATTGGAATATTTAGATAAGTAATCTTAAAGGTTAAAAGTCAAATTATCGGTCACTATTCGATAAACTAGCCTAGGCGTTCGTAGGTTCGTTTCCCGGCTCGGGTAATGGATGTGTTCTAGTGTTACCAGACGTACCTCAACCACTGCTGTCCCTGACAATGGCGTAACTAGCGGCGAAATGCCAGGAGCTCCGAGCCTGAAGAGCCTCCGACGCGAGCAGTATAAGGGCCCTTTTGGAATAGAGAACTAAAAAAAGGTCGCCAACCTAAACCTAATTAAAAAGTCAATAAAAGCCCATGGGCTTATTATGGTATATTTTACTATGAATGGAAATGAAATACATCACCTGATGGAAAGTGATACCGCCGCCTCCACGACGATGCCCTTGATGTCTGTAATGCCAATATTTGGACCTCATAAGTCAATAGAAATATAGGCATCCTCTATTCTACGTCCTTCGACCATTATGGTCACTTACCATGATCAAATTCTTATCATACAAAAAATAACTACCTTCACGATCAACACTTTATAAAACAAAACAAAAGTAACGATTCACGAAACTATCGAACCTTCAATAGTTCTTTGAACTCCTCCACTATTATTATGTCATTGTCAATTTATATAATTCCCCTGTCACCGAAACTTTTGTAGCCATCCTAGAATGACAATACGGACGGATGTCGCGTCAATCATTATTTAGGTACTCTGACAGCGATAGTTTAAAAAAATGCAGACAATTCGATCAATGCTAAAAGTGTAATGAAAATATCTATAATATATGAGATGGTAAACTGAAAATAAATATATACTTTAAATTAGGTAGAAAGCGGAGAAACAATTAATGGATGTTGTGAAAATTGATTTTTGAGCAGCGGCGTAAAAATATGCTGATAAATAGTAGGTAAAGTAAGTTTTTAACAGACGAAAAAAAAAAGCTTTATATTTTTGTTTTGCAGTATACAAATATTTTAACTTCTTAAATTAGATACATAGATATAGAATATACTCACGGAGAACGCGGTAGCTCAGTTTGTTACGTGCCTTGGTTAACCGACCGACCCGATAGGTCCAGAGTTCGGATCTCGGGTTACCGTACATTGTAGCTGCAATGATCCTCTGTCCCCGGATAGTGGCGACAGACGCAACCTGCCACACTGAGACTCAACATAAAAATGCGAAATGCGGTTTTTAACACCTCTGCCTACCACCATCAAGGGATTAATTACAGCATGAGTTTCTGTTTATGTATTATACAATGAACATTAATTTTAAATACTCATAGCTAGTTTTACCATCATAAATAAATTCATGAGTTTTTCATTCCGTATTCTCAGACGATCGAAAGTTGTCATCAGTAATCTGCAGCTTTTACTTATACTAAATGTGCATATTTGAAAACTTGTTTATAAATAAACCGGTTGTGTGTGTGTGCGGGAGAACGAGATGCAATGAAACGCATTCAAGCTACGCTATTTGACAAAAAAATGTACCAGTTGAGGCATTTTAGCCATTGTATCTCAATGATTTCAACTTACAGGCGATTATGAAAAATTGTTTTGTACCATCATACAAAATTTATATTGAACAAACATAACAGAAGGCTCTCTTATTTATTATTAAATATATTTTATACTAGAGGGCCGCCGGCTTCGCTCGGGTAGAGATAGGTATATTTTTTTTTAGAAAATATTCCATCGTCCATGTTCATTAGGGATGATTTAGGATTCTAATGGCGAAAGGATTTTTAAAAACGCCATTAGCCTATTCAATGCAAAAAACAATCAAATCTATCCTCTTTATTGTATATAATAATGTAAGTGTAGATTATTTGTTATTAAAGCGACAATAGAAATGAGTAGGTACCCACTTTGTGGAAATTTCAACTTTATGGTTTATAAGATAAAACCCGCTGAGATGGACGGACAGACATACGAACAGGCTTAGTAAAAGGGTCCCGTTGGCATCCTTTAAAGCACGGAACCCTAAAATTTAGAATCGGATAAACTTTTTGTGTTAATATTTGTAATTATAAATTGTTTACTTTAGTTTTACTTTTACTTTAAAGTTACCTTTTTAACACAAATATTTTACGTGCGTACTTACTTTTCAGACTTCATGGAACCCATAAAAAGACCATAAAACTAACCTAACACAAGAAACTTCGCTATTTCAAGTCTTCTATTTATAGCCTTTTGTTTCTAAGCGCTCTAATACAAAATATAAATCTAAACTGACCTTTATGTCTATTAACGTAAGAATTTAAACATTCAAATGCATTGCGCCTACGCCTATGCAATGGGGACAATGCACTTCTTATCGACATACAGTAATGCAATGATGCGTGAAAGTTCCTTAACTTTATATAAATAAGCACTAAAATTAAATAAAAAATATAAAACTTTGTATGGAACATTATCAAGTTGTTTGCATGCAGATTAATTCTCTTTGTGACTTGATAAGTATTATTGTTGGTTCGGTTAGTATTTATGCCGATCCGCCGCCATGAGTTCGTCTCATGAATATATCAACTTAAGTTTGCATTCAGTTATTGCACCCATTTGTGTTTAAAAAAATATATAGCCTCACAGTGAGCACTGAAAAACTATTCTATTATAGTTTCCTAGGTGAATCTTATGTTCTTCCTAAACTCAAATAAAAATACCTTTAAATGACGACCTCTGTGGCGCAGTGGTGTAAACCGACTGCTACGCTAGAGATTCTGGGTTCGAATCCAGTGAATCGCAGTGTTTCGCTTACCGGTCTTGGATGTTATATTCATATCTATGTAGTTTATACCATATTGTTGCTTAGCACCTGCGACACAAGGTTCTTCAATCTTACTGTGGGGCTCAGTCAATGTGTGTGTCGTAAAAAAAATGTCATAGTATGCATTACCCACCCTACATAATATGGTTATAGAATGGAGGTCCATGAAGTGTCTATCCTTACATAAAAGTAAATTTTCCTAGAGCCCATAGACTGAAAGCTAGAAAACCACAAACATTTTTTTGTCACCGGTAGGCAAGTCCGGCACTTACTTAAAACCAAGGTTGTTGAGGCTCAGAAAAAATGTTTACATATTGTTTTGGCAAGACAAGATTAAGATAGCGAAGTTCCGATAATCTCAATAATATTGTTGATGTACTAAAATGCAACTTGCTACCTCGATTTGTATGAAAATGACTTCTTTATAAATAATTATGACAAAATTTATAGCTCCTAGATTACACTTTCTTTTGTGCCCAAATTTTTAACCATAAAATTATGTTCAGCGATTGAGTATCTACGTTTTTGTTACTTGATCACAATTTTATTTACTGAAGATATACTAATTATTTATTTTCTTTTAATTCCAGTCGATTCACACGAAAGCAATCTGCAATGGCAGCGTGTGCTATCTTATAGATGGCGTTAGGGACACTGACGCCGAGCGCGCCTCTAGCGGCGTTCGTAGGAACTACAGTAAACAACATGGCCGCCCCGAGGAGAACAGGAGGAAACGAAACGAAAGCGACAGCTCATCGGATTCTGACACTGAATGCAAGGGATTCGATAGGGTGAGGAATTAGAAATGTTTAAATCCCATAAAAACCCTGAAAGTACCCTACCCCTAGGTTTTTCTCTAGGGATAAATGAAAACTGCATGAAAATCGGTCCATCCGTTTTTGAATTGCGGCCATATATAAACGACAAACGTAACTTTTGTACTAATAGCTTTCACAAAATGGTTCGCAGGCCCTTTCGCAGGATTTACCTACTTAAATATGTTCAGCATATAGAAATACCCATAGAGTTTTGCATTTCAATCCACAATACTAAAACCATGAGCAATAACGTCCTATTACTTCCTTAGGATATGTCTATCAATATGTGTAAAATTTTATCAGAATCTTTCCAGCGGTCGGTCAGCCATTTAATTTACCACACTAAAAGAAAGTGCAACAGCGTCCTTTCTCTCTGCGAAAACCATTTAAAATGTATTTAATTTGTCTACAGTTTTTCTTTAGATATAGAGCTTCTTGATCGACTTTTTGTAGAACAGATAATCGGCCGATTTTTACATCTAGACTTATGCACCAAATTTGTGACTTTTTTTGAGAAACCATTACAATAAGTAGGTAAATTTTTCACATTAAAAAATCTGCTTCAGTTTAGTTTTTCTTTTTCTGTTTTTTACAACGAACTCACATCGCTTGCTAATATTTATTTAATAAGTATATCTACTAATATTTACACATTTTAATATTCCAGTCAGACTTCTGGCGTCGCAAGATGCGTACGGTCCACAACATCTTAGACGTGGACAAAGATGGTCTGATATCATACAACGACTTCATACTGTTCGCTGACAGGTTCAAAGCACTAGAACACCTGGATGAGAAGCAGGCTCAGGAGTTCACGGATATTATAAAGGTTGGTTGATTTATATCCCTCACTGAAACTTCATTCAAGATGTGTCTATCTAAATCTACCTCTTAAACATTAATAGAAAATAAGAAAATTTGCGATCTTTTTAAAAGCGAATAATTTCATAAACCAGATTAATTTGGAATATAGAATTAATATTTTTACCTCAAATAAAGACTAAACATTTTTTTTTTCAAAAAAACAGAGTAGAGCAACTTTCGCAATTATTTCATCATTTTTTTTTGGTTTCCAGCAAACTTGGGAAGAGCAGTGGGGTGCAATAGACCCTTACAACTTCGTGACAGTAGAACAATACTTAGAAGACATGCACCATGTCCTCAACGACAAGACTCTCAAGAAGAAAGCCCATCGGTGGCTGCCGTACCTGTTTAAGGTTGATATACTTTAATTCATTAATTAAGACATAAGCTGCATCACGTTCTCTCACCATAGACACTAAGATATACTGCTTAAGTGTAAAAAATATCTTGATAACATGACATAAATATCTGACAAAAACAACATTCGCACATTAGCTGGTAGTGGTTGGATGCAGAGAGCTAGAGACCGAGTTTAGTGGCGTGCCGTGGGAAAGGCCTCTATCCAGCAGTGGAAGGAAGTAGGCTGATGATGATGATACATAAATTACAGAATCTGGGGTTTCCTGCCGGAATCTTCACCAACAAATTTTTTCCGTGGGTAATTTAAAATCATTTGACGATTCAAAGTATGTTTTCAGCTTACGGAAGTTTTTTAATCTTGGTATTTTGGTAGATATATCTATTTAAGATATCGTCACCAATTTTTTATATATATTTATTATTTATATATATTTATTGATAAAAATGCAGCCTACGCATCTACATAGAAAGTCTATTTAGGAATAATTACTAAGATTTTACTGTAAAATTTACATACAAACACATAAATTAATTCTTATTGTTACTCGACTAGGGCGAAGCAAAAAGGGGGGTTATATATAAGGTTATATTAGATTAAAGATGATACAGACCATACGATACATATGGAATATGTACATATCCAAAATGTACCTGTTTACAATATTTATAGCTAATAACGTGTTGTTTATTACAGGCAGTGGACAAGGACAAGTCTGGATTCATATCGGTGCAGGAGTTCAAGTTGTTCTACACGTGTTTGGGGCTCGACCATGAACATGCGGCCGTCGCATTCGCAACTATTGATGTCAACGGGGTGAATATACCATTACATTTTAATACTAGCTCACGTTCAGGACGTGGTAGCTCAGTTTGTTACGTGTTTTGGATAACCGACCGACCCGATGAGTTCGAGTGGGTTCGAGTCTCGGGTTGACGTAAGTTGTAGCTGCCATGTTTCTCAATGTGCCCGGATAGTGGCGACAGATTCGCAACCTGTCACACTGGGACTCAACATAAACATGCGAAAAGCGGTGTGTAGCAAGCACCTCTGCCAACCCCTCTCGAGGGACTGCGGCGTGAGCTTATGTTGTATTTTAATACTAAACTGAAAAACTTTGACGTTCATATATCTTTTAAACTATGAATGTGTTTTATCATTTTTAAACCTGTAACGTTTATCCAATAAATCATTATTTATCTATATTTTTGAAAAACAAAACATTTTTTTTTGTTTAAATATAAATAATAGCGCCATCTATCGGATCTGAAATAGTCCCGTGCTCAAGACTCGACGGCATCTTAACCGCTGGCTGTGACGCGTGTGGTTATGGGTTCGAATCCCGGTTTGGGTATATGAATGCGTTCATGCTCTGTTTGTTTCAGTAATGTTTACTGGCTATACCACAACCTTAGGTTGCTTAAATTAATATTAAAAACAATTTTATCAATGATTCAATTTTTTTTCTTTAATCAGGACGGCAAGCTATCATTAAAAGAGTTTGTGAAGCTCGGCAAGGACTTTTTCTTCACCGAAGACGAATCCAGAGTGTCAAAGATGTTCTGGGGACCGCTCATCGACGTATGATCATCATCATCATCAAAGTCGTCACCGTGATGATCACAGAAAGTCATCGCCTATCTGAAAAGACTTTATTAACCTTAATGTTAAGTTCTAAGATATTTTCTTAATGGAAGTAATTGAAGTTTATAATAAGCATAGATAGGTTTATATTATGAATTCTAAACAGTTAGAATAAGGATTATTTTTGAGAAACACCGTTCACTAACGATGCAAGAATTATCAAGATTTTATAAATCTTTGTCAAAGTGAAAATCTATTTTTTGATATTATACGACGTTTGACAATAATTGATTGAATCTCAATAAAGAATTTTTAAATAACTAAGTTTCCTTTATTTATTATCCTTTATTCATTCATACAAAAAACAAAAATGTACTACAATTCGATTGATAACAAAAAAATGCTATTTGAAATAAAAATTAAACACAATTGCAATGAAGTAAACATTCCACCTAAAATAGTTTTCTAGGAGGGTTATTTTTTAAATAAATTTAAAAGAGAATTAAAATTACATTATCTAAAAACAAATCAAACGATACTGAGTTGATCCCTCAATAGCTTTGTATCTTCTATCAGGGTGGAGATTTGGGCGGTTCTGAAATGAACAATACAGGTAATATAAAATATAAATATAAAAATAAACTCCCATCAAAATGTATAAAACAGTTTCAAAATTCTACCCCAACAACAATTAGATTCCCATATCATTAGTACCCTTTGAGTATTTTGTGTGCAAGTAATAATTAATATCAAGTTAACTGATGAAGAGATGAATTATGAAAATGATAGATGGAATGATGAATTTGCATACAGTAAAATTCTACTACTGTTACTGAAGGCTGTATTGAGTTACTTGGGAGATGACGAAAAGAGCAGCCAATTACCTCCATCGTTGTTAAATTAGTGCCTGAGTTGAGTCATTGTATACGTTTTAATGTTGCAATAATCTAAATATATACATACTGTTGCTGTAGTATTGATGATATAGTGTCGCTGTGTGATTTGCCGAGCGCAATGTCCTTCTTCTTATATTCCTCCTGCCATTTCTTTAGCTACAAACAGAAAATAGAAGCAATTGAAGAAAAAAACGGTCAGTTCATTATACAAAGTTATAATCAGCGCCATCTATGAATTAGACTCGGAATCTTTAGACGTCAAACCGCTTTTAAGTCTTGAAAAGATTAACCAAACTTAAGAAAAAGGTAGCACTCGTCGAGTTTTTATTGTATATACTTATGTTTTGCTCAAAACACATTGTTTATAATCATGAGTTTTGCCTTCGACTGCCGCGTGCGACTCCAGTTACAAATTTATATGAATCTTTGTAAAGCGCCTCTAACGGATTGATGAGGAATTAAGAAAGCTCCAACAATATCACTGCAGTAATCTACGTTACCTGACGTGTAGGTAAATTATACGAACTTATGGTAGACACACAGACCTTAAAATATATTCTAAGTACGAATTATTTCATTGATATTTTCAATAAAGTAACTCGCTATTAAAAATATAAGAAATATCATATACTCATCTAACCTCGGTACTTTTAGCGTAAGCTTGTTTCTTCAGATCCTCTATGAGTTGTTGCATTTGTTGTTTCTGATTGTTGTTCGCGTTTAATTCCCTCTCTAGTTCCCTCTCGACGCCGCTTGGTGGCGCTGATGCACGCAATGAACGTATCACGTGGGAGCATCTACAGGAAATAATGGAAAATATTATTTTATATTTGTACAGAATGAAACAGCTTTATCTGCGATACAGTGACATAAAATTGTTATTAAAATAAATTAAAGAGAAGAAAAAAAAACAAGAATGTTTGTGTATGTAATATTTATGTATTTTTTTCTTGATTTCCATTTTTATTTAGTATTCAATTATTTTTCAGTGTTTTGCTTTCGTGTAATTCGTTTTTTTTAAATTATTGTAACCGGTATAAACCGTTTTAATTAAATTAATAAATACAAATAAATGTTTTAAAAGAGGAATTCATTTTTATGTGTTTGTCTTTGTCACGGCTAAACCGCTGTACAGGTTATTCTAAAAACGAGATAAATTGAATTCCATCAAATGGATGTTCCATTTGGCCATAAATTGTAAAAAATGTACAACCTGTATTTAATATCTTCTTGATGTTTCTCCGCTATTAGAACCTTTTCTCTGAGCACGGCAGACTGTAGATTCACTTCTTCTATATCATTCTGAAACGTTACAAAAATACACACATGAAATAAGAAGCAGGGGTTTGTACATCATTAATTTTGAGACTTCTATCCGAACAAATACAAGGATTAAATACGAAAATTATTAATATTTATTCCATTCAAGTTCCACAAACAGGTATCAATCAATTTAAAAAATGTATCATTTACGTGGAGGACGTGGTAGCTCTGTTTGTTACGTGCTTTAGTTAACTGACCGATCCGACCCGACAGATCGAGGGATCGAGTCTCGTGATGCCGTGCATTGTAGTGTCATGTTCCTGATTGTGCCCGGATAGTGGCGACAGATTCTCAAACTGTCACACTGGGACTCAACATAAACATGCGAAATGCGGTGTTTGCTTACCCCTCTCGAGGGACTAATTACGGCGAGAGTTTGTGTGTGTTTATGCATATAATTTACTACAGCTACATTAATAATACCCTAATAGTGGAAACAGCCTGGTAATAAAATAACTGGTAAAAAATAAAAAAAAAATCCAGTTTTATTTAGATGACATCTGATGAAGGAGATTATAAGTTTGACTGCAACTTTTTAGGGTTCCGTAAGCGAAGGGTGAAAAACGGGACCCTATTACTAAGCTTCCGCTGTCCGTCCGTCCGTCTGTCAGCGGCCTATATCTCATGAACCATAATAGTAACAATAAAAACTCTTGTAATTTAAAGAATATGTCCATTTCTGTTGCCGCTATAAAGACAAATACTGAAATATGGAGAAATTAAAAAATAAAAGAAACGTGATTTTTAAGAGATTCGTTGCTTGCTCTTTTTTCTGTTTTTTAAATGAAATTCGTTTTACCTTGAACGATAGTAGGAAAACCGTTCACGTTCGAGCGCGACTCACTTGACCAGTTTTCGTATGTTCATTTTCTACAATATTACATAGAATACCAAATTTGACGACCTCGTTGGCGCAGTGGTGTAAACAGCCGACCTACAGCTACCCTAGAGGTTCCGGGTTCGAATCCCGGAGGGGCGGGAGTTTGTGTTATTTGCAAGATGCATTGTTTCGCTTACCGGTCTTGGATGTTGTATTCTTATTTATTTAGTATATACCATATCGTTGGTTAGCACCTGCGATACAAGTTCTTACGATGCTTAGTGCAGGGCTGAGTCAATGTGTGTATCGTGATGTGGTTATTTATTTATTTATATTTAATACATTTTTTTTTTATTCACATTTAACTCTACCTGAACTTGATGTGTTTGCGGATGGATGGAAGTTATTGATGCCTGCTTGTATATGCCTATGTAGTGACGATCAAAATATTGTTTAATAATTATTTGTTTGTTTGAATTTTTCATTGTGTCACGTTACATATGATTTGAAATTAATTAATTAATTTTTCGAATTTGTATTGAATAGCCGTTTAATTATTAATAATGAATAAAATAAATAAATAATAAAGTCACCTGTAACTGTCGATGCCACGTGTTCTGCTGTACATTAAGGTTGTTCAATGCTTTTAGTTTTCTGTTCATAGTGTCATACGCTAGTTGCAATCGACGCATGTACTGCGAGCGGAGACACAGCGTGGACTTGCTGAGCAACTGGAAAAAAAAAAAATACAGGTGGTAGATTCAAGTGCGAGATCGTCTTTTTTGGTACCACCCTCCTTTCTATTTACAACGTGAAGCAGTTTGCTTTGTATCGGTTTAGAGTAATGGAGAGATAGTGTAATTACCGGCACGAGAAGTATAACAACTTAACCACTACATCGAGGGAGTCGTCGAAACAGTAGGCAGCGGTATCACTCACCAACCGTCTGCTTGATTACCTGTGATGTGATATACAAAACTATTATGGATGGCGGCCCCTGCGTCACGGACTATGTCACGGAGAAGGTCACCTCTGGTTCGAGGACTGACCCTGCTGAATGCGTTTCTGACATCGGTACCGGAGTGCGATGTGTTTGCATGGCGATGGACGAATGTATATGTCGAGTGTAAGAGATATTGTGAGGCGATTGATGATATGCCCTCAAGCGTATGTGTTTGCAGTTAATTACAATTATAACTATAAATGTATTAGACTTAAGTATGTAGGTTTATTATCTGTTAAACCGTGATATTGTTTTTATATAATAAAAAAAAACTTACTGTACGAACGATAAATTGACTTAACTTTAATTTTAATTATTCAACGATCAGGTTTACTTTTCCCCAAAAAATCGCTAGAATTGATTTACAATCAACGACACGGCAAACCTACTAAGGCTAGAAATCTGATTAATTATAGAAAATAATAATCCATAATGACAGACACATTGACTCAGACCTGCACTGATATTGAAGGAACTTTTGACGCAGGAACCAAGCAACGATACGGTATAAACGATATATAGATAAGAAAACTGCATCCAAGACCTTTCAGTTGACTACGCGGAATTGGTCTAACACAGACGAATTAAAAAAATTCTGTGTACATATATAATAAAATTGTTACCTCTAAGCTTTCCTGTGTGTTGGGACAGTTTTCTTTGCTGATGTTCAGTATGGGCTGTGATGATTCACGGGACAGTATCTCCTCTATTATAGATGTGAAGGATAGCTTCTGACTCTGAAATAAAAACAAACCATTTTTTTTTTGCTTTAAGTGAATTAAAGATGAGACTGTTAACTATTTTTAACCTATATACCTTTATTAGGCATATTATAGATTGAACCACACATTGACTCAGCCCTGCACTAAGATATGATCTTGTATCCGGTAAGTTAAAAATGTGTCACAACACAACTTTCCGCCCCTGCTGGGATTCGAACCCGGAACCTCTATCGTAGCAGTCGGCTTGTTACACCACTGCGCCACCGAGGTCATCAAAACTTTTGAAAATGTTTGAATTTTTCAATATAATATGAACAATAATGAGGGGTTTTTATCAAACTGATAATTTATTTTTAATTTTATTGCAATAATTAAAAAACATATCTATTTTAAAATATAAAAATATGTATGTTTTTCCAAAAAATACATCAATTTAAATATACAAAATTCAACGATTATATGTTTACTAGCTTTTGCCCTCGACTTCGTCCACGTAGGAATCGAAAATGGTTCTAATAGGATTTTTTATTACATTACATTCATCATTGTATTTTAGACAATTCATGCAATATCTTTATTTATTATATCCTATGTGTTGTTCTGATGTATAAGCTATATTAATTTAAAGTTTCACTAAAATCCATTCAGTAGTTTTTGCGTGAGAGAGTAACTAACGTGCATACATCCGTGCAAACTATTGAGTTTATAACATTATAGTCAGGATAAAATACCTCTTTGAGTATAGCATTGATATCGTCCTGTTGAAAGGCTGGATTCTGAAGCTGCATCTCTTTGTACAGTTGCTCTTCTAACCCGAACGGCTCTAACGACCTGGAATTTATATTTATATTTATTTAAAAGGATCCTCAACAGGAGATACAATATTTAATTTACGACAGTATTTCCATTGTACAAGTTAATTGTTCTCCCAATTACAGAGAAACACAACATTCTCATTGCTCAAATTATTACACGGTAAAATTAAATCCAATTAAATTAAATAATTTAAAAATAATACAAAATAATAATACTAGTTACATGCATAATTAAAACTACAATAAAATCAAATTAAAAAAAAGATTAAAATGAAAAATTAAATTATAAATTAAGAATAAACATAACCAACACAAATACAGATACGGACAACCAAGATTAATTTATTATTACATATTTTCTTTGTGAATGTGAGTGTGACTTATTTTCTGACAGTCTACTGTCAGAAAATCTACTGTCAGAACACAAGTCCAAATGCAACTGTTTGCAGTAATCATTGAAATTACTAAACTAAATTACAACAAAAAAAGAAAACTAATCAGCGCCATCTATCGTATACAAAACTAAACTCAACTTTAAGCTTCCATAAACAGCGCGTATAAGTAAGCACATAAAGATATTGGATGGAGTGATTTTTCATATTAAGAAGATGATCTTTAAATTATTCAATTAATTATAAAAGAAAAGTATTATTTTATTGTAAGATTTAACAAATACACACTCTTAAATTAACGCAAATAAAATCATGTTGTTTAAATTTTTTTTCGTAAAAATTGATGACAATTTATTTTTAATACATAAACACAAACTCACGCCGTAATTAATCCCTCAAGAGGGGTAGGCTGAGGTGTTAAACACCGCATTTCACATGTTTATGTTGAGTCCCAGTGTGACAGGTTGCGAATCTGTCGCCACTATTCGGGCACAGTTAGGAACATGGAAGGTATGACTTATGGCGAAAGAGATTCTAACCCTCAACCTATCGGGTCGGGTCGGTCGGTTAACCAAAGCACGTACCAAGCTGTGCTACCACGTGCTAATAACGTATTTTTAGTGCTGGTCAGTTAACGATTAAATTATAACATTTCGTGTACATATAAAATAATATTTTGTGCCTTTCTTAATAAATATAATACATACCTAACAACGATATCCCCAGTACCGCTAAGTATGTAGACATTGCCTCTGCCGGGATGGCAACTGGCGACCCCGGCGGGACCGCGCGACGCCGAAATACTAGTGCTTAGTAGGTAGCGCACTGAACTACCGGCGTTTGATATTGAGGATAATATTGATTCGGAATCCGCTGAAAAAAATAACATTAATTAAGTTTTAATTTTTAATCATTTTAAAAGATATTTATGTATATTTACACATATTATAAAACGAAAATATTGTATTTTGGAGGAAAACATTGAAACCGTTTTTTTTTCATTTCAACAATAATAATTTCACCTATTAATATTAAAAATAGAATGTCACTGTCAAAAAAAATTACAAAAGAGAGATTAATTTGTTTCAAATTTATTTTATATAATTTTAAAAAGATGCTGGTGGAAAAAACCGTATCTGGCCGCCATTTTTTCAAGATGGCGACGCCTGCTGAGATAATAGAAAATTTTCTAGATTTCCGACATTTTGAAAACCTAATGTCAGTAGTAATAGGGTAGTTAAAATTCATTTAAACATGAATATAACTTACTAAAAACTTAATTTTACCTTGTTCGGCTGTGACGTATTGTTGTAGCTGAGACAGTACTGACAGACGGACAGAATGTACGCCGCCCGCGTGTGATACAAGATATGAACTCGAACCACACTGTGGAATAGAAAAAAAAACGTTTTTAAACGTTTAAAACAATTAAGAGAAACTTCATATGTAAGTTCTTAAAACTTACATCTGACAAATAAAGCATTTGATTTGATTAAATTTAAACTAAAGAAAATACCAATAATAAATCAGCGCCAAACAAAACATTATTATTTTTACCTTTTAGGATTTAATATTTATTATTACTACCCTACATTATTTTACTATTTCATCTAGCTAGTAATAAATTTAAAAGATATATAACACTTGAGAGAGGATTTAAACATATGACATTAATAAAATTTGAAAAAATGGAGTGTGCCCGTAGCAATGGCTGCGTTTCCACGCTGTATAGCGATGCTCAACCTTAGATATTAAAAATAAATATAAAGCAAATAAAACCATCACAAAACTCACAGGGTACAAATGCAGAGGGTAGTTGTATCTAAGATCCTGGTCTTCGGATGTCAAAGTTATGTTCAGCTCAACTGACTCCAGGACGTAGATGGCGTGAATGTCGCTGGTGTTGTCACACTGGAATAAAAACGATATTTACTGATTGACTTTTAATAGACGCATGAACATAAACTCACGCCGTAATTAGTCCCTCGAGAAGGGTAGGCAGAGGTGTTAAACACCGCATTTCGCATGTTTATGTTGAGTCCCAGTGTGACGGGTTGCGAATCCGTCGCCACTATCCGGGCACAATGAGGAACATAGCAGCTACAACGAATCCTCGATCTGTCGAGTCACGTAACAAACTGATCTACCACGTCCACCACTTCACTTGCGTCCAGTTTTAATATAGTTACAAAAAAAAGTGTATTCATATTGTTAATCGTCAAATTAATAATAAACGTAGTAATAAAGTTGTTTTGTTTTCCTTCGAAATGTTACAAATAATTAGAAGAATTAAAATATCAGAAATTTTCGATGAAATTATTAATTAATTTTATTAATAACATAACTTAACCACAAAATACATAATATGTACTGTTAATTAATACATTTTATTTATGTATTCCATATATGATTTTATTTACAATTTTTCATTAATTATCTACAATAAAAAAATTCAACAAACTCACAGTAGGCAGAAGTAGACAATGATATATCCTATTAGTGCTGGTGGCCAGGACTATGATGACGGGGACGTCTCCTCCGCCGAGGGTCGTGATGCTGCATGACGAGCTGCCGTAGTTGTCATCGTCGCCGGGGTACATGGCGAGGGGACCGTGCACCTTGCCGATTGGTGGACTGGAAATAACAATCAACGTGACACGAAACTCACCATATCCACTGAGCAGAATGTAAAGAACTCAAACGCTAGGAATTCACGATGCAGTTTTAAACCACGCTGTGAGTTTAGCCAAGCCAGATAATAATCCCATCAGCATCCAAAACACGATAAATAAAGTTGATATCACACTTTTCAGTATCGATCAGAGCTACATGAAAAGAAAATGGCTATTTATTATGAAGATGCATCAATTCAGATTTCCACTGCTTATACATCCTCATACACTAAATATAAGGCATGTATTATTTATGATATGACTTCTTAGGGTTCCGTACCCGAAGGGTAAAAACGGGACCCTATTACTAAGCCTCCGCTGTCCACCTGTATGTCTGTCTGTCTGTCAGCTGGTTTTATATCAAAAACCAAAAAACCTAGAGTCTTGAAATATTCAGAAAATGTTTATTCCTGTTGCCGAATACGAAATACGAAAACGTGATTTTTTAATTAAAAAAAATATATATTATATTATAGGATGGTACGGAACCCATCATATGCTAGTCCAATTCACACTTGACCGGTTTTTTATGATTTACGGTTATTGGATTTTCCCCTACACTCGTGCCATGAGACATTGCTTCTCACCAAATCAACATAATTGTAGGTCAACGTATTGCAGGTACCCTAAAATTAATTCTCACGGTTTTGACTGACAGACGAACAATAGAGTGATTATATATGGCTTTTGTTTTTTCATTTTCAACCCTCAAAAGGAAAAAGTAATACTCAAAATCCTTTTTTTTTAAATCTCTAATTATACTCACTTCTTCCCATCCAAGCCGCAGTCCACCATGTAAACATCCCCGTTGCCCCTCAACACGAGGACGTCACCATCCCCGACGGCGGCGAAGTCCACGGCCGTGTCCCCGAGCCCGTCCAAAGTCGAGGACGACAGCCCGTGGGGCTTCGGTCCTATTTGGATCGGCTTGACGAGTTTCGGACCGGATTTTAATGCGATGTTGTATAGTCTGGAATGAAGGTGGAAATATTTGTACAGAAGGTTATGGATAATACAGTAAAGAAAAACATTACAATATGAAAACGAGACACGGTCGAATGCGGACGTTGGTTGACTACACCAACGACTCGGGAACACCACGTTTCTGTTGAATCCATTGATATCTTTCTCATGCTTGTTCATTTCAAAATCCAAATTGTTTAAATTAAAAACAATAGTTTTATTTCGATTCGCCAACATGAACGAAGAGCCACCTGATGACGGCTCTCTACCCAGTACGCCGTTAAAGATAAATTTCAAGTAATTGAAAATCCTATTTTTGACTTCCACGCGGTCGAAGTCGCGGGCAAAGCAAGTTCAGTAATAACGTAGCATAAATAAAATTTGTTCATAACTCTACTAAACCTACTGAACTGATATTTTTTACGTACTTATTTATAAAATACCTAACTATATTAATTGTTTTAGTACAAAACAACTTCATTGCATGAACCCAATGATTGGGCAACTCTGGAAACCCATGTTATAAATTATTATTGACCGCTGACCTGTCCAGGCGTTGGACAAGTCATTTAAATATTATTTAACCACAACCCTGCCATGATAAACTATACGAAAACAATCGACGAAGTCAAGGATCACGACCCTTGCGTACACCGATGTCGATGGCAATTTATTTTTATAGAACAAGGTACATTACCTCATGCTGTTGTCAGAGACGAGGACCAGAAGATGGGAGAGCGATGCCGGATGCCAGCTGACCTTCCTCACCTCGCCTTGGGAGTACAGGAACCTCTCGTCCAGGGTGTGACTTCTGGAATACAAGGAAACACAGGACATACAAAAACAGCAAAAAAAAACTTTTGTCCAAGATATCGTCCGAAGAATCAAAGAAATATAACAAATAGAAAATACAGTTATCATTTTCTACTTATTTAAATTAATAAACCATTCGTGAATTAATTACAGTTAAAAAACGATAATTAGACTAACGAATAGCAATTTTTTTTCTTAGAAGAAGAAAATTTGTGCATACGTATATTTGCTTTTACTTCATACACTTTCTAAATATCTAACTTAACGTACCCTGTCACTATAAAATCAAGATTTTAATCACCGGGCGCATAAAACCATCAAACGCGTAAAAGACGCATTGTTTCTCTCACCGGTCTTGGATGTTGTATTCTTAGCTATGCAGCTTATAACATATCGTTGCTTGCGATACAACATTATATCTCAGTGCAGGGCTGAGTCAATGTATATGTCGTGATGTGGTTATTATTATAAACTTTCTAGCTACCTAATAACTAACATACATGTAACATCATTCAACGTAACTCGATAAAGGCTGCCCAATCAAATACAGTACATGAAAACTAACAATTCGTTTATCGTGTCCCGTCCGTCCCTTCTGTAAACATGTATGCTCCAGAGATTTCAGGCATCAAATTACGACGCGCTCTAGCAATTAACTACTCACAGCTTCTGGAGTTTTTAACTACTGCTTACAAAAGGAAAGATAAACAAAGCATGCCAATACAGTGAGAGAACTGTTACATATTTTTAAAAGCCTCTGTGGCGAAGTGTTGTAAACAGTTGACTGCTACGCTAGAGGTTTCGGGTTCGGATCACGACGGAGGCGGAACTCTGTTATTTGTAAAACGCATTGTTTCGCTTACCGATCTTGGATGTAGTATTCTTATCTATGTAGTTTATACCATATCGTTGCTTAACACCTGCGACACAAGATTTTTCAATCATAGCGTAGGGCTGAGTAAATAATAATAATGATTATTTATTTAATCAAAAAACATTGTCATACAACACGTTTAGTTAGTAACGACAAAACTTAACCAATTGTCAGTTTGTAAACAAGATAAGTTTTTTACATCAGATGGGTCAAACACGTTTTTTACAAAGTCTAAAAACATAGTTTGCTAAAACGAATACATACTTGTGCCTGAACTAGGAACTCCTGTGTTTCAGGCTTACTTAATAATGCAGGCAGGACTTACTTATTAATAGTATTTACATTGCAAACTTCTAATTATTTTATTTAAAGTAGATAAATTTATTAAAAATAACAGCATGATCATATAATTTTTAAGATTTAAGCTAAAACATTACAAAACAAATAATAAAAACCTCATTTTAAAGCAACCAGTAGCTTCTCGGTATCATAATGTTCCTATGTGTCGTTATGTTAGCTTTCGCTTAGGTCCTTTATAGCGAACGAGTATGCTTATTAGATACTTCCGAGATAAACATCGTCGCATCTTGCAAATCAAAGTATTGATCCTGGCGGGATTTGATCCCGTGTTATAATAACAATAATAGATTTACTCACTGAAAAAGGTCTAACATAATCATAATATAATACAGCCCACAAAGTTTTGTCCGAAAGTATATGCGTGCAAATTTTAAATTATTTTTTCTTAATATTAAACGTTAAACCCTCGTAAAATTATTTGGGTATCTTAAAATCATTAGTTCTCTTTATTTACATAAAACCACAGCACTACAAAACGATTAAAACCATTTAAAGTAAAACTTAACAAATGGCGAATTACTTAGTATTTATATTGTTAAATATTAATTTATAAGAAAATCCAATCTAGGAGAAAATTAAATACAGCTATTGCAACATTGAAACAATCTGTTCCAAATAAAACCTTTTTTTTTTAAACACTAAATATAAAATAGGAACAGTTTGTGTGCGAAAATTGAGAAAATTGAGATTTTTTAAATTTACGGATTTTTTTTCAAATTTTTCACACTATAAGAACATTCCTCGGGACATTTTAAAAATAAACTCAGATAAATCGGTGGATTCGTTCTCAAGTTATGTCGTGAGCAAGTAAACTAGGGATCTATTTTGATAATACAACAGTAGTAGTATTTAATATCCAAAAAAGTTAATAAACAAAAAAAAAAAGAAAAAAAAATGAGAAAAATTCCCAAACCAAACCGATAGATTTTTTTGTCGACATACATACCTACCACGTTAAATTTAATTATGAATATTAATAAGCAATCTTAACAAAGAGTAAGCTTACGGCCATCAGGTGCTTTTAAAATCCTGCGATGACCATTATCGGCAGAAAAAAAGGGGCCTCATTTGTTAAATCCCGGGGTAAATAGCCCCCCCCCCCCCTAAAGATCCCGAAACACCCTTGACCGGGCACCTGATAATAATTTGATTAAAGGACAGGCAAGTTTCTAGTCAGAGTAAATATCATACAGTTTTGATTTTAATTTGATCGGTTTAATTTTTGAGTTGTATGGCTTTGAATGTACAAGTACTAATTTAGAGTATTTATTTTAAATTTGAAAATATTATAATTAATTTTATGTTTTGTTATGTTTGTAACAATTAAGTTATTGGGGTTTTGTTTTAAATGAATGATAAGTATTGTATGAGAGTGTGACTTCGAAGATCATCCAAATATTTTAGAATACAATATTTTTCTTGCAAGAAATGGTTTCCTTACAATCAGTCTGTGAAGGTTGTGAAATTATTATTATTTTTTGATAATTTAATTGATCGTATTAAATATTCTAATTTTTTTTTATTTAAGAAAACCTACAGCGTAAATATACCTATTAATATAGACAAGTATTTTTTTTCTAATACTAAGGTCAATCACAGGTTTTCCGTATTTAACTTTTGATCAACCAGTAAAATATATCAACTATCAAAATAATCTTCATTGCATACCCCAATAATAATAATTATAATATTCTGTATATTATGAGCTGGTTGGCAGGACACGACTTGAGTACAAGTTGAGACGTCCTCACCTCCAAGTGCACACTAGGGAATATGCATGAAATTTAATTTTATTATTTAATCAATATATCGTAAAGTATATGGAAATAGTATCTTTATAGTGAAAACAGAATTAGAATTGAACGATAAACTAGAGAGATATATCTGTCTCGCTCATAAAACAATCTATTCTTTGGAAGTTGTACAGCGCCCGTGTACTTTGACGTCATTGTACATATCGGATCTCTCTGTCTAACCAAAGACTTTGAAGATTTATAACTCAGTTAATAAGTCATATATTTAAAAATTCTAACGGTAAATATGTGGTATCGAATTATAATAAATAAATAAAAAAGTCATGCATATTCCCTATAAAAAATCCTACAGCTTTGTTTGGGACTATGTAAAAATGCACCTTACTAAATCACTAGAAATTTACATAGCGAAAACCTTTGGAGAAAACCATAAATTCGTAAGGAAAAAAATAATTACAAATGACCTCAGCAGAACAATTGTTAAAAACAAACAACGAAACGTCCAACCGAAAGTGTCTCCGCCACAAAAACCGATAAAAACCGGGGAAAAGGTTCCGATACGGTAAAAAATAAGAATCAGACAAAGCGAGGCGTGTGTAACCTCTATAGATATGGGCCCTGGTTTTTTCCGGTACCCAGCCCTTTTGTCCTTCCGGGGCCTCTTTTTTAAATAGATCGGGGGAAGTAAGACCGCCGGACACACACCCCTGAAATATTATTGTGGATTTTTCTGCTCGGCGTTCATAAATATTACCCCCCCCCCGGCAACCCCCTTCGTCCGGGCCCCCTTAGGAATCCCGCCCGGCGCCTTCCCTGGATTTACTCGAATCGGCATAGAATTATAAATTCGCTTAATAAAATATTATACGATAAAGCCGGTTTTTTACGCGGCCAGGCCTCTATTATGTTTTGTTTAATTTAAATATGAATAATTTAATTTTAAAAGAACTCTGAGGTGCGGCGGGTTAATGAAAAATCTCTGTTTTTTAGATTTTAATATAATGAATTAAAAACACGTGGCGGTGTCGTCCGGTTGTTATTCTTCGCCGGCAATCTCATTCGGATTCCACCTCCGTATTATAAAAATACCCGAAAAAATATATATATACACATACAATTAAACGTATTAATTATGGTGCTGAATCATGCCTGTGTTTATCTGTAGGGGGGTAGGCACGTTCGACTAAGGGGTTTTTAAATGCGATAAAATTAATTAAGATTTCTTTTTTATTTAATTCTAATTGTCCCGGCGCGGTTGTGCCTCGTTACCGACCCCCTCCCCCTCGGTCCGTCCCGAAAATAAATATTTCACCTTCGCAGGATGTAAGGAGCGAAAAAGAGTTTGAAAAAAACACACAGAGCCGGACCTCGGGCGGCGAGCGGTTGAGATATCGCCCGAAAAAACAACGACTTTAATCAACACGCGAGACAACCTACCCTGCGATCAAACGACACCCATTTCGGAATAAAATAAAAAAAACAAAAAAAAGCCACAGAAATATTAAACAAAAAAGCATCGATCCCTTTCCTTCCTCGACCACACCGACCGCTGGGGATTAAATTGTAACGAACGCTCGAAAATATTCAAATACAATACTAGCAAATTGATACAAACACTCATTAGGATCGCCGAAAGGGGGCCGGGTGAGGTGGGGCCCCCCGATCTGCGACGAACGTTACAATCCACATCCGACGTACAAATATTATCTGAAATTCCTTCTCATTTATAATCCTTTTGTGTCCTGAACGCGGTGTCCTCCGTCAAACACCCCGTGCCACCCTAGGAGGAGGGTGAGAGGGGGTATTTTTATATTTTTAATCGCGCCGGGCATTATCCAAATGGACAGTGCGGTGCCGACTGCGGCTGCCGTCTCGATGATAAATTTTCTTCCCGTTCGACACCGGGGCCCCCTTCTAATGTGGGCCCTTTATTTCTACTATTGATATAAAAAATAATGCGTTTCGTCATTAATTACAGGCGATTTTTCTGCGGCTGACTGGTCTCCGTTCTTCCGGCGTTGGACGATTAAAAATGGGTTTGCGTGGGTTTATTATTGAATCTCTTATACATATTTAATCACGAAAATGCGTTGTATTTTGCGAACAAACAAAATTTTGAAATAATTTTACCGACTTTAAGTCAGTACTGAAGGTTTTAGTTAAAATAATAGGTATTATTTCAGTTATTTATTTATGTACTCACTGAAAGCGTTGGTATAAAAATATATCTATAAGGAATGGAATAAAAAGAAATGGGAGGAATAAAATGAATTAAAAAACTCTTTCTAATCTACAATGAGTTTTACCATCGATTGACGCTTGCGACTGCAGCTACAAATTTGTTTGAATCTTTGTAAAGAACCTCTAACGGATTGATGATGAGTTTAGATTGCTTAGGTGAACAGTGAATTTGCACTGTAGTTATCTATTTTACCTGACGTGTAGGAAAACTATACGAACTCATGGTAGACACACTGGTGTCGACTACTCGCGATAACGTGCTGTGAAAATCTCGTATGAGCATTCAATAAAATTTAACTGAAGAAGTGAAAGTGCTTCCAACTTCTTTATTTATGGAGACTAATGAAATGCTTATTAATTCCATCGAGGTCCGAATTGCAAAATTTCACTTGAGCATACACCGTGTTACAAAGTTTTATATCAAAAACATTTTTGAGGTTTTTAAAGTAGGGTCGTCGTAAACAATTTTACGACCTCGGTGACGCAGTTGTGTAAACAGCCGACTGCTACGCTACAGGTTACCGGTTCGAATCCCGACAGGGGCGGAACTTTGTATTATTTGCAAGACGCTTTGTTTCGCTTGCCGGTCTTGGATGTTGTGTTCTTGCCTATACCATATCGTTGCTTAGTGCCTGCGATACAAGATTATTTTAGTGCAGGGCTGACTCAAAGTGTGTGTCGTGATATGGTTATTACTTATTAAAAACTACGAGAAAACATAGTAAGGCCGACATCATAGACAGTATCTCTAATATTTGCAAGATGGTTGATCGACTGCCAGTCAAGTCTCCAAGCAGTAAGCGGTCATTTTACATGTGTATCATATTTAAATTCAGATGAAATATTGTCTAAGGTATAGGAAATACTCGTGAGCTTTGTAAGAAACTGCCTGAGAAGAGACTCGAACCTGGCGCCACGCAGTTAAAGATAGTTGCGAAGTCACAGAACCAATATTACTGGTGTAAGATTTAGGTTAGTATTTAATTTATCCCCTGTTAGTTAGTGGCTTGCCGTGGTGTTTTGACGGTCAGGCGTCTCCTGACCGTAGATCCCTTTAGCTTTTGGCTCCTGGGCCGTTTCCATTGCTGTCTCCGCTTTGCTGAGAGGGAAGTCTGAAACCGCTTTTCTACTACCTCCTATTTCTTCTGATTAAGTTCGTTGCGAGTCCCAAAACAGCCGTTAGGGTTTCCGGGCACAGCCTGTGCGTCATTGCACAGCTGCATTATTCGATCAAAGGTGGTGTGAGCAGTGAGAGTGGCGGGTGTGCCCTGACCCTTCGCACTCACCGCCGATGGCTGACAGAGGCTTCGCCTTTTTTGTGACAATTCAATACACGAACTCCAACAATAAAGTTTTTATCGCTTTGGAAAAGTATCAAATCTCGAGAATAGCCCACCAAGTTTTGTCCTCGGCAAAAACGTCTTACGTTTTTTTTTTTTCTTCAATCCACAAATGGAAATTGATTACGGCAATCCCGGTGATCATTCGATGCAGCATCGTTAGCGTCTACCATCCCTCTCTAACTACTGCTCAATAAAAACCATTAGAATCCTCCGTCTCCCTCTGACATCCGATGATGGATGATCGACGACCTTTCGAATCAAGTTTTTTGTAAGGATCCTTTGTGAGTTTTTTTTTTTTTTTACAATTGTTTCGCAGATGTCTTGAAAGGGAGATTTCCTAAAGTCGATTTAAATTAGTCTAAAGGAATAGGAGATATACCTATAAGTATCTATATTTTTTTTAATTTAACCATAGTGCTAAATACCAAATCACATTCCTACCCTTCCCTTGACAGCATGGTGTTTTACAACATGGGTTTTGAAAGGTTTTCACAGGGTCAGTATGGGCTGCGGTGACCGCTTACCATCGGGATTGTCATATGCTTTTTTGCCACCTTTCCTGTATAAAAAAACGAAGATAACAGAAATTTGACCGACAAACCATCGACTGAGTAAAAAGGAGGAAAAAATACAAACAATAAAGTCAAACTCAAAATATTTTTATTCAAATAGACTTAATACAAGTGCTTTTAAATCATCATCTTTTTATACTAACGCACCGGTTCGAAACGCCATTTCTACGGGTAAGAAACCGGCAAGAATCCTCCGTTGATGCTTTTTTCAAAATAATAATACACCACATCACGACACACACATTGACTCAGCCCTGCAGTAAGTATCGTAAGAACTTGTGTCACAGGAACTAAGCAACGATATGGTATAAACTACATAGATAATAATACAACAATACAAAAAAACAAAACAATTGAAATCAATCATTTATTGCATAAAAAGTTACATTTTCCTTTGTAAATAAAATACAGTTTTCAAATGACAAACGAAATTTTTCTAGAAATTTAAATTTTACACTGAATATAAACACCAGACCGACAGTCGAAATGAAAACCGAAACATATTAAGAAGCGATCGCATAAATTTAAGAAAACAAAAGCAATAAGTATCTTCCGAGTGATAAAATTGGAAAGTTAAATAAGGGATACACGAATCCCACGACCGATAAAAAAAATATGGAAAAAAACTTGATAGCGAAGTTTTTTTGGGGTGTATTGCATATCCGATATTTTCATCACGGGCAGCTGAGCAAAGAAAGCGGTTAAAATTTCTATGGGAAAATGAAATTTTTAAATTTTCCGAACGATTTAAATTTGGGTGAGGTGGATTTGGGCTGCTTGATTGATAATAGGATTATGTCTTGCATCATTCAATACTATTTGACCCTAGTTTGTCTTTGTTCGAGCAGAAAATAAGGTATTGCAGACCCTATATCCCTTCTTGTAAGAATATTAGACCAGAATTTGTTAGTACAGGATTTTGAAATTAGTTCCATTATGACGACCTCGTCGGCACAGTGGTGTAAAAAGACGATTGATAAGCTAGAGGTTCCGGGTTCGAATCCCGGTGGGGGTGGGACTTTATGTTATTTGCAACCCATTATTTCGCTCACCGGTCTTGGATGTTGTAATCTTATATATGTAGTATGTAGCATATCGTTGCTTAGTGTTGTAGCAGTTATTATTGTTATGGTTCATGGATACTGTCATGGTGTGTGTTTTTTTTTGATGGCATTGCCATTATCATGGCAATAACTTTTGAGTGCTTTGCCAGTGTCGAGTAATATTTATGATCAAGTTTTGATGAAGGGTCATATGATAATGAGATGAATGATCAAAGGATGAAAACGATAGATGGAATGATGAATCTGCCAAAATAACATGCTAGTACTGTTACTGTAGGCTGTATTGAGTTACTCGAGAGATGACGAAAAGAGCAGCCAAAACGTCGTATTTCACTTTCCCGACACTTGTACAGAACTACAGATATTCACTGGTTAAAACAATAACATTTTACACATTAAATTCTGTTGATATACAGTAAAAGACAAATATAACAAGAAAATCACAGCTCAGTTTGTTACCTTGTTTAACCGCCCGACCCGACTCGACAGGTCGACGGTTCGAGTCTCGGATTTCCTTACGTTGTAGCTGCCATGTTCCTCATTGTGCCCGGATAGTGGCGACAGATTCGCAACCTGTCACACTGGGACTCAACATAAACATGCAAAATGCGGTGTTTAACACCTCTGCCAACCTCTTAAGGGATTACGGCGTGAGCTTCTATATGTATGTATGTTATGTAATAAGAAAATTTTAAACGCCACTTTCCGTTCCCGCCAAGTAACCTGTTGTGATGTTGTGAAATGACATGGGAATTAAAATGACAATATAATAACGTACATATCTCAAGCGCGAGGAAAAGTCATTTCAATAAATATTTATTTTCTGTTAGTGTAAACGCTCGCGGACCGCTTTCCGCAAGATAACTAGGGAAAGTTAGGCAAGATATCTTCTCTCATCACATTTCAATCGATTCCAAAATAATGCTTTCACAAGCGAACTAGAGTATACTAGTGGTTTAAATTTTTTTTTACAAATAAAGGGTCGGTGGAAAATGTGGCGAAACGTTGGACAAAAAAAAAGAAGCAACGGAAAAAGTGTCGACTGAGCTAAATGAACCGGTGTCGATTTATACTGAGGTATCGGCCGTGGGACAGCGCTGGCCGGCATATGAGGAACGAACTGATTTGATACTTGGATATTTATAAAAAATAACCAATGACATAACACACAAAACACACATTTCAAAGGTGTAAAGAGTTTGGTACTACCCTCCTTTCTATTTCGTGAAGCAGTTCGCAGTTATCGGCACGAGAGGTATAACATATTCACCTCTACATGGACAACGTATAGGGTGTGTCGTTGGCGTTTCACAACATCAGGGGCATCGTCGTGTTAATAGGCGGTGGTATCACTTTCCATCAGGTGAACCGTTTGCTCATTTGTTCATGAAGTTGTGTAAAACCTAAAAAAAATAACAAGATTTGGATATGCTATAACCGCAAGCTAAGTGGAATCTTGAATAATTCCCAGTTGGGAATTCTTTCTTTCGTTTGTTTACTCATGGGCCGAAGTGACTAACACTCTCAAATCTTCTTCTTTTAAATAGCGTTATCCCTTTCATATCACTTGTATATGTTTAAAAAATTTGTACATGTATAATAATAATAATAACCACATCACGACACACACATTGACTCAGCCCTGCAGTAAGTATCGTAAGAACTTGTGTCACAGGAACTAAGCAACGATATGGTATATACTAAATAAATAAGAATACAACATCCAAAACCGGTAAGCGAAACAATGCGTCTTGCAAATAACACAAAGTCCCGCCCCCGCCGGGATTCGAACGCGTTGCAGTCGGCTGTTTACACCACTGCGGTACCGAGGTCATCGAGGTATGTGTGTGTGCAGCTATGTTTGGAACACTTTTTTCGATTGATTCATAATCAAATAACATATTAGGTTTTGTAATGTGTAAACAAACAAAACATGTTCTCATTCATATTAAAGTATAGACATCCAGTAGTGTGTGTGTGTGTGTGACCGTGTGTTGTGTGAATAATATGTGGAAATTTCAATGAATGATTCTGTGGTCTCCGTTTGTATGTCACTCGTCAACAACTATTAAATTGAATACAATTAACAACTCAATTGTAAAAAACGTTGTAAACAATAAAGTTAAATAAAGGGTTTCAGCCATAGTTTTTAAGGCATTCACAACATCGACAAAAATAAATAAATTTTCTATATGTAGTACGTATCCGGACTAAGCGCTTCGATAGCTCCTTCATAATGCGTACTGCAAGGGTGTGGAATTCTTTGCCTGCCGATGTGTTTCCTGACCAATATAACTTGGGCCTCTTTAAGGCAAGAGTGAATAGGTTTCTCCTAGGCAGGCATGATCCACCTTAGACCTCATTGCCGCTTAACATCAGGCGGATTTGGGGTCAAATGCCTGCCTGGTCTTGAATAAATAAATAAAAATGTAGTAAATATTATACTACCAAAGACGAATGAATATTCTTATCCTTATCTTTACCTTAATTGTATTGTTCAATAACCTTGCGCAACTACTGCAAGTCATGCTTAGATCACACAAAATAAATTATCGAGGAACGTCATCGACGTGACGAGGTCAATGATGGAAAGGATGTTTTAAAATATAAACCTACTTAATAACTCAATGATAACAGAATTGTGAATTAGAAGATGTAACTAGAAATTATGTCTAAAATTATAAGTTGTAGTGGAAAATATTTGATTATTAAAGAAAAGCAACTACGGAGGATTGTTATCGGATTCTTCCCCGTAGAATTAGCTTTCTGAAGCGGTGGTAGTAAAATAAAATTTACGGTTTGAAAGTGCTTATTTTTTTACTTTGACTTTGAATAATAATCGAATACTTATACCTGAGTGCCAACTTGATTGTTTGATTGTTAACTGAATACTTAAACTGAAGGTACTAAACTACTAAACACACTGAAACTACTAAACTGTAAGTTAAGGTATCATTCGTGGTGTTTTTAAAATACTTCCAGAAAGGAGGTTTTTAACTTAAGTTGGCATACAACTATTTCGAAAATGGCAGTCACTGCGGCATTTGGTACTAACTGATGGTAAATGTTATAAATTCCCTGTTTTTTTTTTTAAATCCAAAATGTATTAAGAAACTTCATCACATATTTAATGCTCGTTTGTCTTGAGCATTATTTTAATAATACAATGAACGGCCCATTCTATCATTAAAATAATTTTGAACAAGTTAGATCTGTTTTTTTATACTTCGTAAGATTATATTAGCATTTTCAAGGCAAGCAAGTTCCACTTATGTCGCATCCTCACACGCTAGGTGTGAATATCTATCGAAAATTCAATAGTAAGTTAAAAAGTATCAAAACGCTTCGATCTCTGTAAAACCGCGTATCACAGGGCACGCCGTCCTTTTTCCTTTTCCCTCGCATTTTTTCCCGCGCTCCTGCGTTTTCCCGCCGACCCGGCCGCCGAAGCCGCGACCGCGCGCTTACCAAACTGTTTAATGATTTGAAAAACGTGTTCTATCAGACTTTACGCGGGAACAACCGAAAAAAAGCCGACAACAAAGGGTTACACAGTGCAAATATAGACCGGACCGGCCGATTTGCCTTTCCCAAAGTTAAAAACGAAGCAAAATCGACTTTATCTTCAACGCGATAAGATACAGCATTAGTTATCGAATGTTTAACAGATAAAATTGTAATTTTTTCAGCCAGATCTCATCGGCAATTTATTATATTTTGTCCGTTCGGAATTTACGATTATTTGCCAAGGACAATGGCCGACACCGATTGGGTGGATTTATTTTTTTTCTAACGCCAATAACAATAATTATGTACGCTTGATATATGAAAGGTTTGTCCTTATCTCTCGAATGTTCCCGGGTGATAATGATTTTGTGTGCGTTTGTGGGGTTTAGGACATCTACATATAATATTTACTAATATTATAAACGCGAAAGCTTGTAAGGATGTATGGATGTTTGTTGCTCTCTCACGCAAAAACTACTGAATGGAATTTAATGAAACTTTACAATAATACAGCTTATACATCAGAATGACGCATAGGCTATAATTTATAAAGACATTGTGTGAATTGTTCAAAACATAACGATAAATGTCAAGTAATAAGAAATCCTATTAAAACCATTTTCGACTTCTACGCGAACGAAGTCGAGGGCTAAGGTTAGTAATTAAATAAGCCCATTTTGCCACTGAACCACCTATTATACAAAGGATATATATACTTCTTCCTATTCTTCAAGACAGCCGGTAGTATGTCCGTGCACGAAGCTTGTGCTTCATTGCACAGCTGCGCTTCGAAAGCCGCCACTGTTGATCCCGGTGAACAGGAGTTGCACTGGTGGTACAGAGCGGCGAGTGTGTCAAAATAGGTACTTAAGGTATGATAAACGTGACCAGACAGGAGTCTCGGATTGCCGTAGGATGTAGACGCCATGTTCCTCATTGTGCCCGGGTAGTGGCGACAGATTCGCAAGATGTCACACTGGGACTCAACATAAACGTTCGAAAAGCGGTGTGTAGCAAGCACCTCTGCTAACCCCTCTCGAGGGATTACGGCGAGTTTATGTTACGGTAAACAATTATATATGAAGCACCACATCTTGCAGTTCAGTCGCTAAGCCAAATCGTGACTCTCTAAACCCCATACAGCCTTTCAATTCCACGGAGAAGAGATAGACGGAGATAGTTTTAATGTTTATACTTCCTCAAAGGAACGTCACTTAAAACAATTTATTTTAAAACCATTAAAATAAATAACATAAATTCCGTACCCATAAAACATATAACTTATTACAAAACGAATACGGGATGCGATCGTTAATTTCCCAAAGTAAAAACCACAGTTTCATTCGGAGCGTAATCCATGATATCAAGAGCATAAAGAAAACGTGTCTACAATTTATAATATTTATTTACAACATAAAATATAACCGTGGAGGGGCTTAGCGTTAATTAAAACAACCAAAATATAATGTACGCCGGGTATTTTGAATGTATGCGTTTGGACAGAGACGAACATTCATAGATGATCGAGAATACACTATCGGTTCTCGATTCTATTATCATTTTTCCGAAGTTTTTATACACTCACTTTTCTTGTTTGTCGTTCCGGTTGGATTTTTGCAAATCAATTTTGAGGCGCTTCCTGATAAGCTAGCAGGCTGAAATTTTCAGGGTAGCTTCAAACCTGATGACAATGCAATTTACAACTATAAAAACGGCTGTACCGATTTTGATAAAAATTTGTTTAGGACATTTAAAAACGTGGGTTTTTTAGATTTTTTTAATCTATTTTTTTAAATATTACTAGCGACCCTTCGCACGGATATTATGATCGTATTACATACATATAAACCTTCCTCTTGAATCAATCTATTTAAAAAACACCGCATCAAAATCCGTAGTTTTAAAGATCTAAGCATACACAGGGCCAGAAAACGGAATATGGTATGTTTAATGCGATGTAGTGAAGATAATCACGAGAGTACAGGAGTACGAGAGAGAGTACGAGAGTACGAGTAAGAGTACGAGAGTATAAATATGGCAAACTTTTCGTTTATATAGAGAAAAGGCGCACAAATATTTTTTATATGGATTAATTAATAAAAATACATGACATAAACTACTGGCCATGCATTATGACATATTATTGGGGACATTAACAATGACATGACTTTGTTTACGTTCAAGGTCTGCGGTTATCTGAAAACAGTTCAAACTATGTGTACTTTATTTTTTTTAAATAATGAGATGCAAATAATACAATAACATTCTTTTCTTGGTTGCTTTACGTTCTGTACATACCTCTGTTGATTTCTAACAAGGCGTCAATAGATTTTTTATAGAAACATGAATTAAAATGACATGAATCAATAAAAGGAAACAGAATCTACTCGTGACGATTCATTCATCGCGATCGACGACAGAAAACACTCCTTTTCGAAAGCAAATTTTATTTTAGCGAAAATTTTTACCTCGGCTGTGCTCAGTACTTTTCACGATTTAAAAAGTGAGTGAGTTACGATCGAGTAAGTCAAATAGTATGGGGTTGATTAACAAGGGTTCGTTCATCGCATAGAAAAATAGAATTATTAATTTATTCTATTCCTGTCCGTGACATTTAATATGCATGCGGTGGGACACTTTGGGGAGAGTATTTTTATAGTACTATTAATAAAAAAACGTGAATTCATTACATGCTTCGCTTTTTCATTTCAATTTTTTATACAACAATCAATTATACAGTTACGATTGATTCGATTTCATGTCAGATATTGCTTTAGTCTAATTATAATTCAACTAAGCTTTCTAAGAGAATTTTTTTATCACTTAGGTAAGGAAATTTAACTGAAGCTGATACATCAAGATAAAAATAATGGCCAAAGACTGCGTTTTGTGTGTTGAATTATCATTATAATAACCACGTTACAACACACACGTTGAATCAGCCATGCAAAGAGATATAATCTCGTATCGCAGGTGCTAAGCAACGATATCGTATAAACTACATAGATAAGAATTCAACATACAAGACCGGTAAGCGAAACAATGCGTTTTGCAAACAACACAAAGTTCCGCCCTACAGGGATTCGAAACCGGCACCTCGTCTTTAGCAGCCAGCTGTTACACCACTGCGCTACAATGGCCATCAATAATATTTGATATGTGTAAATTTTGGTTGTGATCTTTGATATCGTAAGTTAATCACGTACCAACATGTTGAATGACTTGCGATTACTTGATTGATATAAAAAGAGGCACTGGATTTAAAAATACATTCATTCCTCTCGAGACAAGTCACAAATACATACATCAGATCATGATGAGTTTCATAAACAAAGTGGTAATTGTGACCGGCGCCAGTTCCGGCATAGGAGCAGCGACTGCGATACTCTTGACCAAGGAAGGAGCGTCAGTAGCCATCGTCGGTAGGAACGAAGCTAAGCTGAAAGACGTCGCCGGAAAATGCGAGAAAGCCGGAAGGAAACCTCTCGTCATCAAAGCAGATGTCACGAATGACAACGAAACGAAGACCATAATCAAGAAGACCTTGGAAACGTACAACAAAATAGACGTATTGGTCAACAACGCTGGCTTTTCAAAGCACGGTTCTATAGCTGATGGGAACATAGTCGAAGTGTACGACGAGATCATGAAAACCAATGTGAGAGCGGTGATTCAAATGACAGCGCTCGCTGCACCTCACCTGATCAAGGCCAAAGGAAACGTGGTGAACGTTTCGAGTGTAGCCGGTTTAACAACTCCCGTACATCCCAAATACCTCCCCTACTGTCTCTCCAAAGCAGCCTTGGATCATTTCACCAAAAGCATCGCAGTTGAACTCGGTGAATCCGGGGTCAGGGTGAACAGCATCAACCCAGGGCCTGTCAAGACTGACTTCCTGGAGAACTCCGGAGTTGAGAGTAATTGGGATGCCTTGAAGGAGTTTACCATGTTGAAGAGGGTGTCGAGTGCAGAGGAGATAGCTGATCTGATAGCATTCGTTGCTAGCGACAAAGCTGTTGGTGTAACCGGTTCACTTTTTGTTGCCGACAATGGTTTTCTGATTAAGTAAATAGTAACACAGTACGTCTTGTATTTATAATCAGTGCTATAATTTAAGCATTCTTAATACTTTTAATTACATTTGTGATTGCAAAATATGTTACTTAATTCCGCATTTTTTCTCTCACGTATTTGTAATGCTAACATCTGTGATTATTGTAAAAGTTTATTTAAATAAGTTAGTAATTATTATCTTAAATTTATTTAATACAAGTTTTTTTTTAAGTATTTTTTTTTCTTTTCTCAATAACTCAAATTGCCAATTTCCGAAGAGAACTCTTTAATAAAATATCTCGGGCAAACAAGCAGACGGCTTACCTGATGGAAAGTGATACCGCCTGTTGGATTGAAGGACGCGGTAGCTCAGTTTGTAACATGCCTTGGTTAACCGACTGACACGACCCGAAGGGGAGGATTTGAGTATCGGGTTGCCGTAAGTTGTAGCTGCCATGTTCCTAATTGTGGCGACAAATTCATAACCCGTCACGCTGGGACTCAACATAAACATGCGAAATGCGGTGTGTAACACCTCTGCTTACCCTTCTCGAGGGATTAATTACGGCGTGAGTGTATGTTTATGAGTTTATGTCGTATATATTTTAAGGTTCTACAAAATTAATGTAGTTCAGGATTTTCAGATTAAATTTCGAATGAGAAAATCGATTAAAAAAATGTAGAAACGACTAAATTGGGTTACTAACAATTATGAATTTTCTACCTGTTTAACATAAACTCACGTCGTGGTCCCTCGAGAGGGGTTGACAGAGGTGCTTGCTACACATCGCTTTTCGAATGTTTATGTTGAGTCCCCGTGTGACGGGGTTGCGAATCTGTCGCCACTATCCGGGCACAATGAGGACCATGGCAGCTACAATTTACGGTTACACGAGACTCGAACCCTATATCTACTTTACTGAGATAAATCCGTTGTAATAACGAATTAAAAATAGCATGGTTGTTGATAACATGGTCGAACTATAAATTTACATTTGTTTTTGCTTTATATTACGTACCTATTTGACGATCTCGGTGGCGCAGTTGTGTAAACAGTCGACTGCTACGCTAGAGGTTCCGGGTTCAAATCCCGGCGGGGGCGGGACTTGGATGTTGTATTCTTATCTATTTAGAATATACCATATCGTTGCTTAGTTCCTGTGAGACAAGTTCTTACTGCAGGGCTGAGTCGATGTGTGTGTCGTGATGTGGTTATTATTATTATTATTACCTATATATTTTAATTACCTAAACATTATTAGTGTAATCAGTGACACACATCCTACATAAATAATGAATGTGAATGTTTGAATGTTTGTTAATGAATCACGCAAAAAAACATGAAGAGATCATTCCCTCTGTAAGTGTGGGCTTGAAGAGGGTACTTTAGAACATATTTTGTTTTCAATGTTCCAAGTTAAGGGTATCTTTATAAGAGTGTTTACCTACAAATATCCCCCGTCCCGTCAACCTAAACTATTTGTTGTCCATGTCACATACCAAGTTTGTCAATTAAATTTATGAAATCCGATAGCTTTAAATTGTGAGATGTTTTTGTGATGTGTTTTATATTTTGTCCCAGATTCAACAACTGATCACTGGTTAAAGTACCGATCATTTTTATAAATAACAACGTTTGTTCTCATCACGTGGACATTGGCTTAGTAGTCGTCAAATACGATTACCGCCATATTTTAAAAAAAATGAAAATTGAATTGAAATTGAGATTTAAAAAATAAAAAAAAAACTACGCCAGAGGAAATCGCGTGCAAAAGCTAGTTTATTATATAATTGTTTTATTTTGTTTCCTTATTGGGTTGAATAGCACACAGATAAATTATAACGTGTCGCTGATACAGTATCTGGGTGCCTTTACGTCAATTTATTTATAAACTCAGTGATTCTGATAAGAATATTTTTTAACTAAAAAAAATCGTAAACGTGCGTACAATAAAATACTCTTGACGAGGCAACTACCTAACTACATTATCTCTATATTTTCATGAAATGAGTGATGAATACAGTCGAAGTTGTGACTTGGGAAAAAAACCCGGTTAATTGTGAGATGATGAGTGCCGTACCATATCATTGTATACTGTTAGATCATTGTAACAAGAAACGAGAAAAAGCAATATCGTATAAATCACGTTTCCCGTATGAAAGACCCATTAAGTTTAAAATGTCTTATATAAATAACCACATCACGACACACACATTGACTCAGCCCTGCACTAAGTATCGTAAGAACTTGTATCGCAGGTGCTAAGCATGATATGGTATATACTAAATAAATAAGAATATAACATCCAAGACCGGTAAGCGAAACAATGCGTTTTGCAAATAACACAAAGTCCCGCTCCCGCCGGGATTCGAACCCGGAACCTCTGGCGTAGCAGTCTGCTGTTTACACCACTGCGCCACCGATATGTTTAGTATTAGTAGCAACAGAAATGGATATTCTCTGAAAATTTCATAAGTCTAGCTATTGGGGTTTGTGAGATACGGCCCGCTGGCAGACAGACGGACAGCGGAGGCTTAGTAACATGGTTCCGTTTTTATCCTTCGGGTACGGAACCCTAAAAATCAAGTAATGTCTGCTATTGCAGCTAGTATGATTGCATAGTCAATTGTTATTAACTATACATTCAAAGATATCAGTTCGTCTTATACTCGACAAGTGCATTGCAATTGCAACTGTAATGCAATGCATCTGTCATGTTTTAATATACTTAAACAGTAAACATAATTACACCTACAATATTTAAAGCGGTAACACAATGAAAATCTCTTCATACTGTGTGCACATCTGACAAACAATACATCATGAGTTTCAAAAACAAAGTGGTAATTGTGACCGGCGCCAGTTCTGGCATAGGAGCAGCGACTGCGATACTCTTGACCAAGGAAGGAGCGTCAGTAGCCATCGTCGGCAGGAACGAAGCTAAGCTGAAAGACGTCGCCGGGAAATGCGAGAAAGCCGGAAGGAAACCTCTCGTCATCAAAGCAGATGTCACGAACGACAACGAAGCGAAGGCCATAATCAAGAAGACCTTGGAAACATTCAATAGAATTGACGTTTTGGTGAACAATGCTGGCTTCTCCAAACCCGGGTCAATAGCTGATGGAAAAATAGTTGAAGTATACGACGAGATCATGAAAACCAATGTGAGAGCGGTGATTCAAATGACAGCGCTCGCTGCACCTCACCTGATCAAGGCCAAAGGAAACGTGGTGAACATTTCGAGTGTAGCAGGTTTGACAACTCCTATGCATCCAACTTACCTCCCCTACCATATCTCCAAAGGAGCCTTGGATCATTTCACCAGAGGCGCCGCAGTTGAACTCGGTGAATCCGGGGTGAGGGTGAACAGCGTCAACCCAGGGCCTGTCAGGACCGACTTCCTGGAGAACTCTGGAGTTGAGAATAATTGGGATGCCATGAAGGAGTTTACTGTGTTGAAGAGGGTGTCGGGACCAGAGGAGATAGCTGATCTGATAGCATTCGTTGCGAGCGACAAAGCTGTTGGCATCACCGGTTCAGTTTTTGTTACCGACAATGGTTTTCTGATTAAGTAAATAGTGACACAGTACGTCTTGTATTTTTTTGAAATATTATCTGTGTTTTTCATTTAACAGTTTTTAATACTTGTCTTGAGTCTTTATTTCGCATTTTTTCTCAAAATTTTTGTGAATAATTGTGAAAATGTATTTAAATAAGTTAGAAATTCTTGTATGTAATTTGATCAATAAAATATTTTTTTTTCCGGTATTTTTTATGTTTATTAACAGTTCAAGTAACTCATTCTTATTACTTATTTATAGAGTTACAATGTTAAATTTTGGTACATACATAATTTTTTAAAGGTTTCTTTAAAATTAGAATTCTATTAATTTATCGTACACAAATATTTCGTAGTTTAGGATTTTTAGGAGTGATATGGAGTATAAAATTTTGTATGGGATAACCTAATGTTTTTTTTTTTAAATTACGAATCTTTAAAATTGAAATTCTCTCTACTCGTAATAAATGAAAACAATCGGTTTTCAGATTTAAAAAGGGGGAAGGGGTTTTTGGTTTTGGTTTTCCAATGTCAGTTTAATTTCCGTGGTCTAGAAAAGGCATACAGAATCTTACCACAGCTGGTCTTTATGCTGGATTTGTTTAGTTTCCGTACGATTTGCTGTTCTTTGCTTTACAACGTCAAACATGTTTAAACTATTGATTAACATGCATGCATTTTCGCTTATGCAAGTTTGTTAAAAATTAAAATGAACACTCGGGAGACACAAAATTGATTTTTCCTACAATGTTTTAAGCAAAATACATCCACAATAGACATACTATATAATTGCTACAGTAGTTACAAAACTATCCCATCTGCGATAGTATCAGTACCTACTTTGAGTACCTATCATAGATTAATTATACTATGTCCTTGATATCTATGTCATCATGACAGGTAAAAAACGATTCTAACATGAAAAACATAAATTATACTTAACGATAAATAAAACACGAATATTCTATTTAAAACGCTATAATTATTCTAATATTAAAAAGTAAGTTTCCCCCCCTTTGATCAAAAAAATAAAAAATATGATGTTTGAGTGAAATATTTTTATCTTGTTGTTTTGTGAAAAAATCTTATAATTTTTCTCACTAGAATATTAAACTTACTTTTGAGGCGGCCATGTATGTAGAATAATTATAGAGTATTATTTTATTTAAGCAAGTCCCCTTTCAACATATTATTTAATACCATTAAAGATTTAATGGGCATATTATTATGCATACTATTATGCCCATTAAATCTTGAACAATGACAAATAATAAAAACAAATAATGACGCTTGAAAAAAAAGAATTTAACAATGAAGCTCTTCAACTGTATTTTTAAACAGCAAATGACTGGGGTATATAATATGTCCAACTATTTCAGCAAAATACCGTCATCACACACAAAAATGGATCCAGTAATACCAACAGCTTTGTCGCTCGCAATGAACGCAATCAGATCAGCGATCTCCTCGGGTTCTGACACCCTCTTCAAGGTCGTCAACTGAGCGATATTCTCCCAGCTCTCCTGAACACCGGAGTTCTCCAGGAAGTCAGTCCTGACAGGGCCAGGGTTGACGCTGTTAACCCTCACTCCGGATTCACCGAGTTCAACTGCGGCACCTCTGGTGAAATGGTCCAAGGCTGCTTTGGAGACGCAGTAAGGCACGTATGTTACAGGCTGAATAATTTTCAAAGCTACAACGCTGGACACGTTCACCACGTTTCCTTTGGCCTTGACCAGGTGAGGTGCAGCGAGCGCTGTCAGTTGAATCACAGCTCTAACATTAGTTTTCATTATTTCATCGTACGCTTCGACTATTTTCCCATCAGCTATAGAACCGTGCTTTGAAAAGCCAGCGTTGTTGACCAATACGTCTATTTTCTTATACGTTTCCAAGGTCTTCTTGATGATGGCCTTCGCTTCGTTGTCGTCGCTTACGTCTGCTTTGATGACGAGAGGTTTCCTTCCGGCTCTCTCGCACTTTCCGGCGACGTCTTTGAGCTTAGCTTCGTTCCTGCCGACGATGGCTACTGACGCTCCTTCCTTGGTCATGAGTATCGCAGTCGCTGCTCCTATGCCAGAACTAGCGCCGGTCACAATTACCACTTTGTTTTTGAAACTCATGATGTTGTGAAGCTCTCACGATTTGAAAAGCATAAACAAGGACATTCATTCCGATACCTCTTTATATATAAATTGTCTATGTCAGCCATTCTCAAACTGTGCTCCGCGGATCCCTGAGTCTCCATAAACCCTCTGCTAGGGATCCATCAAGAAATTAGTCTTATACGAAAAACGCATAACTAATCATTTTATGGTGCAGTAGAGGCCTCTAGCATGGTGTTGTGAATCGTTTCATAACCATTTTTTTTCGTCCCATTAATATTATATTCTTATAAATATCACATAAATCCATCAATGAGATGAGAGAAGTTAAAATTGGGGATCCGTAAATACATAAAATACATGAATAAATAAACCACATCAAGCACACACATTGACCCAGCCCTGCAGTTAGTATCGTAAGAACTTGTGTCACAGTGTGTAGATAAGAATACTACATCCAAGACCGGTAAGCGAAACAATGCATCTTGCAAATAACACAAAGTTCCGCCACCGCCGGGATTCGAACCCGGAACCTCTAGCGTAGCAGTCGGCTGTTTACACCACTGCGCCACAGAGGTCGTAAATGTATTTAAGTTTCAAAAGGTAACCGTTACAAAAAATATTGAGAACCAATGGTCTATGTAATTGCAATTCGCACGTCAAGTGTTAGATAAACAGAAAACTATGAATGTATTGATACAGGAATATTGCAATTTATTATGCAATCACACTAACTGTACCAGCATACATTACTTATTATTTTTTCAATTAGAAATACAAGTAAAATCTGGTAAGTCACAAAATTACATTCTATAAAAAAAATGTTTGGCTTTTAAGTAACAGAAACAAACTCACGCCGTTATCCCTCGAGAGGGGTAGGCAGAGGTGCTACACACCGCTTTTCGCATGTTTATTTTGAGTCCCAGTGTGACGGGTTGCGAATCTGTCGCCACTATCCGCGCACATTTAGAAACATCAACAAGTTACGGTAACTTTTAAGTTACTTAACTTGTTTTAATAAGGGTTTGTTTGATAACGTCTGAGTAAAGTATTGGATTACTTATTTACAAATTAACTAACCGCCATATAAACCTTCCGTTTAAAATAGGTTTCGTTTCATAAACTTTTAACCAGTAAGAACATGTGTCTGATTGTTACTTTCAAGATAGAGATGGCGTCATCGCATTTTGACGTTTCGATTTACGGAACAAACGAGAGCGTGATATAGTTTTTAATAAATTGTAAATATTTTTAATTGAAACGTCAATTAAAAAAATTGTATTGTATTTATCGTTTTTTCATAATTGTGTCTCACAAACGTTAGAGAAGTATTATTTTCCACTAATGTTCAGCCTCGTGTCCAAGGCATTAAATAAATTCATTTTGAATATTATAAAATAAAACCATTTGTTACAATTGTATTCATGTTACATGATTCATTGCAACTAATTAGATAAAAGATAAGATCCATTTATTTGTTTCAACATGAGTAGCATTAAATTCAGGTGGTAAGTTTAAAAAGATAAGTACTTCATGTCTGCCTTACGTCGTACAAATATTCATTCATTAATAAAGATAATAATTTTATATACTAAATTATATGTGTAAAAATCTTGCATTTTTATATTAATTGCATTTGTCTTAATAATTATAACATACGATAAAATTTAAATAAAACATTTTAAGACATTACTACTTATCACATAAAAATCATTTATTGCATCGTAGCATCTTTCTACTGACATTCTATTCAATTTAATTCTCGATAACTTACTATTACACAATTTAATATCATTTGGATTTTTTTTTCGACAATTATTTGTGCCATACCAGAAACACCTTTTAGAGTAATGCAGTATTAACTCCGTGTTGCGTGGTAATTTTGATTTAGATCGTGGGCGAAAGCGATTATGATATGCTGTTTCTTTTACTTTATCAAACAAACCGGGATTCTTTTTCGCCACCTATAGAATGAAGTGAGTGAAATTGATTGCTTAGAAATCGCATTCGCAAGTTTTTTACAGGACGCGTGTAATGGTTAAACATTTTGTGATCGTATGAAAGATTTAAATTGCTATTCAGTAAGTAAGAATATTCATACTGCTTTATTTCCAATCTATTAAATTGCTGTAATCTCCAGTTAAAAATGCCTTTGTTGCTATATTTGAATGTTGGAACACAAATTACAATGTTAGTGTAATTAAGGTCTTGTAGAGTTTCCTCGACGTAAGCAATCAGATTATCATAGTTAGGAGTTTCCTTGAAATCTTTTTCTCCAACGAATTTCAAACTGAATGTCCTATACAATAGAATTCGTATATATTTTGACATATGCCATTATGTATTATATAAACCTTTCTCTTGAATCAATCTTTAAAAAAAAAACCCATCAGAATCCGTTGAGTAGTTTAAAAGATTTAATCATACATAGGGACAGACAGCAGGAAGCGACTTTGTTTTAAACCATGTAGTGATGATGTGGCATGTAGTGACATCTATTGATGATCTACGATAATAATTAGTATTGATCAGTCTTGTAGTTAAAACGATTAACGTCTAATAAAGGTCTCAAAACAATATAGTTTATTTGGTTTTGTAAGATGGCGCCTTATTTAATTTCCACGCATGATGATCAGCATTTTAAGGAATATGCAAGAAGTTTATTTTGATAATTCAATAAATTTCTCGTAAATTATATGGGAATAGTATATTTACGGTGAAAACAGAATTAGAATTGTGAGATAGAACCATTAAATGTGAATATTTTTATTTTGTATGAATTATAATAATAATAGTAAACCACATCACGACACACACATTCACTCAACTCTGCAGAAAGTATCGTTAGGACTTGTGTTACAGGAACTAAGCAACGATATGGTATATACTACATAGACAAGAAATGTAGTATATACCATATCGTTGCTAAGATCGGTAAGCGAAACTAATATTAAATTATATTTTGGGTTCCATACATAAGGTTTTAATGTAATGATCACTAATTATTGTTGATTATATGAGAAATGTTGAAATACTATTCCAGATCACATCCCTTCATTTGTATCCATAAATCCATGTTTATAAATTGTCACTATTTTTGACTGCAAATATCATACTTTTTATATTTAAATTACAACAGCTGATCTTTTCAACTATGTTTACTTAACAGCGCCCTCTGTTGTCTCTAGAGACATTACGTCAAGTAGCTTACCAATCAAGTAATGGCCTTGATTGGCAGATGATGAAAACTGTATTACTTGGCACTTTACTAACTAGTTACGATAATTTAAAGATGTTTTTTTTTTACGAAAGATAACTTGCAAATAGCTTACTCAGGACCTTACTTGTACATGGTGCAGTTTCCGTTTCTCGTATTCCTATCACGAAATATAACAATCAAATCATGTAACTTATTACGCAAATAAGCACGCACCTGATGTTTTCAGCCATGTTTAGTTTTTGTCAGTCGGTAGAAATTTGATTTTGATGAATTTAAATATGTTTAAAATGACGTTTTAGTTACCATATAATCTCTTAGTTTCGAAATCAACCGCTCAAATACTGAAAGATCAAAAAATTATTAATTGTTACTAATATTAATTACATATAACAAACGAAAAGAAATTAAAAAAAAACCTAATCAAAACGAATTAATTTCAGAACGGACTTTCGAATTCGCATTTAAAGTTGAGAGCTTAAAACTAACACATCGGGGGGCGTATAGGTGGGGAGGGGTGGGGGGAGTAGAGGGGTACACAGGGGGTCGACCCCCGGTCGTTTTAATTATTCACATTTTAATTTACGAAGCCCCACTCCCGGACCGTACTGCTGTGGCTTGGATGTCTTCGACACACGTCAGATCTATGAGCTTTCTATATTGCTAGAGTTACGTTTCAAATTTATTCAGAAAAAAACACACAAACGAACAATGATGGCCAAAATGGTTTATCCTAATACTACTATTATAAACACGAAAGTTGTAAATGTATGGATGAATGGATTTTTGTTGCTCTTTCACGCAAAAACTACGGAATAGTTTCTAATAAAACTTTACAATAAAATAGCTTCTACGACATTATAAAACATTGGCTATAATTTATAAAGACATTGTGTGAATTTTCCAAAATATCAAAATAATTGTCAAGTAATTAAAAGTCCTATTATAACAGTTTTCGACTTCTACGCGGACGAAGTCGCGGCCAAAAGGTAGTTCAAAATAAATATATAGAGTTTTTTTTGTGTCATTTTGAAAAAAGCAACTTTAGGAGGTTTCTTGTGGGATGTTTCCCTGGATATAAGCATCGGAATCTGGAATCGGCGTTGGAATTAACAGAATAACTATTCAAATCATTATAATCCCCGCAAAATATAAAAAACTTGACAGCCATGTTGAAGACTTGCTGCCAGCGGTACTAATAGTTCAATGGCAGGAAGTGACGCAAATTTGATATCATCAACATATAGCTAGTCAGGTTATGATTTTCCGGGGATTGTATTTTAAATCAAAAAAAAAATTTTGCAATTGACCGTTCGCTAGTAAGAACAAAGATAAGCTGTGTTAACCCACTGATCTTTTCGATAAAATTTCAATCTATTGAAATGAATACTTTTATCCAAACCTACCCGACCTAATACGGATATATAGTTCAAACAAATAAAGTTAGTAAGCTGGTAGATCTACGTACGGGATCGTCTGCGTTGGTACCACCCTCCTTTCTATTTAACGTGAAGCAGTTCGCTGTGTTTCGGTTCGAAGGATAGTAGAGCCAGTTTAACGACGACAGCATACGGTTCAACTGATGGAAAGTGATACCGCCGCCGCCGACACAACGAGTCCCTCGATGTCTGGACAGCAAAGAGCACCGCCAATGCGTTGCCCATGAAGAGGTGGGGATGTCATACCTCACGTGTTAGTAATTACACTGGCTCTCCAATCAGCGAAAAGCTTCGAGGTGGAACCAAACCAGGCGAGCTCGCACATAGATCTACCTGTCTGCAACCTGATAGTAAACAATCACTACAGCCTCTAACCACTTCCTTTACCACAGGAAGGTTTGACTGTGTGTCGTTGCCATAAACCGCCTGTACGACAAATAAGGTCATGCCAGGTTAGGTTCGATTAGTTGCCAAATTGATAGACATCATTTTTGATACAGCTTGTGTTTGGAGGTGGACAGATGATCTTGTGCGGGCTGCAGGGAGACGCTGGATGCACGCGGCACAGCCACCTTAGACAAATGCTATTATTCCTCCAGCGTTAACGCCAACAGAAAATAAAAATATATTTAAATGACATAACTCAAGCGTGAGGAAATGTCATATCGATGCTATTTTTATTTTCTGTTGGGGTTAACGCTCGAGGGATAGGGCATCTGTCTAAAGGCCGGATCGCTTCTTACGGAAATACTAGGGGAAGCCTCTGTCCACAAGTGGACACTTCTGGCAGGTAATTATGGATTTGCCTGACATCAGAAAATGCAAGGACAATCATGTCTCTTTCCAGGTTTTTCAAACATTTATATTTAAGTAAATTACCTACTACCTACCTACCTACTTCTACCTACCTAACTAACTTCTTCTTCTTTTACCTACTTCTGAATGTAACTAAATATAAAATTCTAAATAAAGTATAAATACCGTTTGATATACTCGGGACTGGCACATCAGGGTTTCACCCCAAAGTATTTTCGACAGCCACCTTTATAACTCTTTGCATATTCGAGTGACAACCCTATCAAAGTCGGGTGAGTCTGTCTCCTTTATTCAATACCAACAAGAGAGGGAGGGTTGTCCGATTCAAAAGAACTGTACGCGGCCACGATTGAGACTTAAATAATTCAAATATGCAATTTGTTCTGTTAACTTCTGTTCTTTTAAAATTAACTTCAACAGCTTCTATTCTTATCAGATTAAGGTTCAAATTCCCCTGTTCTGATGTTAGATGGCAGGAGAATTAACGTTGTTTTGAAATATGGAGTTTTTACAAGCTCTTACGTGGAATGTCGATTCAAATCAGACCCCTCTTTGTGAGATGAGATAGATAAAACAATGAATGTTGATCGTAAAGCGAAGATGAAGGAAAGTGAGGGCCACTATGGAACTAACGTTTCCGATAACCAACACTCAACAAAGATAATAATAATGGATTTTCGGGACCTTTGATTAGGTATATCTCCGGACGCTACGGACGTCTCTTGAGGATAGTTTAGGATGTCCAAACAAAGATTTACTCAAAAGCATTGCCTAATCCGTTTCATTCCGTGGCAAAAATAATATTGATTAATTTTACTGGACTATAAACTATTGATTTTAATAGAATGTTTAACAATGAAGGCCCTAGATTAAGCTTGGCAACCCATTTTTAATTTATTATTTTATCAATAATATAACATAAAAACAAAGATCATGAAATATCAGGTGAAGGGGAACGTTTGTAAGGCTGGATCTCCAACCATTGTTTACATATTCCACATTATGTCTACTTCTAGTTAGGTATATAAAATATAGACAAAAGCCTTTGACAGGCCACTATCCATTAAACAAGCATCTCTTAATTTTAGGTGTTACTGACAGCCCACTATGCAGAGGATGCATGCAAGCAGAAGAAACGCCAGCACATGTGATCATGGAATGCACAAGTAGCAAAACGGACTCAAATGCTCAAATGACCACCATCACTCTCGAAGGCTTTCGGCAATCTTAAAAGACTGCTGGACTTCTGGGAGTATGGTCCAATTGAGCGGCTGAGTGCGAGATGATCCCAGTTAAACTAACTTAAATTATCTAACTGACAGTCTTTGAATCTCGATTCAATCAGATGACTGTAATTCGAGAACCAATAGTGTCTCCCTAAGGGCTAATAACATCGTGCCAATCATTGTTACTCATATCCATACGCGGTATGGGTGATATTTGTTTTTCGTACTTCTATTTTGGGTACGAGTTTTGAATAATTTATGCTTCATGTGCGTGTGTATTTACAAAGATAGATGTATGTATGTGTATATATGCATACTTTTATAATGTACAAGACTGACTTGTGTCCCAGTTTGTCCATGAGTTTTACCCTCGATTGCCGCTTTCGGCTGTCGTTACAAATTTGTTTGAATCTTTGTGAAGCGCCTCTAACGGATTGATGAGGAATTAAGATTGCTCATACAAAATCACTGTAGTAATCTATGTTACTTGACGTGTAGAAAAACTATGCCAACTCATGGTAGACATACTACAGGGTACAGCTTGCATTTTCGGTTTTAAAATTCCTCGGTTCGATTCCCGGCGACTTTTGCTGTGAGATTTTTTCTAGTAGAGCATGGCAAAAGAGTAAGACGTAATGACAGATGGAAAATATTTTTATCTGGTAATAAAATGGTATCAGTTAAAATTAGCATTGTAATTGGCTTATCACTGCTCAGTGTTGCCAAAAATTGCTTGTATTTTTACCAAGCTGTGTGTATATCGTTTAATGTTTGTCACATATAAATGTAAGATTTAATTTTGGAATAAGGTAATTCGGATACCTTAAAATGAAATATTTATTTAATTTAAAACAGGTATGCACCCAATTACATTATTATTCATACTTATTAAAAACACATAATTCTAAATTCAATTTAAAAAAACATATATAAAAAAGAAAAATACAATTGGACAATAAATTAAGAAGTAGCATATACACAATAATAACAATATTAATAATCAATAACATCAACAGTAACAAATCGTCATACATTCTCACAAAGCTTTGAACAGGCAATCAGCAACGACTTCCATCCATCCGCAAACACATCAAGTTCAGGATAGGCAACAAGGAGAGCATTGAGGGCAGTGTGCATCCTACAGAACGAAGCCTGACCACGCGCCTCTGTATGACTTGCGGCGCGAGCGAACTGACAATGGCGACTGGAGCGAAGTCGTGTGTAATTGTCAGGCACAAAAAGCCTACAGAGGTGTTCAACTGCCTCAGGCATATCGACCAATCCGCGCCGGACTTTGATGGCAGTAGAGATCTCATCAACTCCTCTAAGGACCTCTAAGGAATTCATGGATAAATATAATGTTATGATGGATAAGTGCATACAGATACATTCAGAAATATTGCGACATCGTCATTTCTCGGTTTTCACGAAGATTACCGAACGCTGCTATCCGATATATCAATAATCGTATTTAATTAATGACGTCTTTTGAAAAGTTAATACTAAACTTTATGGAAAACGAAATTAGCCGACAAAGCACGAAGTCACATAATTTCTCACTAAACCTATATTGTTGTTGTAGGTTTCCTTTCGATTTCATGTTTTCTAAGTTTCCCTCGAACTAGTCCTAGAATGCACAAAGACAATGTGACATAAATGTGTGTGTCGTGATGTGGTTTATTATTATATCTGACATTCACAAGCTTTTCGCCTTTGGGCCGTTTCCATTGCTGTCCCCGCTTTGCTGGGAGGGAAGTCTGAAATCGCTTTCTTACTAACTCCCATTTCTTCTGATTAAATTCGTTGGGGGTGCTAAGACAGCCGTTAGGGTGTCCGGGCACAGCCTATGCGTCATTGCACAGCTGCATCATTCGTTGATTTTTGATCGAAGGACGCCACTGTTGCTCCAGGTGAACAGGATTGCAGTGGTGGGACAGAGAGGCGGGTGTGCCCAAAAATATAAAAACGTCACAAAACCGCCAAAATGCAAACTGTGAATAAATTAAGTTTTGAAAGTCTTTAGAAAAAAACTCGTTATAGTATTTGAAAAAATTGCTAAACATTGACTTCGTTATCTATTGTTAGAGTATTTGCCAAAATACTATGTTATTTACTGAGTTGCTGGTGCTGCTCTCGAGTGGGTTGAATTTGCAGTGAAACACCCTATTGATACAATAACATAACATTACAACAATCAACATTACGCATGTTGGCGTTATCTTTACGCTATGTGCTATTGCTCCCTCTTCTTTGAGCTTTCCGTAAAGTTCCATATAAGAATTGGTAATTAATTTTTTGTTAACAATTATACTGCTTTACTGCTTGCTTTTGTTTGTTTTAAGCTATTAATTCCGATAAATAATAAACAATCGAATGCCTTATTAAAAAAATACACACGACAACCCTCTCTCCCTTATCCGAAACCTTCGATATCCGAGACGACCAAAAAAATTAGTTGATTTAATTTTTGGTAGAATTTTTTGGAACATTCAAAAAAAAAATCCACGCAAAACAAATTACGTATTCATAAAGTAATCCTACAAGAAACACCTCAGGATACTTAGACTTAATCAATTCACCTTTTGCCAGAGGAAGTTTCGTGTTTTATTAACATATTTTTGCTGATGCCGCTGCCGGGGCTGTAATTTCAAAAGGACCCCGTTCAAAAATACTACGACACATATACTCATTAACTTTGTAACATATAAGGAACGAGACTGAATACTAATTGAGACATTAGATTAGGGGATGCAGATGTGACATTTCATAAAAAAATTACTTAAAAATTGTGTTTAATACAACATCATGGGCAAACACCTCATGGGAACCTCACCTGATGGAAAGTGATACCGCCGCCTATTGACACGACGATGCCCTTGATGCCTGAAATACCAAGAGCACAGCCAATGCATTGCCCATGAAAAAGTGAAGATGTTATACTTCTCGTGCCGGTGATTACACTGGCTCTCAAATCCTTCGAAGCTACCTTGTCCTGAAATTCAATCTACAGCCAAAACTACCGAGTCTGGACGGGCGAAATGTTAAAATATAAGTTTGTTATGTAATGTAAGGCCGAATGTGCGGTGTGATTGTCGGTGCGGTAGAGGTATCCTCGGTTTACGTGGTACCGGATCGGTTACGGTAGCGATGCGGTACAGATTCAGTACTTACTACTATACATACTATAGTCGCTCGGTAAGCTTTCTGTACCGCGTTAACCGAGCATAGCGATTCCGCACCGTTACTGGACCGATAAAACAGGAAACGGCCTAAGTTATAGCTAAGAAAAGATTCCTGAAAAGTCAATCCCTCCAGGACTAAAATAGGGGCTTCCAGGGAGGTAGGAGGAGGGAGGAGTTCCACGAAGATTGGCTTCCTACTTGACATAACATGATGCTGAGCATTGGCAATTGGTTAGTAATTGTGGAAAACGTTATTGAAATTTAAATTCTAACTAATTAAATGTATATGTCACTAAAAAGGAGATGAGGTGAATGGATGAAAAAAAGCTTACATAGAGTCCTTCAGAATTTATTTTGTCCTTAAAGGGGATGGACACAAAATGTATGAACCAAAAACCTAGAATTGACATGGACTAAATGGGTCACTAATGAATGGGTAATTGACAATTTACCCCACCGAATAAGAAATGCCGAAAACAATGGGGGGTCAGGAATACATTTTTTCATACTTTAACAGCTTGTACCTCCTTTTTTTTGGGCCACCCTTGGTCAAAATCTGTTCACATACGGAGTTATTTTTGTATTTATCATAGTTGCACTTGTAACAAGTGTCGTCTCTGTAACCATTTAATCTTGGTCTCGCATCCAAAGGCTCGCGTCGGAGGGTGGCGTAGGGATGCTATGGTGTTAATTATACGATTTTCTTTGAAATAAGTTAATAAATATTGGATAAGGCCCACCCCCGGCCGGCCCTTTAACGAACGAAGGTGAGCTGACGAAATATAACACGATTCTCGTCCTATGGGTTTGTCTGACGCTTGCGGAGTTTATTATAAATACAAGAAACGTGATGTTTCCAACTGTGCAAGGCTGAATGCTGAGCTTTGTATTTTAGAAATCAAAAATCTCATTTTAACAGATGTTTTTAAAATTATATTTCCAATGATATAATTTATTTAAAAAGAATTTAAATTTCATTGACTACCATACAATACAATAGTAATTTTTTTTTCCTTCCTCCTGTGTGCCTACCACGAGTTTAATCTTCGATTGCCGCTTGCGACTGCAGTTCCAAATTTGTATGAATCTTTGTAAAGCGCCTCTTACGGATTTATGAGGAATTAAGAATGATCAAACAAAAACGCTGAACTAATCTATGTTACCTGACATGTAGGATGATTACGCTAACTCATTTTGAAATTATTTCTTTATGAACATAAAAAATACAAAAACACCAAAAAACTAATCTTATTATTAGATACTGATAAATCGAAGGTGCACAAGTGATCGTTTGATCTCAATTCGACCCTCCCCTACCTTACCTGCCAATAATACGAACAATTACTGGAAAGACTTCCTCCGAAAACATCCCTATAAACTGACCCCGTCTCTTTCTGATCTGAAGGGAGAAAAAGGGACAGCACGAGCGCAATCGAAGATACGGCTAATTATAGGTGAAGAGGCGGGATGTAACTCGATTACCTCTAGAAATTCACTCACTCTTTGAATGGGGGCCATATTGATGTCCTTTTTACTATTTATTGAGTTCCAATTACATCGGGAGTTGATGCTTGAGAGGTGAAATTAATTGCTTTGACTGATGATGTCGGTAAAATTATGGGATTGTAGAAAGTAACTTTATTCATAAACTAGCTTTTACCCGCGATTTCGTCCGCATAGAAGTCGAAAATGGTTCTAATAGGATTTTTAATTACTGTGACGTTTATTTTAATATTTTGGAAAAATCACACAATCTCTTAATACGAGCAAATTATAGCTTATGTGTATATTCTGATGTTTAAGCTACATTATAATAAAAATTCAATTAGTATTTTTTGCGTGCAAGAATTACAAACATCCATGTACGCGTACATCCTTACAAGCTTTCGCGTTTGTAATATCAGTTAGGACAAACAAGTATTTGTGTTATAGTGTTTTTGGAGGTTATAAAAATTTATGCAACTTTTTAAATCGAATTCTTTAAGGTAAATCCATTGCAAACTCTTGTTACTTAAATTTTCAGTAGAGATTAACTATGTAGTAGGGAAAAAATCACTACTTCATGTGCCGTAGAGGGCGCCATACTCAATTTAACTCACTTAACCAACAAACCATAGATTATTCTAGCATTAGTTATACAAGACCATACCTTGGCCATAAATCCTAAAAAATCCCACAATAAACAAAAAGATAACCTTTTTCCTTTCTAACCCAATAAACCATAGAGAATACAGTTCAAATAAAGAATGCAGTTGACATTCTCCGTGGGGTTGCCACCTGAAAGATTCCTACGGTAAGGAACCACAACGAGTGTCGCAGCAGACGAGGCCGCAAACACCGCAGCCTTCTTGCTAGCAGCAGCAGCCCTAATTTTCTAAACGTTGTAGAACAATCTGGAATATCTTTCTCGATGGTTCTGGATTTTAGATAAGAAAAGAAAAAAACGAAACAAATGTTCTGAAAATTCTGGAATAGTTTTATGGAAGGTTCTAGATTTTGACAGAAATAATATTATGAAGAGAGAAGTGAAAAATTATTTGTCATACACTATAATATACTATATGGCAGAGTTTTCTCAAATATTTTTATGGAAATTTCTAGATATTACTAAAACTGTTATTCAATAGTATACTGTGAGGTCATTGGAAATACAATGTTAATTGACGACCTCGGTGGCGCAGTGGTCTAAATAGCCGACTGCTACGCTAGAGGTTCCTGGTTCAAATCCCGACGGGGGGGGGGGACTTTGTGTTATTTGTAAGACGCATTGTTTCGCCTACCGGTCTTGGATGTTGTATTCTTATCTATGAAGTATATGCATATCGTTGCTTAGTTCCTGTGACACAAGTTCTTACGATACTTACTGCAGGACTGAGTCAATGTGTGTGTCGTGATGTGGTTATTATTATTATTAATGTTGATTACGATCAAAGCTTCGTTCGCTGTAATATTTCCCTATCAAACCCAGTAAAGAGTTATTTTAGTTGGAATTATAAGTTCTTTAATGTAAATAATGAATATTTAGTTTTTTATAGATAAGTGTCATTTTTCCTTAGTACTGTTGAATATTTGATATCGTCAAGATAGCCTAAGAAACTTCTAAACATAGTTGTAATGCATATTAGAATAAGATTTTTCTGATATTAGATAAATAATTTCAAAATCAAAATAAAATAAAATCTTCTATAAAACCTATCCATATTAAAACACTAGTTTTATGTGATAACAACTTTACATAAAATTAATATCTACTAACTAATCATAAATAAAAAAAATCTATTTCTATTTGACGAAACCCTGTATCGATATCGAAAAATCCATTAAGGCCTACCTGATTATATTATACATATTAAAAGACCACGAACATTGTAAAACTAAAATGCACCGTTTAAATAGGAGATAGTATTTTGATACATTTTTCTATATAAATGAGATACGAGATCATACATATTCATTGAAGCGAGCGCCGCACGGGGAGGCGAGACGTACAAAAAAAAACATATACAAAACGATATGAAAGAACGTGCGGAATAAATTATACAAATATGTATTTATATTACTAGCTTTTGCTTGCGGCTTCGCTCGCGTTAATTTAAGATTACATAGATCTACGGGTAATTTTCTAGCTTAAAAATGACTGACTTCCATATAAACTTCCAAGCCTTCAAAGTGTCCTTTCTTATTTGCTTTTTTACGTCTAAATAACAATACCTGGGGAAAAATCAGGTTCTACTAGATTTCTAGGTTTAAGGGTTCAGGCTGGACATTGATGAGTCAGTGTGTCAGTGCTTTATTTTATTTTTATAAATTATTTCAGTTAACTAGATATATAAATTGAGGTTTAGTGAGTTGTTTGTAGCGAGTTATACATGAATTGTTACTACAATTCCGATACGATAAGTTTGTATTACGGTATGTTATAGACGACCTCGGTGGCGCAGTGGTTTTAACACCTGCTAAAATACAGATTTCGGGTCCCGACAGGGGCGGAACTTTATCTGATTTGCAAGACGCATTGTTTCGCTTACCGATCTTGGATGTTGTATTCTTATTTATGTAGTTTATATCATATCGTTGGTTAGTGTTTGTGATACAAGATTATATCTTAGTAATGTCAATGTGTGTGTCGTGATGTGTTTATTCAAAGTCTATTGGAAATAGACTTTAAATACGCACAACAGTTTGAGTTAATAGGTGTGCGTAAGTCGAAGACTTGTTTGTCATCCGAGTCAAATGAAATTTCATTATGAAATGCACAGGAAAACGATGCCCTGATAATGTCAACTGCTTACAGTCATCCAATCTGAACCTTACACAGCCAATATCTTAACTTACATGGTACATCCAGTAAAAAAAAACATATCTTTAAAGCATTTGTGAATAGTCAAATCTACTATTTCGAATAGTCATCTACGGGACAGAAATCGGTAAGAAACCAAAGCAGTTGCTCTTTTAAATTATCTCCATCAAGGTCAGTGTAAACCTCCTTAAACGCATACTCTTTCCCAATGACTGAAACCCGAAATCCTTTCAGCGAACAAATCCGGCCCGACGCTTTCCGAATCCAACAATGGAGCGGTCAGCCCGAAACAATTTCCAAAATGCCGGCCGTAAATTCTTAACGTCAGATTAAAAAGGCATTATCGCGGCCGTTAAATAATCTAGGGACAAAAGTAAGCTGATTTCTAAAACGGGGTATATCTAAGAAGGCGAGACCAGCCCGTATTAATATTACCCAGTGACCGGACGAGTGGAGCAAAGGGGGAATTTTTAATGCCGTGCTTTAATTTTCAGAGGTACGTGTCCCACCCACGCCTCTAAGTTCCATTCACATTAGAGGATTCATTTTTGCTCACGGCCGCGCCTACGCCCTGAATTATTAAGTCGCGCAGAAAACTGTATATTTCGGAGATCACTGCGTGTAAGCGGTGTATTTATAACCGCGTACATTTTCGAGTGAGATCCGTTGCCGTTTGTACATTATGAAAGGTCCTAATTAACCGACCGACGTTTTTGATTAATTATGGACGCCGGGACGGTGAGTGTGTAGTTTCGTGTTCTTAGCCAGAAAAATCTATGTATCGCGGGATTCGTAGTCTTCATTTTTCGAAATATAAATTATGAACGGTCGGAAGCCCGTCTAATTACATTTTGGTAGCGGGACGCGAAGTGGAATACGTTATAAAGGAATCCTTGTCGTACCTGCGGCCGTCCGTACAAAGAAAGAAATGTAAATAAAATGTAATATGATTAGAAACAAATTACACATGGCGAGCTTGCCGCGATAAGTCGGGGGTTGCCGGTCTAACTGACCGCGGCCCCTCATCGGGCGCCACTTTTCCTTTGTCCGTCCCAGTTCGGGCGCCACTTCTTTGTATTTTGTTTCATTTCATGCAAAATTTAATTTCGTTTTCAAGACTCGCGTGGAATGATATTACGCGCACCGGCCGCGACCGCCGCCTGTAATTTCATTGCTGCTCCTCAAGTTTTATATGTGGACAACTCCGGCAACCCCGTGTGCCTTTTTCATCGCATACCCTCACGGTGGTTGGTTGTCTGTTGTTTTTCGTTTATTGCGTTCGGAATGGAACCGCCCGGGATTGCGGGCCGTTAATTGTTACGTGAGTCTTGCTACCTGAGGACTCCTAATGGGAAATATCTCTCGTGATATGGACTGGAATAGGTTTTTTCACTTGGCTTTATTACATTCCTCGGTCGAGTTGCTCATGTTCTGCACATGCCGTGGCATAAACTGGCCGATTGCAATTTGTGGTACTCCGAATTTTATTATCTTTATTTATTTAAAGCTTGGCTATAACATTAATCACTAAATAGCTATTTAAACACTATGTAGTTATGACATTTATACGCCAATTGACTGGTTGGGCATATTTATCTTATTATTTTTTTCGGGTCACTCCCGCCAATTTGTCCGACCACTACAATGGCGTCCTTTGATCGAATAATGCAGCTCTGCAATGATGCACAGGCTGTGCCCGGCCCTACCGGCTGTCTTGGGACCCGCAACAAACTTAATCAGAGGAAATAAGAGGTACGAGCAACGGAAACGGCCCAGAGGCCAAAAGCTGAAGTGATCTACGGTCAGTTAATGCTATCTGATTAATGCAACTCCATTTCTATTGCCATGAATGTTTAAGAACAAAGAAGATTTGATTTACCTAATCTATATACGACTATTAATATTTGTTCTTTAAAACCATGTGGCATCATAATGAACCACCAGATCATATTACGAAAGTGTTAAAGTATTTTTTAGGGCTGGAAATTGGGACCTTAATACTCAACCTCCGCCGTCCATCCTGTACGTGGCATGTACCAACTGTTATAGCTAAAGAACTAATGCATAATAGCGTAAAAGCGTGTGCAAGTTACAAATAACACCATTAACGCAGCGACCGCCGCGACAGACGGATGGTAAACACGGTTCGATCCTGAACAAACGGAATAACTTCCGATTCCCGTAGGGCTGCCGCTGCATAGCTTTAGTTAAACTTTTAATTAAAAAAGTAGTTTACGGCAAGCGTTTTATTACAGGTTAAATTTACTAACGGAAAGTGGAGTTCCGTTTTGGGACGTGTTTTTTCATTAAGTTTATACCTATAAAACTATTAATAAACAACAAAATATCTACATAAGAACTGGATGTTGAGCTATAAATTAACAAACATTGTTCCGAGTTCGAGTACCTATTTAAGTTCAGAAAGAGTTCATCCTTAAAGTGAGCTTTTATATTTAACAGTAACAAATATAAAATTAACTAAGTTTGGATGAAGGTCCCGACACATAAGAGAGAATCAATTACTTTAATCGCTTTAAAACAAGACAAAATTCTCTCATTCAAGACGACGTTTACAGAGATAAATCTCTTACCTAAACTGTATCGGCACCTTCATTTCTAGAATCGAGCAAAACTAAACTCTACCCTAAGGAATTAAGGTTTATTGGGGTGATTTTTAGTTAGGGTATACCACCCAACAAATCCTTATAGATTTATCCAGTGTAGTAATCCTTTGACCACACGCCGTTCCGAAACCAAACGATCCTGTAAGACTCAATTACTGTGTAACCCTGATTTACCCACGACCGATCCAATTTGTTGTCCCGATCGGAGAAAACTAACCAACACTTTGACTGGCAAAAATGGACTTAGGACCGACAGCGATAGGTTTGAAATTCCGTTGATGAGAAACCAAAGACACCTTGCTCGACCGATCTTGACTAGTCATGCGAGTGATGACCATGGAATTTAATACGTATAATGGAAAATCGACTCTAGCCTCAACAATTTAAGGTGGGGTTCAGTTTGATTGTATCTATTGACATAGGACTTAACGTCCAGAAGTCCAATTATAGGCCACAAACTATTTTATCTAACACCCGTGCGACAACACTAATCTTATTAGAATCTATTGGAATTAAGGGTGGGAGAGAGTCAGGTTGAATGACTAGTTACGATCTGGGGTTTCTTTGGGAATAAAGAGGTGTAGTAATCAAAAATTTATCGCTTGCTGTTACATTTATAATTAAATGTTTGCTTATTTTTACACCTGGATTGTTTAGTGTTAGAAAGACCGGGAAATTGATGGATGTTCTTGTACGGGCTCCAGGGAACCACTGGGTACAAGCGGCACAAGATCAGGATATTTAGGGGAAGCCTTGGTCCAGCAGAGTCTGATGGTGATGTTAGGTGAGGTAGTGGGTTCTTTTGTCGAGTGCAAAGACTTCAGTTCCACATATAGAAACAGAGTGAAGGTGCTTAAATCAAAAGGGGTTTTCTTCATCATTCAATTCAAATGATGAATGATATTTTTTATTTCCATAAAGAAAAAACAAATGTTATAGTTTATGGAGGAGTGGATTGACAACTTCGGTGGCGCAGTAGTCTAATCAGCCGACCGCTACGCTAGAGGTTCCGGGTTCGAATCTCGGCGGGGGCGAAACTTTATGGTATTTGCAAGACGCATTGTTTCGCTTATCGGTCTTGGATGTTGTATTCTTATTGATGTACTGTATACCATAACTTTGCTTAGTGCCTGCGATACAGATGCGATTATATGCACGATTGAGTCACCGCGTGTCGTGATGTGGTTATTAGGGTGATTTAAAAAAAAAGATTTTTTTTTTTCGTTTGGTACTCTGAAAAATAGGTTCCTAGACACCTCTAAGAAAGCCTCTCCAAGCATGAGTTCTTAATTTTATATAGATATTAACGGTTAAAGTTTGATTATTTTTGGTCTTTTTTTATTTCTTATGAATTTTATAACTCAATGAAAAAAAATCATTATGAATCTTTTAAACGCAATTAATCTGTAGAGCATTCAATTTCCTACAAAATCTAAGGAACAAGATATTTTTTCAAGTAGTTGGAAGCGAGATATAAATTTTTCTATCTGATAAAAAAAAAAGAAAACTGTAAGAAGGAGGACCTTCCCGTTACAATTAAGAACTCATGCTTGGAGAGGCTTTCTTAGAGGTGTCTAGGAACCTATTTTTCAGAGTACCAAACGAAAAAAAAAAAATCTTTTTTTTTGAATCACCCTAGTGGTTATTATTATAATAAGAAAAATGGGGCTTGCCATTTTATATTGAGTCTGTTTGAACAAAAGAAAAAATTTGGGAGCGATTTTTAAAACATTTTATTCTAGTTCACATTATGTAAAATTAAGGCGAAGTCTGGGCAAGTGGCTAGTATATAATTAATATTAAATATTAGCACAAGAGCTAGTGTCCAGTGAGCAAATATATCCTAAGCTAACTGCAGTAATGTTTGCATATCGGTCTGCATGTTTGTTTGTACTGTCATCTTGTTAGTTTATTAAAGATAATGCAGTAACTTAGAATACATTGGATGTACCTATGTATTTAGTAATTGTTTATTAAATACTAGTTTCGAGTTCGCTTCAGTAATTTATGGAAATTTGCATAAATATAGGGGATAAGAATCGAATAGCTACAGAAAAATTGGACCCTGATATTTTTCAGAGTAAGGCCGTTTTTAGATTTGTTTTTAGGCGATCGATAAGCTTTCGGTAGCGCTTATATCAAGATTACCGATTCCGCACCGCTACCGCACCGACAGATCAGAAAACGGCCTTTGCAAGCTGAAATAAAGTGTAGTGGTCATGTTAGCCCTAAAACAGACAACTGTTAAGCCTCTTCTACATTACGACGGATGCATCGACAGCTGGATCAGCAAATATATAAGCGGATGAATTTACGATCCGACCACACGTCTGCACACTCGTTCGCGCTGTAACTCTTTGATCGTGTGCGGAAACCGACAACAAACAGATAGGTGGCAGATTCGTTGGGCGACGTTAAATACCTATAAAATACAAATAAACAAAAACCCTATAAAATCTACAAATCAGCGGACGCATCAGCTGTTTTATCTGCGGATGCGTCCGGCGATGTGTATAGCAGGCTTAACAGTAAAGGTGTTGCTGATTGTGGACCTGTGGACATCATCGTGCGGTAGTTAACAGCGGATGGATGAGGAGGGACATCGGGCTGAGTCACGTACCTCGAGTGAGACCTACGTTCAGCAGTGGACTGATACGGGCTGATAATTATGCAAGGATAAATTAATTAGTGAACGAATATATTTCTTAGGTAACTTCTTCATGATTTTCTTTAGTTTTTTTTCTGTAAATGTTTCGGTGTTGTTCTTTATTTTTTGTTTGTTTCAATAAATTCATTGTTTATCTTTAATTCATTTATTCTTAACTGATAACCGTTAAGGGGTGTTTATACAATGTTTTGTTAGTTCTTCGGCTTAATTTCAACTTGAGAGTTTCACTATAGTTAGTTGTCGCGTTTAACAGACATTACCATAAGTCGACCTCTTATATACCTTATATAGGTTACGATCGTTCGACGATACGATTATTCAGGCACCACATAACAACATTAGCCGTATTCACCGCATAGTAACATTTTTTTTGAGTGTATCATATAAAAGAAGAAGACTCTACGAGTATTTGAGAATACGGCCCGTGTGTGTGTGTCTATAAGCAGTTAACACATAAGATCAATGCCATTTAAGTTAAATTAATTTTTTCAGTATTATATTGCAGTTGATATTGTTGACTTAGTAAGTTCCAATTTGTAGATAGCAACCTCGCTTTTTTGACCATACAGTCATACTGCCTATGTTGTGCAGTGGTGTAAAAAGCCAGATGCTACTCTAGAGGTTCTGGGGTCCAATCCTGGCGGGGGGCGGATGTTTTGTTTACCGATCATGGATGTTGTTTTCTTATCTATATAGTTCAAACCATATCTTTGCTTGGTTTCTATGATACAAGTTCTTACAATACTTTCTACAGGGTTGAGTCAATGTGTGTCGTGATTTGGTTTATTTATTTATTTATTACATACTATTAGATATTTAGCGATAGATTTAAAGATAATTAAAAATATCGTATCGTAAAATGTAAACAGCTTAAATTTATTGAAGACAACGACTGTTATTAGCTGAAAGGATCATAAAATGCAAATCTACTATAATTTAGCTTAAAATATAGCGAACTTTGGTAAGGATTCCGATAGATCCACACGTTTTAAGTACTTAAGAGTGGAATTAGGCATGTCTGAGGGTTAACCTAATCGATGCCAGTTATTACCCGGCATTAGCGATGTGGTATGGCTTTTAACTTCTTATTTTAATTGCTTTTAAGCGCCTTTTTGCTTTAAAGAACGTTTGATATCGTTTTTATTTGATCTTAATATTGCTTGGGTTGCCGTACATTGTAGCTGCCATGTTCCTCATTGTGGACGGATAGTGGCGACAGATTCGCATTTTATGTCCGTCAAATAACCAATGTTTTTGTTACAAGGGTCAAACTGCGTTGCTTACAAAAGTTTAAAACAGATACGACCCACCTAACAAGGGAGTACGTTTTTTTAAACTAGGCAAGCATTTGGCCCCAACCCCGCCTGACGTCAAGCGGCAATGGAGTCTTAGGTGGAACTTGCCTGCCCAGGAGAAGCCGATTCAATCTCGCCTCAAAGAGCCCCAGATTTTATTTATGTTTTTTAGAGTTCCGTACTAAAAGGGTAAAAACGGGACCTTATCACAAAGCCTTCACTGTCCGTCCATCCGTCTGCCAGCGGTTTATATCTCATGAACAGCTAAATCTCCCGAATTTTTCAGAGAATGTCTATTTCTGTTGCGGCTATAACAATATATAATCAATTTATAATACCCATATTAATATATTTCGATAGTACGGAACCCATTATAAGCGAGTCCGACTCACACTTGACCGTTTTTTCTTCAAATAAAAAAAAAACACATTCATCACTCAAATATAAAATCAATACCAATCAACTTATTGATCTACTTAAATCGATTATTAGATACGGAACAGATTTAACTGAAACTAGTTTTAAGATAACACAAATAACTAAAGAACAAGTAATTCATTGTATTAATCACTCACGAAAGCTAAACCAATTTAAATAGCATCCGACTACATCTTATTGGTAAACTCGAATGCACAAATCCAAAAACCCTCCATCCAAAGACCACCCCCGCAGTCTGGGATGCGGGCAAATCTTCGAATTAATTTTACTGCGGAAATATGCAAATACAGAGATATAGCCGCCTAATAACATGTACAAAAGAGTGGTGACTACGGCGCGAGTGGTGTAGAGTAGGCATCGACAGAGATGCGTAAAATTCTCTGATGAGAAAAAAAAAGCTACGAAAAAAAAAAGATGGCGGATTTTTTTTATCTAAAATATTTCGTAGACCCTTACTTTATTGTCTATACAAAATTTTGTGTATTGTTGGATGTAATTAAATATAATTTTGTATTTTAAAAATTGTACTAGAAACAGAAAAAAATAAGTGCCAATTGAAATATGGAAAATTCCCTAAGTAAAAATTGTGCTAATTTATTTTCATTGGAATCAACGACGATTTGAAAAAGAAATTAATGATTTCTTAATCCAATTTCAGCTCTTTGGGTTGATTTTTTGACCAAAAATAATGTCACAAATTATTCGGAATCCGGGACAACCCTAGATTTCCATGTCAACTGGCTAGCACTTAGATTCAAACAAATATTCTAGACATGTTGACTACATGTCCTTACCTACACATTGTTAAGTGCATATATCATAATGTTCAGATTGATTCATTTTTTTAGCTTAGTGAATCATCTCTATTAAAATGAATATTTATATAAATTTTGAAGGATTAACTTTTTAAAAACATCGTGACTTCCGCTGACAAGACGGTTGCTAGGTGACCGTTTGGTGGTGTCATTCCTTTTGAAACATGAATTAAGGGCGATAAATGAATTCTTAAAATATGAATGTTATTTCGACTGAGCTTACGCCTACAATATTGATATAGGGCTCAATCAAAACACAAACGAAAATTTCCCACAGCTGTCGCATCTGTTTAAGAAAAAAAAATGTCAAACTCTTTGGCTTAATCTTTACCTCAGGCTAACATTATGGCCGCTTGGAGAAGCTTAATAGGTTACAAAATTTAGCGTGCTTGTAGAAAATACAAGACATTTACGTGCAAACCTGCTCGGGAAACTTATCAGCGGTTATTAGATCCTAGGTGTTTAGTTTCTTTAGAGGGAAGACGCTTTTAATGGCCCTTTGTATGGTAAACATGATAAAGGGTAAGATGACATTGTGGTATGGTGTTCGATACGTAGGCGAATTTTTATATAGCAATTGTAACTTTGAAGGGTCCGTCTAAAGTACACTTTTTTTTTAAGCACAATAAATTTAGTTTTAAGCATAAGGCTCCGGAAATTCTTAATGGTAATCATCTTGGTGGTAATCATAGTGAAATGTAATGTAGGAACAAACACATGCATGCACATGCACACACACACTCAATCATAAAGTGGATACGAAATGAAAGTGATATCTTTAATTGAATTACAAAAATATAAAATTTCATACTTATTGATGTTAATTTAATATATAATAGATTAGTAAAATGTAAATCCATTATTGGCTGTCAGTTTTTACAGTAAGTACCTTTTGTATTATCTTTAAGGGCTGTGAATTTTGTTCATTAATAAAATGAAATTAACGGTATTTAATATTATCTGGACCCACCCAGCCGTCACTCCAGTCTCAGATTAGAATCGATTTTGCAGGTGGTAGATCTATGTGCGAGATCGTTGGTACCACCCTCCTTCCTATTTCTGCCGTGAAGGAGTTGGCTGTGTTTCTGTGCGAAGGATTGGAGAGCCAGTGTAATTACCGGCACGAAAGGTATAACATCTTAAATCTCTATATGGGCAACGCATTGGCGGTGCTCTTGGCGTTGCAGACATCAAGGGCATCGCCGTGTCAATAGGCGGCGGTATCATTTGCCATGAGGTGACCCGTGCTTGTAAGCCCATGATGTATTAAAAATTATCCTCTGTAGGAAAAGTCATTCGGATGACCTTAGATGTCTAATTTTTTAATGCAGCTGTGCAACGATGCAACATATATATATATATATATATATATATGTTGTATTCTTATCTATGTAGTATATACCATATCGTTGCTTAGCACCTGCGATACAAGTTCTTACGATACTTAGTGCAGGGCTGAGTCAATGTGTGTGTCGTGATGTCGTTATTTATTATTTATTCATTTAAATCCATTCAGCAATTTTTGCGTGAAAAAGTAACAAACATTTATAATATTAAGTATGGTATATACTAAATAAATAAGATTACAACATCCAAGACCGGTAAGCGAAACAATGCGTCTTGCAAATAACACAAAGTCGATTCGAACCCGGAACCTCTAGCGTAGCAGTCGGCTGTTTACACCACTGCGCCACCGAGGTCGTCAAAAACTGAAAAAATAAACTTTACAATAATATAGCATAAACACCAGAATAACACAAAGGCTATTATTATAAAGATATTACGTGAATTGTCCAAAATCTAGAAATGAATATCAACTAACTCAAATTTCTATCAGAAGCATTTTCGACAACTACGCGGATGAAGTCGCGGGCAAAATCTATTAATAAAAAAAATTTTTTGGTCCTACTAATGTTATGAATGTAAAGTGTATATTTATTTTTAAAAAACGCAAAACTTATACCTATTATTAATTTAAATTTACATCATCATATTATATTATGATAAAAACTAGTCTTACTTCGGGGCACACCCGCCACTCTTTCCCACCACTGCAACTCCTGTTTATCAGGATCAACAGTGGCGTCCTTTGATCGAATAATCAACGAATAATGCAGCTGTGCAGTGATGCACAGGCTGTGCCCGGACACCCTACCGGCTGTCTTGGGACCCGCAACGAACTTAATCAGAAGGAATAGGAGGTAGTAAGAAAGCGGTTTCAGACTTCCCTCCCAGCAAAGCGGAGGCAGCAATTGAAATGGCCCAGAGGCCCAAAAATCTAAAGGGGAGACTAGTCTTACTTGCACAGTATGCTTTCCTTGCCGGAGTCAAACAGGCCCCCTCTGCCCCACCTGGTGGGGAGCTCTGCCACGGCCACCCCCCTGCTGCCCCACACGCAGACCCTGCCCCCGCACGGGCTGGTCATCACACGCTCAACCAGGAACGATGGTGGACTCAGGAAATGGAGTTTCTGGAAGGATTGAAGAAGAATGACTATTAGGATTATAATTATTTTAGCGTTTATTGAATACATTTATTTTTAATTTACTGATTTTATGGATGACCGGTAAAATAGCTAGCTAGCTAGTAACGAAGTTCCAAGTTCGAACTCCGGTTGGAGTAAAACGTATTGTTTTGTCTTAGATGTAGTATTCGCTCGCAGTATATCCTATTACGTTGTTCTATACCTAAATACTAGATATAATAACGTCCGAACAGTTAATTAGTGTACAAAAATAAGGTCTTAATGTATAAAAAACCATAAATATTTATGTAAAAGAAAATTTTATTCCAGTTGGAATAGTAGGAGCTTTTCCGAAGCGATCCCCTTTCCAAAGGCTCATAGACTCGAGCTAGCGTCTTTTGCGCGAACTTTTTCAATTTCCCGTCTAAAAATAATAAATAATAAAGACGAAAAAAAAAAATTGCAGAGCGGGCCATCAAACGATAAGTGATTACAAGTACGAAGTAACAGGAAGAGCCTCCGTCGGCATGTAATGAGAAACCGGGGGAAAGGATGAGTTGATAAACAGAGGTCAAGGTTCCGTATGTATTTTTTGTGTTACAAAAAAAAAAGTGTGAATTGGAATGTCGCCATTATTATTATTTATTTAAGGATCACTTGTGTTACATGCAACTGTAATACTATTTTCTATATTTAAGTTCTTATCCGTTGCTGCAACCTTTGAAGCCGACCACCGCATGGGAGTATCATATATCGACAAATTAAATCCTCAGACAATTATTGTGTTATCTCAAATGGAATAAAATGTCATGTCATCAAATCAAATGCAACTTTGTTATTGTTTTACTTTTTTTTTCTACCGTTAAGGTGGCAAACAAGAAGTACATTGTCCGCCTGACGGAAAGCCAAGGATTTACGCTTGTAGTAGGCAGGAGCATGACGCGACTCTACCATATGACTCAGTAAAAAGTTATTAACTCCTTTATTGAAGGCATACGTTACAAATACATTTTCAAAGTGCCACTGTTAAGTGAATTGACTTTGGCATAATAATTAATGAACAAAACGAATGCTATTCTGAACATTTTCAAAAAACTTCAATCTATCCTAGCGAATCCTAAACTATTTCAAATGGTTTATCATGGATGTAAGATAAAAAATTAGAAAACAAAGGAAAAGAGGCAGTAATGGTTTCTGTTTAAAATCTCACTGAACCCTAAAATAAACTGAAAGCGAGCTTCTTTTTTATTATGTTATTGATTAAAAAAGTTTCTTAATCATATTCCAGTTTCTCTGAAACACCTACCTTCTTATTTCTTTGAATATTGAAATTGGTATTAAATTTCAAATGTACTTCTGACCTAAGGCTTTGTTTCTTGTTTGACAAATTAATTTAATGATTTCATTTCTGACAATAGAAGGTGATGTGGGTTTGATGCCTTGATAGGTACACCGTCTGGCTTCAGTGCATTTTATCATTTATACATTTGCAAACAAGAAGAATTTAGATGACTTTTTTATTTATTTATTATAATTCGATACTACAAAACACACACATACACACACACACAGACACAAATCCGTTAGATTTTCTCAAATATCTGACTTATTAAATAAGTTATGAAGCTTCAAAGTCGTTAGTTAGACGGAATTTCCGATATGTACTATGACGTCAAAGTACACAGGCGCCATACAACTTCCATAGAAAAGTTTGTTCTGATGAGAGAGATAGATATATATATTTACTTTTAATGGTTATATCTCTTTGGTAAATCGTACAATTCTATTTCTGTTAGGAATTCTTTTGGATAAATTTGTTAAATAATCTAATAAAATTTCATGCATATTCCCTATTATGCGCAAAGCGCAACACTAGCGTAAATTATACAATAAATAACATGTCATTTTGTACGTTGTCGGTTTCATAACGTTATGTGCTAATGCGCACTCTGCTTCGAGCACAGCGTAAAGTTCTATAAAATTGAAAGACCCGCCTGATGGTAAGCAGTCACCGTAGCCTATGGACGTTTGCAATACCAGGGGCATCAAGCAAGCGTCGCCGACCCTGCATGAACATTTTAACACCCTGTTTGAAGAACCCCATGCTGGAGTCACTTGGGAAAACCATGGCAGTTCTTTCCACAGCCTGAGCGCTCTGCGACCGATTCTGCTGTGACGTGCGAGGATGATTACCCTGACGATGGCGATGGTAAAGAGCAGCAGTGACGTGCCTAGAGTTTTAGTACATCGCAAGCCGAGAGATATACTTCATACCGTTGTGGACTTGCTGGCGTGGACGAGCTCAGCAAAACACTTAGAAGTTTGCGAACATGTCAGCAAAACCACAATTCCGGTGGCTTTAAAAATTCGTTTGATTTGTTAATGAATGAATAAGAGCGCGAACATATTTAAGTTTGATAGGGCAAGCCGGGCTTTTGAGCTTCTATGACAGTACCGCCACTGAAGAGCAGTCATGGACCTTACCTCAAACAATCAGATCACTCCCTATTATAGAAGTTCCATAGCGTTTAAAGACATTCAGTCATAGACGATTGCGAAATGTATTTAAAATTTAAAAATATATAATATATTCATCCCTCGTTCGGGAGGTATCGGGTGTGTTCGGGTGGTGGCGGGCAGTTTTTTGTTTTAACGTTCCGGGATACGTGACCCAGTGGGTGCTACGGGAAGATTACAAGCGGCGTGTGTACAAATAATTACTTACACGTTTTGCGCTGTGAGCTAAGCTAAAATATCTAAAACGATTTTTTGGTAATAATAAAAATCACCAAACTGAAGCGTTTCCGGTTATTCTATAACCGGTAAAGGGTTCTTTTCAACATCTAGGTATAATTGATGTTTTAGTACATACCGAATTTTCTAATTAGATTTTTCGTTTAATTCGTCATTTAATAAAAATTATAAATTCGATTTCACGAATTGCAAAACAATTAATACATGTTCTTACCTAGCCTAAAAAAATATTAGTGTCAATAGAAATAATAAATGGTCAATCTTATAATTCATATCATTTTACTATACTACTTCAATCTCTATTTATTTATTTTTTTATTTTATGTGCACTTCGCTGGTTAACAATTTAGTTTGATTGTTGTGGTTTGATGTTATATAATTTTATTAGTTGTTATCTTTGTGCTTGTTTTAAATAAATAAATAATTAATACCCAATAAAAATACATTAATTAATTAAATTCGGCTTATGTCAAACTGTTAAGCTTGTTTAAAACTTGTTTAAAACCAAAAATAAAAGATAATTAATAACAACTTTATTTTACTTGTTATTCAAGTAAACTAGTTCACTTTAGATTTTAATTAATCTTGGAAAATTAAGGCGCTGTTTCCGCTACTCGACACTAGATGGCGTTAGTGGTCTTGTTTTAACGTCCAAAGGTAAAACAAAGGAATTTGTAAAATAATTTATACCAATCAGCTAAAAAGAATTATACGGTTCAGTAATGTGTTATTCTTAACTCATGCATTGTTATTTACAGTTTTCATCTCATCTTAGCATCTTAGAAAGTATTTTTTTAATTAGTCACTCGACTAAGATAATTAATTACAAGTAACAATTAAATTTTTAAATGATCAGATGGGCATCTTATATATTAAAAAAAAACACATCACGACACACACATTGACTCAGCCCTGCAGTAAGTATCGAAAGAACTTGTGTCACAGGAACTAAGCAACGATATGGTATATACTACATAGAACAGAATACATACTACATCGGACCGGCAAGCGAAACAATGCGTCTTACAAATAACACAAGTTCCGCCCCCGCCGGGATCCGAACCCAAAACCTCTAGCGTAGCAGCCGGCTGTTTACACCACTGCGTCTCTGTCGTAATTGGACCTAAACGCAAACGCATCTTAAGACCAATTTGTTGCTTGCGGTGTGCGTTGAGACGTCACGTAAGCTCTAACTTCAAGCTCACCTCTCAATGAGATACGCGGCTGTGAGTTACCCAGTTCCTTACTCAAACTGTGCCCATAAATCAGTTACTCGCTTCTTTAGCCCTCCGCCGGCCCATTTGCATTTTTTATGCATAGAAATCGATCCGAACCGACTAATGCCTCCCGCGATACATTAATATCTTACTTTTTATGACTTCTCTGTAACAATTCGTCTTCTCATCCGATGACTTAAGCGACATTAACCTTTCAGATTATATACGACCTACTGTCCAAAGAGATAAGGTCGGTTTTCGGTCGTTGTTTGAATGTTACCAGTGAAATATGGCGTCTGATAATAGGTAACGTTGGCGATTTTCGTAACGCTTTCATTTTTCTTTCACGGGCACTTTGAGATTAAAAGTTCGGAAAATGGTGTGAAGTAACTTTCTTGAAAGTTCTCCATCTCTCCTTGTTCCATAACATTCGGCGTATTGGGGATCGTTATAAAAGGGAATATTAATTTAACTGCCTCTCGGAATTATACTGATTTTTACATGCGACTACATGACCCGGCGAACATTTCGCCTTTAGTTATTAGCCGAATACAGCAGCGCCACCTACCGGGTACAATTGTGTTTTCAAACAATTTAGGAACCCATTGGAATATCCAAACAAAAAATCATCCGAATCGGTTCAGCCATTTAAGTGGAGTTAGGTGACAAACACACGTAAATAATAATTATATGTAAATATTAAGATGGGATTACAGTTAGGTGGTCGAAATGAATTTATTTTATTGCAAATGTACGTAAAAGAAAACAAAACCAAGTGTGCGATTCCTTAACATCGCAGAAATTAAAACAATACGCATTTTAAGAAGATCTTTTCAGTAGATACAAGAACAATCAAAACGTCCCCTCTTAATTATTAATTTCTTTATGTTTTTAGTATTTGTTGCTATGGCGGTAAGAAAATGTCAAAAGTCTACTGACGACTAAGTTGAGGCTTAGTTAATAGGGAACTGTTTTTAACCTTTTGGGTGCCGAACCCTAAAAAATAAAGATAACCTTTAACTCTATTTAGGAGTTAGGACTTTCTCGAATAAGGAATCATCTTGCAGTGGCGTGCCTAGAGTTTTAGAACAGGGCAAGCCGAGAGATATACTTCATACTTCCGTTGTGGACTTGCCGGCGTGGACGAGCTCAGCAAAACACTCAGAAGTTTGCGAACATGTCAGCAAAACCACAATTCCGGTGGCTTTAAAAAGTCGTTTGATTTGTTAATGAATGACTAAGTGCGCGAACTTATTTTAGTTTGATAGGGCAAGCCGGGCTTTTGGGCTTCTATGACAGTACCGCCACTCGTTATATATTAAGGGATATAATTAAAAATAACGTATATAAAAAGAAACCCTGAATATTATTTTACTTTACTGTACTTTATACCCCTTAATGTTATATAATTTAATAACCTTTTTAAATTATATCCGGTTAATATATTAAGCAAATAGATTTGCGAATACGTATAAAAACAGCAAAGAACAAACCGAAACCGTTAATTAACCATAAAATAGTTTCTTAAATATCCCTTTCACCAGTTAAAACCAAATGAACAGGCATAATACATTATTTCTATGGATCCAATGCAATACAAGTCTAGTACAGTTAGAAGCGAAATCTGTAGGAGTCGAAACCTTTAATCTTAAGGCGGTAGGGTTGAAATCGCCTTGTCTAATTGAATGGTATGAGGGCATTAAGCTCGGGATGCTGGCATTTCTCCAAGCCAACGTTATCTGACGACCATACGTGTTCTCAACAAAAATATATCATCCCTATATTTACATTTTTCGGATTCAGAATAATTTTTTTTTGGTTACATTTAGTACATCAATTTGCAACAGAGGTATACAAAAATGAAGTTTCATAGCTAGTGCAATGGCATACCTTATGTACCACAATACAATGAAACGTAGGGACGTTGAATAGGCACGAGAGGTATAACATAATTTGCCTCTAAATGACCAAAGAACTGACGGTGCTCTTGGCGTAATAGTCAAGGGTATCGTCGTCTCAATCGGAGGCGGCATCAGTTTCCATTTAACCGTTTACCCATGATATTGTTTATGAAAAAGCTCCTAGTCATCTATTGATTTGTAACGAAAACCATATTTAAGGCATCCGTGATATGCGAGCGTAGATTAAAAAAAGTAAAATAAATCAAATATATTATATAAGCGTTTAAACAGGGTGTTCGGTTATCGATGTTAGAGCTTTTAAAGATATACAGTACGATCAGTTTCACCGACACGTCACCATCTTTATATTTTTTCTCTCGCTATTATTAAATGGCCGCCAATTTGTTTATTAAAATTATTAACTATTAATAAAGATTATTACTGTCTTAAGTACTTTATTAATAACATATTTAAATGATAATCGTTGTTGTAATTGTTTTAAGTAGTACAGAATACCTATTTGTATGCGTGTTAGTTATCCATTTTGAAGGTTTTATATTTGCATGCTTTAAAAAGCGAATTACAGTGCACTAAGCATTAATCACTATAGACTTGAATAATGTTACACATGTTAACAAATTAATAAATTCTGATTTTGATTCTAATATACCTAAGCAACCGTGCATAGATATTTATGGCATCATTAATACCCCAATCATTAATATATGTTGTTTAAAAAGATAATATAAATTCTACAAGTCAATATTTTCACCGCCATTATAGGAAAAAGTACTTCGATTAGGCTTTGAAATTTTTGATTAATGAAACAGAGTTCCATAAACGATATTTATTATTCAAATCTAAGATATTAATAATAATAACCACATCACGACACACAATGACTCAAGTATCGTAAGTATCGTAAGAACTTGTGTCACGGGAACCAAGCAACGATATGGTATATACTACATAGATAAGAATACAACATCCAAGACCGGTAAGCGAAATAATGCGTCTTGCAAATAACACAAAGTCCCGCCCCCGCCAGGATTCAAACCCATGAACCTTTAGCGTAGCAGACGGCTATTTACACCACTGTGCAACCGAGGTCGTCAAAAATCGTAACACTTTTAAGAAAACAAATAACTACCAAATAATCAAATCTGAGCAGTTAACATATACAGAGCATCCAAAAATTTTAATTCTGTAACTAGCGTTGTTATTTACTAAAAATCCCTTTATACATACCGAAATATATAATTACGTTGTGCCTACCTGTAATTTAAGTTTACACATGTTTATTATTTTATACACAAAGAACTGTGCTAAAGTATAATCTTAATTGGTAAGCCTAAATAAATGAATGAAAAAATACCTGGAAAAATTTCATAACACGAAACAACTTACCAGCTAACGCATAAGGCATTTTCACATAGCCACCGAAACTAAAAGGTAAAATGTAAAAAAGTAACCATCGCTTTTTAAACGTTTGTCGCTTACGCCGTTCCGTCGTCAGCTGAGTCCACGGAGCCGCAGTAATGGTCTCTTTTGAGTTTCGAGATGGAATTTTTAATGCAATAATTCCGATAATTTACGACTAGATAGCGCACTTTGACTCCATTGTGGGGTGGTGTGGGGGTGAACAAATTGCTTTTCTTTTATCATGACTCGGATGTGACGTTCTCGGACCGCGGTGTTTTGGTAAACAGCTATTTAAATTGAAGCTTTTTAATGGGTGTTTAGACACTCATTTGCTACCGTATTTAAATAGACGAGTCTTAGTAAATATTTTGTTCAATGGGATATGCTTATACCAAACTTAACCTAACGTAACAAAATAATTCAAGTGACTAAGTTTGCCTTATACTGTATGTGGCATATGACCACGGCTAATTGGAGTAGTTTACTAAACAATTTCAGATGATAAAATTATCTCGTTTCATACATTTCCGAGCGCAGTTTTCAATGGTCGGGTTTTAGTTATTAAAGTTATTTTTCATTATAAAATAACAACAGTGATCTGTGCAAATGATCATACTTTTAAAAATTCCAGTAGAGGTGATTTGTAAAGAAATATATTTAGTAGCAAGCGGCAATTAAAATAACTATATACTCTTGAAGTACTCCAGGAAGAATACTTTAGGGTTCCCATGCGTTGCCTGGTAGAGATTGTATTGTTATAGCTAAAAATAGTAAATTAATTCAATTTCAATTTATAATAATATGGACACGACACACACATTGACTCAGCCCTGCAGTGAGTATCGTAAGTACTTGTGCCACAGTAACTAAGCAACGACATGGTATATACTACACAGATATAAATACTACATCTAAGACCGGTGAACGAAACAGTGAGTCTTGCAAATAACAAAGTTCCGCGCCGCCGGGATTCGAACCTGGAACCTTTAGCGTAGCAGTTGGCTGTTCACACCACTGCGCCACCGAGTTCGTTACCATATCTGGAGAATATAAGAATATTTTTAACACCATTTAGGTGGCATGTCATGTTGATTGTATTTTTCTATAAGTAATTAATAAAATTTTGGAAAACATGACAATTTCATTTATTTCTTTAAATTAACTCGATGTTTTTGATCGCGTTTCACTCATTATCATGAAGCTTCACAATATTACAAAATTATACATAAAAGAAAAGAAAAACACATACCAGGCTAATATATAGTAGTCACAAACGGAAACATATACAAAAAAAATAACAATTAAACGAATGGATAGCGTTTTTTAAACGAATATATCAAAAAGATTGTCCCGCCATATTTCTTTTCAATTTGTTGACCGTAAATTACTTGGTTTATAATTAAATACGTGACGTCATTTAACGATGGTCTCTCTCGGTAATTTCCAGCGAAAAAAAAAAGATGGCCGAAGATAATGCCAGCTTTATTATTTATACTTATTTCAAGCTTTCCAGGGTTCCGCATTAGAAAATACGTGGATCTTTTGATAATAAATAAAACGTCAAAGAAAAAATAATTTAATATAAATAAAATATAAGAGTAAATCTCAACTAGAAAAGGCTATTGGCACACTTTGGAATAAATAATGTTTATAGATACAAAAATCATGAATCATGCATAAAATACTTTTTTTAAGGTCGTTGGGATAGGTATAGAAATCGTCAAGAAATTGATATACTCACCTTACCGTCCCAGTATATTTTTGATAATATTATGTATGTAAGAAAACACCTAAACGAATTTGAAAGGCTAGGCCACGGTTTTAATACTAGAAATAATAATAAATTAATTATCCCTACAGTTAGATTGTCAAATACTTATAAGTCATTTATTGGAAACTGTGTTCGTTTTTACAAAAAAAATACAAAAAAATGTAACTGAAATGTCAGACACGAAATTTAAAAAACATGTGAAACAAGTTTTAATTAAGAAGGCTTTCTATAAAATTCAAAATTATGTAGAGGATAAAGATATATGGAAGTTATTTTACTTACCTCCATAGGTTTATTTTGTAGACTGTTGAAGTGCAAAGATTGCAATGAAGATCCGCGGTTAAAATGAACTTACTATTTACACTATTTTCATTATTAATAAATATTTTTCGATCGCATATTTCATAAGTAACATTCATTGCATCATTTGTAATTCATGTAATTTAGTATTTTTATTTTATAATATAGACTTGGTCATCGACTTAAATATTATATAAAGTTTGGTTTATATAACTTAGTTATAGAAAAATTTGGTTTACAATTAGAGAACTGTATTTTATTTACAAATTGTTGTAATTATTTTGAAAAAAGCAACTACGGCGGTTTCTTGCCGGATTCTTTCCCGTAGAAATAGCGTTTCGAACCGGTAGTAGTATAAAAAGATGACGATTTAAAAGTACTTATTTTAAGTCTATTTGAATAAAAAATATTTTGACTTTGACTTTTGTCAGTAATCAAAATGTTTACTGTGAGTGTTCGAAGTGCTTAAACTGTTGGTACTAAAATAATTTTATAGATGCCTAAATATATCAAGACCTGAGTATAAATACTCATTTTAACTGAGCAAATGTCTTCAAAAACTGGAATTTGAACCTGTAACGTTTCGGTCAGAATCATTATTAAGTAAGACAACGGGGAATTATAAATTACGTTTGAGAAGTACTTTAATCTCCTAACTAAACAAATCTAAAAAAAATCCGCATACATATTTTTGATCAAACAACCATATTTTTACAGCTAGTAATTAAATTTTGTAGAAATAAGTAAAGACAAAAATAATATATTCCAAGTCGGTACGGAACCACGACGACCAATGACAAAAACATTCTTGGCAGGTTTTTTGTTAATGTATTTCGGATAAGAGGTTTCAAAATTGCCTCCACTTTGAGAGGTTTTTGTTTAATCTTTAATAATTTAAGTTTAAAGTGACCGGAATGTTAACGGTAAGTTTAACAACTGTCAAAGTAGCGAGATATTTTTGGAAAAAAAATAACTTAAGACAATTTCACATTTAGCTTAGATAAAACTTCTTTTACTTGAATTTGTACTTGGGTTTTTACTTGGAATTATGAGCAGGATTTTTTTTTTCATGACAAACACAAAATGATGGTAAGCTGTCACCGTAGCCTATGGACGTAAGCAATAGCATTGGGTATCACGCACGCTTAGCTGACCCTGCAACAACCTTTTAACACCATTCTTACAGGTATATGTATATTTTTATAATGTAGTATACACCAAATGTAGTACATACCTGTAGTACATACCTGTAGTACCATGTTTACGTAGTTGCATAGTACATAGGAGATTATATCTTAATGCAGGGTTGAACCAACGTTGGTGTTGTTCCAACAAAAATAATAACCACATCACGACTGACACATAGACTCAGCCCTGCACTAAAACATAGCCTAGTATCGCAGGCACTAAGCAACAATATGGTATCAACTACATAGATAAGAATACAACATTCAAGACCGGTAAGAGAATCAATGTGTCTTGCAAATAACACAAAATTCCGCTCCCGCCGGGATCCGAACCCGAAACTTCTCAAAGTAACCGGCTGTTTACACCACTGCGCCACAGAGGTGGATTTTAATTTTATCTTTTGTACCATAAGGTTGCTATCCTACTTGGCGTGTTTCTCTGATGGCTGCCTAGCGCTCACTCTGGGGATGTGAGAGGCCTGTTATTACTGGATCTGACATCATTTTAAAACACGTCTCAATAGAAACCCTTCTTATGACGTCACTTATCATAGAAAGATCTTGTAAAAACTAATCCCAATCTATTTGAAACATTGAAAAGAGCTAGAAATTCTAACAAATTATGCTTGCCCCGATGTAAAACAATACAATTACAAAAAAGTATTATTGGCATGGGAGCCAAAATCTATAATAAAATGCCGTTACCAATTAAAAAGATAAGTAACATATTTTTTTATATCAGCCCTGAAACACATGTTGACAGAAAAAGTCTACTGTGCAGTCAATGATTTCCTAAACGACAGATCATTTTAATGATGTTTAATCTGGACTTTAAACATTTTGACGAAAAATATTTGTAATGGTTTGGTATTTAATTAATTTGTTACTGCCTATTGTTAATTCTGATTTTGACATTTCTACTTTGTAAATGTTCTTAAAAATATGACTTTTCATTTGTAAGCAAATATCTGCACACCTTTTCAGAGGTAAATGTACGGGTCTTCGTTAACTTGTGACAACATTGTAACCTACATTTTGGCAAATGCGATTATTATTATTATTGAAATCCAGCGATCAATGCTCAGCTGAGACGTTCTTAATTTACGATGTCGTATATGACGGGCAATCATGCTGACTGTTCTGATGGCCTTTATATCATTTGAAAAGCTACCAGAGCGAAGTTATATATACTGACCTAAGCTTTGTAGTGTCGGGAATTTTGTGTTTTATCTTTAGCTAGTATATGATATTTTACATAGGATCAAAATTACTAGCTGACCCGGCAAACGTTATTTTGTCATATAAATAATAAAAAATAAAAAAAATAGATTTTGGCCGACTCTCAGACCTACTCCATATGCTCACAAAATTTCATGAGAATCGGTCAAGCCGTTTCGGAGGAGTACGGGAACGGACATTGTGACACGAGAATTTTATATATAAGATAAGATATGGATAAAAATCCTCCTTGTTATTGTTATAGTTAGATTATGGTAACGTTGCAAACCATAACGTAGCGGTATATTAATATTAAGTTAGGTAGGTAGTGTTTAAGCTAGGTATCCGACAAGAACTTAGCTTGTAGTATAGACGGGGAGCTTGCGGTAAGAAAATAAATATTGATAGATCGACAAGAATAATTTGATTTTTTATAAAATTTCTTCAAACAGTTTTTATCGCAGCAAACATTTATCAATAATTTGATATGAATAACAGAAAAAAAACATGATAACGACCTCGGTGGCGCAGTGGTGTAAACAGCCGACTGCTACGCTAGAGGTTCCGGGTTCGAATCCCGGCGGGCGCGGGACTTTGTGTTATTTGCAAGACGCATTGTTTCGCTTACCGGTCTTGGATGTTGTATTCTTATCTATTTAGTATATACCATATCGTTGCTTAGCACCTGTGACACAAGTTCTTACGATACTTACTACAGGGCTGAGTCAATGTGTGTGTCGTGATGTGGTTATTATAACAATGAAGGTTCGTTAAAAATCGTTTGCTCTCACTGACTTTCAATGCGTCAAAGCTGAAATTTGTTATGTAGACTATATATGTATTAGTGACTGTTTCGTGTGAAATAAATAAAAATAAAATATAGTTTTGAGATGTCGATTATTTTTAATTTATCCTCAAAGAGGAACACGTAGGGGATGGCGTATTTTAAATTAAGAATACTCAATAACACTTGTCAAAGTTTAAAAACAGAACAAAACAAAGTTAAAATACTCGTATTCACGACTCGACTCTTAACCTCTAAACTGAGCCCACTACATAACAGTAAGTAATTTAGCACATCGTCAAGTAACAAATAATTTTATGAACCAGCTGCCGGACTATAAGGCGAACCTGCCAATTTCCGGAAGCAGTGCCTTCTGGCTAATCTTCATATTAATCAACATGTCTGGTCTTGTTCGAGATTATTAACATGGGTAAACTCATGCCTTCTCCCATAAGGAAAGGATAACTGGGAAAAAGCGAATTGATGAATTAACTAACGCATCGTTATACCTAAATTAAGATAATATTGAGAACGCCTTAAAAGGAGGGAAGTTCAATTATACTAGACTATATATTTTTAGCATTTAGAATTTATAATACCTATTTTCTAAGACAACTTTTTTGCTTTGTTTTATTTTTTAATATATCACTGCAAATAAGCAGAAGGTTCACCTGATGGAAAGTGACACCGCTGCCTATGGACACGAAGATACCCTCGATGTCTGCAAAGGGCAACGCCAATTCTTTGCCCATTTAAAAATAAAGCTAGAGGTAAAACACCTATCTCAATGGCTTTCAAATCCTTCGAACTATATAAAAGTAAACAGCTTCACGTTTTTAATAGAAATGAGGGTGGTACCAACCCAGACGATCTTACACATAGATCTACCATCTGTAGATCCCGATATCGCAGGTAATCAATTTCAGCGTTCACAAAGGCATATTATACAATCTTTCATACAAAGACCAATATGACATTCACAATTATTTGTACATGTTGAATTCATCTTTGGAAACAATTGGGGTGCAACGGAAGATCAGCGTCGGTCTCGTAAGAGCTGACACAGTGCTGAGTTGCATACCCTTTCATGGTTGTGACACAGCATCTTAATGTAATCGTTTAGGTTAATACATATTCCTTGTTAAAACACTGTGATGTGAGATACTGAGTGATTCTATGAATAAAGTTCTTACTTACTATGTGATGTAGAAAATATCAAGTAACTTTTGTAAATTTAGTCTAAATATTGATAAAAAAATTGAATCGGATGCAATGTTCAGTACATGTAGAATGAATACCACACACTATAAATAAATGATTGGTGGTATGACCGCATACTTCAACACATTCCTCGTAGTATGTACTACTCGTACTACGAACGTTTCGTAGTATCGTAACAAATTAGCTACGAAAAGCCGTAGTATATTGAATATGTGTTGAAAAAATATATATAAGTGTTTTGTTTTTATAATCAATACGTTTAAAAAATACAAGATAATTTCAAACAATTTAATTTCTCGTAAGCATTAAATTTTTTCGCTTGATACTATACGTAATTACTAAAAGTTAGTTTGAGGGATTTTAACTTTTATTACAAAGGAGATAAAGGTCAATAGATGATTTCGAGGGTGGTCGTTCACAAGGTGAGATGTTCAGTAATTTGTTATTACAAAATTTTCACGGCTTATCAATTTATACAGATTCCCATTATCAAAGGTTCCGTACAAAAGAAAGCATATTTAGGAAAAAAACTGATTAAAGCAAGCAACAATAGAATATTAAGCGATTATATCAGTCTTGGGAAGCTTGCAACATTAGAAGTATCATGCTTGTTACTTCACTGACAATAAACCAAGAGGTACTTATTTGGTATTTCTGAGCATGTAAATTTATTCGGCGAACCACGAATATCTAAAATACATAGATCCACTTTTTTATTTTAAATAGTTCATACGTAAAAGAATTAACCGCTTCAGGTATTGTATGAAAGAAAAATATTAGTTTAAAATTCAACAAAACTAATGACACAAACAGAAAAGTTGTTGAAAAGACATTGTAGTATAAATGACGTATCTTTAATAATTTAATAGTCTAATTATAATTTTATAGATATTGAATAATTTGTTAGATTGCAATATAAATTAGTAATATTACGCCCCACTGATATTTGTACGCCTGCATGGCGGGTTATTGTTGATACTTTATCAGACAAAAAAAATAATATTTATCTTTAAAACCTTAAATAACAAACATATCTCGAAACGATAAACGGAACCCTAAAAGCAAATTAATAAGGGTCTCCAAAAAAATCGCTCGGTCCACTAACAAATGGTATTCACTAATTTGTCATTGTTTTTTCACTAATAAAACATGACAAAAACACGTCTCACCTACCCCTACACCCCTCCCACCCCTATTAGGGGGACGGCGAGGGTTTCGCTTAATTTTTAAACGCAGTCAACTAAGACAGTGTTTACTGGCGAATCTTTGAATAAATGCATGGACATATTTCAGCAAAATTTGTTTTTGTTTTGGCGGTAAGTTTTTTGGAAATCAGTGTGGTGAGGGTAGATTTGGATGTCATATTTGAGTAAAGATGATGTCTCATATTTTAACCAGATAAAACTGTCAGGACATGATGGTAAGTGACGCTGAAGCCAAAGGTCTTTAGTCTCGTCTGAGTTAAAATCTACCAACACTAATATACCTGGATGACATGCTAGCTCAGTTTGTTACGACCTAGTTTAGCCGACCGACCCGACCCGACAGGTCGAAGGTACGAGTCTCGGGTTGCCGTACATTGTAACTACCATGTTCCTCATTGTGGCCGGATAGTGGCGAAAGATTTGCAACCTGTCACACTGGGACTCAAACATGCAAAATGCGATGTCTAACACCTCTGCCTACCTCTCTCGATGAACTAATTACGGCGTGAGTTTATGTTTGATTGTTATGTTACTAATATACCAATTCGTGGGTTGAAATATTATATTATTTTACTGGGTTAATATATTGATTATTGATGAAATATCTCTTTATTAAGAAAGTATATATATTTATATAAATCATTCAAAGAAAACACCAAATCAATTTTGACTGGCGGTGTGTTATTCATAAAACTCTACAAGACACCTGACCTATTTCAATTTAAAGTTTTTATTCCCTCCGAGAATCTCATTTCCGAAATCCCCTTAAAAATCGACTCCCTAAAAAGGTAGAAGAATCACCTACCGTCTTAATTTAAGGAATGTTATTACACCCTAATGCTAACCATTAACAATATTTTCAAAGTGATCAGCTCGAGCTCCGAGGCGTTGCAAATAATGAAATTATACCGAAGAGGGGGGGGGGCGGCGGCATACCCCCTGAAGCCCCCTTGCCTTTCATTTTTTCCTCTCCTTTGTTTGTTGATTCCTTATTTATCGGGAGATCGAGGAGCCCTGAATTATAGATTAACATCAAAAGGAATCGGGGACGCATTTAAAAATATATATCCCCGTTTAATGAGATATCTCGGGCTTTATTGACTATTTATTTTTTTAAATATTCAAGGGAAGCAGCGAAATCACAAGGCAAGAATGTTATTGGCACTTAACGTACCTGTTCTCTGGATGCCGGGAAAAATTCTTAATGGGCTACTCGATGTCGATATACTCGCATAAATATGATATTTTATTCATGAATCTTGATTATTTTTCCGCAGTTCATTTATTTTGATGGGAACCGTCGAATCAAACAATAATATTTATTTGTGTATAGGTTTGATACATGTGTAAGAATAATTTAAAAAATACCATTTATCATAAGAAAAATGCAGTTTTTTTATGTCAGGAAACGTACACCTTTAAGTTAATCAGAGTTAAGTTAAAGGTAGGAAAAGGCCTGTTGCATGGACATTTTCTGTTTGTTTACCTCTTTCCTTAATTATTTTACAGTTAGTTACTTAAAGAAAATTTAAATTATTACTATTGGGCTGGTAGAAGACGAAAATTGGCAATAGTTTTCGACGAGCTCTGTGGCGCAGTGGTGTAAACAGCCGACTGCTACGCTAGAGGTTTTGGATTCGTATCCCGGCGGTGGCGGATCTTTGTGTTACGCATTGTTTCACTTACCGGTCTTGGATGTAGTATTCTTGTCTACGTAGTTTATACCATATCGTTGCTTAGTGCCAGCGATACAAGATTCTAAGCCAATGTCTGTAGTGCTGTGGTTATTACTGCGTATATCGTTGCTTAGTTCCTGTGACACAAGTTCTTCCGATATTTAATACTTAAGGGACTGAGTCAATCTCTGTGTCGTGATGTGGCTTATTTATATTTTACTCAACAAACATTTTATTTGAATTTTTTCTATTTAATAATAATCTAATATGGTATAAATAGATGTGTGATATTTTTAGCTATATTTTTTCAATTGTTGATAGGTAAATTAATCTTGTTGGCGCTTTGGATGTTTTATCTGTTAGCTTGTAAGATGAAATGAACAACAACATAAACTCACGCCGTAATTCCTCGAGAGGGGTTGGCAGAGGTGTTAAACACCGCATTTCACATGTTTATGTTGAGTCCCAGTGTGACAGGTTGCGAATCTATCGCCACTATCCGGGCACATTGAGTAACATGGTAGCTACAGCTTACGGTAACCCGAGACTCGAACCCTCGACCTGTCGGGTCGGATCGGTCGGTTAACCAAGGCACGTAACAAACTGAGCTACCACGTCCTTCTCGTCAAGATGAAATGAAATAAAGAACTGTGAACGAACAAATATAAGTACAATTCGTGTAACCTAACGTTACAAAATTCACAACCAAACGAAATCCGACAGCAATTTAACAAACAAGAGACACGCGATGTACTAATATAAAAGAAAAACTACCCGCAGAAGTTCCACTCTACTAATAATACCTTACATTTCAATAGCGACCCGCCCCGGCATGTATTACAACGTATAAACCTTCCTCTTGAATCATTCTATCGATGAAAAAAAACCGCATCAAAATCCGTTGCGTAGTTTTAAAGATCTAAGCATACGTAAGGAGAGACAGCGGGAAGCGAATTTATTTTATACTATGTAGTGATTTGATCATCATCAACCAGGCAGGAGTTGGACGTAGACCCCAAACATTTTCAATCGGAGCGATGCTGGGCAGCTTGCATCCATCCATACCAATATTAATTGAACAGCAATAGTAATTGAATTAGATAGTTTTGTATGTAATTATTGTAAACAGGGATCAGCGCTTATACTTATATAATCTAAGACAGTATGAAATGTCTTGTATGAAATTAGTGAATTTGAAGAATTGTATAGCACTTTATTATCCAATGGTTCGTGTATTCTTTCTAATTATTTTGCCCATCAGCAGGTAAAATTTCATTGAAAAAAAAACAGAATTTTAAAGTCACTATTAATTTTGCTGATCGAGGCACAAATCGATACCCTACTGTGAAAACCTTGTATCGGCGTTGAAAAACTTTGACAGAAGAAGCAAGCATTAATTAAATACTTCGTTGTTTTTTTTTATTGATCGTATGTCCATCAAGGTCGATACTACAATACAAATGAAATGTTGAGCACACACCTGTGTCACAAAGTTTTATATCTAAAATCCTATTAAAGGCGTTGTCAAGAAAAAAAATGCATTTACGAGGATTTAAAAGTACGGGATCGAAATGATGTAATGCGATCACAGTTCACTCTTTCCCAGCACCATGAGCTTCGGTATCACTTACAATAAGGTCAGCCGCCTGCTTTATTAAAAAAAAACCTCTCGGAGTCCGGCCAAGACAACTGTCATATCAACTGACATCAGAGACAAGGATCTTTAGTTTTTTTTTTTTTTACCAATTTTACACCGATTTTAATTACGATAGAAGACAAGAACATCACGCCATTTTAACAGGAGTGTCATCTCTGCGGTGATCCACATTCATCCGTTCAGACGGCCGGCCGGATCGGGAGAGAACTGTCATTATCTACGTTATTGTTGTTTTTAATGAAATGCGACCGAAACGATGGCCGAAACGAAATAATTCCTACATTCGGCATTGTCCTTTGAATCGGACGTCGTTATCCCCGCCCAGCGAGATATAATACCGGGTAAATCGACGGCGATCGGACCGAAACTTTGAATAAGGATGCGCTGTTCATGTTCACATACATATACCAGTGGCGTTCCTAGAGTTTTAGAATAGGGCAAGCCGAGATATACGTTATTGCAGTTTTTATAATTCATTTCGATAAATATCTTATTGCCTCATTACTCTTAAATCCACACTTCATACTTACGCGTTCGAATTAGCGCGAATTTTGAACCATGCTTTGCAAAGCATATTGTCATTTGATTTGAAAAGTAATGAATGAACGAGAGCTCGAACTTACCTTGGTCCGATAGGGCAAGCCGGGCTTTTGGGCTTGTATGACAGTACCGCCACTATACATACATTAAACCTTTAATAACAATCACATCACGACACACACATTGACATAGCCCTGCACTAAGATAAAATCGTGAATCGTAGGCACTAAGCAACGATATGATATAAATTATATAGATAAGAATACAACATCCAAGACCGTATGCGAAACAATGCGCCTTGCAATAATCCGAACCCGGAATCTCTAGCGTAGCAGTCGGCCATTACATCACCGCGTCACCGAGGTCGTCATACTAATATACTAGATTAAACTAAGTGTTTAGTCTATACTAGATAAAAAGCCACGGCTTTAATAGAGCAAGCTCTATACCAGCGATTCTTAACCATAGTATAATAGTGTATTGCCATGTTTGCTGGTGGTGTGTCTCAATAAATAAACAAATAAATAAAATACAAACTCAAAACGAATACATTATGCAATTCAGTGATTAATTAAAAATAATTGTATTAAATAATATACTAATATTACTTTAAATAACTTTAAGATTGACATGAAGTAATTGCAAAGTTGCAGACAGACAAATAGACCGATGCATCTTTGTATACATTATTTTATTAAGATTAGAATTACAATTGAATTCAAATCGAACTCAAAACAGAATCTTAAAATCCTTCGACGAGACTTCGATGCCATCTTCAAAAGATCTCGAAGAAACGTGTACGAAAAAAAAGGCAAATCCGAAAACAATTATTTAAAGCCAGTGAGCGGCGAGATCCGTTGGAAATTAATAAAACATCAACTAAAGCGAAAACAGGCGGAAAATAGAGCCGAGGGATTCGAAAAAAAAAAAATGTCCGCAAACCGACGTGCTCTTCATTACAGCGGAATGGCAACACCGGATGAATTGATCAATCAGAAATTTTATGGCTGAGAATCACTCAACGGAAAATAATTCCCGGGCCATTCGAGCTGGCTCATAGCCGCCGTTTTAATTTTGTCCTCTTGGGGAGATCGAGTGTCATCCAATCTATTTGACGACTGGGTGAAAAAAAAAACGCCACCCCACACAGGGCCGTCTTAGGCCGAGGGGCCTCGGAGGCCAGATCGCTGGCTGGCGACCTATTTTTCAAATTTCAAATTTTAAGGGCAGTTTTTTCTGATTTTGGAAACTGGAGATTTTTTTTTGTCCGTGAAGTGGGCCCAAGGCCCCTTGCTTCGTTATTGGAAAGACGGGACTGAACTTACACCCCCATCGAGATATTTAAATATTCACCACGTTTTTGTCTTGAGGCGTTCTGCGATCTGGGGCCATCGATAGAGAAACTAATTATCAGCGCCTCCGGCAATTACGACGTAAGCTCGAACTTAATCATCTATTCCGTTTGCTATAACTAATTAATCCAGATCAAACGAACAATAATCTCCACATTCATCATTCAACACTCCCGTTGTTGTTCGGTTCGAAAAATTCGGACTGATGCTGGAATGAATTAAATTTCGGATGATTTCGTACGATATAATCTTTCGAGAATTTTAAATTAGGAAGGCGATCGACCTATTTGAATATGGAACATTAGGCAAAGCTCAAAGCAGAGCGCGCGATAGCACATAACATGACGAACAACGTAGAGAAACTACAATGATGGAGTTACTGCCAAGTTCCCGCCAGGGAACGAAAAATGGCGGTTAAAATGAGACTTGAATGTATAATAATTAACCAATAAATATCTGTACTAATGTACAAGTGTGGAGAATGAGAAATATGACGATTTTTCTGCTCTACTCGTCTTCTACCGAGTAACTCAATAAAGCCTTACTAGCATGTTACTGTTGGCATTCATCATCATCATTACTCCTTTGAAAACTTTGATAATCAATATTACTTGACACTGGCAAAATACTCAAAGTTATTGCCACGGCGATGACAAAGTCATCAAAAGCAAAAGAAAACAATAAATTAATATATACTCTAGTGCTGTTCTCTGACATGAGAACACAGGATCGGCTGATCATTCACCTGATTCGGGATTCAAACGTGCGAGGAACGATATCCGAATCGGATTTAAATAAGGAATGGGGCAGGAACGGACGCGCGTGCCCGTGTAATTGAAACGATTTTTTTCCTTAGGTTACTTAATACCAGACTCAATATTTGGGGTGGAAGTCTTTTGACTTCATTAATTTGCCAATTGCGAATAATTTATTCCACCATTTCCCTTTAACCTCTCATTTCTGCTTTCAATACCCTAGGATTTTTAACGTTTCAGAAATTCATGAGCAGAATTACCCTGTTTTTCGCCTAAAATTGAGTTTTTAAAGATTCAATAACATACACGAGAATCACAAAACTTTTTGCTATACATTGGAAACGCATTGACAGTGCTCTTGGCGTTGAAAAAGGTGTGTCAATACTTAGGAACTTTATAATACTTTCCATTAGGAACCGTCTCCTTATTTCCCGTGACGTTGTAAATAAAAACACAAAATTCCCCAATAACCCACTGCAAATTTAACTATAAGACAGAATCTTCGCCAATTCATGTTTATGTCTCAAGGCTCAATAAAGAATCATTAATAGGAGACAAAAATGCTTGCTACCCTTAATAACCGACCCCCTTATAGCTCGCCTGAGGCAGTTCATTAATGGGTCCATAGAACCCCATGCAAGTCCATGGAACTGCAACCAGTATCCGGCTCGGAGGACCAAAACGAGGTCTCATTATAAAACTGCGTTACGACTTGATATTGATAGATTTATTCACAGATCGCTAATCTGCGATCTGTGTTTAGGATTTAAAAGTAAAAAAAAACATTTTTAGGGTGATCTTATCTAATAAACTTACAGCTTCATACCGCATTTAAAACATAACTAGCTTTTGATCCCGATTTCATTTGCGTAGTACTGGTATATTTTTATTTTCCTATATACTTATTGTAGCTCAGTAAAGTCCAGTCCAAACATACTAAATATTGGTAAAGGCATTTTTGAAATCGGTGCGTATTTGATCTCTTTATAAAAGTTTCTTTAATCAAGCAAAACGCAAGTTTAGTATACCTATTTTTAAGGAAGTGACAACCATCACACACACACACACACCGACAGGTGGTAGATCTACGTGCGAGATCGTCTGGTTTGGTACCGTCCTTCTTTCTATTTCCAATGTGAAACAGTTCGCTGTGTTTCGATTCGAAGGATTGGAGAGCCAGTGTAATTATCGTCACGATAGGTAATAATAATAATAACCAGATCACGACACACACATTGACTCAGCCCTGCAGTAAGTATCGTAAGAACTTGTGTCACAGGAACGATATGGTATATACTACGTAGATAAGAATACAACATCCAAGACCGGTAAGCGATACAATGCGTCTTGCAAATAACTCAAAGTCCCGCCCCCGCCGGGATTCGAACCCGGAACCTCTAGCGTAGCAGTCGGCTGTTTACACCACTGCGCTACCGAGGTCGACAAAACTTATACTAACTACTATAACTTCAATGCTTTGATAGATATAACTTCTTTACCTATACATGGGCAATGCGTTGGCGGTGCTATTGGCGTTCTACGACATTAGGGGCCTCGTCGTGTTAATTGGCGACGGTATCACTCTCCATTCAGGTGAACAGTTTGCTTATTTATTAGTTAAAAAAAAAACAATCACTTAAGAATTTTCGTGTAAAAATTATTGATGACAAGGCGTCAAAACCAACGTCCTCTCAATTCAAGGTATTTAACATAGACAAAAAAGACAAGATCCCTGAGCGCGAGGCTGTATGATTAGATCGTACAAATTTCAATTAAGATGCGAAAAAATATTTATCAGCGAAGGGCAGAGGGCCCTCGAGGTAAAAAAATTTACGGTGAAATTTTTTAAGGATTTGATTATTGAAAATTGATTACAAAGTTAATTCAATCTGAAGGCTTTACGAGTAAATTTACTATCCGTCTTAGATCCGCTTGAACAGATATAAGATATCGGTTTCCAAATTTGATTATATTTCGTATTGAAAATAAAGATATTAGATATGAAATTTAAGCACTATGTGAAACAAATTTAAATTAAAAAGGCTTACTATAAATTCTAAATTATGTAGAGGATAAAGATATATGGAAGTAATTTAATTAGCTGCAAAGGTTTATCTTATTGACAGCTGGGAGTGTAGCTAGAATTATTATGTTAAAAAATTGTAAGTTGTAGTAGAAAATATTGTAATTGAATATTGAAAAAAGCAACTACCGAGGTTTCTTGCCCGATTCATCTCCGTAGAAATAGTATTCAGAACCAGCGGCAGTATAAAAAATGACGATTTGAAACTGCTTATTTTAAGTCTATTCGAATAAAAAACATTTTGACTTTGACAAATTTAAAAAAAACCCTCTTTTTAAATTTGAAAGTGTTTTCGGAGAATTAGCGTCTACATGAAGCTAACCTATTTGGACTTTATACCTTTCTTAAGATGTACAGCGAAAGGATTGATTTGTTGACAACCTCGGTGTGGCAGTGGCATATCACTACCGACTGATACCTTAGTTGTTCCGGGTTCGAACCCCGGCGGGGGCGGAACATTGTTATTTGTAACACGTTTTACCACTTGGATGTAGTATTCTTATATACGTATGTAGGTTATACAACTTTGTTGCTTAGCACCTTCGACACAAGATTCTTTAATCTTATTTCGGGTCTCAGTCAATGTGTGTGTCGTGATGTGGTTATTGTTATTTTTATTGTCATGCTAACCTTGACGTTTGGCCGTCGGTACGAACAGACTGTTGAGGTGGTACTAATCTTTAAGTTTTTTTCTGTCTAATAATTAAATTATTTAACAAATTAAATGACAAACAAATATAGCCTCTACCATTCCTCCACCTGTCCCTTTCCATCTGCCATAGTACAAGCCTGTGGCTTAGTTCGGGATGAAGATAATTTAAAACCTGTAGTCGATCCCTCATTTCTGAGGTTCGTGGTCAGCATCAGGATAGCATCTGGAGCGGATGACCTGCCTCCGCCGGTTTCTGTCCAGTGGATCATTTAGTCGTGTAGAATGATTTATTCCTTTCTAATACTAAAATCTAATGCCACTTGGTATTCGTTTGTAATTTGTATGAATAGACTAGCATTGATCTATTATTGACGAAAAAAAAAAACCAAGGAGGCTCTGGCTTGACCATACATTTTTATGTATGACCACGCATAACTTTTTTTGTATAGAGTATACATTGAAGTTGGTCCCCTTTTGATTTGTAAAAAAATACATTAACCCTTGTAGAGTTGGGAAAAGTTGTTTGTTGTTATTAAGTACAAGTATTGTGATACTTAACAGGAGGCATTGGCCACTTGCTTGAATGTAATTGATATTTGCACGTAAATAAATCCTTTTTTTATCAGTCGGTTTGGCTTTTCGTTACAAAGTTTTTATTTTTAGGTAAACAATCAAATGACAGAAACTGTCATCACTAAATGACCGCTCAATCGAACTTTGTGGAGTAGACAGAGGTGTTGAACACCGCATTTCGCATGTTTATGTTGAGTCCCAATGTGACAGGTTGCGTATCTGTCGCCACTATCCGGGCACACTGAGGAACATGGCAGTTACAACTTACGGCACCTCGAGACTCGAACACTACACGTGTTGGCTCGGTTAAAATAATAAAAATATGAGTAAAATATCTCAATAGAATTGTCGAATTTATTTTATTAAAAGATTCATAAAGTTCTCGTTAACCAAACTCCTATAATACTAAGCCATGTTTCGATTCATCAAAAGGCCCATTAGGCGAAATTTCACAGTCCACCAATCAATTCCGGAATCATTAAAGATCAAGTGATCTTCCCTTCGTGTTCACAGACCTACCCGCCAGCGAAACTATACGAACTAACGGGGTCGTAGCCGTTACGATAGCTGGTCTATATCCTACTAACATTATAATTGTGAAAGTTTGAACCGGCTGAAGGGTATGGGTGAATTTTGACACACAGATAGTTCATTACTTTGATAAATACGTAGTATTCTTTTCTTGAGGGATAAAAGAAAAGTCGTGGGCAAAAGCTACAACAAAATAAATGATCGAGTTATTCAATGAAATCTGCGATAACCGATCACATGGAATGCAAATGAGTATGTGTAAAACTATTGCCTCTACCGGGTGAATGAGGACCTGTAATTGCTAATAAAGACATCTGTAGTAATCTATTGTACCTCAGGTCATTTATTGTAGTTTAGTTGGATAGAAAATTTATCCGAATTTAAAGTCAAATAATTTTTATAACACAGAGTTCTTTAAATCGATTTTTTTAATCTATCACCATTACGGAATGCTTCTCTTAATACTAGAAGTTATTGCATACCTTGTATGCAAAGTTTGTTTATAGTAATGTATGTAATCTTTGCGACTGGTACCCCATAAATTTAAGATATTTTATAACTAGACCCGCTATCCTAACAAACACGAACGAACCTAACAAGTGGAGCGAACATCAGTGGGTCAATAAGGGATACAGTCAGCAGCCTAAACTTTATACTAAGCACCTCTATTCCAAGTGAACAAGGTTCAACTTTCCCAAGCAAATACGTTTGGAATGCTGTTGAAATTTCCTTTGATGTTCATAGTAAAGTTGTAGTGAAATGACATGGGTGAGATTCTGATACTGAAGTCGTGTGTAGTCGAAAGGTCGAACGTTTTTTTATGCAGTGGTTATGTAAAATCACTAGTTAATCCGTTAAGCTAGAACATTTTTCAGGTACTTGACAATGTAATACAGTCATTTAGGTCACGAAGTCATAGACGGATGTAATAAAAAAAAACGAAAAGACTGACCAAATGCACCACATAAAAAATGGCGATCGTACGCGTCGATAAATTAAATATTTTAAATAACATAAACTCACGTTATCCCTCGAGAGGGGTTGGCAGAGATGCTACACATCGCTTTTCGCATGTTTATGTTGGGTCCCAGTGTGACGGGTTGCGAATCTGTCGCCACTATCCGGGCACATTGAGAAATACGGCAGCGACAACTTACGGCACGTAACAAACTGAGGTACCATGTCCTCGTATTAAATAACAAAAATTTTATTTTACTTTATTTATTGCACACAAAACAAATACATTCATGATTATTTGTACTATTAGATCTAGTTATATAACTCAACTAGATTATATCTCTATATATGAATACATCATTGAATTAAGACAAAACATAGTTAAATAAGACTAAAAATTAAATAAACAAATTAAAACCAAAATCATTATTAACAAATTTTCCAGTGATTAATTATAAATAATTGTAAAGTAATTAAAACAGTGATTAATAAAATTATCTATAGGTAATTGTATTAGGAAATTTGTAAGTTTTGAGTATTTTTTAATATATCATTTGACGACCTCGGTGGCGCAGTGGTATAAACAGCCGACTGCTACGCTAGAGGTTCCGGGTTCGAATCCCGGCGGGGGCGGGACTTTGTGGTATTTGAAAGACGCATTGTCTCGCTTACCGGTCTTGGATGTTGTATTCTTATTTATTTAGTATATACCATATTGTTGCTTAGCTCCTGCGATACAAGTTCTTACGATACTTAGCGCAGGGCTGAGTCAATGTGTGTGTCGTGATGTGACGTGATGTGGTTATCATAGATAAACAAGCCTCCGCCTCATAGAAAGTGATACCGCCGCCTATTGACACGACGATGCCCTCGATGTCTGGAACGCCAGGAGCACCGCCATGGCGTTTCTTTGAAAATCATAACGGAGCCAAGAATTACCTGAACGGCTTCGAGAAAGGGACAGTACGACCATTTGGTTTTTTGCTAATATTAGCGATAGTAGATGGAGATAACTGAAATCTTTTTGGAAATTTTATTTACATTAAATTACATTCAGACAATTGCTTCATGACAACGGGTACTTAATAATAATAAAAAAAACTTTATTCCGTAAACTGAAAAAAGTACTTGTCATCTAAAGTCATCGAATGAATTTAATCTTTTTCCCGAAAAATTACTCGACCATATTACCGTGTTCAGTATCAAAGACTTGAGGTTCTTCCGAAGTTACGGGACCCTAAGAAACCAACCCAACGATACATCCATCAGAGTTTTCCACCACTTTTATGGAGTAGACGATTTCGCCCCCCCATCGCACCCTCACCTTAATGAGGTCCCTTTTTCACCCCCTTGGAAATTTCATAACTACCGATAGAATTGAATAATTGTCGTAATTTACGCTCTTGTTATAATGTAACAGGACTTTATTGTGAAAGGTGAGAGCTGATAAGAAGAGGGTATCGGTTTTATGCGTTGATTTGATGATGAAGGGCTGAAGGTATTTTAAAATTCTAGTATGGAGTATTCCCGTTTTCCCCTTTGGATATCGATTCATTATTAAAACAGTGAAAAATCATTCCCGTTGTCCCCCTTACGTTGATCCCACAACGGGGACAGCGGGAGGTAAAAATTTGACTTCCCGCTGTCCCTTTAAACGTGGATTCATATTTTATATTAATATTTTTAAAGTAATTTATATTTATTTCAAATATTTCATATGAAATCTTTTATATTACGCAATTAAGAAGAAAATTGACGCTGACATCTGCTAAAAAGCTTAATTGTGTTATTTTTAAAAATTTAACAGACAAGTTGCCTCGTGGGTCCTTTAGCAATGTATAAATATTGAATTAAATCAAACAACTTCACGCGTCTTCATATCAAAATTTCTTGACTTTTTTTTGGTTCGATAAAAAGAAGCATCAATTTTTGTTTTCGATTGATATTTTTATGATCAGCATCTAATTAATCTTTCTATTTATCTTTTTTTTTGTCCTTTATTGCCTTGCACGCAATATCTTTAGTAATGTTATTTACCAATTTTATTTAGTAGCCTACAACTGAAATAGCGTCTGAAATATATTTTACTTTTTTTTTTTTGTACAGGATAATAAAACGAAGCGGATTTACTATTGATTTCATAACAGTTCCATAAACGGATAGATATATAAACACGTTTCTCGAATAGCGGAATAGCTGTTTGGACATCGGAAGATATTACGAACAAAAAAAAAAAAAAAACGCGAAAACGCGGGCAAAGCCGCGGGCGGCCGCTACTTATAATTATTTTTAAAAACATATTCACCGTATATTACGAGTATACCATTCGAATCCAGAATATAACCTTGTATCAAGTAACAAGGCACTTGTATATTTTAATAAGCGACAATGTAGCTTCGGATCATTATAATGAATGAAGGTTTATTTTATTTTATTCATAAAAAACATGGAAAATAGGTTAAGATAATAATGACATGTCGTCCGTAATTACGTATTATTCCAAAAAAAAAAAGAAAAGTGAACTCTGCTATTTTACTCTAAAAGTTATGTTTCTGCCGTGGAACAGTTCGCATTCGTGTTTCGGTGGGCCAGTGTAATTACCGACAAGAGAGGTAATCAACGTCTTTAACCTCCGCATAGGCGAAGCACTTAAAGTTGCTTTTGCGTTCTAAGATAAATATATGTATAAAATATCGTCTTTTTATATTTAATAACTTATTTACTTGCGTCAACCACATAAATATAAATAAATTAAGTCGAAGACAAAAGAAAGATTTTTTTTTTTTTGACACTTCACCAATCAACAGAGAAGAATCTAACACGAAGCAATATTTAACAATAATAACCACATCACGACACATACATTGACTCAGCCCTGCACTAAGATGAAATCTTGTATCTGAGGCACTAAGCAACGATATGGTATAAACTACATACAGACACAACAAAAGCTAGTAACTACATACACGTTCATAATAAAAAAATCACATTCACAATACAAACTTAGCTCATTATAAAAAATACATCAGTAAAATGTTACATAAACCCTTAAACATATTCAATTACCTATCCTATATACTTACACCCTTAGTATATATATTAAACTTATTAAAACACATAGTAAAACCAAAGATGGGATGCCTTTAGGAAAATGAATGATAATCCTCCACCTCGAAATATTCGAAACGTCTTATTAAAATATAAAAAAAAACATCCACCCTGTCGGTGTTCCAACTAATTTGTTATTCGTAAACATTCGTCGAATATCCCCGAATATTCGCGCAAATAAGACACGGCCCGCTCGGATCGGGGGGTAGGGGGATATATAAATTAACCTGCTCGCCTTTCGCCAGTGAGGGAATTGATCCCGGGGCATTATTGTATCTATAAACATTTCAATTGCGGCGGGTCTAAGGATGACTATGGCAAAGAGTATAAGATTACAAGTAGATATACGTGCGAGATCGTCTGCATCGGTACCACCCTGCTTTCTATTTACAACGTGAAGCAGTTCGCTGTGTTTCGATTCGAAGGATTGGAGAGCCAGTGTTATTAGCGGCACATCTTTAACCTTTACATTTGCAACGAATTTGCGGTACTCTTGGCCATGTAAGACGTCTAGGGCATTATCATGTGCGGTGGAATCACTTTCCATCAGATGAACCGTCCGCTTGTTTAACTTCATAGATATGAAGTTCCATAAAATACTGAATACTTGGTTTCTTCTCTGTGTATTATTAATTAAGTTGTCGTTTTAACCAAAATGATTTCAATTAAAATTTGATTTATGGCATCATAATATGCATTAGAATAATATATATGTAATTTACAACGGCATTATTTATCTTTTCAGTCACATATGACGATCACTTTGCCAATGTCGCGTGATGAGAACAAACGTTATTATTAAAAACAAATGTTCGGTAATTATACTATTGATCAGCTGCTAGATCTGTAACAATATATACAACAGAAGGCCATCACAATTTTATACTATTTAATTTAATAAAACTAATAAGACTTATTCAGTCTCGTCTGAATTATCTATGGCCCGTTCTTTTTCCAAGGCATCGATATGTATGCAGATGTAGTTCTTACAGGGACCGGTGCTAAGTAGAACATGAAGTAGTACGGTTTACACGAGGCTGAAGAAGTCACTTAACAAAATTTTTGAATTCTAAAATTGTGTCTTAATCTAGTGATACCATAATATATAATTGCTTTAAAAAAATTGCAGTATTCTGAATTTGATTCTGAGACTTATATATAGGAAGATATTTAGCTCAGCGAGCTTAATTTCAAACAAGTTAGTCGACATTGGTTTATCTAGAGTTATTTTTCAGGGGGGCTGGCCCCTGACATGCTATGCCGAAGCGATGCAGAATCGACGCTCAATGTTGTAGTTAGTTAATTGGTGTGATTATTACCATAACTCATGAATAACTTTACACTTATTATGAAGTTTATTCTACTGACAAAGAGTTTTGAAGTCCATCACAGAATTTCGAATCGGCAGCCAAAAATCCTGGGGTGGTTACAGAAGGCTACAACTTTTACAAGCGTCCATAGGCTGGGGTACCAACCTGCTATCATTCTTGATACCATTTCCCGTCAGCCTTCTAAAAGACAAAAAAAACCGCCCGACAAAACAGCTTCGCGTGAACATAACATAAGGATTATTCGGATGATGCCGCAGCGGAACATCATTTATTTTATTATCTCAACCGACAACGTATTGAAGTTCCTAGGGATTAAATATAGATGGCGTTGTTTTGGAAAATTCTGCTCTGATTATACTTTTTTTTTCCGTTCTGAGGGGTCTTTTATAGATAGGACGATGTTCTGGAATAATGAGGTGAATTATTTATAATTTAATACTTTTTTTTTGTTGTTTTGGAAATGTTTCGAAAGTTTATTTTATTTTTTTATCATGGTGTAATTAATTACGTTTCACACAGCACTCCAGTCCATTTTTTTTTTCGAGATGGCTAAGAGTTTGTTTTACATAATCACCTAGCGAGGTTTAGTTTCAAATTGGTTGTTTATTAGTTATACGTAAAAATTAATTTATCTCCAAATAGAAAAAAATTATGAAGAAAATAAAGTATTTTTTTAAATATAATCGTACATGGTGTCAACTGCGACACCCAGGATTCGAACCCGGTACACATCCTTCTTACTTATAAGATATTTCGATTAATAATTTCACTGTACAGAAATCTATGCAACCATCTTTCCTATGAAACGAGGGGGGCTATTTCGACGTTTGTTTTGTATTTCGCATTCGAGATGATATCGATTGTGATGCTCATTTTACAACTTCTGGAGCTGATAATGCGATGCCGGCTCAGGTACCGCGGTCGTTAAACTAAACGTATAGAGTTGTTAAAACAGCTTTTTTCATGGAAAAGAAAATCTTTTTATTAAATTAATTTTAAAAACTCTAACAAAGTAGAGGCGTTGTTTAGGCAGGTATAAACTTTTGGAAAAAGTGTTGTTATTTTTGATTAACTTGACTAATTTTGAAATACACCTACATTATATAGATTACTATTAGTTTTATAGTATATAACATTTTGTTTTTACTAACTGCAGTAGGCAAAAGATACGCATACGATCTTGGTGTTTGACATCAGGGGCATCGTAATGTAAATAGGCGGCGGTATCACTTTCCATCAAGCGAACCGTTTGTTTGTTTGCCAATGAAGTTGTATAAAAATACATGTGACTAACAAAATTTTCACGAAAATTTTTATTTAAAAATGTAATTGTTTTAAAAGATTAACAACTCTATATAGTTCCCGATGGCCCCTCCTTTCGGATGTTTTTCGTGGGGAATTATCAATTATTAAACATCAGCATGTAGATAGCACCCCTGGGCCTTCCCTTTCCAGGCCTTAAAGGCCTTGCGTTGAGAATACTGGCCTTTAATAATACAGCTTCTGAAGGAATATAACATCACTAGCTTCGTCGAATAGGGTACATGTATGACCTTCTTTTATTTATTCATTATAATTCGATACCACAAATACACATATCCTATAGATTTTCTCAAATATCTGACTTATTAACTAAGTTATAAAACTTCAAAGTCGTTGGTTACACAGAGAGATCCGATATGTACAATGACGTCAAAGTACACAGGCGCCACACAACTTCAATAGAAAAGGTTGTTCTGATGAGCGAGGTGGATTTATTTACTTTTAATGGTTCCATCTCCCTGGTTCATCGTACAATTCTAATTCTGTTTTCACTGTAAGTATACTATTTTCACATACATGACGATAAATTGCTTGAATAATGAAATTAAATTTCATGCATATTCCATATTGAATTGAGATAGCTTTTCTCACTTGGAGCTATACTTAATCAGCGGGTAGTAACAATAACAACCACATCACGACACACACATTGACTCAGCCCTGCGGTAAGTATCGTAAGAACTTGTGTCACAGGAACTAAGCAACGATATGGTATATAATACATAGATAAGAAAACCGGTAGGTGAAACAATGCATCTTTCAAATAACACAAAGTCCCGCCCCCGCCGGGATTCGAACCCGGAACCACTAGCGTAGCAGTCAGCTGTTTATACCACTGCGCCACCGAGGTCGTCGAAAAGTCAGAAAGTTGCAGGTTTCCCGAGATTTTGAGCTGAGATCGTCTTTCGTTCAAAACTAGAGCTAAGCATTGAGTACAAGCTTGGACACTACAGCCCTAGAGCTATCGTGAATTAATAGTATTTCTTATGAATGATTTATTTGTTAAGTTTAAATTTGAGGTGCATGAATCTTACCTCAAGTGGTGATACAAATATTTCACGTTCTCTCAACTTTTCTAAGGCCATTTCCTGATTTGTCGGTACGGTAGAGGTGTGGAATCTACTTAAGAAACTAAAGGCTGAGCGTCTAGATTTCTTTGGAGCGTTCCTGATTGGTGCGGTAGGCGCGGTACAGGTACTGCAAAAATCAGGAACGATCCAAAGATATACGGGAGCTTGGCCTCTAGCTTATTAAATGACTTCATAAAACTTTAGCTTTTGGTACCGCGTACACCAAGGAAACCGATACCGCACCGACAAATCAGGAAAAGGCCTTAATGGTAAAAAAAATTACCATACCTTCAACACATCCCGCGACCCGCGAAATAGATACAGGGCTGAGGAGAATTAATACGAGGATTTGCATGTCTTCTGATTTATTGTTTTTATTTAACAAGGGGGGGGGGGGGTTTAACTAGGGGATCAAAGACGTACCTACTTAGGTATACCGGGGGTACAGGAATTTATGATTTTCATTTTGATATTTTAATGATTTTCGTCACCACCTCGGGGATTACGGGGGAATTGAGAATGTGGATTAACTTGATAGAATATTTATGGAACTTTGGATTCTTCAATTTAATTTTTATGAATGGTTCCGCCGGTTTCCTTTTGTACTGCGCACATTGTTTTAGTTTGAAACTGTGCCATAATATCTATCAGAGTATTTACAATAGTAACAATTATTATATTAATGATCATCTTTCAAAAAAATTAGGTCAGTGGACACTTTGTTGATGTACGTATTAATTATGGTAATGTTATTTGTAAGTTTTTAAAAACTTGAATGTTTACCAAATATTTGTAAAAAAAACGACATTTTTATAGGCCACGAAAACTGGCCCGAAAACGGCTGATGGGATATGAGTGAAATTTGGCACACAGATAGTCCATCACCTTGATTAGGATACTTAAAAAAAAAGATTCCTGAAGGTTATAAAATTAAATCTTATCTATATTTTATTACACAACATAAGTAAGTTACCTGAGTACAGTGTTAATCTCTGAGATCGCACGACGAGCCTGTTCTTGTAATGTAGTATAATTATAAAAAGATTTAAAGTTTATTTTGTTATATGCCTTGGTTAACCGACCGACCCGACCCGACAGGTCGAATGTTCGATTTGTAGCTGCCACGTTACGCATTGTGTCCGGATAGTTGCGACAGACTCGCAACCTGTCACACTGAGACTCAACATAAATATGCGAATTGCTGTGTGTTACACCTATCGAGGGAGTTTATGGTATGTTTAGATTTTAAGCAAAACTCAACATCTAAGAGCAAGTAATCAAGATGCTGGATGCGAAGATATTTGCCCTACCGACAATCCAAAAGCGGTTGCAATTATTGCATCTTGCGGCCTGCTACCATAGCACAGGGAACGCAATCAACGATATTAATAACAGATTATTTGATTCAATTCCAGAACTTTCAATTAAGGAAACCAATATAAAACTTAACCTTAACGAAGACGAAAAATATGAACCATTTTCGATGTTTTTCTCCGCAGTTGTAAATGACAACACACACAAGTTTGAATAGAATATTTTCTTTATATTTTTTACCTACGACCGTAAGGAAGAAGTATATGCGTTTAGGGTGACAAATGTTTGTTTATTACATGAAGCTGTAATATGCTAAACATTCTGCAACATTTATCAATAGTAGTTGTAGATGGTTGGTATGGTATATTTTCACCTTTTTGTATATATATTTTTACATCCAACACGGGCAGACAAGCAAACCGTTCACCTGATGGAAAGTGATACTGCAATTTAGTAATGGAACGCCAGGTGGTGGTGACCTATGCGTTGATAATGTAAAGGTAAAATCATATAAAAAACAAGACTAATAATAACGACCACATCACAACACACATTGACTCAGCCCTGCACTAACATCTAATCTTGAATTGCAAGCACTAAGCAACGATATGTTATAAACTACATAGATAAGAATGCAACATCAAAGACTGGTAAGCGAAACAATGCGTCTTACAAATAACAAAAAGATCCGCCATCGCCGGGATTCGAACCAGGAATCTCTAGCGTAACTGTCGGCCGTTTACACCACGTCAAATAATACACTGCTTGCTTACTCTTGAAACCTTAAAAGACCTGTCACTTGTAAACCATCAAAATCCAAACAGACAACTGAAATAATCTCCTTTAATTTTCTAAACCATTTCTAAAAATAATTGAATAGCCATCTTCGTTCTAGGTATTCTATAACTCAACTAAATTTTCCACAATCGCCGGAAGTGGGATCAGATAAATTCTTGGGCCTATCGCAAATTCTATCGGGTCGTTTGGATTTTATTGTATTTGCCGCTGGAGATTGAGACTTTACGACGGCGTTTAACTGTCTTTTGAAGGTCGTTCGTTGAGATGAAAACGCCTATTGTTTAATTTACTCTATAGAAAAAACCTTCAAATATTTTGCTGATATTTGCAGCAAAAACACAGCCTGGAGCCGGAGTGAGTGTGGATGTTAACGATTTTTTTAGAATATGGTACCTGAAGGACGTAAATTTACTTTCTGAAAAGAATCATTCGAAAAGACCCTATACCCTTATGTATATTCTACCTGCCAGTTCTTCACCTTTTTGTTGCCAATCTTATTTTAATTAAATTTTGAATTTTGGGTATTATAACAAAAATCATTACAAACCTATCCATTATTTTTAACCACCTTAAAAAAGGAGGAGATTCCCAATAAGGTTGCATGTCGCTTTTTTATCTCAATACAAACAAACCAATAATTAATAACAATCCTTCCATACAATAGACAACAATGGAAAAACAAATAATGAACTCCAATGTCGCGGTTCCATTAGAAGGGCATTCAATAACTCGAGAAAAATAATGGGCCCAATCACTTCCTTGCCGATGAACGATTGTCGGCACTTGAATGATGGAGGTGAAGACCATCGGTTGGTGATCCATCATATGGCTTCAAGGGTACACCATGGCCGGTTTACAGAGGACTCCGAAGATATAGCTAGGGTTGGCGATGACGGAAAAAATGTTCTAAATGTTTTTTCTATTTAAATTACAGTTAACATTATTTTTCATAAAAGATTGTCGATCTTTGTGGCGCAGTGGTATAAAGAGCCGACTACTACGCTAGAGGTTCTGGGTTCGAATCCCGGCGGGGGCGTAACTTTGTGTTAATTGCAAGACGCATTATTTCGCTAACCGGCCTTGGGTGTTTTTTTATTTTTTATTCAAGACTAGGCAGGCATTTAACCCCAAACCAGCCTGATGTTAAGCGGCGATGAGGTCTAAGATGGATCATGCCTGCCCAGGAGAAACCTATTCACTCTCGTCTTAAAGAGTCCCAAGTTATATTGCAGTACGCATTATGAAGGAGCTATCGAAGCGTTTAGTCCGGATGGTCGGAATATCTACCACAAAAGGATGCAGCTTCAGCCTACGTCTAGTATTCCGATTACAAAAGGGGGCCGGTGTAATTAAATTGTGCAATTCCTGCGCACACTCTCCGAAATGTATCCTATAAAATACCGATAGACACGCAACTTCGCGGCGGTGGCTGAGGTCATGAAAGTTAGCAATATCATCGTCAATCCCGATGATTCTTCGGGCTCGCTTTTCAACAGAGTCTAAAGCTGCTAGCTGATACTTGGCTCCTGATGATGATCCTTATCTTATCCTTATGATTTGATCTTGATGTTGTATCCTTATCTATGTAGTTTATACCATATCGTTGCTTAGTTCCTGTGACACTAGTCCTTACGATACTACAGGGCTGAGTTAATGTGTGTGTCGTGACGTGGTTTATTTATTTACTTGTAAATAGAAAATAAAAATCCAAAGCTAAAATCGCCAGCCCTAGATCAATCTTGCAACTCTTGACACTCCTTGCGCTTGTTACAGTACCTACGCATAGTTCAACTTACACTGGTAGATCGCACTAGGGTACGGAATTATTTTCATTTCCACTAAAAGGCTGACGTTTCGATCCGCTCCCAGATGGATTAATTTGATTACAGTCCAGCAGATGTTGCTATTATTGCCATATGGCGATCGCTTACCTGTTTGTAACTTAATCTTTATCTTTGAGTTTATTCATTTCATCTTACAAGCTGAAAGATAAATCACCCAAAGAGCTTACAATATTAATTTACCTACCAACAGTTGAATTAAATATAGCTGAAAATGTCACACATGCTCGTCGAATTATACGATATTAGATTATCATAAAATAGAACAATGATAAATTTAATTAACAATAAATTACAACTATGAAATTATATTAGTAGAATAAAATTTAATTTCGGATTAAACTTGAAGTTTAACGACCTCGAAGTATTCTTAAAGTTTAAAGATTTTAGAGGTTCCAGGTTTGAATCATGACGGGGCGTACCTTTGTGTTATTTGCAAGACTCATTATTTCGCTTAGCGGTCTTGGATGTAGTCTTCTTATCTATGTAGTTTACAAATCGTTGCTTAGTTCCTGCGACACAAGTTCTTACGATACTTACTGCAGGGCTGAGTCGATGTGTGTGTCGTGATGTGGTTTATTATTATTATAAATATGACAGCCATTGTGGTGCAGCGGTGTCGCGACTGGCTACAACGGTAAAGGTTTCGGGTTCAAATCCCGGCGGGTGCGTAACTTTGTAATAATGCATTTAGTACTAGCAGTAAGGAACTAATCACCAAGTGCTGTTGCTAGTGTTAAGGTAGTTTTTTGAAAAAACAAAGTTTTGTAATAACTTGATACTTCAGTATAATTCCGATTTGAGGACATGACTTATTATCCTAAATTATACTAGCGACCCGCCCCGGCTTCATACGGATATTATGCTAGTATTTTATATATATAAAACTTCCTCTTGAATCACTCTATCTATTTAAAAAACTGCATCAAAATCCGTTGCGTAGTTTTAAAGATATAAGCACATAGGGACAGGGACGGCGGGAAGCGACTTTGTTTTGTATTATGTAGAAAAGGAAAAGAAATTTTCTATAAAAAATATTTAATGCCAGGAATTAATATTTAAATTAAAATAATATATATATATATGTAATACTATCAAATCAAAATGCATAGTAAACTACACCAAGAGAAACCTTCCTGTTAATAGAATCGTACAATTAGAACACTCGGATTATCGGGACTCTAAACTTGTCTGTTATATCCTTTTGTTTTAATAAACTCTTTAATGTTGCGTCTCTTTCTATCTGACGGTCATTAACGTCTACTTGTCCCTGTCTAGAGTTCCGTAGCTGAATTCTAGTGCACATCTAGGGTATTGTATCGTTCGGTTGGAACGTTAACGACTGGCCCCGAGCGATTGTTTAATTATACAGATGGGACTGTTTGTATTGTTTTTTATTTACCTACACTAAAACGAATGATTAGTTTTCTTAATCATATATATACCAACACAACAAAAGTGCAGAGTCAGTGCATCTTGACCGACTTGACGTCAATCCAACTGCTGCATTTCCCCCGTCACCAAAATCAAGACTCACTCTTGGTTAACATCGAACCGGAGGCATAACTTAGGCTTAGGACACTAGATGTAATTTTTATATTTCTTTTAATTAAATTTATTAAAATAAATTTAGTTTCTCTTATATCCTCCGGTCGAAGCCTACGTAATTTCTTTCATCTTCAAATAAATTCAACCGCAAAACATTTATCTTAATATATAAAACTTCTTTACGTGTGTTCGTCAGTTAACTTCTTCTAAACGGATGGACAGATTTGGATGAAATTTTGTGTGTATATTTCAATGGGCTGCTGGGTGGTTTGAAAACAAAATTGATCCCGGTAGGTGGCGCTGCTGTATTCGGCTAATATCTAAAGGCGGAACGAAGTTCACCGGGTCAGCTAGTATCTTTAGATTAAATTTTCTTAATCATTTGACACTAATGCTTGACATCTCACTTGTTCAATCATCATCACTCCAAATTTGTAGGCATTAATTATTACGTTATCATAAATAAATTAATTGCAATGTTTTTCCTCACCACCTATTATTATACCGTTCACCTACAAAATCTCAGTCCAGTCCCAAGTGTTTTTATTTTGGCTGAATTCGAAAAAAAAAACACTAACATCGAAAAATATGTAGGTTCCAGACAACGGTAACCGTTACCGGTCACTTTAGCAACGAGAGTGTCGTATCCGGTTAGTCTATGCGACACCTCGGAGTCCGCCCGAGGCCGATTCAATTACTACCGTCGTCGTATTATTCCTACGAAAATATGTACATGTATTTATGTTGCGTACGTTTGTTGTGGTGTAAATTAAATTCTGTTTCAAGTTTATCGCCGATAAGTTTGGATAAGGGTCACACTTGGCGCCGTGAAGTTGGGGCGACGTTTCGTCGAATATTCGTCCTGACGATTCATTAGTTAGGAGTTCGCATGCCAATTTATGTTCCGAAGGGATCGGTTTTGTTTGTCATTTGAATGCGTTTTTGGTTGTCACTTATATAGAGTCGTTAGGTTGCAAAACGCGTCAGACGAATGGGAAAAAATCATTATCAGTGGGAAAATCGACCGGTCGGACGAACTGGAACAACCTCATTTGTCCACCAGTGGTGTCAAGGTACCAACAAGTGTACACATAAATCGATTTTCTAAAGCCTTAAAGATAGGTTGTTTTCGTGTATTTTCTACTGAACCTTTTCCAGTTTGAGGACGATGAACATTGTCGGATAACCCTCTCTTGTGGTGCATAAAAATCAAGTTTTAAGGAAAATCTTCCATTACAGTTTGTTGAAAGACAATTTCAAAAGAACTTACGAATCCGGTTAAGGACCGGATTACCGGGACAATCCAAACTATCCTTATTGATGTTCAAACACACAATCGGACAGACGTACCTTGGCGATGTTTAAATTGTTTTGGGGTACGATATTTTGGGGTTCCGCTCGGAGCATTTAAGATGTCTCTTTGATGTCCAGGACAAACGTTTGGGTTTGACCGGTTAATTAAAAGCTGATTTTATCTGGGCCCGTGTCCGATTTTGATCGTGTCGAATTAGAGTTTAGATGTTTCTGGATGTTAGATGTGTTGTGACCGTTCGAGTCGTCGGAAGGGTTAAGTGTAATGACTTGTGTATTTAAATTTAGTTCATCACTACACAAAGGCCAAATATAAAAGGAGAAAGCAACATCGATCCATCAAACGTTTTTGCGGTTGAGTTAATCAAGTGTTTTGTAAAACAAAAATACCGATCAGAATGTTTTTAAATTTAACTTTAAGAGATACAAGTACGTTAACCCAAAAATGTCTACAATCAGGAACTATGACATCCTTTTCTAAGAAAGTTCACGAAAAAAAAAATCTGAGTACCTTTCCGGGAATAAAGATGTACTATTACACTTAATATCATACAAAATACTCATTTAATAACCCATTATTATCCCCGAAACGGTATATAAATCACCTCAGATATAACTAAGCTTCACTTCATAATTAACGGTTTCATAAACAGCGTTGCTCACAGCCGATACCGAGTTATCGGCCAATTACAACTATTAGATGTAATAACGGTCCGAAGATTGCTCCTTGCGGCGGCCCTGCGGTTAATCAAACGCATTATAGCACCCCCATAAGACGTCATCGAGTCATAATAAACTTAAAGCCCTCTGACGGCGAAGAATCGATTTATTTCTAGATTGGTGTCCCTAATCGGTTGAGTTTCATTAAGGGTTCAATTATTCAGAAGTGGGATGGATAGGAAAAGCTTCGGACACGATTTCACTTGATAATAATAAACAACATTACAACACACACATTGGATTCAGCTCTACAGTATGGTATATTTCTGCAAAATAAGAAAACGAAACTGTGCGTCTTGCAAATAACACCAAGTTAACCACCGCACGGAACCTCTGGCATATCAGCCAATTGGGACAGGTGATCCATAGAGGCCGTCAATATCTGATGGTGAATGATATTATGGTCGAAGGCGTAACACGCATTTCTGAATTTTCGATGAATTGTTTCTGATAAATTTTCCGCAGACGCGCTTGCTTCGATATGAGAGAAACCGGTGGCCTTCGAGATCAGTGGTCAGCCGGTGACTTTCGCTGGGAGAGAATTAAAATTCTTAGCATATCGAAGAAAAAGATTTAAACAAAGCAGACAATCGAACTCGAAGCTTAAGCAGTGTTACGGTTCAGTAGAACCACAAAAGTTATTTAAATCCATACTCACTAACATTATAAACGCGACAGTTTGCAAGGATGTATGGATGAATTGATATTTGTTACTCTTTCACGCAAAAACTACTGAATGGATTTTTTATGAAACTTTACAATAATATAGCTATAATAATAATAATAATAATATAATAATACATCAGAATAACACATAGGTTATAATTTATAAAGATATTGTGTGAATTGTCCAAATCAATAACGACAAATGTCAAGTAATTAAAAAATCCTATTAAAATCATTTTCGACTTCTAGGCGGACTAAGTCGCGGGCGAAAGCTAGTGTTATTTATATATCGAAAGGCCCCATCCCCTCGAATGATCAATTATAAAGGTTTTCATATGCAAATGTCTCGGGAGCAATTTTAATTACGTATTTTGATTGCATTATATTATATTGATTGTGTTCATTAAGTTGGTGGGACTGTGTTTGGGGGCGTTGATTAGTCTTTGAATGTATAATCACATCAGAATATTGATTAAGCATGTTTTTGTCTTTGATAATGATTTATATTCCGAGGTGTCGTCGGCAGCGAATCAATTATTGTCAAGATCATAATAGGCCTGCCTGTCTGGTAGTGGGTCGAGTAATTTTGATTCGGTTAAGAAAATCCAAGATATTTTAACGATAGTTAAATTTTGCGTTTCCCATTGTTGTTCATTAACAATCTAAGAGTTTTATTAATTAATTATTCATAACCGAATTCCTTCAAAAATGACCGAACGCAAGAATTAACGTTACAAAAAATTTATTTTTTGAAGATTTGGTGGCATTATTTTTTTCACATTTACAAACAACTGAACATGCTACATACCTAAGCAGTTTCAAATCCCATGACCTGAAGGTGAAAAGTTGCTACTGAAGTTTTTCTTCGAGAAAAGCGCTTATCTACCATCAATGTGGTGTATTTAATAAAAATATTAAGCCACAGCCATACCTCGATTCGGTTCTCTTGTTCCCCCCTTCCCTCCCAGTTACCCTCTGTCAACATCCGCGGGGTGCTGAATTTTTGATCTTAAAGGGGGGTCGGCAGTGTCGTTATTAACACTTAATATTTAGTACATTGGAAGGGGTTGATAACCGGTTTTGTTTGAGCAAGGTATTAGATCCGGGATCCGGTTAATCTCTGTGTTGGATTGGGTGTTTTTACCGGTAAATGACTACTTTGTTGTTTAATTAAAAAATGGGTTTCAAAGGGTAACTGGTTTTTGGGATAGATATATTTAATATCATGATGGAGATGTCGCACAGTTTAAAATTTTATACCTACATTAGATTGAGCGCTATGTACGTACATACATATATACTCGAATTGCAGAAAGTACAATACCATACTCTAATAACATTTACAGCATGCCTACCATGAGATTATGTCTTAGATTCGCGACTGCACTCACAAATTTTATATGAATCTTTGTAAAGCGCCTCTAACGGATTGATGTGGAATTAATATTTCTCATACAAAATAAAATATAAAGTAAAAAGTAAAACTATACGCTCTCAGCCTCTCATGGTAGACACCCTAGTGTTAGATCTACGTGCGTGATAGTCTGGTTCGGTACCACCCTCTTTTCTATTTCTGCCGTGAAGCAGCATTCCGTCTCTCGGCTGTCCACGGTATGAGGGACATCATCGTGTCGATAGGCGGCGGTATCACTTTCCGTCATGTGAACCGTTTGCTTGTTTGCAAACCAGCAATATCTTAGCCTATATACGTTCGCAAAAACATAATCTTTAAGAGTTGCCAGTATCTCTGGAACCTACCAAACGTTACAGAGATCTGGTAACACTTTAATGGCTGCAGATCCTTGGAATGCATTGATTTATACAAGAAAACTCGCAAAATCTCCAATATTTATCTTTGTTTCGAAAAATGATTTAACATACAAATACATCTCAAAGATTTCTTAAAGTTCGACAGATTCAAAATTTAAAAAAAATTATAAGTGTTAAGGTAACCGAAATAATTTCATTAATATTAACGACGATTCTTAAAACTTGTCAAGCTCTTTTGCATCTGCTAGATTAACATTACTGACTAATTAATATTTGAAAGGGACATTTTAAGCTAGGTTCCTTCACATCTTCATAAATGCTATCATTCCTAACTTCTATTACGTAGGTTTGAAGTTCAATTTTGCTTAACAATGTTACCGTTATCTTTAAAATCTTAGAATTATCAGATTAAGTTTCTTTGTTATCAGCTTGAGACTCTAACGTCTTTACTGTAAGAGTTATTTTGTTAAATTTTCGGGGTCAAATTAAAAAATTTACATCACCAATATCGGAGAACTCTTAGTCGGTTTCGATTCCTCTTCCAAGTTCTCTGCTACCACTTTTATATCAAAGGTTTAAGGTTAGTTTTTGTTTGTCGAAAGTGTCATGTTATTTGGGGGGTAGTGACCAATATTGGCTATAAATTTCTTGGTGAGATGGTGTCGCCCCCTTATTTGCTGTTTGACGTCGGGGCTTAGGAGTATTTTGTGCTTAGTGGATTTTAGTGGGTTTTGGGGTGAAACCGCATTTGATTACTTCTGGTTTAATTTTTAATGGATTCGAATTCTGTCACTTTTGTTATTGATTCCTTCGGTTTAGGTGCTCCAGATTTTCTTTAAATTTTCCAGCTCTTTCCGTGACTTCGTCTGCGTAGTATTCGTTAATTTTTCGTCAGGAACTTTTAAAATAAAAATTTTAGGATGACAAATTATTCTAGTATAACTTTAGTATTTTTTTGAAGACCTCGGTGGGGCAGTGTTGTAAACAGCCAACTGATACGCTAGAGGTTCCGGGTTCGAATCCCGGCGGGGGCGGGACTTGTGTTATTTGCAAGACGCATTGATTCGCTTACTGGTCTTGGATGTTGTATTCTTATTTATTTAGTTTATACCATATCGTTGCTTAGCACATGCGATACAAGTTCTTACGATACTTAGTGCAGGGCTTAGTCAATGTGTGTGTCGTGATGTGGTTATTTATTTATTATTAGTCAGAATCTTTTTATTTATATTAAACAATTAAGTTTCTAATTTACGCGAAGGACTAAACGTTTCTCGATGTTGTTTCTCGATTTGTCAAATTTTATTATTTATATAATAAAAATACAATTTGACAAATCTCACTGTAATACCTTCACCATAATATGGTCATCTTTTTAAAAACTGCCTATAAAATGTCTAAAAAAGTCTCCGAAACATTTTTGTCAAAGTGAATGTAAAAAGTGAGCTCTCACACTGCGTTTTTAACGCGCGTTTAATCGCAGCCGTAAACCTTGAATAAGTGTTGCAACGTCCCTCACACTCGAGTCCCACCCCCATTTTTTAATCCCCACCCTGATTCCCTAAAGTCTCTTCTAGTCCATTTCATACGTCCCTTTCCCTCCATATCTTAAACCCTCGAAGCAAAGTGAGACGGCATCAATTTTACCGGAATCGAATAGTTGTTACGGATTCGACTGCATGTCTAAAGGTTCACTTTTTTGGTGTACATTGCTAGGTTTGTCTGATATCTCGGAAGGGATCATAACAGAAACTCGTCAATGTACATTCAACTGTAGGTAGGAATGGAGACTCATTAAAACTCACAAGTGGCGTATCAAAGGTTGAACATTACAGTACCAAGTAATCGTTTGATTTTTCACACGCATTCGAACGCAATTCCCCCCCCCCCCCCCTTTTAACAAAAAACGGTGATTAATTTATGAGTGCTTTTGATGATCATCAAAGGTTTCGTTTAAAGACTTTTCATCTTTCATATTTACAAAAAAAACTGTAGTGGTATTAAAATAAGTCCAAATTGAGTGTCAAATCGAGTTTCTTTATTTATTTTATACAACGTAATGGGAAAACAAGCCTACCTGATGGAAAGTGATACCGCCTCCTTGTTATGCCCTGGTTGCAGTTTCGCCAATCCTGCTCATGTAAATGTTAACATTATATACTTCTCATGCCGCTAATTACACTGGCTCTCTAATCCTTCGAACCGAAACACAGCGAGCTGCTTCACATTGGAAATAGAAAGGATGGTGGTACCGACCCAGACGATCAACCACTTTTTCGGGGCACACCCGCCACTCTGTCCCACCACTGCAACTCCTGTTCACCAGGATCAACAGTGGCGTCCTTTGATCGAATAATCAACGAATAATGCAATGACGCACAGCTTGTAAAAGATCTACCACTTGTAGAACTCAAAAAAAAATCAAATGATTTCAAAAATATTTAGAACGACATAAATTATACAATAAATAATTATCCTTTCTACATTGACCATTGTTATTATTATAAATATATTTTAAAGATTTAATTTGATGTGTTTAAATAATTCGTAATTTAATTATTTTATTGTTTTCATTTTTGTTTTATGATATCTGCGATCATTGAACCGAATCACATAACATCTTTTTAAATTATAGCCTGTGTTATTCTCATGTATAAGCTATATTATTGTAAAGTTTCAATAAAATCCTTTCAGTAGTTGCGTTGCGTGAAACAGTAACAAACAAACGTACATCCTTACAAACTTTCGTGTTTACAATATTAGTAAGGATAAGTCTTTATTTTTTTCTAGCATTGCAGCAATTAAACAATGTATATTTGAATTCAGAGGTCAAAATCTCAAACAAATCCAATAGTTGACTCAGCTATTTATTTATTATTATGTATTTATTGTTAGTATTGGTCTTGGATGTTGTATTCTTGTATCTTGTATATGTTGTATCTATGTAGTTTATACCATATCGTTGCTTAGCGCCTGCGATGCAAGTTCTTACGATACTTAGTGCAGGGCTGAGTCAATGTGTGTGTCGTGATGTTATTATTATTATTACAACGATACGAAGTTTAAAACTAAGTAAACCCTTCCGAGATCCCTTCAATTAGATTGATAAACTTGTATGTTAAGTACAAATCACCCATGTGCCTTAATACAGTAGTAATAATGACTATTTTCGCTATACTATTAAAGGATAGAAATCTCCGAGGAAAGGATGAATCAATAAATCATCACATTTCAACTGTTCGTGGTTTTATATTGTGACACACGTTATTTTAAAATGGGAAACCCATATTAAGTGTTAAAACTTCATATAATCTTAAATTTTTAGATTTACCCAGTAAAATAATTTGTATGCCTAATACTCTGAGAATTTTTGATCGTTTAATTAGATTTTATTAATTATTATATAACTATCTATATTATTTGGCAATCACGAGAAAAAAATATCTATAAACTCTTCAATTTACTAAAATCAGTTGTTTAAGCTTGAGTTAAGGAGCATAAGTATTATATTGTTCTGTATACGTTCGGGTATTTTATTGTAAACCTTTGACCAGGCGTTAAAAGTCTTGAAAAAAATATTCGACTTTCACGAAGCCTCGCGCCTGCATTTTTTTTTCATGAACTTTTCCGATGTTCAAATAGCTTATTCCGATAATCGACACTTTAAAAAAACACAACGAATCAAAGATAAAAGAAATCAATGCAGACATTCTCGAGATATAAATTGTTCAACTAAACTGAATCCGTTTTATAGTCATAAAGATCGGTTCGCTATCCTTCATGGCAGTGTGTCATGGGAGCTCAAGTGGTACAAAGTTACATAGGAGCAGTAATTTTGTAGGTTGTACTTATTGTATCGCTCAACACCGTTCTGACCTCAAAATACACCCAACGGGGGAGAAAACCCCGACTAAGATGTTAACCCTGATTGGGTTTCGATTTTTTTTCAATTTTGATTACTTCTACTCGATTTTTGGGGTTCCGTACCCAAAGTGTAAAAAACGGGACAATAGTACTAAGTCTCCGCTCTCCATCCGTCCATCAGAGGGGTCACTCATTGACCATAATAGCTAGGCTTCTATTCTAGAATATCAACTTTTGTTGCCGATATAACAACAAATACTAAAAACATGGAATGAAAAAATTACAACATTTTTTGACATTTTTCGACATTTTTTGGCTTGTGCTTTTTCCTTTTATCTAAAAAGTACATAGTGTTTAATCTTATACGGAACCCTTCATGTGCGAGTCCGACTCACACTTGGCTCTTGGAGTATTAAAGGCACAAATAATCCGGTTTAGGTACGCGTGCATTCATTAAAGACCTGTTAAGTATTTAAACTATAATAATAATAATAACCACATCACGACACACACATTGACTCAGCCCTGCAGTAAGTATCGTAAGAACTTGTATCGCAGGCGCTAAGCAACGATATGGTATATACTAAATAAATAAGAATACAACATCCAAGACCGGTGAGCGAAACAATGCGTCTTGCAAATAACACAAGTCCCGCCCCCGCCGGTATTCGAACCCGGAACCTCAAGCGTATCAGTTGGCTGTTTACACCACTGCGCCATCGAAGTCGTCACAACAGTTAGTGTGAATTTAAAAACTAATTGTATTAATTTTAATGTGAGCATAAAACTCAATGAGGAGGTAAGGCTCGACATTTTTTTTTTTCATTTAAAAACATCTTAATAATATAGTGTGTGAAACTTACATAAATCTCGAATAACCAAACGAAATGATGAATTTAAAAATACTTCAACGATTTTCCAACACGCCTACATTATCCACTCGTTTAAAATGGGAAGGTACCGTTACAGTAAGTAATAGTACAATAAAATACGACACATCATTAAACGCAACAGCTCGTATATACGAAGCATTATAATCTGGGACAATAAAACGCAATTCAAAAACAATGCTTAAAGCGCAGCGCTTATCATTAGCGCTTCGCGATGTCCACATCGATATTTATTTACACAACCCCTCCTCCCCCCCCTGCCTGAACGACCCCCACACCCCTAACTGAGACAAAGTGTCGGTGTACATTAGTGGGTGTAGGACTAGGGAGGTTTTATTGCCGCCCGCACCTTAAAATATTGTCTGATTCATTAGAGAATACTCCACATTTAAGTTTCGTGTGTATAACCACCCCCCCGCGTTTAAACTTTTGAGTGCCGAATTTCCGAGGTGATTTCGGGGGGGAAGGTGTTGTTACAATTTTCTAAAAGGATACCGTTACGTGCGCGTAATAAGACGCTAAGATTCTCTTATACCCTTAATTATGGGGGGTGTCGGGGTGTTAGATAATGACATGTGTATGTAAATATTCGCGGGAAAGGCACTAGGTGGGGACGTGTGCGCCGCTTAATGGGCGGTAGGCTGTTTTCTTTGATTAAAGAATTTTATTATATCGTATAATTCACGATTAGACGGTAAAGGGGTAGCTCGGGGGGTGGCCGGGGGGGCGAGGTGCTGTGCCTTAAGATAAACCGGTGTTATGTAATGATGACTTCGTGATTCTTGAAATTATAATTGTTATTACGACGCGGTGGCGTTTTTTTTTTTTTCTTCAAATTACACGCTTTCGGGGATTGGTTTGCCGTGTTTTCGTAACCACTGTTATATTTCGTGATTATTCCCTAGAAGGGGTTACGGAGATTTATTCCCGTCGCCTACCGTTCCATTAGCCGATGTCATTTTATTCTTATTTAGTGTAATTAAAGCACCTTTAAGAAATTTCAACTGTTTAAATAGAGATTAAGTGGTGAAAGAGATCTGAATGATATTAAATCAGTTAGGGGGCGGAGTAAATAAGATTTTTTGCGGTTTTTTAATATAAATTAATAGACATCTATGTATACTCTTGAATTTTTTAGTGTTTTTTTTTTTAATAAGCCTATTTTTTAAGCTTTTACAACCCACCTATGTGTTGAGCTCCAGCTCAACCCTGTCTGTATAAATATGGACCCTGGACCCTGTGGAGGCCTGACTGTATAAATATTGGTTTGCATTTATTTTTTACCACAGTTGAGAAGTAAAGTCACACATAAATTGTACATATTTGTGTATCAGTAAACTAATCGCGTGTTTCTTTTTTGCATTTTTAGAAAAAAAAATCAATGCAAATAATTTCTTTCTTGCAATTTTTTTTTTCAGTTCCCATTTTTATACCCTCTTTTAATCTTAGCATCATATCATATGATAACATTTGCAAGGTATTTAAGGGTTAAACCCTCTACGTATCTGACTGACCCTAACTGAGTGTCATTAAGTCTTAATTTTAATGAAGCATATGACACGTGCTTCATATTTTCTTATAAAAATTTAGCTTATGTCGAACATAAGAATCCATTACATAGATTACATTAATATTAAGTTGAAAGAATGTTAAAGAATTTAAGGATCGTATGTGAAAACTTTTTTCTGTGTAGACACAGATTCAAGTCAAGCTAAAATCATAATTAACCAAAGTTTAGACGAAAAAAACCCTTTGAAAAGAAAAGAACAAAAAGGTGACAAAGTATTTTTTTTTAATCGACCCTCGTTCATATGTTCATGTTGAAATGTCAGTATAGTTTAATAGTAAAACCCTATAAGCCATAATTTCAAGTTTTCTAAAAAAATATGTCTTAAAATGGGGTGCATCGTATAATCTTATAATGTCAGTCACTAAGGTAGAAATTATTAAAAATATATAGGATTTTTTATGTTCATGTAAATAGTTAAATATATACATGTAGGGTTTATGTATAAATTAAATGTAAGGCAGGTGGAAGGGAGACCCGAACCCCACCTTTGGAGTTTTATTACAGAACATGTTTTAAATTTTAATATCTTTATTCGCTTTGAGAGACGCAACGGGGTAAATAAGCTGTGGTTTAGAGATGGCGAATCATTTTTTTTTGTAACATTTTTTTAAGATACTTTTGAAATAAGGAATTTTTAGTTGGATATAGATTTAAAGAGAATCGACCACTTGATAAAAGTTTTTTATAAGAGTATAAATGGATTTAATTTTATTACAGATTATTAGGTTTTGTGCTATGTTTTTGATGACATTATTCAGTACTTATTCTTGTTCGTTAAATACAACAGCGAACTGTTAGTGGATTAGAATTTTGTACTAATTTAAAATATTTAATCTATCTGAAGACAAAAAAAAAATACACAGAAACAAAAATGCTAAAAATAAGAAACCTATCCCGAAAATAAAACCATTTTTTTCACAAGACACACAACAGAAAAACATTAAAACCAAAAAAAAAAAAAAAAACCGGTCGTTCGTGCTTGCGAAACCTGACGTTAATAAATATTAAAATATTCAAAAAGCGCTATCAAATGTAATTAACTAGCTGCATATATTTGTACCGTGTACCAAGAGGTGAATACTGACCGAATATAATTTATACAACAATGTTTCCACTAAAATAAAACAAGGGAACTTCATTACCTAAGATTTTTAATTTATTTACGATATTTTCCAACATAAAAATCACGCCGTAATTAATCCCTCGAGAGTTGTAGGCAGAGGTGTTTTTTTTAAATATTATTTTTATTAATTTATTTTTATATATTGTATCTATATTTCACTTATATATATAAATAAATAAATTATAGATATATATTTAATTATATATCTATACTTTATTATATCATATTTTTATTATGTTCGTATGAAGTTGTAGGTGAGTGTTTTGAAGAAAAATCGTAATTAAAGCGATGCCTTTTAATTTGAATGGATAATTTTGAGATCGAACAAACAAACAAACAGAAGTAGTGATTTTAAAAATACTAACAAGCATATCCGGGATTTAAAACTGGTATAAAGCAAATTTTGTTATATTTTTAATTAGGTAATAATTCTTGCGATTTTTTTTTTATAAAAAAGCAAAACTAATTGTGACGTATTAAGAAGCAAAATTTACCATTTTTTTTAATAAAAAGCGAAACTAAGCATATTTAGAAGCAAAAGATTTATATTTTTTAACAAAGATTTTGAGGCATAATTTTTTGTTGATTCATGTTTATCAGATAAGTGATTAATTAGCTACAATCAATTAATATAAAACTGTTTGTTCGTAGGCGTGACTGTCCTATACTGTAATAGTAATTAGCGATAGATTAAGCGACGTATGGATAAGCAATTAGCCTTGATAGCTCAATAAATTTACAATACAAAGCAAAATCAACTTTATCCCTTAATAATAAAGATCTAAATGAAAGTGAAAAACTTGTAAATTGACTTCACACATTGTTTGCCGAGATACTTGTTAATGGATTAAGTTTTTTTTTTCTTTTAAAATTGAGAAAACGTGAGAATTTCCTAATGGACATTTGAAAAATTCGTAGTATGCTACGGATATTCGTAATTCGTAGTAATACGTAGTAGAAACGTAGTGTGTACGTACATACGGTACATTGTATTTGCGTTTGAAACATTTGTCATTTTATTTATTTTATACATGCTCATCTTCGCCATACCACAAGACACTCATACATTACATCACACACACACAAAATCACTCGCACGAGCAGGAAGCATGCATTTAGTATGCTAACATACATACATAGATATTTTTAAGCTTTCAATAAAATAAAATTTACGGAAAAAATGTAAATCGTACTTATTATCATTAAAAAAATGTTATTTTTTTCAAAGTTAAAAATTCGCAAGCGAGTTACAATGTGAATTTAATTCCGAAAAAAGTACACACAAGTAAACAGGCCGAAGGCCATACATTATTATTATTTTTTAATTTTTAGTTATAATTATTACACGTTGTTATTAATACGTTCTGGTTATGAAAATTAGGAAAAAATATTGTTTCATAACTCTTATTACGAAATAGTGAAAAAAAATCCACATTCGTAATTCCAGTTACGAAACTTTACTTACGGATGTGGACGAAGGGAAAAATTTAATGTAATAGCATGAAAATAGATTTTTTTTAAATTTCTTCTTAAACAATAACGTGTCTGCTACTTCTAACCGTAAAATTAATGTATTGTCTAAAAAATTTAAAAAATAAATTAATTATATTAATTAAAAATAGTAATATTTTGTATTTCAAGTAAGTAACACTAATTCTTTATGCCTCTGAACTGATTACATACACACATGCACATAAACTCACGCCGTCATCCCTCGAGAGGGGTTGGCAGAGGTGTTAAACACTTCATTTCGCATATTTATGTAAATTCCCAGTGTTGCGAATCTGTCCGGGCACAATGAGGAACACGGCAGCTACAACGTACGGCAACCTGAGACTCGAACCCTCGACCTGTCGGGTCGGGTCGGTCGGTTAACAAACTTAGCTACCACGTCCCCTAAAAACTAATTAATATCAACAACAAAAAATCTTCAAGGGTTAATAAAACATATTTATTTCCCCCCGGTACAAACAAACAGACAACATTTCCACTACAAAAACCTACCGATATTAAGTGATACTCCAAACAATGCCCTAGTAGCGGCAAAAACACCATCATTAATAAGATCTCTCATCATATTGTGTCACGTAGCCGCCGTGTTAGGGATATACAGTCGAAAACAGATGTGATAGAAAATATTTAATTTATCATTTACTGTTTTATAGAGTACTAGCTGACGCCTCGCGGCTTTGCTCGCGTGTTCTTTTCCATTATTTTAATAGTTATTCTGTATTCGTAGCTTGACCAGATTGGTGAAGTTCTGGGAAAAGGGCAGGTCAGAAGTAACCGTAGCCGTCGTGTGTGTATGAGGAGATGCATGGATGTGGAGAAGGCGAGAGATGTATGTAAGGATCGTTTCGTATGGTGAAACATTGTATCTGACGAAGGCGTGAGTGTGAGTATGTGTGAGTGTGTGTGTTTGTGTGAGTGAGTATTCTGCTAATCGGGACAAAGAAAAATCCAACAAAACCATAAATAAATAGAAAACGGTCCGGCCGCTGTCGAGTCGTTAAAGCTGGAACTAACCCTACTTTGTTTTATACAGAAAAAATATAAAAAATATATTATTTATTTTAGGAGTTCAAATAAATAAACCTCTAACTCAGTTGTTCAGGCTGGGTTATGTTTGGAACTATAGTTCTAACAGTGACCAAGTATAACAGAATCCTATAACTGTTCGTATTACAAAACCAAAGTGTTGGAGATTCAAGAGTTAAATGAAGTCCTAAGTTATGCATGAAGCTTGTAACAATCTTAATAAAATGAATAATTAAAAAGATGAATTAACTTAAAGACAAAAAAAAAAACACCTTTTTTCCTTACTTAAGACCCGGTTAAGTGTGAATCGGACTCACACATGAAGGGTCCCGTACCATTGTACAAGATTAAACAATATGTTATTTTTAGATCATTTCGTATAAGAAACAAGAACAAGCAAAAAAATTGGGAAAATAATGTATGTAAATTAAATTGTTTACGTTTTTAGTGTTTGTTGTTAAAGCTGCAACAGTAATAGAAATTCTCTGAAAATTCCAAGAGTCCAGCTATTATGGTTCATGAGATACAGCCCGCTGACAGACGGATGGACGGACTGAGGAGGCTTAGTAATAGGGTTCCGTTTTTCACGTTTTCCTTTAGGAACGGAACTCTAAAAATGCAAGCGATTTTAAACGTAATAATTTGTTAGTCAGTTTTGTGCGTGACTGTACTGAGGGCCAGTCATCCCACTGTAGCCACTATCGAATTATTTAAAAATATTTCCCTTGGCGCCTCAGACGACACAAGGATATAATCCATAATACGCTGCGAATAACTTGCCATAGAAATGTGTGACCTAGATGTGACACTGCTGGGACATACCTGCAACAAAATATAAAAGATTTAATATTTTTATGGCAGTGGGTTTTATGGCTATTCATTGCATCTTTCTTGGGGAAGGTGGTTTTTGGACGAAAAAGCAGTTTTTTGTTAGTTATAACTTTCTATGTTTACTTTAGTTTTGAGTGGGTCCCAAGACAGCCGGTAGGGTGTCCGGGCACAGCCTGTGCGTCATTGCACAGCTGCATTATTCGTTGATTGTTCGATCAAAGGACGCCACTGTTGATCCTGGTGAACAGGAGTTGCAGTGGTGGGACAGAGGGGCGGTTGTGTCCCGAGTGTAAACATTTTGTACTGTTTTATGGAGGAGGCTCTTGTCCAGCAAACTTGTCAGTCTTTCGGCAGATTATGAGGATTGATAGAGTGATGGGAGAAAGTAGGAGGGCAGTCAGCTTTTTCATTCAAAACAGAAAAAGTAAATAGAGGAATATCTGATAATAAACTGAATTATATCGGAAAATAATAACAAACTAAACATAGACGTTAATTTAAATCCAACACCAGACCTCAAGGGCATCTTCGTGTCATTAGGCGGCGGTATTACTTTCCATTAGTTGAGCCGTCTGCTTATTTGCCGTGTGATGATTGAATATAAAATAATTAAAATCAAGAACAAGTTATCTAAAGATAAATTAGCATAAAATGGGTAATTTATTAAATACCACAAAAATTTATTCTTCCTTAAAGTCTTCTTTAATACTAAGCTTATTTTCTCATGTCCGATCCAGTAGTCGTTTATACATCTCTGCTATCGTCCCCCGCGCCCTCTAGTGTCCAGTGGCCGCTAATCAAATATCTTTCCCTGTATTTTCTAGTAAGTGACAATACGCGACCGGACTGCGCTTGTCAAAGTTTGCTTTATGAAATATACGAATACTATCGTATTCAGAACTCCTCGGGGACTCGAGGAAGATCGAGGAACATCGTCATGTGATATATCAGGTCGAATCTGATTCATACCAGTTTGTTTTTCGGCGAAGCAACGTAAGATTTGGAGGTCTGATAGATATAAAATACTGATATCCAGTGAAATCTTTTTCTTCTGTGTGTTTCATTCCCTTTCCTCTGCAAATGTAATCAACAACTTTTCAATTTTGAAGTAAATTTCAGACTGATGTCTTCGTTTCATGTCTGATTCCATCTTTATGTTGTTAAAATACCAGCAATTTGCAAAACGCTTTGCGATGGGCTTCATCATTTGCACTGGCAAGAATTAATACTAGCAAGAGTAATAATTATAACTGAGAACTCTTTAAATCGACGTAAAAAGCATTTTTTTTTAAATCATGCTCCGCAGGTAATATTAAGTAGTAGTTGAAACTGTAAAAAAAATTTCAAGCGTACAAAAATTGCTATTGTGCGTTATTTGTGTAAAACTGACGCCAAACGTTTCTGTCCTAAAATTTGAAAGATAAGTTAGTAATGTTTGGAAATTATTCACCCAATAAAAAATAGAAAAGATAATTTAAATAATTCTGTATAAAAAAAATTAATTGGATTTAAGAATAGAGATTTGATCATCAACTTTAATGTTACATAAAAAATGGTTTATATAAATTAAATTTATAGAAAAATTAGGTTTACAATTAGAAGACTGTATTTTATTTACAAATTGTAATAGAAATTAATTTATTGTACCTTATTATTTTGAAAAAAAAAGCAACTACGGAGTTTTCTTGCCGGATTCTTCCCCGTATAAATAGCGTTTCGAACCGGTGATAGTATAAAAGATGACGATTTAAAAGAATTAATTTAAATATAATAAAATAAAAAATATTTTGACTTTGACAAATCCACAAGGAAAAAATTCCAGTCCATAAATATTTAGAAATACATTAATGAATATATATTTTTTTTGTGGTAAAGTTTAACAAGCGCTGGCCGTCGATCGGTACGGGGTAGGAATGTCAAATGATTAATAATAGTAATACCATTAGCGAACGAGGCGTGGCTCCCGGTGTAGCATCAGCCGACATAAACACACTATTTATCAATAAACAACGTTTGCCTGAGTATTGAGACAATACCTAATAATCTACAGACAATGTGCAGGAAAAAAAACAGCCTAGTGTTAGATAACCAACATATAGAGAAATAAGAGTTTTCAGCGGGGCTATAAGACCGCTCTGGCAATGTTGCATTTTTTTTCTTTATTGGATATATAACAGATAACTACATATAAAAGGTAAAACATACAACATATACACTAAACATAAGTTTGAAATATCTAGTTACATCAATCAATCAAATATTTTTAATTCAAATGGACTTGAAATAAGTACTTTTAAATCGTCAAAATTCTTTTTAAACTACCACCGGTTCGGAATGCCTGTCTACGTGGAAGAATCCGGCGAGAAACCTCCGTAGTTGCTCTTTTCAATATCATAATAATCGTAGTTTACTATAATAAATAAATTAAATAAACGAAGATGAAAAATCAAAAAACAGTGGCTAGATATTAGTATATTATCAATTGATTGTGTCACGAAAACAAATTAAAACTATAACAGAGCTATTGTAATATTGCATTCGAATCTACATATGACACATGACAAGTGAATATGAAACATGACACAGACTTCAAACTGATCTGGCAAAGTTAATTAATCTCCTTAAATAACCACATCACGACACACACATTGACTCAGCCCTGCAGTAAGTACCTCAAGAACTTGTGTCACAGGAACTAAGCAACGATATGGTATAGACTACATAGATAAGAATACAACATCCAAGACCGGCAAGCGAAACAATGCGTCTTGCTAATAACACAAAGTTCCGTCCCCGCCGGGATTCGAACCCAGAACCTCTAGCGTAGCAGTCGACTGTTTACACCACTGCGCTACAGATGTCGCCTCCTTGTATTTTTTTTTAAATACATTAATCTTGTAGGTCAGTTTATTTTCTACTTACGGATTTATTAACACACAATCTTCTGTGAATTCAAATATTAAACTCTGAGGTCTCTTGTAAATATATGTAACAACATACATATACATAATACATAGTTCAGGTTTTCTACACTGTAAGTACATAAGCCTAAAAAATATTTCATTTATTTATTTCATTTTAATATCTCACATCACATGACAAACGTAAAATAATTATCTTAAATAAATTATTAAATTAACTATCTATGTAATAATAATTGTAATACATACATACATACATGTTGTACGTTGTGTTGTTATGTCCGATCTTGATCTTATTGACAGTTTAGCTAGATTTATTATGTTGAAAATATTGTAATTTGTTGTGAATATTGTTTTTTGTATAGTTTAAAATGATTGCTGTAGAACTTTTTTTTTTTCTTTTACAAAATTGAGCTGGGATGCAATTTATATCCGTGGAAGATTTTATCGAAAATGATCTATCGGTTCAGTCGCCAGCTAACAGAACAGAGGTTCTTTTGTATTTTTCAAATTACAAAAATATTAATAAATTGTATGTATTAAATTATATATACTTAACATAGAGAAACGTTTATATTGAATATTGAAAAAAGCAACTACGGAGGTATCTTGCCGGATTCTTCCCCGTAGAAATAGCATTCCGAACCGGTGGTTGTAAAAAAAAAATGATGATCTGAAAGTGCTTATTTTAAGTCTAATCGAATAAAAAACATTTTGACTTTGACTTTGACTTGGATGTTGTATTCATATCTATGTAGCATGTATATACTACATCTTGTTGCTTTGTTCCTGTGACACAAGTTCTTATGATACTTACAGGGCTGACTCAATGTGTGTGTCGTGATGTGGTTATTATTATCATTTTTGGCATGTAATGTCATGATATACCTTATGGAGTAAATTAAATTTTGAAATTCGTTAATTACATATCCATATTAAAATTGACGCTCTAGATTAGTTTTTTTTTGTCGGTTTATAGGCATAGAAATGCACATTTTTAAATCAACACGTTTCGGTTTATTCCAAAGGAAAGCTGTATTCTCCAACTTATGTTTCATGATCATGCGACGGCGTTGGAACGCAATAAATTATATCTCTTTTATTAAAACACCTCAAGATTTTACCTGTTTTTGTTGCTCGGATTTCAGTTTTTGTTATTATTTTCTACTACTACTACTTTCGCCGCTACATGACATTAATATATATATTTTTTCATTGTGTACTTTTTACTGCCAGTATGTTTTAAGAAGCATTTACTTCCAATCAAACCTGCTATTATTGTAACTGCCATGTCCCTCATTGTGCCCGGATTGTGGCGACAGATTCGCAACCTGTCACACGACATAAACATGCGAAATGTGGTGTTTAAAATCTCCACCAACATTAACGAGGAATTAATTACGGCGTGAGTTTATGTTTATGAATTTACTTAAATAAAATTGTGGTTAGCAACAAAAAATGATGAAATAAAAATTATGGATATACAATTAGGAAAACATCTCATATGCTATGTATTATAATTGTATAGAGGCAAAGAAAGAAACTTCCTTGTACCAATATTTTTATGATCTCCGTTGCTTAGCAACACTTCTTAGCAGTTCCATCGATAACAATCACACTATTCTGCAGCATTAAAACTTAAGACAGTCCAACAAAAGAAACCACCGAACTCAAAGGCAATATTTCCTCTAAGCCCCTCTTTATATTAGCAGATTAAAGGGCACTTTACTCAATATTCCTTAAAATATTGCCTCATAAATACTGACCACTGTATTTGCCAACCCTGGCGAAACAACCGCAGTGTACATATCGATATCCCTTTTTAAAATACCACAAAAGAAAGAGACGGCAACCGTTAGGGTCATCAATTTCGCGGGTTTTTTTTTCGAGAATAAACGGTGAGATGAGGAAACGTGATCAAGTTCCTCAAGCTTGCTATAATCCTGTTAAAAATTGCCAAACAGAAAAACAAACCGGCAAAGGTCCCATGTTATATATTTAGAGGTTTGAAATGTTCGGTGATATAAGGCAGGAATCGTTGCCAGGGAATATATTTGGATCATTTTCGCCATAAATGAAGCAACTTTAATCTTGTGTGTTAAGAAAGAGTGCTTATATTATGTAATACCTTAGTGTTTGCTGTCGATGACTCACACATTGACTTCTGTGTCTCCTAACAGCCATCGTTGGTTTTAAAAAACTAGCATTTGCCCGCGACTTTGCCCGCGTAGAAATCGAAAATGGTTCTGATAGGATTTTTAATTACTCTGTCATTAATCGTTATATTTTGGAATATTCACACAATATATTTATAAATGTTCTTCAGCAGTTTCCGCGTGAAAGAGTAACAAACATCCATATATGTTGTAAGACTAAGCAATTTGGGCTCGTTCCCGCTAAAATATTTTAGTTTTACCTTGGCTATTATGATTAGAAAATTTAAAATTAATCAAGATCCAAAAAAAAACTTTATCAGTTAACTTTATAAAAGTACTTTCAATCGTCAAAAATATAGGAAAAGCAAATTAAATATCAACTTCAAAATGCCTGGTAGAACTTTAATTTGCTTAAATACACCTTTTTGAAAAGCTGATGAAAAACCTCAGACGAATACATCTGAGAATAAAAGAAAAAAAACTTCCGCACATTAGTAAGAATATAAAAATAATAATAACCACATCACGACAAACACATTGACTCAGCCCTGCAGTAATATTGTAGAATCTTTCGCAGGTGCCAAGCTGCGATTTGGTATAAACTACATACATAAGCGACACCTGTAAGCGATACAATAAACCTTGCAAATAACACAAAGCTCCGATCCAGTCGGGACTCGAACCCGGAACTTCCTAGTTTAGCAGCTGCTTACACCAGTTGCCGTCAGAGTGGTTTGTGTAACGTCATTATTCTTTAAACCTCTTAAATTTACATACTGAAGTTATGACCTACGTCTCGTATCCTACAAAGTCTCTATATATACCCTACATACATATATATATCAACAGACATATACATAGTCTCGCGTCCGTCGTCTTCCTCGTATACATAAATATATACAAACTAAATAGCCTTCGTTCTACTGAAAACAAAATCAGCTGATAAATGATTGCTGTCTATTAGTCCGCAAACAGTGAGGAGACGGATCTTCGCTGGTGGACAGTAACGAATGGAATCGGATGGGTGGTAATAGAGACAGGCGCGGGATGTCCAAATGACCGTCCGCCAGGATCCGCAATAAAGCGGGATTGATGAAAAAGTGCTAAGCCACGCCGATATACGGGGTGAGGTGCGAGGTGTGGGAAGTGGCGGATTTGTATCAAGAAATTCCTTGAAATGATGATCCCCTCGTCGTCATCAGGCCGTGATGGTCGTCTTGGTGCGATCCCTTCGTCCACGTTCATAAGTAAAGTTTCGTAACTGGTAACGCATATAGATTTTTTTTAACATTTTCATCACTAGATGTGAAGCAAGTCTCCAAGTCATGGTCTCCTGGTACTTTTTTCATGGAATTAAATTCATGTTTTGACTCACTTTTTTCACACGTTTGCTGAAATTTGCAGGGAAACGTATAAAAGCATTTTCAGTGAAAGCAAAAAGATAACTATGAGGGTTGGCATATTTGTATTGAGAAATTTTATCAGTCAATGCTGGATCAATATTCGTGTGAAAATAATTATTATAATTTTGATTTGTATTGAGAAATCAAATTTAATCATTTACCAACAGAAAAAACGCTGATCTTAATAAATAAGCCATTTACTGTAACGTAAATTTTAAACCAACAAAAGGAAACCAAACGAGTAAAACAAAAAAAAATGCAGAATGCAGAATTTTTTGTGACAAGCGAAATTGCTTGTATTAAATTGTTAGGAAGACTGTTAGTTAGTGGCATGCCATGGTGTTTAGACAGTCAGGCGATAACGGTTACCGTGATAGATGATACGTCCCCTTTAGTTTTTTTGGCCTCTGGGCCATTTCAATTGCTGTATTCGCTTTGCTGGGAGGGAAATCTGAAACCGCTTTCTTAATACCTCCTATTTCTTCTGATTAAGTTCGTTGCGGGTCAGAAGACAGCCGGTAGGGTGTCAGGAAGACTGTGTATCATTGCACAGCTGCATTATTCGTTGATTATTCGATTAAAGGACGCCACTGTTGATCCTGATAAACAAGAGTTGCAGTTGTGGGACAGTGCAGCGGGCGTGCCCCGAAAAACAAACTGTGATCTGCGACTCAATATATTTATTTGGTGAATGCGTGAATTTTTCGATGCGGTTATTGTTAGATAATACATTTTAAAACCAGAAACGCGAAAGCCTCTCCCATAGGCTCCACCCTAGTGAGTCTTACAAGGATTTAATACAAAGCTATAGCTATTAGTGGGATCGCGGGGATGTCGGGGACCATCGAACACTGTCCCAGGGTTTACAGGAGTCACTTTACCGGGATTTCGGATATGACTGCCCGTTGCAAAGGAGAGGGGGGCAACATGTCCCCCTTTGACCGAGTTTTTCTCAGCGCGATTATAGATATTCTACGAGTACCTACATCACGAAGTCTTTTTCTCTTTTGTTGTTGTTACTATTGCTAGGCGTGTATGTGCACTTTGTTTCAGTGTGCGTTTGCTAGAGTTGGTTTAGCTGGGAAGTTACGCACACTAGAGTTTGATCCACGTATATGTTTGTCAACAACCATAAGCGAAAGGACTTCTTGAGATAGTATATTTGCAGGGGTTTCTTGTTATCGTCCGGCTAAGTAAGATGGAGGGTTTCTATTAATATAGGAGAGGTTATTATTTCTTGATATGGAACCGCGTGATGTTCCTTTGATCTCGTTAGTGGATTTATTTTTTCATTACCGTCTCTATTAGGTGGTATAAATGGGAAACAATCTGGTCACATTTTTGCTAAATCAATATTTAGTTAGATTTGGAGTATCGTTAAAGGTTTGCTGGATCATTGTTTTGGCTGTAGTTTAATATTAAATCAAGAGGAAATACTTTTCATGAAACTCGGAATTTAGCGAAACTACGTGTTCTCAAAAACCCCTGCCCTCAACTTTTTAAAATAACTTGAGAGGTCTTATAAAATGGTTAATTTACGCGAACGAAGTCTCGAGCGGTGGTCTGTTTAATTTATATTAGTAGTTTATAATAATCATATGTCATACATTAAAGGCTTGGCTAATCCTTTATTCTCCGTACCCGAAGTAAATTATTCACGCATCAGCTACTTTCATTAGTTTAAAGGGTAGATTCACACTAGTTGAGTTAGCGAGGATAGTCGTCATTTAATTTTTGAAAAAAAAAACCGTTTTCACACACAAATAAAAATTGACCTCTAGCTTTTCTTAATTTTTAATGGGATTATTAACAAAAAAAAAACTTTATTGCGTTTACATAAAAAAGTACCGTTAAATGAATTTAAATATTTCATAAAATTGATTCGATCACCGGATATCAACATGTTTTTATACTTGGACATTAAAAACACAACCTGTAAGAATCTTTTCCGTTTTGGACAACTTGAACCTGCAAGACTTCATCGTTTTTACCTTGTTGGCACATTGGCACATTAGCACCTTACTTATATAGTAAAATTGGTTACCACAACGAATCTGTGACCAAACCGAATGTGTGTGTGGGGACAGGTAGCCCCAGTCAATAAAATCCATTCCATAGCGAGCTTCAATACTTGACTGTCAGAAGATAATGCCAATTTTCTTAAAACTGACCGACTTATTGTGTTGCTCATTACTTGCCGCACTCATTGACCAATGAGCTGCGAGTATTTAATGCCACAGGGCTTTTTAAAACCATTATCCGCGAGCGTCAAGGCCAACAGAAAATGCCTAAAATGATATTGACAATGACATAACTCTTAAATCTCTTATTTTTTCTGGTTAAGTTCGTTACGGGTTTCAAGACAGCCGGTAGGTTGTCCGGCACAGCCTGAGCGACATTGCACAGCTGCATTTTTCGATCAAAGGTCGCCACTGTCGATCCTGATAAACATGAGTTGCAGTGGTGGGACAGAGTGCCCCGAAAACAACATAACTCGAGTATCTCATTTAAATAATTTTTACTCTCAGCCGGCGTTGACGCCATGGTATCCACCATCTAAGGTGCTTGGACAGTTCAGTGCCAAGTGCAGTCCTGTCTAGGTGTGAACCTCGAGACAAACTAACAAACTCCATATCAAAGATATCCAAAACAAAGGCACTCTGACGTCACTCAAACATACGTGCCCCGACAATGGTAACAAAAAGCGAAATTGCTCTGCAATATTTACTGTTGACCCAAAATTAAGGGTTTCTTATACATTCCTTTGTTGTCATTCTAAACGGAATATAGAAATACCGCCTTTGGGGACACCTGGGGTTGTATCGCTTGAATGTTACCAACTAAACGTTTCACTAATCCTTAAAGAGATGTCTTTATTATTTAAATCTCCCTTTATAATATAAAGATAACGTTTTTTTTTTAAGTTACAGGTTTAAAGATGAAAAAAATACATCTCACAATTTGTCACATTAAAATATCATGTAATTTCTCTTTTATGAAATTAATTTAATTATTAAAATACAAATTAATGTTTATTTTAAGTCTGATTAAAAAAAAATCAGTAAGTCAAAATATAATGTCATTACGACCTAGGTACAAAGTAGAAATTTTATTTTTTGCAATTCAATTAACAATTAACAAACGTGTGTGTTGTCTTTATAAAGACGATACAGTCTGATCGATTGTATAGGGAACGATAGCCACGGTAAACTCACGGTAAAGCTGCTTAGGCCTCCGGGACGAAACACTCGTCATTTAAGAGAAAAAAAACTAGTAACGAGTGTTGGTTGTAAAAGTGGAAACTAGACTAATATTAAGTAGAATTTCTTTCAAAACATCGACGTCTATAGTTTGGTAGAACTAAATAATCAAACCAAAATCAAAATCAAATAATTTTTTACCTCAAATGGACTTAAAATAAGTACTTTTAAATCGATTAAAATTATTTTTAAACTACCACCACTATAGTGAAATCTGTTTCTATTTTAAGAGCTGAGCTAATTTCTTTTTCTATGGCTTTATGACTTTTGCCTGCGAAAAAAGGTAATATATTTGATTTTCTTATCAAAACCTATATGCAAGTCACTTGTAAATATATAAGTGACATTTTTTTATCGTAGTTGCGAAGATTTCATACAACGAAACTTAACATGCTTTGTAATAGTAAAGATGTATAAGCCGAATAAAAAAATGCCTGTGATTGCTACGCGACATTGTGGATTGAGATAAATTCCAATAGATCTATGAAGTAGGCGAGGAAGATATTGGTAAACCTTCATTATTTATGCTCAAAACCTTTGTTTGTTAGTCAACTAGTTCAGTCAAGTTGTTCTCCTAAAATACTGGTGTGTCTACCTGCAGTTCGTATAGTTTTTCTACACGTCAGTTAACATAGATTACTGCAGCGATTTTGTATGAGCGATCTTAATTCCTCATCAATCCGTTAGAGGCGCTTTACAAAGATTCATACAAATTTGTAACTGCAGTCGCGAGCGGCTATCGAAGGTAAAACTCATTGTAAGCACACTGAACATCCACTTGAAAACTGTTCGATTGATTTTTAGGTATTTAATTTAGTTTTGTAGTATTCGTATGTGTCAGATATAAAAAGAATGGACATGAAAAAAACACAAACTCGCAAAAAAAACTTTTTTTTTTTTTTGACTTGGCACACTTTGCCTAAACATGTTGTCTACAAAGAATCTATTTATATTAACACTATGTATTATTTCGACATATATCTGTTACAAGAAACAAATAAATAAAATAAAAAACAAATTTGCGTATGCAATTGTAAAATAAAAAAATCATAATCAAACACACACTATTTTATTTATTTATTTATTTGGGAAACCAACAGTTTTATATTTCAATTTATATTAACAAATACTAATTCATTTACCAATGATGTTTCCACTGATTGATATTCACAATCGAAGCAGAAAAATTCAATTACAAATAAACATTAACATTACAGATTAAATAATTAACGTAACAAGCAAAATAAATTAATGGGCATTATGATGAACAATAAATAGAATACATGGAAATCTCATAATACACTAAGCTGGAAATTAAGAATTAATCAAAAAATCTTTTGTCAAAGATCTTTTGAATTGATTAACTATGTATAAGTATACACTATGTTTGTGATCTTTTTAATAAAATAAATAAATAAGATCAGCGAACTCACAAGCGAGGCAAACATCACACACACACCTGTATTAATAACGCGTTATTAACAACCAGTGTTTATCCAGAGATTAACTGTGAATAGTTTTAGTTGAACAAAGGCCAGAAAGGGTTCAAAGCGAAATTTCTTGCCGACATATTTACCTTAGGTCACAGGTTATTAGGAGCGGCGATCTCTTGTCACACTCATGATAGTATATTTTATTTTTTAAAGAAGTTAGTTAATTAGTCATCATAAAAACAAGAGTACAAGAATGATAATAATAATAATAAACCACATCATGACACACACATTGACTCACCCCTGCAGTAAGATTGAAGAATCTTGTGTCGCAAGCACTAAGCAACGATATGGTATACACTACATAGATAAGAATACTACATCCAAGTCCGGTAAGCGAAACAATGCGTCTTGCAAATAACACAAGTTCCGGCCCCGCCGGGATTCGAACCCAGATATATAGCGAAGCAGTCGGCTTATTACAACAGCAGTAGCGCCACAGTATAATAATTACAATATTTGTCTAAAGCAACGCAACTTTTAAATATAAGTTAAATACCAATTGTTGTCAAAAGCAGTAGAAAGAAGAGTGTAAATTATTCTCTGATTTTACAGTCAAGGATAGTCAGATATTTGTAGCATCACAAAACAATACGATAAAATGCTTTGAAAATTGATATTTGGTGAGATATCAACAGTATTCAATTAATTGAGCCTAATAGAAATTTTCCTTTCAGAGTATTAAAAATAAATCACCTATGAGTTCGGTTTGAGCTCGCTGCTCTTCAGCTCGTGTCAAGGTTTAGGTGATAGTAATTTTACGCACCAAAGGTCAGCTTTAGCCAACAAACAATGTTATATGGAATATGCCTAAAATTTCGTAAATTCGTATGTAGTTAATACAAAGATACGTTAGTTATACATGTACTATATATATACAGATACATATGTATTAGTTTTCAAATAAAACTATATATAAATGTCTGTTTTATAAAGGTTATTATTATCCAAAAAAAATTATATACTCGTATTATGGAGTATTTAATAGCAAATCGGGATATCAACAAACAAATAGTTAAAAAAAGTCTAATGAATTCCTCCTACCTGACGATTGACGACTACGCTAGTGATTCCCGGTTCGAATCCCGGCGGGGGCGGAAATTTGTGTTTTATTTACAAGACGCATTGTTTCGCTTATCAATCTTGGATGTTGTATTCTTATCTATGTAGTGTACCATATCGTTGCTTAGCGCCTGCGACACAAGATTACATCTTAGTGCCGGGCTGTGTGTTGTGTGTGTCGTGATGTGGTTATTATTATTAATTTAAATATAATTTATTTAATAGAGAATCAATTATAAACATTTAAGTTAAAGGCAGGATTAAAAAGAATTACAAGTAGATACAAAAGGCGTGACAAATTAAGATGGTTTAAAAAAAACTGTACCATCTTATTCAACTCTTTTTTGTTTCTGAGACCTCTCTGATGTCTTCTCTGAGGATGCAATTTATCACTTGCTACATTTCATTGAAAACTGAACAGCGGTTCAGGCTTGAAGAGGTACCAGACAGAATGACTTTCGCCTTTATTATCTATTTATTACTAAATAAACGTTTATTTCAGAAAAAATCCATACTTAATAACATTTTCATTATTCATATTTAAAGGTATTAATTTATCAACTTTAGTTAATATTTTATTTACTTTTCAACATAAATGACACCTCCTCCAAACGGTCGACTACTAACCATGACCGTCATCTCACCGTCATGTCAGCGGAAGTGACAATGTTAAAAAAAAAATCCTTTAATAATAATTTAATTTTAATGAGTACATTGTGAGCTGAGCTTTATTGCATTCTCTCACCCAAGACTGTAAGATGTATTTTTTTTTTAGGGGCACACCCGCCACTCTGTCCCACCACTGCAACTCCTGTTCACCAGGAATAACAGTGGCATCCTTTGATCGAACAATCAACGAATAATACAGCTGTGCAGTGACGCACAGGCTGTGCCCGGACACCCTAACGGCTGTATTGGGACCCGCAACGAACTTAATCAGAAGAAATAGGAGGTAGTATGAAAGCGGTTCCAGACTTCCCTCCCAGCAAAGCGGAGACAGCAATGGAAACGGCCCAGGGGCCAAAAGCTAAAGGGATCTACGGTCAGGAGACGCCTAACCGTCAAAACACCACGGAAAGCCACTAACTAACAGGGGATAAATTAAATACTAACCTAAATCTTAAAGATGTATTAGTGGCTAAGTATAAAAACATGTTGATACAGGTATACTAAATTAAAGAATCTGGGGTTTCTTGCCTGTATCTTCCCAAACATAAATGTTCCGAACCGGTGGTCGAGTAATTTTTAAGAAAAATTTAAATTCATTTGACGATTTTAAATACTTTTTTAAAGTTATTTTTACTTTGATTTTTATTTTCCATATAAACATTTTAATAGAACAATTGATTCACTAAGCATTTGAACAAATGTACCTTACACTAACAGATATTAGTATAAATGAGTGAAAAATTTTGAAATAGAAAAACAGAACGAAAAGCTTTTTAACTAATAAAAAATGCACATAAATTAATACACCCCGACAAATGAAACGCTAGTTTTATTTGCCTTATAAACATACCTTATTATTTTCAACTACCGACAAATTTAATTTCAGATTTCGACCCTGTAGGATAAATACTGCAACAATACTAGTCTAATTAATGATGCAGGCGGCTCCTGACCGGTCTTTTGTCCAGATCTTCGAATGTTCGCCGTGGACCGTCATTAATACTGAATTACACCTTTAAGTACAGTCTCGTCGGTTCATATTTAAATTTGTTTGCTGAGGTCTGGTTGTTACATAGGGTGGTTGGGAAAACGGTTGCTTGTGACTCTACTCGTGTTACAGAAGGCGATTTAAAACGCGTTTTAAGTATGATCTTTCGTGTGTGACGTCACTTGGCATCGTCAAGCAATCAACGCTCGGCTGAGTTGTTCTTATTGATATATGAAGAGCTTATTAAAGTTCTTTAAAACCACGTAATACGAAAAGGGAGTCATCCGTCAAGTCATTCTTGCTTTTCGGCCGGTTATTAATATTTCATTTCTAGAAATTACTTCTATCTTACATAATACAAATTTACGATAGACGTGAAAATTTATCTAAATAACGGCACTAGTATTTTGAAGATTTCATTTCACCTGAAACATTTCGGTGTTCGCAAAACCTAAGGTAAGGAGGCAAAAATCAGAAAGTTAAAAATCAAATTTCCAACAGCACTCTTCACTTGGAGGGGGTAATAATTATCGCAAAACAATACTTCGTGTGGTTCGGTACAAAGGTATTAATTTTAAATTGTATGGTGTATGTTCATACTTGGAACAGTTCAAGATTTAAAAAAAAACGTATTGAAAACTATTTTATAAAAATATTTCTAAATTGTAACCTTTTTCTGGCATTATGACAAAAATTGGAGACACCTAATCATACATGGGTCGCTATTTTCTTTATAAGCAAGCATTCTGCTAAAATCTCACGCGATGGTAAATCACGACGTGGCTGAAGGCGAAGCCTACAAAACGCCTCACGACTACCACATTGCCATAGTCCAATAAGTTCTAAATCCCATAACTTTCCCATATACTTCAGTCAAAATTTTCTATTAATTCTCCGTAACAGATAATCATCACAAATTAAATTGGGGATTCTCTTGGCGTTCTCCGACATCAAGGGCATCGTCGTGTCAACAGGCGGAGCTATAGATTTCCATCAGGTGCACCGTCTGCTTGTTTGGTCACGACGTTGTTTTAAAAAATATATATCTACATACAAGAATCAACCTCGGTCTGTACGTTTCTCGGAAGCTAGTACTTGACAACGATTGTGGCACGAGTACTTAATGACGTTGCAACTTAAAGAATCCCTCCCCCCTTCACCCTCATCCCCCCACGGCCTGGAACATGCCCTCATGTATGAGGACCCTCGAATTGTGCAGTTTGATTCCCGGATTTGTACAGGTGTTATTATCCATGAATTACAGTCAACTGAGCGTAGAGTTTTTTGATAGGTAAAAGTATTTTTCGGTTTTGCTTTTTAATGTCAACTCGGCTTATTGCTTTATAACTCACATAAAATACACATAAAAATATGATTCTATTAAGAATATTTAAATAATCATCACCGAAAGCAAAAACTCTGGTCGATTCCTTTGACTTAACAAATGCTTTGGATAAGTATTTATTGGCGTTTGTTTACAATTATTCTAGAAGTACAAATTCGCCCATAAAACTAACACCAGCACCTGTGGAGGTGTGTGTCATATCAAAATTCTGACTTATTGAATGTTAATTAACCTCAGTGGCTTCTTAATATCCCCATAACTCCTTACTGACTAAACTCAAGCTTATTTATAGCAAACACTCCAAACTATCTAACGACCATAAATATAACCCCTTCACCTTTAGGAGGCTATTAGACTCTTTGTCTTGGCTCAGGCTCAACCATAAATTATGTCATTACCTGAGCGACAGTGTATGTTATAAAACAACCAAGCCCATATGCTAATAAGAAAATCTGCAGGATTGTAACTCTTGTGTGATCGCGTTAAGGGGTTTGAATGAAATTGGATTATTTGTTGGGTGTACTTTAAGAATGTTCAGATATTAAGAGTCAGTATTGAGTTTTAAAAGAATGGATGCTAGAAGTGGCTTTTGTTATGCCCCAGTAACATCAAGTCTCGATTTGAAATCATTTACTTGGGCATAAATGAACATCTTTAAAGGGTGATAGGCTTGCTCATACCAATGCCCTGGCTTGCCTATATCTAGAAGTTTAGTAAAAACGAAGAAACAGATATAAAAAACTATTATAACTTCAAATTTTGTCCGCATAGAATTCTTCAAGAAAAAATAATCGCCTGGAAAGTCTGCTTTATACCACTTTTATTTAATCTGATTAATTAATCTTCATTAATTACAGATGCTTTGATTTGGTTGGGTGGGTTTGATGATTAGCCCCTACAAAAACCTTTACCTCTTTTTATCAGTAAGAAGCACAAAATACAGGCAATTCCAGGGGACCTAGTCTTGGCTGCAGTAGCGGGGGGCAATTATCAACATCTCGGACACAACAGCAGACTTGTTGAGGCACAATAGCGGGCTCTTGCGACTACTTGTAACGAATCCAACTACTCGCCCCATATTACCCTTACTGGTGGCAAAAACTAAGAACTAAAGAAAACCTAGGGAAAGTTCAAGATTGCAACACAGCTAGCGCTAAAAGGGTGGGTCTTGAAGATGGTATGAACGTTCCACTATCAGGGTGCCTTTCGGAACTACAGGATTGTTTGTCGTCTCCTCAACGGTGCTGTAATGATGATGATCATTAACTCGCGTTTGTTTTAGCACCTTAACGGGCTATTTTAATTGGTCGAATACTTGAGCGTCGCTCGACCGATGCGCTGATGAGGGATTACTTTGTCATTTGTGTTATTTTTAATTGGGATTAATGAACTGTAATGTGGAAAAAATACGAAACAAACAAATTCAGAGAAAGAGTAGATATTGCTCAAAAAATTATTAAAGAAACTATTTTACAACTTTGATTGGGATGAAAAAAGTCAAATGCTAAAAAAAAAATAGGAAAGTGAATAGCCATAGCTTAAGGAAACAACTACATGATTCTTCTTTACTGTAATCTGTTTCGTTTGAAATAAATAAATATCGACCAGAAAAATGTATTTACAAAAATAAACGCAGTAAATAGGTACAGAAAAACATTTATATTGCCCTTGACCAAACGATATATGTATTCTTCACACAAAGATTCAAGACAAGTTTCAAAGACCAACTTTACAAGTAAGAGAGGGCAACTCAATGAATTAATTAACTAAGCACAAATAGCAGAGCTTTGCTAGAAAATGAATGCGAAAAAACTTTATGAACGATTTATTCAGAACTCACAAATAAACACAAATACTCAATTAAAACCGTTCATACAATAATCACTTGAATAGCTTAGATTCCTTTCATCTTTTAAGACTCCCGTGGACGCTGTCGTGTCTCCGGATTATCAGTCCCCACTCTGTCATGTCCACCTTTGTTGTATAAAGTGTCACGCGACCGGGCCCTTTATTGGAGGTATCCATGTTCCATTCATCACTCGATTGTTGCTTTCGACCCTCCCGAGGATGAAACATACGGATGAAAAGCTTAGGAAAAGTCGTCGCGATAAAAAATTGACATAGAATTGAATATTGACGTAGACTTTACATGCCTATGAATTAGACAAATTCGTACAGTTAATTTGTAGCAGAAAAACTGATTGAATGAGAATCAATCAAATGAAACAGTTATTTTTGTCAATTCAGATGTGAATTTTCAGTAAGCACCTTTTTCTGGTGTTTACAATTCGATTATGTTACCTCTTTCATTGTTCAATCGGAGTTTTTACCAACACAATCAATGTTAGTTGATTTTGTCCGTGCGAAACCAATGTCTTGAATGAACAAACATATCAGAAAAGACTCGGCGAATTAGCACGCAATATTCCCCCGTGCGTAGCCAGCAAGTCTGATCATTATTTAAAATATAGATGAGAGTGTTTTCTTTCCAATAATCGAGGTCGTGATTGGGGGTACGACACAATGGCCTTTGAGCTTTCAAAGGCCTTCGCCCGGAGCTGCAGACAGGGGACCAGGGCCTAAAGAATCGCTTATTTGTATTAGCAAATTAAAGGAACTCCAGTCCTTTATTCATACTGTGTGTTTTATAGACTGTTGCTTGTTGTTTTTTTTTTATTCAGGGAGAATAATTGGATTATATCTGGACATTAATCGATTGTTTCTCGTTGGTGTTTTTGTATGTTTAGTTTTTGTACTGTTAAACTGTACTGTCTATTTGAATTGCAAATAAACAAAGCACTTTCCACATTACACTTGGTTTTGTCAATAAACAACAAAGTTTTCAAATAAAACCAATTAAAAAAACATCATTTTATGAACATCAATAAAACATATCTAACGTTGCATCATTCTATGGACTATTTCTTCAAATTACCGCAAACCAACCGTCACAGATGTAAGATAAGCCTCCGCAAAGCGATGCAAAAACAACTAATAGAAAATTAATATGTAATAGCAACCCTAACCATTGAACCTTGATTCCAGCTCACACTCGAGCGGCTTTTAAAAGTGGAACGCCCCCCACCTGTTCAATTAACGGCCTTTGCTTCAGTCTATCGGCAGCACGCAATGAAAAGAGTTGTACTTCTTTGATAAAAGGAGACGCGGTTTGCCAAGTGAGAAATCAAAGAGCTCTATGCTGATGCATGACGGGTTTTATTAAGATTTAATGCTGTCGACACTCCGAGGCGGGAAAAGAACGAGTCTCAAGTATAGATGTCGAGTTTACGTGTCGCCATGTTTGATTTTTTAAGTGCAGTCTGGGTGGGATGGAGTGCTGGGCTTTATTATTTATTTATTTTTTGCTTTATTTTTTCCTAGCTTTGCTTATGAAGGCTAAGGCGGAATCTTTTGAGCTGAGAGCTTAAAAATTTAACTTTAACATGAGAGACGGTTAACCAATTTGATTGGAATCTTAAGACATTGTTATTAACAGCCAAGGCTGAGGACAACTATAATTTATACTAAAGAAATATTTAACTTTCTAAACACCTTCTGGATCTCAATCAAAAGTCTCTAGCGGCCTTTATTTCTCGTCTGCTTCACCGAGATAAAAGCTCGACACAAGCACAAGTACAATGAAAACAATTAGTCTTCCGACCGAAATGGCATACAAATATGAAAAAAGTTGCACCATAACCGGAAACAATTCAACCGACGACGCGGTAGTCAAACATTTAGGAGCTACAATATTATTTGCTCAGAAAACTAATTTACCAAGTATCGGCGTCTAAGACAATACTCTCGGGGCGGAACTAACATATGACGTTGCTAGGCAGTTAATTAGTACCTTTCGAAGGGCCCGCGATATATTGTCTCCTTGGGACCTTGTTTATCTTCACATGTATTGTTTAGACCATTGTCTGTAATAGTTTATGGGGTTTTAATGGCTATATTATGGATATGCTGATTCTCCTATTGATTTAGTATCTTCAGAGTTAAATGGTTCTGGTAATTGAGATTTAGGTATGGTTTTAAATATATAAACAACAATTATGCCTTCAATATACACGGAAATTTTCATTCGTTTCATAACTCTCATTAATAACAATAAAGGTTACCCTTGGTAGTCGGGGAAAAATCCACATCGCGACTACATCGACTAAGTCCTGCAATAAAATATAACCTTTTGATGCAGTTGCTAAGCAACGGTATAAACTACATAGATACAAGACCAGAAAGCAAAACAACGCGTCTTGCAAACACAAAGTTCCGCTCCCGCCGGGATTCGAATCTGTCACCTCTTGCGTTGCAGTCAAATTTTACACCAAAGAGGTCATCAATTACATTTAAAGAGAGAATTTCTTCGGAAGTTTCATGGTGAAAAAAAAAACGAACATTTACGACTAATCAATTAGCTGATCAACATAAAAACCAGAGCAGTCAAATCAATTATTGTTGATTGGGTAGATAAAAATAAGAGTTAAGTAAGCTAAGATTTTTTTTTCAGTTATTTTAACTATTTAATTATGACTCAATTTGCTGTTCTTATATATGTGTAGGCTTCTCCGAGATAAGCATGTTCCACCAAAGACTTAAACGCCGCTTAACATCAGGTGGGATTGGGTTCAAATGCTTGCGTAGTTTTAAATTTAAAAAACCTACACAAATGTGGATGAAAACCAGGCCAGACCTGAAAGGAAATGGCTAGTTAATTTATTATTTTTTAAACGTGAATCAACATATTGAAGATTGCCATGTAGGAGGGAGGTAGTCTTAAATACCAAGATTATAGAAAAGGGAAGGGGATGGGGGCTTAAAAATTATGATAAATTAGTCACGTGGCATGGGAACGATCACTAAGCTAAAAACTAGTCGCCCTATGTGTAATGAACACATTGATCAGTATTTATTTATTGGTCTTGCAGGTTTCCTACCTGCCAACTTACCAATATAAAATATGCATCAATTTGCCCAAGAAATTGGAAGAATCGATACAAATATTTACTTTAAAGAGAAAAATCTAAACCCAAAAATTTACTTACCCAAAAATAAACATAGCTAACTTCGCTTTTAGAGCTGGTGCGTCATCAACCTCTGGCGAAGATTCATTTATTATTGGGTTTTTATTAGAACTTTATAGATAAGATAAATTATGAAATGGCTACTCTCGACTCGGGTCTATTTCATTGGAATTTTACCTACAGGGATAATAAAATGGCCCAAATAGTTTTGCCTTGATACCTTTTCATATCTATTCAAAAGAGCTTCCTATGAGCGTACTTAGAAATAAAAAAAAAGGATTATTTCGCAAAACTCACATAGATACGCTATTAACGAATGGTGTAAGCCTAGAGGCTTGAAATTATTACTATTTTGTTATATACCATGATGATCCATACTTTATATTAGGCTAAATAGATATTTAATTTTAGAAAAAAAACGCATTATAAACTCTGAAGGAAAGAACTTATGGAACAATATTCCCATCCACTGAAGAAAAGTCTTTGTCTTTATAATACGCCGTGTCTGGGAGTAATCTTGATTGAAAATCAAAGCTTGTATAACTTTGACGTGTACTTCCTTGTCTTTAATATAATCTATTAACTATCCACCCATAACTAAGGTTTCTTGTATCGATAGTTTCAGGATTACGATCCCACAAAAGGATTTGTCCGTTAGGGTGTACCCAAGGGCGCATCCTAGTGTCGGATCTTTATCTTCTATACAGGAACGGTAAAATTTGCTCGGCAAGTTCCTGGAAGGAATCATCGGACGCCTTGGGACAGGTGCCGGCTTCCTTCGTCGGATTTTAATTAATAATGTCCCAATAGTGTGTGGTAGGGGACAGGGAGTGAGGTTGGATTCTTGGGAATAACATGGATTCTTATGTTAAGGGGAACCTTACCCATGTTTTTGTAAGAGATTAGATATAATATGTAGATATTGTGTCATGGTTTGAATTTCAAATTGTAACGTCGTAGTTTACAGAGACGATATTAAATCAACGACAAAATCATTTGTTTTATTTGCACTATAGATTATTTAAATGCATGGAAAAATATCTTTTGTAAATCAGAAAAAACAATCGTTGGCAATACTCAATCTACATATGAGTTTGACAAGCGACATTTGCAAGTAATCTTGACAGTGTAGTCAGATCAATGTAACTCTTAAAAACCTACGGATCAACCTACTATCATCTCCTTCGATAAGTCATTAAAAACACCCATCTATCGTTACAGATTTAATTAAAGGAAAAATTGTTTCAAGCGATCCATACAGAGATCCACTAGATTCAGATCTCATCAGACCCTCGGTAGATAAAACTGACCGATCTCCGAGAAAGCCTTAAGCTTACCTAACCAAAACTTATTCACCTTAACTAGAAACTCCTTACGAATGTACAAGTAATCCACCTTTCACGATAAATATACCCGAAATCGGAACAAATGGACAGCCAGCAAATTAAACTAAACTAACGGATTCGCTTTCGGAAACACCAGATCTTATATCTAGCGACATAGGGTTGATTTTAGCTCGTACTCTAATAGTGTTTTGTTTTCTACACCATTCCGATCCCCATACATTAAGAGCATCGATCTACTATGTCTAAACAAGAGTGTTTGCGAAATGCTTGTGAACACGCAACGGTCTTAGTTTCATAAGAAACTAAACAGTCTCTCTTGAAGGAAAATGGACTTAATCGCCCAAACATTTGGGTTCTGTTCAGATAAATTGCAAATTTAAGGAATCGTTAACGGCATAATGTCACACCGAATTGGCATTTAAATATTTTTTACAAACATCTTTGAACTCTTCAGATTGACCTTATATTCTATATTTTGGTTAACTAGCATTAATAAAAATAATCAAAAACCTTAACCACTCGGTTATTGCCTTAGAAATAGATACAAACGTCTACATTTCCCAAACAATACTCCATGATGATATTAAACGTGTTTTTCGTACGAACTATGTTTATGTATAATTATTGAAGAGTTTCTATTTACTCATCATGTGTTGTCTATTAAAATTAAAAAAAAACAAATTGTAGAACATTTAACAATGAGTTATATACCAATTGCTTGACGGAGGTTAATTCACATACCTATAATAAGAGTATTTTTTGTTTTATCTGCGTCTCCTTTTAATGTCAATTGATATAAAAGAACACATTTTGTATTTTATATTGTGGTTGTTATTATAGTTTTATTAAAAAAAATTAATATATATTTTTGCCATGCCCTCACAGGGTGTCACATGTATGCCTATTTATATTGACATCTTTTGTACACACACATCTATTATTTACGAGCAATTTAGTCGGCTGGACCACCATGGCGAGCTAAAAAGACCTCTTTGCCTGTATTAAATATGACGCATTTGCCAAATCGTAAAATAGCCAATTACTGCTAAGGAAAGGAATTCGCAGCAATCCATATTTATGACCAACCATCTTGCAATCATTAGACGAATTGTCTGTGATATGGAAAAAAAAAATGAAAGCTTTCAGTATTTTTTTTAAATTTTGAATATTGACAAGAGCAACTAGAGCTTCTTGCCGGATTATTCTCTGTAGCAAAAATAGCATTCCGAACCGGTGGTATTAAAAAAACTATTTGCAGATGCTTATTTTAAATCTATTCGAATATGAAAAAAACATATGGGCCCTGACTATGATTTAAGCGGTCATTAGAGGTCCAGAGATCTTGTCAGGGGACCTGAACATTTTTGTTTTCCTCTCCGGTGTAACATCCAGCCTTTAACTAATACGGCCGCAACCAAAAACAAAACAATCCGATGCTCACCTCCTCGCGTCCGGTAGGTCGGTGTAAATTTACATTCCCCGCTATCCATCCCCAAAGTCCATCCGGGCTGGCAATAAAACGATCCGGGCCGGGAAGGAGAGCGTCTTAAAGGATTACGGCGTAAACTGCGAGATCCTGCGATTGCTTAATTTTATCGCTGTTATATGTAGCTTTGGGATATTTTCTTTAAAACTAGGTTGGGTGTGAGAGAATAAACGGTAAAGAACTGAAGAATAAGCCAAGACGTAATTATTATGTTATGGACAAATTTTCTTTCGAACCATAATTTCGAATCTAAGCTATGTGCTTGAACTATGTATTAATTAACGAAACATTTCCTGAATAAATCTTGTATAGAATATAAACATACACATCCCAATAAACATAAATATTTTCCCTTTAAAACCACACCGGAATTCCACACAAATACCAGTAAGAGCCGGGATTCAAAACGTCCGTTAACTCCTAGCTTTGCAGACACTGTTGCTATCTTTTTAGCAAGTAGTCAAACCAATTGGAGTCAAAAGCTTAGCTGACATTTACAGCAAAAAATTGAAGTACGCAAACTCTAACTGATGCATTTTCATCGAATCCTCCATCACCTCGACACTTGCCCCACGTATCCAAGAACCTGTACAGACTTTCTCTTTGAGATATACGCCGAAGGGTAGCCGTGTTTACAGGGTGATCCTATCTTCTAATTGTGACAATATTTGCTCAGGGCTTTTATGGGCGAACCTATATACAACGTAAACGTATTTACGCGTAAATTCCTAAATATTACAGGTGCGGGTCATATTTTATGACGCCTTAAGGTTATTGGGGGCCCACGTTTAATTGAAAAGTTTACGAAAGTTATACGGCGGTTGACTTTACTTGTGAATCATAATTAATTTCGAACGGGTCCTTCGTTTCGGACCCGTTCGGGTATATATCCACTCTCGGTAATGGGCAAGCTAAAAAATTTTTATTCAAGACCGGGCAGGCATTTGACCCCAAACCCGCCTGATGTTAAGCGGCGATGAGATCTAAGGTGGATCATGCCTGCCTAGGAGAAACCTATTCACTAAATGCTATACATAAAGAATCACCACTTTAATTTAACACCATTGATAGATACCAACTGTAAATTAAAAAAAAAAAACTACAAGCTTCTTTTGAAAATGGATTGAATGGAAGAATTGAATGAAAGTATTCTTTACTAGTAACTTTTGAACGGATAAAAGAAAATGACCAAATAAATTACATTATCAGGCAAACATCCCGTAGTCGTAAAACACATCTCACAAGATTTAACGTAGGTAAGGAACGCTTTGCTGGTCAGGTGAAAAATATCAGCCAAGTTTAGAATAATGTCTTCGATACATGTCACAGAGGAAAATCTTGAAGTTCCTGTAATTACGGTGACTTAATTATTACTTGACCCATAATTGTCACGCTCGAACGGGCTCTTTCAAAACATTTCTATTTTAAAAGGTTTGGAAATGAATTTTGAATACCAGTATAAAATAGTTCTACCTCTAATTTCAGGTTCAGGTTCATCATAATCGTCAGTGTATGATGCTTTTTTTATATACAATGTCTAGGGCAGACAAGCAAGCGGTTCAACAAAAAGTAATTTCGACGCTTGTTGACACGGCAGTGCTCCTATGTCATGCAACGCCAAGAGTGCCGCGTAAGCGTTGCCCATGTAGAGAAAATGTTACGAGTATATCTCTAATGCCGATAATTACACTGACTCTCCAATCCTTCAAACCGAAATTCAGCGAACTGTTTCACGGCATAAATAGAAAGGAGAGTGGTAGTTGGTACCAATCCAGGTTACAGTATTGTGTGATCTCGCACACGTGACTGTTAATCAACTTTGAACTGTTAGTCAGTCATACTGGTTCATGCGATTTAGTAAAACAGCACAGAGAAATCTCTCACACAACCTTAGATTTGATGTAGCAAAGATCAATATTACCGACAACAACAACTGCAAAGCCTCATATTTTTAAATATTTTAACCACCTCATTATCGTACGAGGCATGACGAAATTATACTTTATTTTTTCAAATTATCACACACCTTGAGAGTTCAAGAGCCTCGTCACCTTTTAAAGCCTTGATTTTCACCAACAGCCAATGCTATTCTGCCATAAACCATACTTTTCTTTGAGTCCTGACTACAAAATCTTGAAAGTACAGGACTGGGAACTCAGGAGGAGGCTCCTAACCTTGGCTCAGCGTTGATTCTCAAAAGCATCGATAGTCATTCCATCAACCAACCTCCATGTGCGCTCAAGCGAGGACTCCATATTAACGGCCGCAGCATAAATCGCTCGATGAGAAAGCCCTGATTTAATCTGTAACCTCAACGTCCCTTAGGAAGCCCATTAAACCTTATGGTCAGGGGATAATGAATTCCAACGTTCCGTAGCAACTAGATTAATGGCCGACCAATAAAATAGACTTGTTATCGAAGTCGCCGGCCCGCACGAAACAATACGATAAGATTAATTGTTTCGTCTTTGCGGAATTGCTAGTTTTAGTGGCGGAAAAATAATGGAGCTTTTCTTTTCGTTTACAACTACAGTAGATCGTCGATTGTCCGAACGTCGATCATCCGAACGAAACACCCCACTCGCACGAATATCCTCCTCAAAAGAGTGGACGATCGAGCCATTTGTAAAGTCGGATTGGTTTAACAGACGAAAATTTAAGATTTTTGTAAGCATTCACATTAAATTTGTAGTCATCTGTAGATTAACATAGACAAACCCATCAGATTATTGATTGATTTTTTGGCTATGTGTTACGCTTGACACGCAGGCAGTAGGCATATAGCGAATCAATACTGTTCGTTTATCCAAAAAAAAAAGGTTTTCCGAACACCCATGTATCCCAATTGGTTCGGATAATCGACGCTCTACTGTACTAAACCTAGCATACTACGAGTAGCTAGCTAACAGTTACAGGAAACAGTTCTATGAATATTTTTTCAGCAATTCACAAGTTTAAGAATTAAGAATCAATCACGATTTATCGACATCTTCAGAGTATCAATTAGCAATTTAGTGGAATAAAGCACGGCAGAAAGACGTCCATCGATGGACAAAGGCCCTTCCCAAATATTTTAAACCAGAGCGAACCTGACTGCCAGCAGTTCTTACAAAACTTCATTTACTTTGTCCACCACTTGGCGAGCCGTCCTTTGCTTGGTTTGGTTTGGTTTAAAAAATTCTTACCCTAGGAAGGTGAAACTATACCTGTTGAGATATTTAGATATTTAAAAAAAAGGGTGATTTAGCAACAATAGAAATTGAAACCAAGTGTGAATATCTTTAAAATTTAAACATATAAGTATTGAAAAAATTACATTCATTTTCCATTATTAAAGGTCAGAAATAGCAAAAAAATATGTAATGCATTTTTTGTCAATCAAGGTAATAATAAAATATATTTTTTTAAATAGGAAGGAATCTATGTCATATGCTTTTGACACAATTTTATTTTGCTTTCATGTGGAAAAAATGGTTTATGCAATCTAAAAAAGTTGTTGTTTTGTTATGTCAAGCACTGTTGTCTTTAATTTATTAAAAATTGACTATTTCAATAAGTTCATTAATTTTCAAAATCACAAGTCATTAAATTGTACACTTTTGCTTATAACTTAGTGTAGCACTTTTTTTCTGAGATAAAATATAGCCTAGATGAGTAGGTTCAAAAGATTATTTTTATACACAACATCAAACAGGAACACTGTTCACCTGATGGAAATTGACACCACTACCTACTCACGCAACAATACCCTTGATGTCTGGAATACCAAGACCACCGGCTATGTGTTGCCCAAGTAGAGGTAAAAAATTACCCTTTCCTACCGAAAACTGCACTATTACCTTCTACCCAGACATTATAATTTTAGCATGTCACCCAAAGGATAGAACCGGAAACCTATTACTAAGCCTCCAATGTCTGTTTGTCTGTCAGTAAGCTGTATTTCATGTACCATAATAGCTAGACTCATGAAATTTTCAGAGAGTATCCATTTCTGTTGCCGCTACAACTACAAATACTAATACATAAATAAATTTTAAATTTTTTACTATTGTTTTTGGTTTTTCTTGTTTCTAAAACAAAATTATCTATAAAGTACATAAAGTGTAATTTTACGAGATGGTAAGGAACCTATCATGTGAGAGTCTGACTCACGCTTGACTGGTTTTTTCATAACACTAAAGTGACAACAAGCTTTTAGCATAACTTTGGGCTTAGAATCAGCTTTTAAAAACCATCCTGATTTCTGGCACTTCAGTCAGCCGGCTTTTAAATGGTTTACAAGCAACTAAAGCATGGAGGGTGACTGGAAAAGTGATATAAAGCTAAGAAAATTTCTTTGATTTGACATCATTGTAAAACTGCCTGCCATCATTGTAAAAATAAAGGCTCATAATATAAAAAGAAATGCATATTGTAGGCATAAACCAAGTCCCAATTACAGATTCATATTTAAACACTTTTAATTAATATTTTACAACTTCTTTTCAACATGAATGACACCTTCTCCAAACAGTCACCTAGTAAACATGCCCATCATCTCACCGTCATGTCAGCAGAAGTTGCAAGCATGTTTTTAAAAAGTAAGTCCTTAAAAGTTTTCATGTAATTTGAATAGAATAAGTGATTTACTAAACCAATAATATTAAACAATCTAAACATTATAACAAATGCACCTAATAATTTTAATTAGTACCTTGTTAAAAGAAGTTACAGTAAATATATTATTTTTTGTTAAAGGTAAAGATTGTTAATAATTATTATATTATTATTAATAAGGTAAAGATTGTTAATAATTATTATATTATTATTAATAAGGGTAAGATTATTATTATTGTGTATGTGCTACAGTTAATTAATATTCCAATTGTTTAAATTCAAATTATAATTGTGTAATTACTGTAATAGTAATTTATTTGTTTTTTTTTTGCATTCTTAGCTTACAATTTTTAACATACCATAACAGATAAAAATGAATTTGGTTTATTTAAGATCTGTATAAAACTACATTTTGCAAAAAAAAAAACATTTGATTTGATTTTCATTAAATTTTTTATTTAATTTTTGAAGTCTCTTTTAGTAAATAACAGCTTAGAATATATATTTCAGTTACTTGAAAAATAGTTCTCAACACATATACATAAATAATTAAAATCTTTTTCATTGAATCCTTATATATACATTACTATATTTGAACAAAAAACTAGTTCAATGTTTATTAAATATATTATATGTGTGATAAAAGAAAACTAATCATGGGTCAATTGTATATTAAATACAGTAAACATATTAAACAACAAATCACAGAACCACAAGACGCGAAACAAAACTGATTTAAGATGTTGTCAAAACATAACCTCAAAATGTATGGAAACTTTCACGCTGGAAACTTGACTAAATATGCGTTTTTTTTTAGATATATCACGGTTTGAATAAACAAAGATTACCTGATAGGGTGTCTGCTCCTCGTTTTCTTCGAACTGCTTCACATTTAGACACATTAAACAATTTTCAACGCCGTTCCAAACGTACAAAACATCATCGCGGAATTCGATCAAATTACGCAGTTTCCCGACGGGATTTTCGTCTAAGCACGATTTTATATCTTTGAACATTTTATGGTTAGCTAATTTCGACTCGTATAAACGCGGATCCATTGCGAATTTGACTAAAATTTGATTTGTTTTGGTAAAACAGCGGTTATTCACCCAATACCGGCACTGACATTGACACTTCGAATCGTTTTGCGTTTAGTTATTCTGGCGCCATAAATTCTGGTTTTGCGTTTCGTTTTCATAAAAGCTAAAAGATTTTACATACCTTACTTAACGGATATAAGAAATTTAAAAATAGTCCGGGTATTTATTTAAGTCTCGATTTGGTGGTGTTGTCTTTTTAACTGCTGTAGATGTCTTTATATTTTTTACCGATTTAAAAAGCTTTTCTAAGTATTTGTAAGTAGTAGTAAGTGTTTGTTTAAGTACACAAGCAATGAGAAATGGAGGATTGGCGGGAGAAAATCTATTTAACGTAAGGGCTTATGGTATTTAGTTATACGTTAAGGTATTTCAGTAAAATTGTTAATAAATAGATAGGTAGTAAGTAAATTGGTCTGGTGTATATATCTGAGGAATTGGATTTAAATATGTGAGGTCGTTAGAAGTGACGCGATATTTGTAACTACAAGTCCATAAACGGAACTTGAACACTTATCTATCTATGATAAGTGTTCAAGTTCCTATACGTTTATATATGTGTGAGTGTACGTGTGTTCGTATATATGTAGGTGGTAGATCTAGATCTACGTGAAAGATCGTCTGGGTTGGTACTTTTCTATTTCTTCCGTGAAGCAGTTCGCTGTATTTCGGTATCTTTACCACTACATGTGCAACCTTTAGAGGGTGCTCTTAGTGTTTCACGACTTCAGAGGCATCGTCGTGTTAATAGGCGGTATCACTTTCCATCACGTGCACCGTTTGCTTGTTTGCCCATAAAGTTGTATAAACCTAAGCGTTATGACCAATTGGCTATGGGTAGTGGGGTATCAATTATTGTACCTAGTTTGGGAAACTTTAACAAATGGATATCAAACAAATTACCAACCCATTCGATCCCCTATTTATAATAGCTTTGCATTTATTTTCCAGCAATATGGTTCACGACGAAGATTTTTCGGCTTATGTAAAATTTTATATATTAGATAAATTGGTTAGTCTTGTTGGAAGGTAGCTATATAGTGAGATGAGAACCTAGTGAGAATTATGGCGACTTCGTTAGTTCTCGGTTTTCGCGAAGATTCTCGAACGCAACTGTCAAATATATCAATAATCGTATTTATGGAAAACGAACTTAACCGACAAAACACGAAATATAAGTCAAAGTCAAAATGTTTTTATTCGAATAGACTTAAAATAAGCACCTTCAAATCGTCATTTTTTTTACTACCACCGGTTCGGAATGCCATTTCTACGGGGAAGAATTCGGCAAGAAACCTCCGTAGTAGCTTTTTTCAATATTCAAATACAATATTTTCCACTACAAATTACAATTTTTCAACATAATAAGTGTACTGTGTGTAACCTTTGTAAATGTTGTGTTCGTCTGTTACAGGCATGTACATCAGTTTCTGTTTATAATATGTGATTTATATAACTGTGTAATGTTTTTGCTGTAGACGTCCCTAAAAAAAAAAAAAGTCACATAATTCTCACTACACCTGCAGGTAGGCATGCTACACATTTTAATCTCAAGGGATAAACAAACAAATCTCACCGAAATGAGTTAAAATATAGGTGAAAAATGTAAGATAACCAGTGTATGCAATATTTCACTTTGATACCAAATGATATCACGTAATTTCATCTCGAGGCGCCCAAGCGTTCTTACTTATAAATAAACCAAGATATAGAAACGATAAATCCTCTTTTCAAGACCAAAATACGTGTGTTCCTTCTATAATTTAATTCTTGTTTGTTTTAAAGGCTCGCTGATTGCCGTTGGCATTGAAGGAGTGTGTGTGGGGTCCCTAATGGGATTGTGTTTTGATTTTTTTATGTCTAAGTGTTAACTTATTTGTTTATGGAATGTTATTAGAAAGTCTTTCACGTTTCTTGTCTATGACAAAATTGTTTAAGAGTATTTTGCATTGCATTTACATATGATGCAATTCAAAAGTCCCTATGTTTTTATTTTAATAGACTTGAAATTAGAACTTTCAAATATATATTTTTTTAACTTCCACCGGTTCGGAATGCTTTTTCTACTAGGAAGAATCCGGCAAGAAACCTCCGTAGTTGCTTTTTTCACCTTTTTTATAGGGAGAAGGAAGTTTCAAAGTCAAAGTCAATATGTTTTTTTACGAATAGACTTAAAATAAGCACTTTCATATCGTCTTTTTTTTATAACCACCGGTTCGGAATGCTATTTCTACGGGGAAGAATCCGGCAAGAAACCTCCGTAGTTGCTTTTTTCAATATTCAATTACAATATTTTCTACTACAAATTACAATTTTTCAACATAATAATTCTAGCTACACTCTAACTGTCAATAAGATAAACCTGTGCAGCTAATTAAATTACTTCCATATATCTTTATCCTCTACATAATTTTGAATTTTATAGTAAGCCTTCTTAAGTAAAATTTGTTTAACATATTGCTTAAATTTCATATCTGACATTTCTGACGGTTTGGTCTATGATTATGAAAAATAAGATGATAAGTAAGTAATTACCCAGTATTTAAACGCATGATAACTAAATGATTGGTAGTCGCCAATCATTCATCTATGTTAGCACCTTTCAAATGTGTCTCAAGTGACGTCGGTATCTAATTTTCTCTTCAAATAATTTTGTCAAATGTGTCTCAGGTGTCAATCGAATTTTCTCTTCAAATTATTTGGCTATAGTCTTTTGAAAGGCTGAAAACTTGAGTTTAAGGAAGTGGCAAAATAAAATTGAAAAAACTTAACGTCTATATTTGTTACATTTGGTTTGTTACATTTTAATTATAGCTGCAGAAATCGGCCACGGAACCGTCAGCGCAGAACTTTTATGTTCAATATGGGATTTAGGAAGTATGAATATCTATGTGGTTGTACTAAAATTTATTTAAATCTGTTTTCCAGATTAGAGGTGACGAGTTTCAGATAATTAGAAATCCGTTCGTTTTTTTTTTTTGCCTATGTTACGACTATCTGCGTTGGTAGTGATATGGGAGATATTTTATTTTCCACTAGCTTTTGCCCGCGACTTCGTCGAAATGGATTCTAATAGTAGTTTTAATTACTTTACATTCATTTTTACATTTAGGACAATTCACACAATATCTTTATAAATTATAGCCTTTGTGTTATTTTGTTGTATAAGCTATATTATTGTAAGGTTTCATTTAAATAGGTTCAGTAGTTTTTCCCTTCATCCTTACAAACTATCGCGTTTATAATATTAGTAAGGATGTTACTCCAAACATTTTGTTAGACCGAATGACGTGAAGTCTGAGACCGCTTTCTTACTACCTCCTATTTTTTCTGATTAAGTTTGTCGTGGGTCCCAAGACAGCCGGTTGGATGTCCGGGCACAGCCTGTGCGTCATTGCACAGCTGCATTTTTCGTTGATTATTCGATCAAAGAACGCCACTGTTGATCCTGGTGAACAGGTTGCAGTGTTGGGACAGAATGGCTGGTGAGCCCTGAAAAAGAAATGTTATTGACGATTTTGCAGTTCGAATTTAAGAATCTAACGGTTAGAAAGGGCTTCACGAATTTTTAATGATTACCAGCATTGTTTTACAATACACGGACTGACGACCTAGTGTGGGCTCAAGGCTGCTGGTCATGATGAGTCCCAGGATCGTGTCGGTTGAAAATAATTAACCACATCACGACACACTCATTGACTCAGCCCAGCACTAAGATATAATCTTGTATCGCAGGCACTAAGCAACTTTATGGTATATATTACGTAGATAAGAATACAACATCCAAGACGAAATTATGTAATCGATAATCGAAACAATGCGTGTTGCAAATAACACAAAGTCCCGCCCCCGCCATGATTCGAACCCGGAACCTCTAGCGTAGCGGTCGGCTGTTTACACGAATGCACCACAGAGGTTGTCAAATGTTTGATGTATGCTTTTGTCCAGCAGTAGACATAGTGTCGGATCCCATACAGAAGTTTATAGTGAGTTAGACAGAGAAAAACTTTACAAAGTTAACCTATTTCTTAATCGCATTATGTTTTTTTTTTTAAAGATAAAAATATTCATTTGTAATATTTTCGTGTTAGTAACTTAGAATAAGGGTGTCAACTAAAATCTGCCATGCAGGCGTACAAATGGCAGTGGTACGTAATATTATTTATTTAAATTGCAATCTAACAAATTTTTAAGTATTATAACGAGACTATTTAATTAGTTACGATCAAGTCAAGTCAAGAGGGGCATCTTGAATAAAATATAAGGTTGGGTGTAGAATGGATAGTTACTCGAAAACTGCAATGAAATCTATTTAAATGTCAACAAAATTTAAATATAAAAATTAGAACAATTCATAAATAACTCAATATCTGTTTATCATGTTGTATAAAGTTTACATATTCCTAAACAATTTCATTAACAGACATTATTTAAGGTTTCTCTGTTAAATATTAAGAGGTTGACATTAAAAATCATTCGGCAGAAGATCAAAGTCAAAGTCAAAGTAGAAATATTGTATTTGAATATTGAAAAGATTAAAGATTTTTACACACATACCATATATGCACATTATTTAATAGCATGATTTTGACAAAGTGTCCAAATGATTATTTCTAGTCGTTCTTTGGATCTATTCAGAATGCTTTATAAATAACCCGGAATTACTAGCTTGATCTTATTAATTTTGGATTTTAACAAAGTATGGGGTAAAAGTTCGAAGAATTCAGATGCTTAGGGAGGGCTTGAGCCCCCTGGCCTCCCCTGAATCTGCTAAAGACTTCCGTCTGATGACGATGATGACATTACTGTCTTAAATTCAGGCAACTTTTTGAAAATTCTGAACTCCGGTAAAATACCATTATTCATTTTTACTTTTTATATGTACTAATCACTGTAAATGATATTGGAAAATTGTTCGTCGTATGTGATTATAAATTTAAATTCAGTTCCAAATACGCCGACTCACAGCTTTATGACTTAACTCCTGGAACACTTGAAAACCAACAAAAAGTAAAGATCGATGTCAAGAGGGGCATCTTGAATAAAATATAAGGTTGGGTGTAGAATGGCTCTCAGTCTCGCGCTGTAATACTATTGATAAATTTACTAAGGCGTCTCACATGATATTAAGGGGTGCGCCACCCCCCTCCCCTATCTATTATTATGCCGGGCAGGTCGCGACGTATGAATTGTGCAGGGTTGCCACAATTCCTTTTCTAACAGGTCAATTAAGGAGATGGCTGTGATGCAAATTCAAGTGTTTAAGAAATAATTGTTTGTGTTTTGGATGTGTTATTATGCATTTAAATTTTAAATACGAGTGTTCGCTTGTCTTCGTAATATCTACGTTTGTGTTGTAATTGTAAATACAGTTTGTAGATCCTAACCAATTTTTACTTAGGCTAAATCGTATTAAGTTCAATTAAATCCTTAGAACATCTAGCTGTAGTTTCTATGTTTCCCTTCTATTAAACAAAAGATTTTGAAGGTAAATAGCATTGGCCAATACAGCTCATGTCTGATATCAAGTTAAACAGTGAAAAGAAAGAAATCTTTTAAATCCTTGCTGTTGGCGCAAACAGCTTAAGTCTAATATAAAGTTAATTTTTAACAGTGAAAAGCCGCAGCGAAATCTTTGAATTCCTTGCAAAAATAACCTCAAATTTTCTCTCGCGTGACAGCCCTAGGCAGGGCCCGGCGCGGCGGGACGGCACCGATGACTTGTCATTAATAACGACAGCGGAAATGTATCAAAAGGTGACGCGTGTCCCTCCGTCTGTCCCCGGCCTTATTTATGATACCAACAAACAATATTTATCTATCTCCCATCCGTTGATATTTTTTCACATGGCAACTTTCCTTGCGGCCGCATAATTTGTTCTTGCGGCTACGGGTTAGCGGTGTAATTGAAAATTTATTTAGGGCTTTCATAAATTGTATTATAAAATAGATTTAAAGTTACGAATTAATTAATATTCGTAGGTTTACATAGCGTAAAAGTCTATTTTTATATTTTCCGAGTCAGAGAACTATTAAACTGTTTGTATATAGTATCACAGGCAAACGAGAAGACGGTTTACCTGATGGAAAGTGATACCGCCTATTGACACGACGATGATGCCTGGAACGCAAATGCTTTTACCATGTAGAAGTAAAGATGTTATACTTCTCGTGTCGGTAATTACGCTGGCTCTTCAATCCTTCGAACCTAAAAACAGCGAACTTCTTCATGGCAGAAATAGAAAGATGGTACCGACCCAGACGTTATTGCACATGTATCTACCACCTGTAAATTATAATGACTTAAAATATCATGCATTTAAGTTATTTACTTTAAATCATTATGACTCTGTTGATATTTTCAATTGCATGTATTCTTCCTTTAGGAGTATCGTAAGAATTAATTATCTTGCCTTCTTTTTCTATTTCTTAATTTGTTGTTCAATTATTAATAATTTTGTTTCATGTTCATTTCAACTTCTTTATTTCAAATTCAATATTATTTTTCTTGTATATTTTCAGGGGGGACTTGATTGTTTTTTTTTGAATCGATTTTAATTAATTATAATAACTGTTTGTTTTTCAAATAAAGTAAAATATTAACTTACATTAAACAGAGTTATGTTAAACAATCCAGGTGCGGCCAAGAGATAGTCTTGCTTTATCGACTTTGCCTGGAATTCGGGCCAAAGTCGCCCCATCTGCTCTTATCATAACCTTATGAAGCATTAACGCTTTTGTTTATTATAAGAGGCAGCATGGTTTGTTGGTAAGCGGTTAGACACTTTACGGGAAGAATCTTTTGTATTTAAATAAAATTTTGTATTTTAATATATCCTTCTAATGTATCAATAATAAAATGTGAAGATTTTAGCTAGATATTTGTTGCTCAATCATGCAGAAACGTTGGTCGGATTTCGACGAAGTTTGGCATGTACGATAGTTCATGACGTTGATTAATATATAAAACTTCTTTTTCGCGGGCATAAACTAGTTCGGGTGACCTCGGTGGCGCAGTGGTGAAAACAGCCGACTGCTACGCCAGAGGTTCCGGGTTCGAATCCCGGCGGGGGCGGGACTTTGTATTATTTGCAAGACGCATTGTTTCGCTTACCGGTCTAGGATGTAGTAAGTATTCTTATTTATGTAGTATATACCATATCGTTGCTTAGCACCTGCGATACAAGTTCTCACGATACTTAGTGCAGGGCTGAGTCAATGTGTGTGTCGTGATGTGGTTATTATTATTATTATTATTATTAGTTATTATACAATATCTCAGCGAGTTCTATCGCTCAACTCCGATTTGATCGATTGTTCAATTTCAGGTAAAAGAAAACTGCAGTCAAATTATATAACCTCATTTTGTGTTCTATTAAGAGAGTAAGGTCGCCATTGCCCTTTGAGAGGACAAGCGATGCGCAATACAAGTTCAACATAATTTTTGGGTTGCTTAACAGAAACATATTAATAAATGCTAAACAAAGTGAATTCAATTCAATTCAACATTTGTCTTTCTAAAGCTTGTTTCCTTATGTTTAGCTCAGCTTATTGGACACCGTTCTTTTTCAACCCTCAACCCTTAAAAGAACTCTGAAAAGATAAATAAAAAAAAAATTCTAACCTATACAGTCTTAAACACACCTAAAGTTAACTTCACATTACAACAATTTACTGCAAACCCGAAATACCGGTAGCTACCGATACTGCCGGAATAAATCTAGCGGGGTGTCTCAAAGTCCAACATGCATGCCAGCCAGTGCACATACGTTAAGGGTTGAATCTACCTGAATAGGGGGTGGACCCACCCCTCATCCCCCCCTCATTTGTTTGCGATGACCCCCAAGTACTATATCCTAAGAGCGCCCGTGTCTTGGTTCGTCTTGTCTCTATTAAGGTGGGTTTAGATTGGTTTTGTTCTTAATATCATTGTTTTTGGAGTGTTATGTATGTAATGTATGAATATACGTTTTATTATAGATCTGTTTGGTTTCTCGTTAGCAACTGGATATTGGATGGTTTGTGGTTTTTGTATATATTTCAAATAATAAAAAATACTATTTGAATGTGTTAATTAAAATTAATTAATTAAATTTCTAAGGACCTCTATTTATTTTTTATTAATAACAGTAAACATAGCTCCGTGGCCGTATATATGTATGAATATATATTTATTTAATTTCACTTTATTCAACCGCTTCGATTCACCTATAGAACATACCATTTTAGGTTACCAGTTTTTTTTTAGGCTACCGGTAGAAACTAACAGAAACAGCTACAGTCTGCAACTAGCTTTACCTGTGACGTGTTAACAGCAAGTATTGTATGGCTGTTTTAATATTAAGCCCGTTGGCGATATTTACGAACGGTATTAGTGCCCGGTAACGGAGATATAAAGGTCAACGTGCACTGAAAAGCCCGATTCTGATACGTCCCCCTCAATGCAGGTGAGACATGTAACAGGTTGGAGTTCTTATTTCAACTTTAAAAAAACAACAACAAGTTGAATCAGCCCCGCAGTAGGTATCGTAAGAACTTGTGTCACAGGAACTAAGCAATGATATGGTATACAAGACATAGATAAGAATACAACATCCAAGACCTGTAAGCGAAACAATTGCAAATAACATAAAGTTCCGCTCCCACTGATATTCCAACCCAGAACCTTTAGCATGGCCGTAGCAATCGGCTGATTACACCACTTCCCCACTGAAGTTGTCAAAGTTAACAAAACCACACATTAAAAAGCTTTGTCATTTTTTTTATGCACAGTGACCGTTCACCCTAAAAGGTAATTTACTTTAACGCCTTTTTACTAAGATTGGAAGCTTCAGAACACCTTAAGTGCAACTTTTAAATAATGGGATCAGTCTAGTATTATGGCTTGTGAAAGATTTTTAAAACTTCAACCATCTTTGTCTTGTCTTAGCTTGAGAATGTCTTTTATTGGTACTTTTAACCCCAGATCAAAAAAGAGGGTTGTTATTAGTTGTGTGGTTTGTGTGTTTGTGGAATCGTAGCGTCCAAACGGATGGATTAATATAATGCGTTTTAAGTTGTATGGTGTATCTGTGTGTCTGAGGAATCGTAGCGTCCAAACGGATGGACCAATTTTAATTAAAATAAAATATCTATCAGTTTATAACAAAACAAAAAGAAATAAGAATCCAAGAGAATTCTCGCTCAATCAAGCAAGTCCCTTTCATCTTAGACTCGTTTAGGTCAAAATACATATCAGAAATAAGTCTTGAAGATGGTGAAAAATGACCCAAGATTTTTATACCCTGTTTAAAAATGGGTTAAAATTTGAACAAGACTTGGCATTGATACACTTTCCTGATGCATTTTTTTAATCATATTTTTTTTCCTAAAAAACTTTACAAAATCAGTCATGAACTGGTTTATGGACATCGAGCCTAGAAATCATCAAGGAGAAATAAACTGATCGATCACCTGATGGAAAATGTTAACGCCGCCTATGAACACAACGATGCTCTTGATGTCTGAACCTCCAAGAGCACCAATGTGTTGCCTATATAGAGATAAAGGTAGTAATTACACTGGCTTTACAATCCTTCGAACCAAAACAAAGCGAACTGCTTCACGGCAGAAATAGAAAGGAGGATGGTACCAACCCAGACGATCTTGCACGTAGATCTTCCACCTCTAAACTAAAGCATAGACAAACATAATTGTCTGTATAACACTGCCTCTCCAATCCTTCGAACCGAAACAAAGCGAACTGCTCCACGGCAGAAATAAAAAAGACGATGGTACAGCCTCGGACGATCTCGCACACCTGTAAGCTATCGCATATATACATAATTGTCTGAAGCATCATCTTTGGGGGACAAAACATATTGAAAAAACTCCAGAAAAAAACAAGACCCATCCAACTCAGATCAACTTGCAAACTAATACGCAAGATAACTAACCTAAATAAATTGCATTAGAGTCGAGGCTTTTAATCAACTTGGAACGTATTGTTCTATCATAAGCAACGGACGAGATTAATGCTTTCGTCCTAAAATAATTAATTCTCTTTAACTTCATTAAGGGACCCGCATAGGTGTAATTACAATGAGCTAAGGAATTCTAATTGTTGAATTGAATTTGATACACACGGGAGGATATAATGTCGAGCTTTGTTATAAAAATCTGACTGTGAAAAGGTATGAGTGGTTAATTGGATTTACCTGAGAACTCGGTAGCGATTTGTTTTGTAAGGTTAAAAATTGCTTCAAGTAACTAAAAATTGCTTTAATTAACAGCTATGAATAACTAAACTACGTGGAACCAAAAGAATCTATTTTTTAAATCAAATTATAAAGTGGAATTGCAAAACAATAATTCAATAGCGTTTGAAAAAATCTTTTCCAAAATTACCATACCAAATGTGTTTGACAGATCGAATGTATGTTCTTATTCTGTCAGACATAATTGTCACACCATATATCATAAGTAATTTCATCATAATGATCATGATCTGTATAGATGGAGTAGTTTTACCTTGGATTTCTTATATTAACTTACTTGGACAGGTCAAGCGTGTTCCTCATTTTGCATTACCGTGTATCCCAACCATAACTGAGCGTTCCTCAAGATTACATAATGGGATGAATATATGGTACAGTCTTCCTGTCTCACAACTATACCTTTGACTTCTATTCCAAGGTGATAAGGCTCGAATTACCATTCCTTTTTTTATTCCCCGTCTTCCATAGTCGGTCAGAGGGCTTTTCTCTAAGAACAATCGGACAATAACATGTAATAAACCCATATTGTTTCACGGTGATCCCCCCACAATAGTGGTTATCCGTCTTATAAACGGCATATCCAATAGATTTAGGTTTAATACGAAGTTTTCGGTATGGCCTTTTGTCAGTTATCCGAGGATATATGGCGATTAAAGGAGATACCATAATAAATAGGGCTTGAATTATTTCATGGAAAGTGTGATGATACATTTTTTATTGTAAGATAAATAGAATAAATATTTTTAAAGTGTTTTAAAATTTAAAATATGTAATTTTAAATTGTTTTTCAGTGTTTAGTTGATTTATTTACTTGGTTTTGTGTTTTTGTCGAACGTCTATCTTCAAAGTCCATTAGTAAATTGGTGATTTTTTTTAAAGATTAGTAGTTTTCTATTTAACCTCCTTATAAATAACTATGATAAATTTGTATAAAAATGTATACAAGCAGCTCTTTTTGTAGAACCACATTTTACCACGGTGCCTTAGCATCTAAAACGGTGAGAAAAAAAAAAGACTTCGCCGAGTCCTTTCAGTATCACTCGATTCAAAATGAGAAAAGTTGAAAACAAAATTCAGTGTCGACGAGTCAATATTAACTACAAACTGGCAAACTTTACAATGCTGGTGAAACACCTATCGGATTTAATTTCAACCTTGTGTCTTAAGAAATAGGGGTTGCATCTGTTAATGGTTTTGGGGTGTGTGGTACAGTAAATTTGCATAGCGGAACGTCCCGATGAAGTTTTTCTAATAAGGTCTGCGCAATACGATACTATTATATTTCATTTGACTTCGCGTTTGATTGTGGCTGAATAAGTTGTTGTTTTAAATTGTATAGCACTTTATTTACTTTAAAGCACACACACATCTAGATCTAGACGTTCACATCTTTTCCATATTCCCTATTGTAGAAACAAGTTTGCTGCTGATTCATTTATAACAAGAGCATTTAAGTCATTTAATTTAAATCATTGTGATTCTGTCGATATTTTTAATTCCACGTATTCTTCCTTTAGGAGAATCGTTAAAAGTAATTATGTATAATATTTTTCCGTTTTTTTTCTATTTGTTAATTTATTGTATATTATTATTGATTTTGTTTAATGTTAATTTTAATTTCTTTGTTTTAAATTAAATATTATTCATTTGTAAATTTTTATTTTTGAATTGATTTTAATTAATTATAATAACTTTGTTTCCCAGATAAACTAAAATAAATAAATAAAACAAACTGGTTGAACGCTTATGGATGGTATACATTATAACGCCATTAAATAATGTAGGTGGCATATGAACACATCAATCACAATTATAGAAGTGATAATTTTTTTGTTTAATACTTTTAGAACGTGATGTTTCAGTAGTTCAGAATTGAGTTTTTGAACTTTATCCATTACTAAGTTTTAACAGATGAAACCCGGCCAGACAAACTAGATGAAAATGTTGAAACATATAGAAAGGAAAGTAAAATTGTTTAAAATCTAACACCAATAGTTGTCTTCCCATTCGTTCTAATGCATCAACTGTATAAAGTATTTATAGTGTCGGCGCAAAAACAGAGCCCTGCGGTGACCTGGGCATTTCTCTTAGTTTGCTTCACGGCTATAACAAACTGCCGACTCTGTGTGGTTGATTTTTATTCATTTGCCAGCTTTCAGAGTCGATGTCAGTGACTAAGAACGCAGAGAGGATACCCAGAAAGACAATAGTATTTTTTAAATCTCATTTCTTTTGTTCATGGAAAAAGAGCGACATAAAATAAAAAAACAAGTTATGCAGTCATGGGAATTTGATCGAATTTATTCAAATTCAAATGGGTTTATTTCTCCCTTGCTGGATATCAGGGTCTTAGAAAGTCCTAGAAACATGAACCAAGCCAGGGCGTTGCAAAAATCGTAAAACAAAAATAAATAAAATGATTAATATGAAGGCACACCAGGATTGTCAGATACAGCATCCAATCTCTCTGGGTCCTCCATCATGGGTTATCAAGGCGTGGGTTAACGGGCGAGGAGTTAAAATCACGTTTAACGAGTCACAAAAGTTTACTATAGAAAAGTCACTTCAAAGACGTTCTGCAGAACACGTGGTGCTTCGGTAATGTAATAAAATTCAATCTTACTGCGAACATCCGACTCAATAATGTCCAAGAAATCAATCTCCCCTTCTTCCTTTTTTTCTTCTTCCCGCGCTGTCTCACTGACTGTTATGTTTTTTTTAAATCAAGTACCAGTGTTCTGCATTACGTCAAGGGCGTCTCAACATACAGCCCTTAAAATTACAATTTACAAATAGACGCGCCGTCAAATATATTTTCAAAATCTTAGCGAACGTTAATTTAAACTAAGACATAACCAGTTCTTAAGACAAAGCAACAAAGACAGTGATAATAAAACTATAGACTAAAAAAGGTATTTTTTCTTGCCTTTTTTGATTCAATTAAATCAGCATCGAAATCTGTGTAACATTTTTGACACATAACAGTTGCAATATTAATATATAGGTAGGTTTTTTTCTGTCCTTGCTTACCATTGTCAAAATAATGACCTAGGTGGTGCAGCCGTGTAAACAGCCGACTGCTACATAGAGGTTCCGGGTTTGAATCCTGGCTGGGGAGGAACTTTGTGTTATTTGCAAGACGCATTGCTTCGCTTACTGGTCTTGGATGTTGTATTATTATCTATATAGTTTATACCATATCGTTGCTTAGTGCCTGCGAGACAAGATTATATCTTAGTGCTGGGTTGAGTGAATGTGTGTGTCGTGATGTGGTTATTCCTACTAAAATAGGTGTAAAAGTCAATTTTGTCGCATCTGAATATTCTTTGAACTCTACTGGAGACATATTGGTGCCTTGGACTGGGAAATTGCATTCTGTACCCCTAATAATTCGTTTTCACGCAATGCTTGGAGTTTTATGGCGCTGGACGTTCGAGACTACGCCATGTTTTTTTTCTTGAATACCCTGTATTAATGGTTTATTAAGTTATATATCTCTTCCAACTAATTTTTATATAAATTCATGGATAAACAAGAAAATGGTTCACCTGATGGAAAGTGATACCGCCGGCTATTGACACGACGATACCCCTAATAACTACCAACAATAACCACATCACGACACACACATTCACTTAGCCATGCAGTAAGTATCGTAAGAACTTGTGTTACAGGAACTAAGCAACGATATCGTATAAACTACATCGATGAGAATACTTCATCCAAGAAAAAATGCGTCTTGCAAAAAACACAAAGGTTCGCCCTCGCCGAGATTCGAACCCGGAACCTCTAGAATAGCAGTCGGTGGTGTACACCACTGCGCCACCGAGGTCGTCAAAGGCCCCTGATGTCTAAGCATCCTCTAAGCGTTGCCCATGTGGATTTAAATATGTTATACCTCAAGTGCCGGTAAGTAGACTGGCTCTCCAATACTTCTAACCGAAACACAGCGAACTGCTTCACTTTGTAAATAGAAAGGAGGGTGGTACCAACCCAGACGATCTCGCATGAAGATCTGTAAAAACCCCACATTTTACTTCTGCATTATCAAACATATCCCTTGACAGAACTGATGGATAAAACAATATTGATGTACTGGGTATTTTGCGATGTAAACCATTTTTTATTTGTAATTCTTGTACCTTGTTCTAGCAATCGAGAATTCATATACATAACGCAATGAAGTTCGATAATTTAATCCAAAGTTTTAATTAACTATTTACTATGTAATCGAGGAATTTATCGTGTCTACCATGAGTTCGTATAGTTTTCCTTTACTTCATGAAAACAGATTAAAATAGTCATTTTGCATGAGCAATCTTAATTCCTCATCGATTGAAACATCAATCAAAAATTCAAACAAATTTGTTACTAGACTCAAGCGGCAACAGAAGGTAGAATAGAATGGAAGATAGATAGGTAGGTAGATATAAGGTAGAGGGGCAATCATGGTAGCCACACTGTACTATTCTTTGGTGGGTAGAATTTTTTGTGTTTAGGTGGTTGGAAAAGGAGACAGAAATTTGCCTGTCTGTCTAAGATGTTGCGTGTATAATCATTGCGAGTAGGTATAATACATGAATTGTAATAGATTAAGTAAAAAATCGATTTAAAATATATTTTTTGAATACTTGATGTAGGTTTTACGGGCACAGCCTGTGCACCGTTGCAGAGCTGCATTATTCGATCAAAGAACGCCACTGTTGATCCTGGTGAACAGGAGTCGCAGTGGTGGGACAAAGTGGCGGGTTTGCCCCGAATACTGGACGTTACAGACATCACCGTTATGTCAATAGGCGTCCGTATCACTTTCCAGGTGAACAGTCTGCTTGTGCTCATGATGTATCAGTAGAAAAACATCTCATGATCGTTGTCTCGGTTAAAGTGTAGTAAAGTTGTAATTTTATTTATTGTCACAACAACAGCATTACGCAGGTGTAGTTTACAATACGTGGTTGAAAAATGAAATATAATTATTGAATTATGAATTGAATGAAATTATAATTATAAATCTAAAGTGTATGCCAATTAAAGATGTGCACATATTGGCCCACAAGACAAACACTTGTAAACTGCAAGAAAAATAAAAGTGAAGCTATATCTTACTTAGGTCTAACTAATTAAAATTAATACAAAACGAATGCATAGAAAATAACAAAACGAATATAGAGAAAAAAACTTATTTTAAAATGAAAAAATAATGAAAAAACACTCCAAAACATACTTAACGTTTTATCTTAATTTAACTAGGTTTTTCAGTAATTAATTTCTAAACATGTATTGTGAGTCATTAAATAAATCCAATACTTATAAATAATAATAATAAATAAATCTATAATTTATTAATTTAAAATTTTTTAAAATAAATCTTATTATTATAGCCGAAAAAAGTTCGACAAATCGTGATTTACAAGATGTTAAACAAATAGCAATAAGTCCAGGGGGATGCGAAAGAAAGGACCCTCGATCGGATTTTATTGAAAAGAAATTCAATGTAAAATCTTTCGGGCAAAAGGGTCAGTTACAATATCAACCCCTCGGGGGTGTTTTTACGAGGTATTGAAACCTATTGACTTCATTGTAAGGGTTGTTATTTTAAGTGTTTATTTTCCTAACAAGATGTCAGATTTTTAACGTGAATTTACTTTAAAAAAATGTTTACATTTGAAACTTTCAAATTTATATGTTTTTTTAAAAGTACTATATGTATGTTACTATATGTACTCAGCCTATACTTAGATACAACCTTGCATAGCAGGTACTATGCAACGATATGGTATTGTAATCTACATTGAAAATCCTTTCTAACATTATTAATTTTTGGACGAATGTATTGATAAATGGGTGTTTGTTACTGTTTCACGTAAAAACTGCTAAAAGGATTTTAATGAAACTACAATAATATAGCTTATACATCAGAATAACACATAGGCTAAGATTTATAAAGGTGTGTGAATTGTCCAAAATATTTCGATAAATGGCAAGTAATTTAGAAAGTAAATTTTATCCATTTACGAGTTCTACACAGATGAAGTCGCTTGCAAAAGCTAGTGTTGAATAAATTCGACATAAGTAAATAGATTAAAAACTATTTCCAACTTAACTCTTTCTAAAGCTCCAGAAAAATGACTCGACAGTTCTCACGCTCGATTAAAAATGGCGGGCGACGAATAATAAATTCCCGCGCTTTGTTTGTTTTTTTTTCCAAAAAACGACTCCGCCCGCCAGTATTTCCCAGTTCGCTCGTAAACTATCCGGAATGTGGTGCGAAACGAATAGAATATGCGCACTCGATATTGTTTCTTTGAATTTTAAATTCTACTCCATTCTCCCGCCAATTGCGACCGATATGTTTCTGTCGCGGTTTAAAATTGAAATGGCAACCGAAATGGGACTTGTTTCAAATTTTGCAAGAGGTTCGAACGAAATAGGGTGTATTTATTCTTTAAATATTAAATCTCTATTAATGTATTAAAGTTAAATAAATACTTTACTTATGTATACTATCAAAAATTCTAAGAACTTTCTACAAATAACTGTTTGCAAATTTAGCTGTGTATCTTTTTTGTTTTTTTGAGTACTAGAATTCCCGAAAGAAATAATCCAGAATCCTAATCTAATGTTCTAAAAATTCTACCGAACCGGAAACGTCAGGAAAAGAAAGAAAAACTATAATTTGACGTATAAAACTTACGGTTCCTGCTCAACCATGTAACGTGGTAGGGGTTTTGTGTATGAATACAGAAGTTTTGAATTTTTTCTCGGGAATACTAAAATCAGTTCAAATTTAGCTTAAGGCTTATAGAATATTGTCGTAATTTACAGTAAGAAAAAGTTGTAAATTATTAAAATAATACGAGTAATTCACACAAAATTATTAATTTCAAAATTTTTATTTAAAAATATTCAAGATTACACCAAATATAGAAAACACACCAAAAATGTTTTTTTTTCAACCATTGAATACTGAAAAATTAGCTTTCTATTTATTAATTAATTTTATTTTACTGTTCGAGCCTTTTCAGAAAAAACATCGTGAGCGACAAAATTATTGTTTTTTTATTTTGATATCTCTTAATTAATTGCACATCTTATTTCGATAATTTCTAGCTTAATTTTAGATTAACATATAATATTTTAATTATAGAATGTTATTTTATTAATGTTTGAAAATGATAACCAAATTAAAACTAATCAAGAAACTGTATCTTGTTTAAAAAGCAAATTGTAGTTTATCTTCCTGAAAAGGCTCGAATTTTCATTTTGCCATTGACTTCTCATGCGCATAATACGTTCTGCCAACTTGTATAGCTTATTATGCTATTTGTATGTCGAGTATTTGTACGTAAGTTATTTTATCTACTCTATATTAAATATGAATGTTGAGGGATACTTGGCTATCCTTAATACAGGTTGCTATGTAACCTAGCAAGGAGCCAAAGGAGTCAATGTCACATGAATGTCACATTTATATACTTTATAAGATATAATTGTCAGATCTAACTTTGGAAATGAAAATTAAATAAATTATTAATATCACTTTTAAGATCACTTTCGTTAAACAAAACAAATAGTTGTATTGTAATCGGTCATGCAATAACAAAAACAAGTTGCTGCAACAGTTTTTTTGTTCTATGCCATGTCACCGCTGTAGGCAATCGAAGGTATTCGCAGCGAGACGAGCAAACAAACAAAATCGCACCATTACCGGATCCAGACTTCCCTGTGGATTTGGCGGATTATTTTTGGTGTATTTTTGTACCTTTGTCTGTCTTTCTGTTACTGTGTATTGAATTGAAATTAGTAGCCATATAAACTTTTCATTTGTAAATAATTAATAGATTATTTTTTCATATATTTATATATATATATTTTTATTTCATACGTTTATTATCTTTGCAGATAACTTTGCTAGGTTATAAAACCCAAGTAACATATTAGACATGAGAAGAATATTTTTTTTTCACGACTTTAATATTTTATAAGCACAGTATCATTAATATTAATACGAAATTTCATAAAATCTAGATGAACTTACATTACCAATCAAATCCAGGTGAAATACCTATAGAAAAAACTAAAACCGAAATTATAGCTTATCCACATTACACTAGCAATACGGATGAAATTAGAACTAAATAATGCTTTTATTATTTCAAAGTTTCATAGACAACTAGCGCTTTTTATAAAGGTAATATCGACATCAAGGTTCACGGGAAAATTTTGGATACACCCAGGGCTTTTCGAGTGTAGCCATATTCAAAAATTTCAATACAGTCCGCTCGTCAAGTGGCAGCTTACATTGTGACACACGGGTCTTATCTTTGGCGAACTAGCTACACAAGCCAAATGGTTGGTATGATTACATTTGCTGTACAGGTGCATGTTAGCTTTTTTAGAATTTAAACAATTTTCGTTTCACAAATCGTTTCGATTACTGTTTTAAATTAATATAATATGTTATTTGTAATGTTGTATAATGTGATTTTATTGACTATTGTTACTAATATAATTGTATGATTTTTACTGCATTATCGAATTGATATATATCTGTAATGATAGTGTAATTGTTTATGAAAATAAATAAATTAAATAAAATTGTGGGGACAATAATACAAGAGCCTTATCTCTAACAAAGCAGAATATTAATGGATATTTATCAATGATATAAAAAAACGTCAATTTAAGTAATTCGTAAAACATTTGACTTTTTTAATAATAATAACCACATCACGACACACATTGACTCAGCCCTGCAGTAAGTATCGTAAGAACTTGTGTCACAGGAACTAAGGAACGATATTGTATATACTACAAAGATAAGAAAACATCCAAGACCGGTAAGCAAAACAATGCGTCTTGCAAATAACACAAAGTCCCGCCCCCGCCGGGATTTTAACCCGGAACCTCTTGCGTGCTCAGCAGTTTAAACCACTGCGCCACCGAGGTGGTCAAGAGGTCGGACTTTGACTTTGAGGAAGTCTTCCCTTCGAAGCAGCAGTGTGTGACGAGCATTATCGGTGCAAGAGGGCTTTAGGAGTGGAGCTATCAAAAGATTCCTCATCAAAAAATGAACGGTCGATGTCTAGGTGCAAGCTTCTCTCATTCCTACCCCGCCGGGATTATATTTTAATGCATGTGGTTTTTACAGGAACCCCGTAAAATTTCGTAGGTTATACAATATAGAGGTGTAGAGAAAATACTTCGTGTCTCGTCGGCTATATTCGTTTTCCATAGTAAAATTTGTATTCGTATTTTCAAGTTGGTATTAAGTTGTCGTAAAACGTCATAAAAATACGATTATTGATATATCGGATAGCAGCGTTCGGGAATCTTCGGGAAAACCGAGAAATAAACGAATTAATTTCTCATTATGCCTATATACTATATATAGCTCAAGTTTTTTGCCATTTAGAATTTAATTAAATATTATACATCATCTTGTAGAGTAAAAACCCAACTTTGGTCTTTCCAAAAAATGGATAATATTTATTAGTCATAGGAATTAATTATAACATATTACTAATGAGTTCAAAATCAAATAATTTTTTATTCAAATGGACTTAAAATGAGTACTTTTAAATCGTCAAAATTCTTTTTAAACTACCACCGGTTCGAAATGCCTGTCTACGGGGAAGAATACGGCAAGAAACCTCCGTAGTTGCTCTTTTCAATATCATAATACAGTCTTTCATTACAATCTTAGTTATAGTATAAAATGTTACAAAAAAAAATGTATATAATATACACAGATATACATATACATATAATATTTACAGATGTCAATAAAACATTTTATACAGAAGAAATATAACAATAAACAAGTAGTAGTAATTAAAATATAGTAAAGTTACTACATGAACTACTGGAGTTGCAACAAAGACCCAACTGATAAAAGCTAGCAGAAAAATAGTATATGTTCTGAATCTACATTTCATGGGCCATGATTGCATCCCCTGCATTTCAACGGTCAGTAGAGGTGCCTGCGAGGGTACGATAGATAAGCCTACTTCCAAATGTCTTTGTCATAAATATATTTATTAATTTTATAGTAAACTTTTTTTAATAGAATATTTTTAACATGTATCTTAAATTTTGTGTCTGACATATCTGTAATATACCGTGGTTTTTTATTACCTTACTACGTTACACCTACATTCACTACGTTAAACGGAAACATATTTGACGACCTCGGTGGCGCAGTGGTGTAAACAGCCGACTGCTACGCTAGAGGTTCCGGGTTCGAATCCCGGCGGGCGCGGGACTTTGTGTTATTTGTAGTAAGAAACTGAGTATGACTCCCACAATTATGGACTATATTTTTGTTGGGATACAAAATGTTTAAGACTGTCCTTTAATACTCTCTTTAATAACAACTGATAAATAAAACAAAATAAAAATAATAATAAAGCCTTTTATTCCATGCATTAATAACTGGAAATTACAATATTTTATAAGGTATACATTAATACATTTCACTTATTTTTTAAAGTGTAAGTTTGGCATTATTTACTTTTATATAAGTTTATATAATTATTTCGCATATACAAATTAAAAACAATACAAAAAATAAGTTTTATAAAAAGTTTTTTCCATTTGACAACTTATCAGTTGATAAGAATAATTTGAAAAACTATAAAAACGAGTTGCAAGTATATACTTCTCCACACATTGTTTGAATCATCAAAGCAAATGGAGTTTTAGTTGATTGCTAGTCATTTAACACAATGACTAGGCATCACAAAGCAACCCTTTTTTAATCAAAACAATAACATAAAGAGAAATAAATATAAATCGCTTGAAAAATGCCAGTCATTTTCGGTTATTAAGAAGACGTAATAATTATTTTAGCTGGACGTAAATATACTATTTAATGTCGATTAACATTGTCGTGTTTCTATTGTTTTAAATTAGTTTTTAGATGGCTTTTTAATGTGTGCTAAATAATTATAGCTTACTAGCTTTTCTCGCGACTTCGTCCATCTTTATGCCTTAGAAACCTAATAAGAGTCAATAATATGTCTGATCAATTGATTAATGATCCATCAATACGACGGCCTTGATGTCTGGAACGCCAAGAGCACCGCCAACGCGTTGCCCATGCAGAGGTAAAGATGTTATACTCGTGCTGGTAACACTGGCTCTCCGATCATTCGAACCGAAACTGAGCGGACTGCTTCATAGCAGATAAAAATGAGGGCGGTACCAACCCAGACGATCTCGCACGTAGATCTACATACATACATAAACTCCAAGCCGTAGTCCCTCGAGACGGGTTGGCAGAGGTGCTTGCTACACACGATTGTTCGCATGTTTATGTTGAGTCCCAGTTTGACAGGTTGCGAATCTGTCGCCTCTATCCGGGCACTTTTAGAAACATGGCAGCTAAAATTTATGGCAACCAGAGACTCGAACCTTCGACCTGTCGGATCGGGTCGGTCGGTTATCCCAGTCACGTAACAAACTGAGCTACCGTCAATAATCACCGTTCCTACCCGTTTTTTTGGTTACAAAGCGTTTATTTGCAAGTTTAGCTTTAAAATAGAACCTATATAATATTAATCAATAAGAATGAAGTCATGGCAAAAGCTGTTGAAGCATCGTGCACGATAATTTGATGGGATACAAGCGGTTATCAGTAATCTAGGAGAGGTCGTATTCAATTAACTAATAGAATCGCATGTGACCATCAAATTATATTCATTAACGTATAACATGAATTTGATTTGTTGCCACACCTTTATTTTTAAATAGCCGGACAATATGAAATATATGATTTTACTAATGTAACTGAAATTCTAACCAAACGGACTTAACTATTAGAATTTTATAATGCAAAGGAGTGGAATTCTTTGCCTGCCCATGTGTTCCCTGACAATAACCAGGGGCTCTTTAAGGCGAGAGTGAATACGCTTCTCCTGGGTAGGCATGTTCCACCTTAGACTCCATCGCCGCTTAACATCAGGCTGGATCGGGGTTAATGCTTGTCTAGTTTTAATTAAAAAAAGTTATTTTAATTTATGAAAAGTAAAATGCGTTTTCTTATTGGACTTCTGTCTGTAATGGTATTTGTAAATTTGTTGATTTAAAAATAAGCAATACCTAGGCGATACAAACTATGATTAAATGTTTAAATGTAATAAAAAGATTTACATATTATTATTTTACTAAAAAATGCCTTTGATTGTTCCCTAAGCATTTTGGGTAAAATTGACGGCAATGGTGTAACAACTGACTGCTTCGCAAGAGGTTCGTGAGAGCGGAACTTTGCGTTATACGTAAGACGCATTGTTTCACTTTCTGGTCTTGGATGTAGTATTCTTGTCTATGTAGTTTATACCATAGCGTTGCTTACATCTGCGACACAAGATTCTTCAATCTTACTGCAGGGCTGAGTCAATATGTGTTTCGTGATATGGTCATCATGATTAAATGCATAGGTAGTATAATATAAGAGGTGAATTGTACCTTTATGAGTGCAGTAGGTATTAAAAATATTTCGTATGACAGCTGTTTCTTGGTATCTCTGACAGTGAGTTATTTAAACAAAATATACCTATTAAATATTATTAATATTTTATATTGTTACAGACCAGCGTCAGTCCTCCTTGAAGGTACTGATTATGCTAAGTTGTTTGCCTTTTAATGAGTTAAATGAATACCTATTATTTTAATTTATTTAGATTATGGAATTTTATTTAAAAAATAGTGAAGCAAGTTTTTACTTACTTTACAAAATTTGTATTAAATTCAATACCTTAAAAACCACCCTCTCTTCCAATTTTTTAACGATAATAGTAATAAAGTTTATCAAGTGTTTGCATTCTGAATTCTATTCGACTAATGACCGTCACTCACACATTCGTTATGGGCCAACCCTAAATCACTAATTGTCTAATCACATGCGAGCCGTTATTAAAAAATATGGCCAAGAGGGAGTTGGACATTTGTTTTAACCATAGATCAATTATTGGTAACAGCGTTGCTCCTCGCATGGTTTTAACATTAAACAAAACAACGGATTCGAGAAGGAATTAAAACTATCAAGGGATAATATCTCTTTTCTAAAAAAAAAAACTGAAAATGAAAAATATCTGAAATGCTTAATTGTATTTTTTTGGTGCGGGCCTAAGAAAGCCAAATTAAGCATTTAATATTATTTCAATTTTATAAATTTTTTGTCAAAAAAAAAATCGTATCAGATAGACAATTTTCACCTCATCTTTTCAAGATGGCCGTCCATCTGTAAGGATATATGATACCTTACTGTATACTTTTGGTTTTAAATATTTATTCAGATCCAATATGGCATATCGAAGTTTTAACCCTGCTGGTAATGACACAAACATTTATTCAATTTCATGGGCAAACAAGCAGACGGTTTACCTCAGGGAAAGTGGATACCGCCTGTTGAGACGAAGATGCCGCTTGTAAAAGTCTCTCGTATGCCTAAAACTAAATTTTACAGTAGAAAATCATTGACCCCTTAAAATGATTGTATGGATCCAAGATACAATTTTTTTATTCCTCTTGTTTAATTAGCGTATATTTATTAATACCTAAATCCGATATGACACAATCATAGACATTAGCTTTTTTAATTAATATAAAGGAAGAAATATATTTTGGCAAAAATGCTATAATCCGTCGCCAACGAAATGCTATTTTTAATTTCATTGCCAAAATCAGAAAAGGGATTACTGAATCATTTTTCTATGTTACTTTTAAGATGCAGTTCACTGTGTTACGGTTCGAAAGGTTGGAGAGCCAGCATAATCGCAGGCACGAGGGGTGTAACATCATCAACGGACTGACGGTGCTCTTGGCGTTCCAGACGTCAAGGGCATCGTATTGATGGATCATAAGTCAATTGATCAGACAAATTATTGACTTTTATTAGGTTCCTAAGGCATAAAGAGAGACGAAGTCGCGAGCAAGAGCCAGTTAGCCATAATTATTTAGCACACATTAAAAAGCCATCTAAAGAACAAATTTAAAACAATAGAAACACGACAATGTTAATCGACATTAAATAGTATATTTACGTCCAGCTAAAATAATTATTATTGTCCATGATGTGATATAAATTCCCTCAATAAGTAAGTGACCTCAATTGTGAAGACCGAGTTGCAGTCAAAGTTTGTGTTTAATAAATTGACGCTCATCATTTCTTTTTGTTATGCGTAACCCTAAAAATATGTATTTATAATCAAGTATTTTCTTCGCTCAATTTGACTCTTAGTACCTCTAAATAAGATGTATTATCGAATACATCATTCGAGAACGCAATTTTTTCCCATATTTTTTTAACGTGCTACGTTCCTTCTCCGTAATCATATGCTCATAAGATTGTATTTCGATTAATCAAAGTAAAATGTTAATAATTAAATGTAAATATTTGTGATGGGTACGGTCAAAATGATTATTTATTTTTGGTTCACCGGTCACAGGTAATTAATGTGTTTTGTTATAATAATATTGGCTTTTATTCAATTACTTTAGTTAATAAATATGATTACTGCAAACAGTTGCATTTGGACTTATTTTCTGACAGTCTGATCAAATTCAAAATGAAAATATGCAACAATAAATGGATCTTGTTTGTCCGTATTTGTGTTGGTGTTGGTTTTGTATTTTTTGAATTTTATAATGTAGTTTTTAATTTTAAGTTTTGATGTGATTTTATTGTTGTTTTTATTATGGATGTAATTAGTAATGTATCATTATTTCGAAATTAATTATTTAAATTTAATGTATTTTGTTTTTACTGTAATTATTTGAGCAATTTCACTATGATAAAGGTTTCTTCCGACAATAGAAAAAGATGAGGGAATATTTTTAATGAACTAGTCAAAATCTCATACGAATTTGAACGTTGGGTTAACCTGTTACTTGACCTGGGTCTGTGGGACTGTGGGTTTGTTTTATCTGCACTCTTATCAATTGGTCGGGAATGCGAAGAACTGATTCCATCCTTTCTACATTGAGGTAATAGACTAAGAGAACTAGACTAAGATATTTAAAATAATTAATTATTAAAAATATTACATTTTGTAATTTGCTGTATAAAGGTATTCATAGTAACTTTAAATTGTATTAAATAGTTAGAAAACTTAAATGTTCCAAAATGTACATTTTTGAAAAAAGCAACCATGAGGTTTATTGCCGGCTTCTTCCCCGTAGATCGGTGGTAGGTAAACAAAATGACGATTTGAAAGCACTTATTTTAAGTCTATTAAAATAAAAACATTTTGAATTTGAATTTGAATCAAAGCAGGCAATATTTTTCTGTTATTAAAACAACACCATTTTGCAAAACATCTTATTTATTACACGGTAAAATAAAATTGCGCAATTCTGGCATCATGGCGTCATGCCACTCATGGCAGCATTTAGCAGTTGCATCGTAAACGGAAATATGTCAAATAAACAGAAACTGGTTGTAATAGAATTGCTCCAGCTTGCTCTACTTATTGCTCCAGAAGTATCCACTGGTGTTGCCGATACCGACAATGATTGCTCAAAAATTGCTTGTTTAGTCGAAACATCTGAAATTTGAACTCTCTCTTGTAGATGTATTCAAGCACTACAACTTGAGACTGGTAAAGATTTCCTTTTATGCAATAATACATTTTGCTCAGGCAATTCAATTGGTTATGTATATAAGCATTATACCTACGATCGATTAAAAAAAATGGAACATTAAAATTTTAATCAGCTGCCGAAAGCGGTATTCCCGGATATATACAAGGGGCCTTCAAAAAGGGTTACTCCTTTTAAAAGATCGGCAACGCATCTGCTGACATCTTATTCCTAGGTGTCCATGGGCGTCGGTATCACTAACTATTAGCCGCCCCGTTTGCCCTATTTTTAAAAATAAAATATCTACTTTAATGTGCTCGTTTGTATTCCTACTTCAACTAATGTGGCGAAATAATGATAGCATATTTTAATATCAAGGAAAATACGACATAAATTACTGTACTAATATATAACACAAAAAGCTAGTTAATCTACGAATAAAGTAATCACAAATACGCGATTACCATATTAATGAAGTTCTTTGAACGTTTCATTGGGTGTTTATAATTTTCATAAAGTTGTAATAAAGAAAGTTGAACAAAACAAAACAGGGCACGAAGGCAATCAGCAATAATCACGATATTCCACCTAATCACTTCACTTTGATACGCACAAAATCTACCTGAATACTTCGCCCTCCAACCACGACTTATAAATCGGTGACCGGTTTTTTATAAGCGATAAATAAATAAACCACATCACGACACACACAATGACTCGGCCCTGCAGTAAGTATCTTAAGAAGTTGTGTCACAGGAACAAAGCAACGATGTGGTATATACTACATCAACACATAGATGAGTTAGTCAAAATATTTAATTCGAATAGACTTAAAGTAACCACTTTCAAATCGTATTTTACTACCACCGGTGCTATTCTACGGGGAAGAATCCGGCAAGAAACCTCCGTAGTTGCTTTTTTCAATATTCAAATACAATAACATTTTCTACAACAACTTACAATTTATAAAACATAATAATTCAATAAGAATACTACATCCAAGACCGGTAAGCGAAACAATGCGTCTTGCAAATAACACAAAGTTCCGACCTCGCTGTGATTCGAACCCGGAACCTCTAGCGTAGCAGTCGGCTGTTTACACCACTGCACCACCAAAGTTGTCCTAAGCCTATAATAATTATAAATTGAATAATACAACAGATTGAAGTAAAGCCTCATATCGAAAAACTTTTTTCCATCACACTTTTTAGAGCGTGACTTTCAGTAGTCAGCTTTATTTAGACTTACTTTTTTTAACCTCTTGCCTTTTTTGTGGAACATTGAAAAGTATAATACCAATTTTATTATCAAAGCAGTAAAAAAGAGGACATATTTTATTAATTACCATGAAACGTTATCACGAAATATTGCCTTTATGTCTTCATATTTGCATATCGTGTTGGTCTATACGAAATAACGGGCGCGGTCAGATCATGCGATCCTACGGTGGAAGTCACAAACTCCGAGCTGGAGTCAGATCAACAGGACTTATAGTTGGAAGATCTACATGCAAGATCGTCTGCTATGGTACCCTTCTTTTTAAAACTTGAAGGAATTCGCTGTGTTTCGGTTCGAAGGATTGGAGAGCCAGTACGAGTATAATTACCGGCACGAGATCATCATATATCATCTTTGCCTCTACATGGGCAACGCATTCGCAGTGCTCTTGGCGTTCTAGACATCAAGGTCATCGTCGTGTAGGCGGCGGTATCACTTTCCATCAGTTGATTCGCCTGCTTGTTTGCCCATGATGTGGTATAAGAAACATTTTTATTGCAGGTCACAAGACAACAGCAGCATAACCAGGTCCAGGATTTGATGTGGTGGGACAGAGTGTTGGGTCATCAACATCAGAAAATTATCACGTCAAAATATTGTGTGAGTAGCCGATGATCACACCAAGATGTGTGAGTGAGTAGCCGGTGATCGCACCAAGTAGTGTGTTTGTTTTGAATTTTCTATGATCGAGATGATAAAAAAGGCTGAACTGTTTATATGAAGGTTAAGAACCGGTGAAACAGATTGCGTATTTTAAAAACTCTACCGCTTAAAACTGAGCCCAAACATAAGCTAGTTTGATGGAAATTCGGGTGTACCCATCGACTGGGACTGTCCTCGAAACATTATTTTTAATGATTCCGATATTATGTTGTATGCTATGAAGCGATTTATATTATGTTGACGATGAATGATTAGCCAAATGGTTTAATTATACAAAGTGCTTATTGTTTTCGGAATGGATTTCGACGTTCTGCGTTAGTTTGGACTAGATTTCGGGGTTTGCTTTACGGGAAAATGGAATAACTTTTGTTGGGAAATATGAATTTTAATTTTTGTGAAATATATTAAAAATAACACAAGATATCAGCTGAGGCATTACTTGTTACTTGTATTAGAAAATTATTGTATTTTGAATATTGAAAAGCAACTATGGAGGATTCTTGCCGGATTCTTTCCCGTTGTAAAATAGCGTTTCGAACAGGTGGTAGTAAAAAACCGGTTAAGTGTGAGTCGGACTCACACGATATGGGTTCCGTACAATCTTATAAGCTTTAACATTATGTTTTTTAAATAATTTTCTTAAAGAAACGAGAAGGCAAAAGATTCGAAAAATCACAGTTCTTGTATGGGAGCCCCCATTAATTTTTCATTTCTTTATCTTATTTAGTATTTGTTGTCATAGCAACAGAAATAGGTATTCCATGACAAATTCATAAGGACAGCTATACAGCCCGCTGATAGACGGACAGACAGGACAGCGGAGGCTTAGTAATAGGGTCCCGTTTTGAGGACGTAGTAGCTCAGTTTGTTACGTGCCTTGGTTAACCAACCGACCCGACAAGTGGCGGATTGCCGTACATTGTAGCTGCTATGTTCCTCATTGAGCCCGGATAGTAGCGATAGATTCGCAACCTGTTACACTGGGACTCAACATAAACATGCGAAATGCGGTGATTAACACATCTACCTATCCCTCTCGAAGCACTAATGGCACGGCGTGAGTTTATTTATTTTTTCAATTAATTTGGTTAACCAACGATTAAAAACACAATACAATATCGTTTAAACAGTAGCGTGCCTAGAGTTTTAGTAGAGGGCAAGCCGAGAGATATCCTTCATACTTCCGTTGTGGATTTGCTAGCGTGGACGAGCTCAGCAAAACACTCAGAAGTTTGCGAACATGTCAGCAAAACCACAATTTCGGTTGCTTTAAAAAAGTCGTCTATTTGTTAATGAATGAATAAGAGCGCAAACTTATTTTAGTTTGATAGGGCAAGCCGGGCTTTTGGGCTTCTATGACAGTACCGCCACTGCGTTTAAATATTTTAAGAACTTTTACAGTGTCTTAATCACTTATAGGCTAACACAGCATGCACTATTTTATTTTTATGTTTGTTTATTATGTTGTTTTCCATGAAGTCTTACGGACTTTAATGGTAAAGATAAATGGTCTAAGCATACCAAGACTAATCAACCACTTCCACCTGTCTTAACCTTAGTAAACATGAATTAAACTATAATGTTTGTTGTCTAATAACTTGGAAATTTAACACGTTCGCTGCGGGGGCAAATCGACTGAGTCAATATGGGTCAGTAACTGGAACTGCAAATACTCCACCTTTGGACGCTTGGTATCTTTGTTTGGTGTGACCAGGATCACGAATGTTTGAGGATTGGATTTATTTTTTGTTGAGGCAATATTCCGTTTGTATTCTGAAATCGGTTTTGACTATCTCCTGTGTCTTCTGATAAAGTTCGTTGCGGGTCCCAAGACGGTAGGGTGTCCGGTCAAAGCTTGTGCGTCATTGCACAGATGCAATATTCGTTATTTGATCCTGGCCACTGTTGATCCTGATGAACAGGTGTTGCAGTGTTAAGATAGAGTGGCGGGTGTTCTGTTAGTAACGAATATAACATTAGTATTACAACTTTGACCATAACATTTACGAGTTGCATTATTATTCAAACAAAATTAACAGCATTTAAATAGAAATTCGGAAGCAAACAATTTGGTAGCATACAAGCTCTCTAGGCAATATATTTTTTGATAATATTCGCCTGTTTGTGCTTTGGAGTCATAAATCCAGCTATGGTGAAGGGAAAGAGGTGTGTATAACTTGCTCGCTGACTATCCTACGACCGTCCACTCCTAAAGGGCTACTGGCGTCCTTACTTTTAAAATCTACCCACGACTTAATTTAGAACCCACATTTTCTTCAACAGGTTGTATTGTTGTAACAGGTATGTCCAACATCGTATGGGTTGGTACCACGCTCCTTTCTATTTCTGACTTGAAGCATTTCGAAGATATTAAACTTACCATCGGATGAAGCGTCATCTTCTTTGACCGTGATGTTGTAAAAGAACAAGCCAAAATTGGAATGTTTGCTGGGCTTGGTGTCCATAAATCCATTGATGACTGATTTTTAAAGGTTTCTTAGTAAATATTTGGTTATTAAAAATAATTCAGCAATGAAGTGTATCAGCAATGCCAGTCCTGTTCAAATTTTTAAATAAATTTTATACAAATAAAAACCGGTTTGTCCTTCAATACAACATACTGTGGTGTCCCTATCCCTCAACTCAAAGGTACAAGTTGGACGTCTTGTCAGTAAAGGGCTAGACGCAGGGTTGCCACCTCAAGGGTTATTGTTTGATTTGCTCTAATCAATCCAGGGCTGGCACATACTGTTCCAACTCATGTTTGAACTTCAGATTTGAGTATGAAATGGTTAATTTGCTCCTTTGCTTGCCAAGTTTTTGATGTGAGGTAAAATTAGAGGTGTGGGTTAATTAATTGTTATTTTAATAAAGGCTTTATTGTTTTCATAAAAAATTAATTGGTTGCTATTTTAGTACTCGTAATATCACATTTAAACGCAATTAGTCAAGGCAATGGTGCGTAAATCAGTCTGGGAAAGGCAACCGGATGACTTTTGTTATTTGAGTTCCTGAGGCATTTTGGAAACTTTTTTGTAAAGGACCTCATAACCTCAATGTGGACTGATTGCTTTAACTAAATAATGTTTTTTCTTTTTGTTAATTGCGCAAAAAATAATTAGTCACATACAGTTCCTAATCATCGTATTTGATTTGAAATTACAAGCAAAAATCGCTATAAAACACGCGCCTTGTACACACGTACATTTTTTAATTGTAGATTGATCCTTTGTAAATTTTTTTAAGAATTGGTTTTAAACGTCAATAGCAATTAATAGGAACTTATTTGTTTTCTAATAATCCTCTTACCTAGTTTAAATAATCGTATATTATGTACAAGAGTGTTAAGATATTACCTAGTAGTAGTTTAGTACATAAACATTGGGCTGTAATATTTATATATCAGTTCATATTACATGGGAACTCATTATGTGACCCATGTTTATTTAGACTCTGCTATATTGGACAAGTTTGTAAACTTCAATACGACTGGATATAATGTGAATAGAAACGGCTTGAGGGTTTAAGGGCTGCTTAGGCAAAGGGTGCCAATGGAACCCGAATAGTAAGCCTTCTATGTCCAACTGTCTGTCCGTCAGTCCGTTGGTCTATGTGCCTTTTATAATCGAAATACAAGACGTAGGCTGAAGTTGCATCCTTTTGTGATAGATATTCCGACCATCCGGACTAAACGCTTCGATAGCTCCTTCATAATGCGTACTGCAAGGGTGTGGAATTCTTTGCCTGCCGATGTGTTCCCTGACCAATATAACTTGGGCCTCTTTAAGGCAAGAGTGAATAGGTTTCTCCTAGGCAGGCATGATCCACCTTAGACCTTATCGCCGCTTAACGCCTGGCGGGTTTGGGGTCAAATGCCTGCCTGATCATGAATAAAAAAAAAACGCTGAAAGAAAAAACACGTAACCCCCTAATGTTTCATCTATTTTTATTAAAACCGATGTAAAAAATCACAATGAGTGATAATTTCAAGTCAAAGTCAAAATGTTTTTATTCCAATATTAAAATAAGCACATTCAAATTGTCATTTTTTTTCCTACCACCACCACACCACCACAAGTGACTATTATTACGGTTTATGAGATACAGCTTACAGACAAATAGACAGATGGACGACGGAGGCATAGTAATAGGGTTTGAGTACTCAAAAAAGTATAAGATTCTTAGCTCTATGGTCCAATATATACCGTTCTTATTTACATAGAAAATATATAGTTAAAGTCAAAGTCAAAATGTGTTTTATTCGAATAGACTTAAAATAAGCACTTTCAAATCGTCATTTATTTTACAACCACCGGTTCGGAATGCTATTTCTAGGGGGAAGAATCAGGCAAGAAACCTCCGTAGTTGCTGTTTTCAATATTCAATATAAACGTTTCTCTATGTTAAGTATATAGAATTTAGTATATACAATTCATTAATATTTTTGTAATTTGAAAAATACAAAAGAACCTCTGTTCTGTTAGCTGGCGACTGAACCGATAGACCATTTTCGATAAAATCTTCCACGGATATAAATTGCATCCCAGCTCAATTTTCTAAAAGAAAAAAAAAGTTCTACAGCAATCATTTTAAACTATACAAAAAACAATATTCACTATTTAACACACAAACGCACAAACCTCTTTATGTCAGGGATCGAAAACAAAATAGAAAGTATTAAAAAATCCATGTCAGAACGTGTAGTGTTAAAGTCACAGCATTTGTAAGTTTGACCCCCCGTTTGTGGTTACAAAGTAGTATGTAGTGGTCACGTGTGTAAATATTGACATACAAGTGGTCATGCCAGATCTCATCCCAGTTGGATAAATGTTGACCAACCCTGAACGCCGATCTGCACCCGTTTACATTTGCAAGTCCACTTGAATTAGTTTGCTTGAATAGTTTTGCTTAAATGTTCGCCAGAGACTTAGTAAAATTTCAAGTGAAAATTTTAATTTTATAGTAATATTTTACCTTTGTATACAATTATAATCAAATGAATATGTGTTTCCTAATTTATTCATATTGATAATGTTTCTGTGATTTCTTTTGATATTACACTTAATTCAATAATAATTATGCAATACTATTGAAAAATAGATATCGAAATATTTATAATTCAACATTTCACCCAATTCATCACAAAATATACAATATAAACAAACAGGACAAAAAAAGTCCCTTAAGTGTCTTGTTTAGAAATAGCCGAGACTTAGTCTCTGACCAGTCTATTTATAGAATAACAACTCAACTAACTCACATATCTTATAATAGTACGTAGGATATGTAATTCTATAGAACTTAAGGTTGAATAACTTTGTCCGTCCATCGGGGTCGTCTTAATATTACAATCAAAATTAGACAATTGGATCAGAGGACGCGGCAGCTCAGTTTGTTACGTGCCTTGGTTAACCGACCAAAATCGACCTGATAGGGCGAGGGTTCGAGTCTCGGGTGGCCGTGAGTTTTAGCTACCATGTTCCTCATTGTGCCCAGATAGTGGCGACAGATTCGCAACTTAACACACTGGAAGTCAACATAAACATGCGAAATGCAGTGTGTACTGCCTACCCCTCTCGAGGGATTAATTACGGCGTGAGTTTAAGTTTATGTGTAAAATTAGACAACATAAAACCATAATAATATAAAAACAAGGTCGTTTCAAATTATATAATCCACTGACAATAAATAGGTAAGCACAAATGCGAATAGTGTAAACCCAGCATCAGACTGCACACAGGTAATGATGTCTATTGACTGCAAGCCGGTCAGACCATTGAAAGAAACGTCTCTCGGTCAGTGTAAACACGCCCTAATGGGCCGCATTCAGACCGCACTCAGTCTTGAATGCGTATCAGTCGAGAAACGTATTTGGAATCTTTTGAAAGGGTGCAATTTATTGCTATTTTTATTATGTAACTGCCTTTTTTGCTTACTGAATGTTGAACGACAGAAAATCAACCTGTTCTATGTATGAATTTTATGAAGTTCAGTTTGATGTTTGATAAAAAGAACTCAGGCCAAAGCGACATTAGAAGGCATTTTTAAATCTTATTATAAAATACTGTACTATACTATACTATACTATACAAAATAAAATTATTTATCGAAGTGGCATTTCAAAAACAAAGAATATAAGGAAATATCTATATCTTTGTTTTCTATGTATGAAACATATTAATTAAGATTCAAAATTTAAATTTTAAATTTAAATAGACTTAAAAATGAGTACTTTTAAATCGTCAAAATTTTTAAACTACCATCGGTTCGGAATGCCTGTCTACGGGGAAGAATCCGGTAAGAAACCTCCGTAGTTGCTCTTTCAAATATCACAATTTATCAATCTATCATTACAATCTTAGTTATAGTATAAAATGTTACAAAGAAAAGTTATGTATGAAATATTTACAAATGTCGCTTAAAACATTTTATGCTTACAGATGAAATATAACAATGAACAATTGATTTATGGAATTTAGTCATTTATTTTTATTTTTTATTGCGGATTTCTTCAATTGTGTATTTAATTGCTTAGATACAGTGGCGTGCCTAGAGTTTTAGAATAGGGCAAGCCGAGAGATACGTCATTGTGGTTTTATAATTCATTTCGATAAATGTGTTATTGCCTCATTACTCTTAAATCTACACTTCATACTTAAGCGTTCGAATTAGCGCGAATTTTGAATCATGCTATGCAAAGCATGTTGTAATTTGATTTGAAAAGTAATGAATGAACGAAAGCGCGAACTTACCTTGGTTCGATAGGGCAAGCCGGGCTTTTGGGCTTGTATGACAGTACCGCCACTGCTTAGATGATAAAATTCTCAGCCAAAGATAATGTTAAAAACAACCCCAGCCCCGTCTCTAATTATTCTATTGTCATTTTATTTATATTTTGTGAAGTTATCGCTGTGTGATATCTTACAATAAACTCTTGAGATGGAGGCGGGGGAGTTAAAATTATTGTTTTATGCTAATTTTAAAACCATAGTTGTATCGTGGTGGTGAAGTTTCACTTCATTTGCATTCAAATCCAAAAGGTGGTGTTCAGAAAATTCTATCTGACAGGTAACAAGACTTTCAAATTATAGCACTTCATGATTGAAATAATCTCAAACTTACAAAGATTAATGATTGGCAGTGTTGCTCCCACCGGATAATAATAATAATAATAAAGACACACATTACTCATCCCTGCACTAAGATGTAATCTTGTATCGCAGGCACTAAGCAACGATATGGTATAAACTACATAGACAAGAAAACTACATCCACGACCGGTCAGCGAAACAATGCGTCTTAAATAACACAAAGTTCCGCCTCTACCGGGATCGAACCAAGAATCTCTAGCGTAGCAGTCAGCTGTTTACACCACTGCGTCACCGAGGTTGTCGATCATTCATCTATGCTTAGAATAGAATAGATAATTAAATTGGGGCGCAATAAATTTAAAAGGACCTTATTCAATTATCTTTTAGACCAATGCTTTTATGATGTCAATGTTTTTATAAACTCTGATTTTAATATTTAGCTTAACGTATATTTTCTGAGTTTTGATATTTTATTTATTTGAGTTATTTATATTTGTACGTCAATTATGGCAAGTTTTTAAGGGACTGCAAGACTGAGTCGACGTTTATAACCACAGCCTATAATATAATAATAATCACATGTCGTGATGTAGTTATTATTATATTATAGGCTTGCCAACCGACCCAACCCGACAGGTCGAGAGTTCAAGTCTCGGGTTGCCGTAGGTTTTACCTGCCATGTTCCTCATTGTGCCCGGATAGTGGCGAAAGATTCGCAACCTGTGACACCGGGACTCAACATAAACATGCGAAATGCGGTGTGTTACACCTCTGCCTACCCCTCTCGATGGATATGTTTTATGTGTTATGTATTTTAGGCTACGGTACCTTTTTCCATCAGGCAGGCTATTCCACCTTAGTGGTATAAAAAACCTGTTTTATTAATATAGGTAATTTTACACCATGTATTTTATACATAAATAAAATAAGAAATAAGCAATATAATAAAATACTTCGGCTTCCGTGGCGCAGGGACTTAAACCGTTGGCTGTAACACACGAGGTCTCGAGTTCGAGTCCCGGCTCGGGATTTGTGATAATTACAAACATTTTTTTTTGAGGTCATGGTTTTGCTTATTTAAGTTAAGTATGCATTCATCTATATATGTAAGTTGTTAAGTACCCATAATACAAGCCTGTGTCTTATTTGAGACTGTGGCAATTTATGTGACTTTTCCCAATTAGTTAAATAATATTTTTGACTGTCCCAAATTACCGTCCATTAACCAAGGTACCAAAATACAAGTATTTGCCAGTAACGCCGATGTTGCAAACTTGCCTCGTATTAAGGTGTTAAAAGTTATCTAAGGGTGGAATATAAACGCAGGGGATTATTGCCAAAGGGTTCCGTATTTATAGCATTATTATGTTTTTCGTTATTGCTATTATAATTTAAAATGGATGCCTCCCTGTTCGCGCCACAAATTCTCGTTTTGTTTTGATATTAGATGAAAAACAACTGCACATATATTTAGTTGTATGTAGGTACGTTGAATTAAAAAAAAAAGGATTATGATGTTGAAATTTACAAATTTATTTACATTTTTTATTTTATAATAGTTTCGGTCCATTACAATCATGCATTTTGTCTTGTATTTTTTAAAAAAATATTTTTTTTTCTTATTTAGTAAGCTTTTTTTTTTCTTAAATTATTTGTTAATTTATGTACTAACCAGCTTGTTCAATCTGCGTTGAACTATTTAAATCTAAATTCCGTTTTTCATAAAATTTTTGTCAATTAGATGCATCTTTGTCAAAAAAACTCACATCAAGTGATCAATCGCATAGTGTGGCAAAATAACCTAAAACACAATTTTCGAAACAAAAAAAAAATTGCCCAAAAAGCCTCCCCAAAAAGCTCACTGAAAAGAAGGGGAGACCATAGGAACCAAGGTGGAAGATTTAAATACAAAGAAACTTTATCTAACAACTGACAGTACAGATAGCAATATTTCCCCTAAAGGACCCAAGTGTTCCTAATGGCCAACATGTATCAATTCTGTTAAATAACCCTAAAATTTCTACAAAACAACCGACGGTACCGCAAAAAATACAGCCATCTCTTTCTGTGTACTACAATCCGAGGCAACGCAAGCGAGATAAGTGTAGTTATTGTGGTGCTGTCAGAATATTTTCTTGCAGAGACGTTATATATTAAGAAACTGGAAACAAAAAAGTTTTCTTCTGTCCGTAAAAACGGCGTTAACTGCTTAACTTCGGAGAACTTTGTTTTAAAATGTCATCGGTGTGTTAGTGACTTTATTAAGCATTTGTGAAGGGGACTGTACAATGTACATCAGCCGGTCAAAATCGAATCTGTTAAATACCTTTATAAAAAGGCTATCTCAGAATTTTTCCCTTTTATATTATTTATTTTTAGAAACACAACTTGGAGTCTACAGAGCTTATATAAAGAAAAGGCAAAAAAAAAACATGGCGGATCTTAAATATGAATTCTTTTACTTTGTTAATAAATGATCTTTCCATAACTTCTTTGTTTTTATACCTCAGGGATGTTCCAATTGTATTTATATTGAACCTTATGATTGGACAACGATCGTCATCATCATCTGGGCTAGATACTTTTCAGCTATCATCACCAACTGTACGGTTTACACGAAATTTCCTGCCTCGTGTTACCACTCTATGGAATCAGCTGCCAATATTTACAATATTGGGGCCTTAAAAAATAGGGCTTAGGCCTTTTTATAAGGAAGGCAACGCATCTGCTGTCTATGGGCGTCGGTATCGGCACTTACAATCAGGTGAGCCGCTTGCCCCTTTGCCCTCTTTTGAAAAAGAAAGAAAAATAAGGTATTTGAACACAAAGGGTGCCAAAAGGATCGTAATAAGTGTATCGCAAGTTTTTATAGAGTATTTCTGTTGCTTCTATAATTTATAGCATAAATATTCAGTAGTAAACAGGTTGAGAGTTAAACACCGCATTTCGCATGTTTATGTTGAGTCTCAGTGTGACAGGTTGCGAATCTGTCGCCACTATCCGGCTACAATTAGGAACATGGCAGCTAAAATGTACAACCTGATTCTCGAACCCTTGACCAGTCGGGTCGGGTCGATCGGTTAACCGTGGCACGTAAAACTGAGCTACCACGTCCGACGTTGAATAATAGATTTAGAATCAGCTATATAAAAATCCAGTGTGCAGTCCCCTTAATGTTTATGCTAATAAAATAATATTGTTTTCTTTGGAAACTCCTATTAATTAAGAAGTAGGTACGACTTCCATTCTATTAATCCGAGTGAAGTTTCGACAATTTCAACTTTTGTTTGGGACGCGTTCAAAATTACGTACCTGGGCAAGTTAAAGAAATAAATATTGTTTAGTTCGAGTAATTTATTTTGTAAAAGGGACATTTTTCAGAGAACTTCGTATATTTGTATTTATGTAGCTATGAGTTATCCTCGCTTTTTATTTGCGTTTCGCTATTTTACTGTTGCAGTTTTTATCATTGTTTAGAAGTTGGGTGAGTTGTCGTATTTTTAACTGTCGACCGCAATGAAGTGATACTGGAGGTTATTTAAACGTAAAAGTTTCACCGTTATTACAATTTAAAGTGTAAAATAGAACATTTTTTAGGGTTCCTTACCAGAAGGATAAAAATCGGGACCCTGTTATTAAACCTCCGCTGTCTGTCCGTCTGTCAGCGGGATGCATCCCATGAACCATAATAGCTAGAGTCTTAAATTTTTTCAGAGAATGTCTATTTTTGCTATCGCTGTAGTAACTACTAAATACTAAAAACTTAAAAAATTTAAATTAAGGGGGCTACTGTACAAGAAACGTAATTTTTTACTTGTTCTTGATTCTTTTACGAAATTATCTGAAAAGTTCAGAATAATTAAGCTTGTAAGATGGAACCTTTCATGCGAGGGCGACTCTCTCATGACCGGTTTTTTCTCTTTGCGTACAATTTTGTTTGAATGTGAATATGTTTTTCAAGATACATTCATGGGTGTTGAAATTTGTTTTAATAGCAGTAATAAATAAATTAATACCATAGATTAATGATTCGTAGTCGCGTTGGAGACAAATCATTAATCTATTATTCATACATATTTTTTTTCCACTTTCATTTAAATATTTCCAGATAATGAGTGCATCTTGCACTTATTAGAGGACATATTCGAAATGCACATTGCGAATTTTATATGCAATGCGTGCATTTATTTGGTTGTATGAATTTCATCTATGTTAATTAAACAAATCTTTGTGTCTTCGTTTTTTTATTTATCCACTCATTAAAAGTTACATACGTTCTCTCGGGGCTATGTAAAAATGCCTTATATACTTCAGTACCCTTTACTTTACTACATTTTTTTTATTTTTTGTGACCCCAACTGCGGCCCTATTGGCCTTCGCAGCGTAACCGGACTAACCGCGCGGCGAGTGCTTCCCCGCGAGTGCTTCGCGTCTTTGCGTTGATGCCCTCAAAACCGGGCATTACGTTGGGTCTACAAGCCTTAGGGCTAGGAGGCCTCAAAACTTGTAGTTCCAACGGGGTTATTTAATTTTGGATGTAGCACAAAAGGTGCTAAGTGCAGATCTAGACTATAGGCCCATCCTAAGGGCACCCATAGTGGGCTCGCACCTCGCCTAAGTGGCTCTGTCCTGTACGGCTGCGCAGTTGCACGCACAGGGCTACATTTAATTAAATTACACCAGGGTTATTTATTGGGCTTCGACAGTACACGATACTGCGATGTAGAAAGACAAAACTCCATCTATTGACAATAAATAGTAAACAAGAGTTGTCATACTTCTAGTTTAGAACACCACTTTTGCGGGGAAGTGTGGAATTGGTTTCCTAATTCATCCTATTTGTTTTTATTCAATTCACTGTCGTACCAGCGTCACCTGATAGTATCTCCATGCATGTACCGTCTCTTATTGCACAGCTGCATCGCAAAGAACTCCACTGTTGATTCTGGTGAACAGAAGTTGCAGCGGGACACAGTGGCGAGTGGAATGACTTAATGTGTTTTTCTGAAACGATAAACAATATTTGTATGCCTAGTGACTGGCTGAACATGTGGACTACCTAATGCAACACATCTGCATGTAAATATTTTACTATCACAAATAAATGTATTTGATTTGATTTTGATATTAGGTATTATGTGACATTTAGCTCGCTGATAGACTGACGGAAACCAGAATCTCAGTAATAGAGTCTTTGAAATCTTACAGATAACATAAAATCAAGCCGTAATCCCTCGAGAGGGGTTGGCAGAGGTATTAAACACCGCATTTCACATGTTGAGCCCCAGTGTGACAGGTTGCGAATCTATCGCCACTATCTGAGCACAAGGAATATGGTAGATACAACTTACGGCAGCCCGAGACTCGAACCCTCGGTCGGTCGGTTAACCAAACAAACAGAGCTACCACTAAGTCTGTTTAAACGTTAAGAATAATAATAACCACATCACGACACACGCATTGACTCAGGTAAATGTAGGTTATGACAATTTTTTATGACCTAAAAGATAAGTTATTTATAGTATAAAACTCTTTCAGGCACAGTTAACTGGGCAAACATACGCAGCAGGGAGTCGTTCATATCTTCTAAATAAGGGTAGCTTTTAAGGAAGTTTAGTTGAATCCTCAAAGGCCTGGCTGTTGGAGGCTTTGGCCAATAGCATAACCTCATTAGCGAGATGTCGCTAACAGCAAAAATCCATTCGCTAACTTGTCGCTTAATGGTACTTTTGATCCGGGATTTTCGCTCTTGTGGGGCGCGGAGGTAGGACGGAAATGGAGGTGGTTGTTTTGAGATGCTGTCTTAATGCTGAAGTAATAAAATCCGTGTTAGTAATGGGTTATGGATTGAAATTTTAGATTTCACCACAACTAGGACCTTGTCTGATCGTCTTGACTTGACTGATCGTCGCTTTTATAAAAAATAAATGGGAGGAACGGTTGCATTGCTCGGAATTTCTCGTTAAACTCGATGCAGCTTGTTTAATTTAGCCAAATATTGTGCTAAGCTTTTATGGCTTAAAAAAACACATTTTTCCTGAAAAAAAAAACTTATTAAAAAAATATGGTTACCCAGTGTTTGTAAAACATAAGGTACAAAATTCTCCCGATCATACGTTAAAAAAACAAAACGCCACGATTCATTTAAAAAAAAAACCACACAGAGATTTTTTGGAGATGGTTGTTGTTGTTTTTTGGCATTTAATTTATAATTATATATTTTTATAAATTATTATTATTGTTTGACATTTAACTATACTTTTATCGTAACTAGAATTTAATTGCTAATTGTTTTTCTTTTATTTTAATTTAATATTTTGATTGTATTTTTATTTTTTTATGAAATGACTTTCGTATGCCAATTGGCCGCACATACCTGTCTTACCTTGCCTCAACATCAGCTGTTTACCTAATGTATTGTGCACGAATAAAATGAATTTGAAAAAAATATATTGAATTTGAATTTGTTGGTGTAGCAACCAACCAACCACCATATCCAAAAATTTTAACATCCGAGTCGACCACGACAAAACCTCTTCTCTAACCCTGTGCCCGCTACAAATAATAACAACTCAGGAGATTTCCCTAACGTGCCCTATAAACCTAGCAATTTGGATAAACTTATCAAATTTTCAGAGCTGTTGCGTATCATGGTACGCACCGGAGGCTATTCGCTTATGGAATTCATGTGTTTAGCTAATTACTGCCGTTTTTCAGCTAATTTATTTATTAAGGTTTTGACGACCTCGGTGGCGCAGTGGTGTTAACAGCCGACTACGCTAGAGTTCCGGGTACCAATCCAGTCGGGGGCGGGACTTTGTGTTATTTGCAAGACGCATTGTTTCTCTTACCGGTCTTGGATGTTGTATTCTTATCTTTATAGTATATACCATATCGTTACTTAGTGCCTGTGATACAAGTTATTACGATACTTACTGCAGGGCTGAGTCAATGTGTGTGTCGTGATGTGGTTGTTATTATTATTAAGGTGAGTGGTATTTAAATAAAAATAAAGTTTATTTCATAGTTCAATGTATTTTATTTAGTTCATTATTTGGCGCATTTGTTATGATGTTCCGATTGATGCATATTATTGGCTTGGTAGATCAATTGTTATTTGTTATATACTATTAAGAGGAAAGGTTTGATTTTTTGTTTGTTTGTTTGAATTGAATAGGCTCCGAAACTATTGAACAGATTTGAATAATTCTTTCACTGTTGGAAAGCTACATTTTTCCTGAGTGACATAGGCTATATTTCATTTTCAAACAAAATGGGGATCCGTACTTAAATTACGATAAAGTGTAAAAAATATCAAAAAAACTTCCTTACATCGCGTACGCTGCGAGAACTGTTGATGATAGAACAAAATGATATGTCTCATTTTTTAGAACACACCATTATCTACAAAAAAAATCTGCGGCAGCATGTCTCTAACTATTATAGCCATGTCACAATAAGCGTTATTTTGTAAAAAAAAAAAAACCACCGTCATTCGGCTACTTATGCGTTGTAGGGCGTCACTCGGGCAGGGGTACGTATCACGAAATAAACTTCTTTATTTTTTTATTTACTCTTTCTTCAAAAAGGAGTGAATATGTGTGTTATGTTATTAATATTATTATGAATGTGTTAAATTTAATAAATCTAAATGTAATGTTTAATGCCCGTGCGAAGCCGGGACGGGCCGCTAGTTTAAACATAAAGTATAATCTCATCTCATAGATTAATGATTGGTTGTATCGCAGCGCAGCGGAGACCAATAAATAAATGAATTAATAAAAAGTCCTTGTCGAAAAATGTGAATACATTTTGAAATTTCCGAGAACTGCATTAGCTATGTATGAATGCATTAACAAGTTTTATAACTTAATTAGTAAATGGCTTGACTTATACTATGTCGAATTATACTTCTACTAAATTCAGTGTCAGTTTTCGTTTTTAGGTGTGTATGTCTTTACTGTCAAATCTATTAATCAATAGGGTATGGATCTGGGTAGGGATGGTCATACCTGAAAACTAGATGTGTTAAATAATGTAACCATTTTAATCTAACCTTAATTATAAATTATATATCTAACAATACTGACATACTTCTCCGTCAACTACCTTAACTAACCCAACACTTACCACCATGGATTCAAATGTCCGAAATAAAGATTTATTTTTATCATTATTATTTTATATAATATACATTGATGGATAAATTAAAGACACATTATATCGAACTGCATACAACGTTTTTGATAATAAAATATATTTAAAATAAACATTAGTTGTTGTTAATCAATAGTCTGAAACAATTATCTTTAATTAATTACAATTAACACTTGTTTTGAGCAGTAACCGCATACAAAATTTTTGATAGTAAAAAAGATATTTAAAATAAATGTAAGTTTTTTTGGCATTAACTATTGAGGTATTAATACTTAATAGCATTAATATATAAATAAAATTATCAAGAGGAAATATTTGATTGTTTGAATTGAATAGGCTCCGAAACTATTGGACCGAATAGAAAAATACTTTCACCGTTAGAATCCTACATTATCCTTAATGAACATATTCGATTGAATATTTTCAAAAAAGTTACCTATATCTACCCGTGCGAAGTCGGGGTGGATCGCCATTACTGTATAAAGTTAAAAACATAAGTTTTACTGTTTATTTAGCTTTTTTAGGATAATTTTTTTGTTTACAATCATAGGGTAAAAATTCTAACCTCAAAAAAATTCTAACCTCAAAAATTCTAATTTGACAGTTGTGTGTGCATTTTCCCGCCTCCCGCCTACGCCGATAAATAAAAGTTGCAGTGACTTTGCCGAGGCGTCACGCCGCAAACAAAACTCATCATCACTATAATACGTAATTACGCGCGTACAGGTATAATTATTCAACACTTCGCTAGTGGTGCTAGGCAGCGAATCGGATGATATGTTCTGTTGAGTTGTTACAACGTTTTGTTTAGAATTTTTTTGTTAAGAATAAAGCGAATTAAATAGTTACGAAGACCGTTTCTGTCTAAACCGCTCGCTGGCTGTGAAGTATCAGTATCTAGGTTCGAGTCCCGTCTTGGGCAGATGATGTGTGTGGTAAGCATGAGTATTTGAAAAATTAAATAAATGTCATAATTGTGTTGTGCTCTTTCCAATGACACATGATTCTTATTTTTTAGGTAAAAAAATAATCAACAAAAAGATCTAATCCATTTTAATGTTGTAGCAGCTCTATGTTATTCCAGCTAATAATGCCGTTTGACACGTACCAATTTTCGGTTCATTTGATATTAAAAGGTTTTCAACGGCAGCACCGTGTTATCGCCTAGCTAGCAACTCTATATATTTATTAAATTATAGCTACCTACAGTAGGTACGGGGGTTTACACGATTAGCTTACTGAAATAGGTACATACGTTAATGTTCTTATTTTACTTTAAATTGTATATTTAAGTATATACAATTTTAATAAAAATACCCGAAATCTACTTTAATTTACTACTTTGAGTAAATGAAAATAATTATGAAGGTTTTATAAAAAATGGGGATAAAAAAGTGGGGCGTAGTAACCAAGAAATATGAGCAAGTAAAATAAATACTTGGTCTGGACCTCTACTAAACGAAATAAATGAAGACCAAAGGAAAGATAAATCGATGAGATATATAGATAAGTTGAAAAAGACAAAAAAATAAATAAATAAAATAATAACCACATCACGACACGCACATTGACTCAGCCCTGCACTGAGATATAATCTTGTATCACAGGAACTAAGCAACGATATAGTATATACTGCATAGATAAGAATACAACATCCAAGACCGGTAAGCGAAACAATGCGTCTTGTAAAACACAGAGTTCTGTCCCCTCCGGGATTCGAACCCAGAACCTCTAGCGTAGCAGCCGGCTGTTACACCACTGCACCATATATGTGATACTAGAGGCAGATTTGTTATAATTGAAGAATCCTTGAAGATGAAGGTGGTAATTCTTTTTTTAGTTTGTTTACTTTTGGGCAAAGGTGACAAACAGATTCCCTCTTTTTTTTTCATACTGTTTTAATAGCGGTGTCCCTTTCATATCACTTGACAAGTGTTAATAATTTGTATGTGTGTGCCGCTGTTTGGAACAATTTTTTCAATTGATTTACTACCAAATAACATTATGTTTAAATAAATAAAATAAATAACCACATCACGACACACACATTGACTTAGCCCTGCAGTAAGTATCGTAAGAACTTGTATCGCAGGTGCTAAACAACGATATGGTATATACTACATAGATAAGAATACAACATCCAAGACCGGTAAGCGAAACATTGCGCCTTGCAAATAACACAAAGTCCCGCCCCCGCCAGGATTGGTACCCGGAACCTCTAGCGTAGCAGTCGGCTTTTTACATCACTGCGCCACCGAGGTCGTCAAATATTGTATAAGTCCTTAATTGGGACACACATATTTACCTTAGGCGTTTAATTATAAGTTATTTTCTGTGTCTGATGTGTGCCCTGTGGATTTATTAAATAAATAAAAAACATTTTGTTTGAAAATAACAGTATTAAAGAGAAAAAAACGCAGACGAATTCGCGGGCAAAAGCTAGTCCTCAATAAAAGGGTTGAATGAGTTGACAAAACAATGACATTAACTGTTGGCATATAGAGTGTGGGTTTTTTTTGTTCGTTTCAAAAACTCTATATTCTTAATTAAAAACAAAGTAGAGTGTTTCAAAAGAGATATGTCAGATCGAAACAAAACGCCATCTCGTGACTAATTGAACGTGAAATGTTTTATTTTTAAATTTAAAGACAACTCACACAGACCATTGGTAATAACATTTATGTTAAAAATGAACGATTTAAAAATTAAAAGTGAAACAGTGCGACTTCTAAAACAGAAACCGTTCGAACAACGAAGACATGTTTTACTTTATTATTTTTTTGTGATAAAAAAGTTGCACATCCAAAAACTATTTAACACAGCTCATTATACAACAAACCTAAATTAAACAAAAAATTTAAAATTGTATGCGAGGACCATGGTAACTAAGCTACCATACAGGTGAACAGTAAAATTTCTTGATATATATTTTTAGAGTTTGAAAAATGCTAATTTAACAATAATGCGCTCTATCTCCCTGAAATTCTTTGCCATTTAATTTCTCTGTCGATCGTTCTGAATTTTTTTTCAAAATGGCGTCGACTGTCAGCTAACTAAGATCGGCAAGTCTGCAACCTTGCATAAGGTACTTCCCCAACATATCCCTCGCCCCGTCAACTTCAACTATTTGCTATCCCTTTCTCACACCATAATACTATATTTCCTATATACCATACAATTGTGATGTTTTTGTGTTTTACATAAATTATGAATATGTGTTGTGTGATTTTTTCAGATCTGACAACTGATCATTCTGTGAAAACTCATTTTAAAATGATTCAATCTTTGTTTTCATCACGTGACATCGGCATAGAAGTGGTCTGACAGGATTGTTGCTATAAAACAAAAATTGAATTGAAAAATAATTGCATACGGTGCCAAAAGCTATCGGCCCATAATTGTAAATTTTTTAACTGTAATAAATTAAGAGTAACGTAGAAGGGAGTTTGTGAGGACGTGGTAGTTAAGTTTGTTACGTGGCTTGGATTGCCGACCGAACAACCCGATAGTGCGAGGGTTCGAGTGGTGGCCGAAAGCTGTAGCTACCATGTTCCTCATTGTGCCCGGATAGTGGCGACAGATTCGCAACCTGTCACGCTGGGACTCAACATAAACATGCGAAATGCGGTGTTTAACACCTCTGCCTTCCCCTCTCGAGGGATTACTTACGTGAGTTTATGTGTGTGTTTTGACTTACTAATGGCACCCTATAAAATTTAGTTGGACAACAAGTCTTTGGTATTTCTAATGTAGAAATTTCATACAACCCGCCCGTCTGTGTCAGCACACACATGTAAATGTTGAAGTGCTTCAATTAGCGGAGTTGAGGGCGCCACTGTCGACCCAGCATCTGTGTTAATTAAATCGTGACACAATCATTTTTATGAGCACTATTTTGATATTATTTAGTTTGAATTGTTCCTTTCTCTAGAACAATATTTTTATGTTCATTACAGTTTTATCTCGGTAGATACATATCTGACATACATAATACATGTTAAATACGTAAGTACGAGTATCTTAAGTTTTTTAGCTGGGTAGATTTCTTTTAGATTTTTTACATGTTAAATACATAAGTATTTTCGGGGCACACCGGGGCGAATCTGTCCCACCACTGCAACTCTTGTTCACCAGGATCAACAGTGGCGTCCTTTGATCGAATAATCAACAAATAATACAGCTTTGCAATGACGCACAGGCTGTGGCCGGACACCCTAGCAGCTGTCTTGGGACCCGCAACGAACTTAATTAGAAGAAATAGGAGGTAGAAAGAAACCGATTTCAGACTTCCCTCCCAGCAAAGCGGAGACAGCAATCGAAAAACGAAGGGGGGAGACAGTCAGGAGACGCCTGACCGTCAAATCACCATACATAAGTATATTGTTATTGAATGGTTACATCTTAATTAGATATTTAATGAGTCCGGTTCTTAGGCTTTAACTGTAATATTTTTTCAATGTAAAACGATATTATAGGAAATGTATTTAGTAGGGACACTGCTTTCATTATAGACCTTTATTTGTTGTAATTTAAAAGTCACTCCTTTGCTTACCAGATCAGCTTTTAAAAGCTATAATAATAATAATAACCACATCACGACACACACATTGACTCAGCCCTGCACTAAGTTTCGTAAGAACTTGTATCGCAGGTGCTAAGCAACGATATGGTATATACTAAATAAATAAGAATACAACATCCAAGACCGGTAAGCGAAACAATGCGTCTTGCAAATAACACAAAGTCCCGCTCCCGCCGGAATCGAACCCGGAATCTCTAGCGTAGCAGTCGGCTGTTTACACCACTGCGCCACCGAGGTCGTCAAAAATATTATGATATTGTGGTTGGCTGTAAATGTAGCAACAATTAATTTTTATTGAAATATCTTCGACTTTGTAATATTGTATGTAAAGTTGCTGATCCTTCTTATATATTATCAAATAAATAAGGGAATAGCGATTCATATATCTATTTCCCTTGGTCGCGCCATCATTTGTTAACGGCTTAACCGATATGGTAAATTAATAAAATATACGCCAAAATAATTTGCTGAGTTGAGTTGAGTTAATATGTTGAGATGTCTTAAATAATGTTCTTATAATCAAATTCTGAATTGAGTATTTAATGATGTTAAAAAAATACACAAGGACATGGATCAACCATATATGTTTGGACAGCTAACAAATAACTCAAAGTTCCCATAAAGTATCTATAGGTAATCTCCAATTAAAAACAACATTCTGCAACTGAAAAAAAAAAAAAAATTAAAAATTCTATTTCAAGGTGGACAAGACAAATTATAAATGCCAAGACACTAAGTAAGTTTATTGATTTAAAATAAATAATAACTTATTCCTAATGCCTAGGTGCATTTGTTATAATGTCCATATTAATTCATGTTTATTGGCTTAGTAAATCGAATTTAGATATTTTATTTAAGTGCAAATATTAAAAACATATTTTCCAAAGTTAATTTTGACATTTTTTTTTTTTTCCAAAAGTTTTTCAAGAATGCCAGCGAACGTCAAATTATACAGCACAAATGAAACGCAGTGGAAGAGACCGACATTAAACCATAATTTTCTTATTTTAGTAATAATATCAAAATCCCGTGACTATTTCATTAAAAAAGAAATTAAAACTCGAGTTGTGAATACTCTGTGCCTTATAGTTGGGGAGCCCATGATGCAAAATGTGGATTTACTCGAGTGTCACGGAAACCTATCTGATCTGAAAGATAAGATGATGGGAAAAATAAACGGTCCTATAAAGTCTTCACTTTTAGCGAAGAGATAAGCATCTTAAGACTTTAAAGATGACATGTTATAAATTAATATTATTCACGCTTCAGCATGTGTTTAACATGAAATCTACGAATGAATAAATCAAACGAAACAATGCGTAATCTTGTTCAAGGTAAGAGTTGCCCAACTCAAATTCTCATTTCAGTAACCAGCTTCAGATCAACTTGCTTCAAGCGAAAAACTTGCTTCAAGTTAAGCCCTATAGAAGACTTAATAAAACCCTTCGCTGGCTAATCTCGTTTCAAACCCAAGGACCATCGACACCGCTGGATTAGTACAAATTTGCCGATTCAAAAATATATATAAATATAACCGGTAACCGTTCGACCGTTCTTTTATCCTTGATTTGAATAATTTTTGCATTTAAAATCATTCGCGGCGGGACTTAAAGGGTAACTCAGGATCGCTACCATTGAGATAAGGAACTCTTACCCGGTCAGTGGTACAGGGGATAGGTGGTTACGTTTTCTATAAGCGACCAACCTTAATTTTACTCACTCAAAAAAAAATGTACAAGAAATAGACTAGACTTTTTATTATGTAACTTGTAATAACAATCCTCAATGAAAGAAATAAATTAACTAAAGAGCATTGTGGAGTTGTGGAATGAAATAAATACCAATTGGAATGTATTGGTTCTATGTGAATGAGTAATAAAAAAAGAAGAAAATACACGAGAAACACGATCTATGAAGAGTTTAAAAATGATCAAATCAAATGGTAGTTTTGGTTCAATAGAAGCAGGTGATGAACATTCATATTCAATTCAAATCAAACTTATAGCGAGAGATCAAAAAAATCAACCACATCGGATGTCAGTATTGCCAACGCTGAACCAGCACAAAATAAAAATACATGGGCATACTTACTTTAACGCCAAGATTCCAAGGAAAAACAGGAATATAATTTTTAAATAACCAAAGGACGAGTACATGAAAGTTTTTAATTAATTAGGCAGAAAGAACTAACGACAGAGTGGTAAAAAACATGCTTAGCAAATGAATGGTGATGAAAGTTTTTTTTGATGAAAAAAAATCATATTCTAACAATTTTGTTTCAAAAAAATTTCAATGAAAATGTACGATTTTGTTTGGCCATTTTAAAAGAAAGGTTGCTTTGTTGTTTTATAAAATATCATACGCATCTGACTTCATATATAAATTTATATATTTTAATTTGTATATTAGTAACAGATTATAAAAAACCATAATAAAAGCGTACATTTACGGATAGAGAATTAAAAATATCAGTATGAAATATCTTTAAAATTAGGGTTTTTCACTATTAATATAACAAACGTTAGTTTAGTCATCGCTCCCAGCTTGTGTCTCAACGACCGCCCCGAATAAATTCCAAGTGATTCTTTTAAAACGGATTTTAAGCAGATTTTCTTTCGAATAAAGTAAAAAGGAATCCGTCAGTAGAAACGGTTTCAGTATTTCTGAATATTTATAAGTTTTCCTTTTTTATTATAATAAAGAGAGAAACGCCTTTGTCTCCATCTATGGGGGGATTAATTTATTTACTGGGAATACTGATCTTGATTAACATCTTGAGTTACGTTTATTTAAAATCAATGCGTAAAGTTGGTTTTTGGAAAGCGCGATCTAAATTCTTTCAGATTCGTTACATCCCAATAATATTGAACAATGATTTCAATTATTGTTGTAAGTTGTAATGGAATAAAATATTATTTTTAATATTAAAATGATTAGTAAATAAATATTACATTAAAATAGACTTAAAATAAGTAAATTAAATCGTCATCTTTTGATGCTACCACCGGTTCGGAATGCTATTTCTACGGGGAAGCATCCGGCAAGAAAACTCCTTGGTTGCTTTTTTCAAAATAATTAGGTACAATAAATTAATTTCTATTACATTTTTGTAAATTAAATACAGTTTTCTAATGATAAACCTAATTTTTATGACCCTTTTAATACGGGGATTACATTTTTTAAGTATTTTAATAACACAGGTAGTTTGTTTCTATCTAGGATTAAAACCCTCGACCTGTCGTATCGGTCGGTTAACGCACGTAACAAACTGAGCTACCACGTCCTAACCACCACTGCTAACCGGATTTTTCAAAACATTAATAATGAACTATGATGCTAGACAGACTTGTATGTATGTCATGTTTCATGTTTCAGAAAATACAAACAAACGGACAAAATGGCAGGCAAAAGTTAGCTAAATTAAATTTCCCAATCAAGATGCGATTCTCTGACGAAATTATTTATCCTTCTTAAAGATTAGTTTTGAAAAATGCAAATTAAATCTGTTAAAGACATGAAAAGATAAGGGTGGGGGGGATGCTCGTTAGATCAAGGGTTGGAAAGACAATCGGAGTTCTTCGCTTTTGTTTGTTTGTATTTTTTTAAATTTCTACTTGATCCCAATCAGCGGGGACTGGAGAGCGAAGTAGGTAGGTTGACTTGGAAAAAAAATAATGAATTTAAAATTTACCGTAGTTTTGATTATTTTTTACTTAATAGTTTTATTTAAATTTAAGACAAGTCGGTATTAATGTGATATACTTAATGTCTGAATCCGTGTTAGTATCTGTTATTTTAGATTTTTAAAATTAATTAACTTATTTTATAGTTAGGAAAGAGATATAGAAGGATTAAAAGTTACAAATTGCGTTTTGTAAATAAATGTTACTAGCGCCAAAATTAACTTATTTTTATGTTGTTTAAAAAGCGATTTAAGAACATTGTCAAGTTAACTAACGAAATGTAAGAGTATTGTATTTGCTGATTCCTTTTTTTTTTTAAATCCATTGGTATTTATATGGAGTTGTGAAGATTAAAAAAAACTGCAGCTTATGTCAAATCTTTATACTTTTCGTAATTATTTTAATGGTATTTTCTTTTTTCGTCATGATAAAATAGTTTTCTTGTTTTTAGTAACACCTTGAAGAAAACAAAAAGCCGTTTTCGTATCGAAGCTGTCAACAGTATCTATACAAACTTTTTTTGTAATTTTGTATGTGGATAAGGACTTTCATTATGCTTGTCTGCTACAGCAGTTGAATGATTTTTTTTTCATTTTTATTTTATTTTCAATACAATCAAGGATAACCTGGTATAAATAAAACAATACTTTTTTGTTAGTAGCAAATGGATGTAACAACTCGTTACAAATATTTCGAAAAATAAAAAAATCCGCTCTTCGTTTCTTTACCAAAGTTAAATTAACTTTTTTTTCCTTTGTTTATCGACACCCATCTTTGACCCCTTTTAGCTGGTTCACCCCTTTTCGCCCCCTCCGTTTGTATTGGCGTAACAGTCAAAGATACCCCCAAAATGACGACAAACAAAATTGAATTTTTATCGAGATGAAAATTAATGGTTTCCTACGCCTTTTGATTATTATTTTTGTAAACAAAAAAAAAGGCAATAAGTTGCCATAATGAGACGAAACCGGAAATTTTCCTATTTCGACTGTGGTTTCAAAAAGAAAACAGAACCATTTATTTACAATTCAAAGGTGGCTTGAAAAAGTTGACTACATTAATTGACAAATAAATAATATACCTATCTTGTGTAGGCAGGCGTAAGGCCACTGGAAATAGCATATTTAAAGCATTCATTTATCGCTTATTTTTTCCTTACAGCATAAATGACACCTCCTCCAAGCAGTCACCTGGTAACCGTGCCCGTCATGTCACCGTCATGTCACCGGAAGTCACGATGTTTAAAAAAGTTAATCCTTTGAAGGTTACATATAATCATTTTTACGAAATTGATTTTCTAAGCCAATTATACGAATTAATCTGAGCACGATAACAACCTAACAAATATAATATTTTATTACTTATTTTAAATCAATAATTAAAAAACTAACGTTTTTCTGCAACTTCGTCGACTTGGAAATAGTGTGTTAGAATTTTCTGAAACATAATTAAACTCTGTCCACTCTGAAAGATAATTCTTAATTCATTTGATGATTTTTTAAATTGGAAATTATCTTCAACCTATAGGTACTTTATAGGAACTTTCTGTTATTTGCAAGACGCATCGTTTCGCTCACCGGTCTTGGATGTCTTGTGTGTTGTAGTATTTTATCTATGTAGTTAATAACATATCGTTGCTTAATTCCTGTGACACAAGTTTTTACGATACTTACTGATGTGTATCGTGATGTGATTTATTTATTGGTAATATTGCCATATTAAAAACTCTCAAAATCAACAAAAATAACCTAAACATTTCAGGCATGACGGTGTATCAGTTTCAAAACGAGCATTTGAAACGGAAGCGCTGCTTTCTGAACGAGAGTGAAAGGTCAGTTCGAACGTCAAAATGGCAGCTGTCATGTTACACACTTTTTCTAGTTCTTGGTTTAATTCTTCCCTTTTGTCGGAAAAAGCAAAGGGCTTCAGCCCATACAGCATAAGTCTTTCGTGTTATATTTTTCTTGTCTTAATTGTTCCTACAGTAACACGCTAGTAATGTTACTATAGGCTTTATTGAGTCACTTGAGAGGTGACGCAAAAAGCAGCCAAATCGTCGTATTTCACTTCCTCCACTACAGATGTTCACTGGTTAAAATACTAGCATTTTACCCAATAAACTCTGCTGAAACACAAGAAAAGACAATAAAATAACATTTCAACCGCCACTCCCCGTTCCCGCCAAGTAACTCCTGTGTTACACACACTTGTACCGAATGTCACAGAAGCTGCACGTCATCGACGGATCACCTTAATCTCGGCTGTGAGTTTCTCTATAAGACTGTCTTCCCCAACATATCCCTCGTCAAGTCAACCTCAATTATTTGCTATCCCTATCTCACACCAAGTTAGTCAGAATCATTAATAAAAAAATTAAAATGTCAATTGTATGAAATTCTGATGTTCTTATGTTGTCCATAACAAAAATAAATGTGTGTGTGTTGTCCATAATAAATGTGATGTGTTTTGTTTCAGATCCGACAACTGTTTTTTTTTTAAACACCATTTTAAATTACAGACTGTTTGGTTTTCATAATATTTATTTCTTTAACGGCATTGGTTTTAGAACCATACTTCCTAATCATCAGTTATTATAATTTCTTCATTCTTGAAGGTGGTGAGATGATTAATGAGATGAAGATGATGAGATGAACAATGAGAATCTTGAATCTGCCTTCAGTGACATGCTAATACGGTTTCTGTAGACTTTAAGGAGTTACTTGGGAGATGACGAAAAAAAGAAGCCAAATCGTCGTAGTTTACATACTTGTACAGCACTATAGATATTCACTGGTTAAAACACTAGCATTTTACACATAAAATTCTGCTGATAAATAAGAAAAGAAAATAAAATAAGAAAATTCTGACACTTCCCGTTCCCGCCAAGTTACTCTTTAGTTTTCATCTCGTGACATTGGCATATTAGTCATCAACAAAATTTTAATTGAAACAAGTTCATGCGATAGACAGCTGGACAGCATCTCTTTCTCTAACCCTGCCAGCTTACTCACGTTATGGAACCACCTGATGATGAACAGAATTCCCTACAAGCAGATACGATTGCAGTTTTACATCGACAACGTGGAAAATGTTGCATTCAATAAAAACAAAAGAAATCGAATCCACAACCCCACGTTAATGGACAGGGGTAATTGATTTTTAACCTCTGTGATTTGTTCGATCGAAGTTTTTATATATGGATGCGTTTTTTTAAAGTTAAACAAGCATTCTAAGAAGCAAGCTAAAATCTTACCTAAAACTGTATGCAGTTGTGACTATAAAATGCCAGAGGTTTTGGTTTTATTAGAAAAACGTGTGCTAGATTTAGAATACAAAAATAATACTTTATTAATTTATATATTTCAACACTTAAAATATTTTTAATTAAAATAAATTACATAGGAAGCTCCATATTAAAACTACTGCTCTAAGTTCCAAGATAAGGGGCAGGCTACACTACAGTTAGTTTCCACATTAAATTGTTTCTACGCCTACTATTGCCCACTTTGCCGGATCGCAATTAAAAGCTGCCAAGTCCGGCCCATTGAACGACCAGGGCCGAATTTAGCCGCAGACACTTGAATGTAAATATTGCAAATTAAAAAAAATATACATCTACTACAATTGTAATTTTTTCAATGTTAAATTTAAAACGAAATAAATTGTAAGGAAATTAAATTCTATTTTATAATAAAACAACTTTTTGAAGAAGAAAAAATAAGAATATGACGGCGCATCGAGGAAATCGACTCGACTTCAATTTAAAATTAATCGATTTACTATGATTTTTAATGTCTTTGGTGTCTATGATTTCTGAACGCAACAGAGCTGTCACTCTGACGTGACACCGAACACTGGAAGGGCGGCCATTTTCGAAGAAAACGGACATTCTAGTTCTGACGGTTGAGTAGCGCGCACGCATCCACGTGTTCGGTGGACGTCATATTGCAATCAGTAATCATGAGACCATTAATTAATGATTTTTGAATTACAATAGTTCTAAGTGATAGAATTATACAGTAGCAATCATTTCCAAGTTTTATTTATCACGAAACTACCGTCTCCTCGCCCGCTAACCCACGCCGCTTGCAATATCAAGAAATCGGCGAGAAATTATGGAAAAACAGCTTGATAATGTCTCCGTGCCTTCAAATATCTTAATTGACAGTCCGCATTGTAAATATTCAAACTAATTCTTGGGATCAGTCACTATTAATTAATAGTAATTTAATTTTAAAAAAGTAATTTTAAACGTTGTATGCATTTCAAAATTAAGTCTTTAATTGGTCCATCACTGTACATTGTTTATTTGATTTGACAGTAAACCTTCTAAATCTTTACGTAATGCAGAGACTAATAAAACTAAAACTATAATACGGTAAAGTCAGATACACATATGGTACTGATGGTAAATCAACGTGCGAAATCATCTGTGTTGGTACCACCCTCCTTTTTTTTATTTTTTATTCAAGACCAGGCAGGCATTTGACCCCAAACCCGCCTGCCTAGGAGAAACCTATTCACTCTTGCCTTAAAAGAGGCCCAAGTTACATTGGTCAGGGAACACATCGGCAGGCAAAGAATTCCACACCCTTGCAGTATGCATTACGAAGGAGCTATCGAAGCGTTTAGTCCGGATGGTCGAAATATCTACCACAAAAGGATACAACTTCAACCTACGTCTAGTATTCCGATTATAAAAGGGGGCCGGTGAAATTAAATTGTGCAATTCCTACGCACACTCTCCGAAATGTATCCTATAAAATACCGATAGACACGCAACTTCGCGGCGGTGGCTGAGGTCATGAAAGTTAGCAATATCATCGTCAATCCCGATGATTCTTCGGGCTCGCTTTTCAACAGAGTCTAAAGCTGCTAGCTCGTACTTGGCTGAACCATCTCAAAGGTGACAGCAATACTCCAAACAAGGCCTTTCTATTTCTGCCGTGAAGCAGTTTTCTATGTCTAGGGCATCGTCGTGTCAATAGGCGGTGGTATTACTTTCTATCAGTTGAACCGTCATTGTTTCCTCATTAGATTAGATAAAAAAATATCTTATGCAGTTGAATAAAATAATAAATGAAATTTCTTAAAGCGACCAAATCCGTCCCTGTGCAGGTCACTACATCAGTAAAGGTCGGATATCGTAAAGATATCAGTGGAGCAAAAGGCCCAGCCTCCCCTATTTGATTGTATTCCTAGCTTTCTAAATTACGACGGCAAACGATACCATTTCATGAAAATATGTCGCTTAAAAATTTCGCAACCACAAAATTAATTAATTTTTCTATAGTGAAAACACATTCATTAATTAACGATTTCTATCTCATTAATAATCTTTTTCAGTTTATTTTTGTACTTCCGCGGTTTCTACCAGTAATAGTTACAGTTACGCGGGATTGCTAATATTTTTTTTTACAGATACCATTAAAAGGATGGAAAGAAATAAAGAAAGGAAATAGAAAGAACGGAAAGGATTATAAACAATTTGCCATATTATTTTAAAATTTAATTCAACATACAATTTTGTACGTCCTTAGTGGCAGGTTTTTTTAGAGCTATAACCTAATTAGATTAAGACCTATACCTAAAATAACCTTAACAATAAATAATTTGATTTGATTTTATTAAATATATATCATACAGCCGTGATTGGATAGAAAAAAAAAAAAAATTTCAGTGTTTCATCTATTTTCTAGTTTCTAATAGTATACATTTTCTAGTTTCTAATAGTTTGTGTTGTATGTTCGTCTTCGTGAAATGAATCGTCAATTTGAACACAAAACCATAATGGTACAGAGTTTTGATGGTTTCTTAGGAATGCGATTTGTTTAAACTTCTTGAATTAAACCGAATCGAATTATAGACATGCCTTAACAACTTGGATTTTGATAATAATAATAAATCACATCACGACACAACAATTGACTCAGCCTTTTTTTTCGGGGCACACCCGCCAATCTGTCAGACCTCTGCAACTCCTGTTCACCAGGATCAACAGAGGCGTCCTTTGATCGAATAATCAACAAATAATGCAGATGTTTAATGACGCCCAGGCTGTGCCCGGACACTCTACCAGCTGTAGTATAGTAGTATTATGTAGTAATAAATTGGTTTCAGACTTGAGTCAACCCTGTAGTAAGTACTGTAAAAACTTCGTCACAGGAACTAAGCAACGATATGGTATAAACTACATAGACTACTACATGGATACTATGGATATACTCCGTTGGAATACTACACCCAAGACTGGTAAGCGAAACAATACGACTTGCATATAACAAGCCCCGCCCTCACCAGGATCCCAACGCAGAACCTCTACCGTAGCAGTCGGCTGTTTACACCACTACGCCACAGTGGTAGACTTTATGATAGTAATTATCTTAATCTATCTACTCAAGTTTCTTATATTATTTGTGAGTTTGTATGTAGGAAAGAACCATACAAATTTTCATATAGAAATTTATCTTACTCTAAAAATTAAAAAAAATATAAAAAACTGGCACATATTAGTTTCACAGTCAACTGTAATGAACTATCAGACTATAAAAAAACCCTTAAATTAAAAAAATACCCTAAAAATAATAATTCATGTTAATCAATTAAAACCAATTATACAATTTAGCTTTGTCTCCATCATTCGTGAGTCACAAACTGGTCCATCTCACTGCAAACGTCCCTTCCAAATATCTTGACAAAACCTAATTCCTATAGCAACTTTAAACACGGCTGTAATGGCCGTCGACGATAATTAGTTTGGCGATTCACCCTCAAGCCCTTAAGGGTCAAGTCCAATAGTGCTTTGAGGGCCGATTAAGATGACCGAAGGGCTACGATGCCCTTAACTGTGATGGAACTCGTCTATGCTAAATAACACGCACACTGCTGTGATAACTCACACCTATGTAGATTGATATACATTGAGATGCTGTAGTGAATTTAAAATTATGTAACAATTTTTTAATTTTTATGAAACATTTAACCAAACGAATTAACTTTCTTTCCAAACAAAAAAAAAACTCAATGAAATAAACTTGTTAAAAATTAAAAGAAACTACATAAGTGTTGTTTTTATTTTCGATCGGTTTTTTTTAAAATAATAAAATGTATTTTCTGAAAACTGTTTTCTGTCAACAGTAGCGGCTGGTTCGTCACAGGCTGTAAGGAAAGGGTCATTCCGTCCCTTGGAACAGGGCTTTAAGGGCAAAGTTTAATGCGGGCGGTACCTGACAGAGGCGATGGATTAACAAAACCTTTATTTGCTTCCGAAGGGCCCATGTGACAATCGGTGGTGGTGTTCATTAATTCGCTTTTGTATATTTATTTATTTAGATAGCAGTAGCACTATATGTATGTACATTAATATGTTTTAATATGTCCAGTTTACATTTGTTGCACCTTTATCACTTAGCATCGTTTTGTATAAGGATTTTTATATGATTATATTTGTACAAAAATACAAAAAAGAATTATTCAATTAAAATTGTAATTTATTAAATATTGAAAAGTGCAACTACGGGGTTTCTAGGCGTATCCATCCCCGTAGATAGGTTTTTTGAAACGATTTAAAAAATTATTATTTAAAAGTACTCGAAAAGTCTATTTAAATAAAAATACATTTAAATATATTTTGAATCAGATTATTTGGTACAAATCTTAAAACAATATCCCCAAGTTAAAGCGCTGATGTCAAAAATTTTGTACTCGTTCAACCATTACACTATTAAGTTGAACTAGTCGGAATAACTGCAACCTAGTCCCAGTAGTTCAACTTTCAAAATAATGTTTAATACTTGAACTACTAGGGAAGAAGTTATTCTAGTTCAACGGTTGAACTATTTGTTTTTTTTTTCTAATTAAACTACTCCGTCAATGTCTTTTTTTGGAACTGATTGGAATTACTATCTCCATATCGTTGACGATAATGCAATACCGCGTAACTACAAAAAAAAAAAAAAAATCGGGAAATCATCGGTAATGAGATAAGAATCGTTAATTTATTAATTCCTTAGCTTGTCACTTCTGAATAAATAATTAATTTTGTACTTACGCGGTATTGAATATTGTCAGTTACGCGGAATTGAACTATCACCGACGATATTAACTTTTAACACCTGTTTTTTGAAGGATTAATTTTAAAAAATATATAACGTCACGTGTTCTACCCCTCGAAATATCAGTTTTCTAAACTTAGTGCCTTTGGCTGTGCACTAATAATAATAACCACATCACGACACACACATTGACCCAGCTCTGCAGTAAGTATCGTAAGAACTTGTGTCACAGGAACTAAGCAACGATATGGTATACACTACATACATAAGAATACAACATCCAAGACCGGTAAGCGAAACAATGCGTCTTGCAAATAACACAACGCCCACGCCGGGATTCGAAGCCGGAACCTCTAGCGTAGCAGTTTTCCTACACGCCAGCTAACATAGATTGCTACAGGGGTTTTGTATGAGCATTCTTAATTCCCCATAAATCCGTAACCACTGCGCCACCGAGGTCGTCAAGTCAAACATTAATTATGTGTTTTTAAATAAACAAAGCTGAATAAAATAGAAGATTTTACTAAAGTTAAATTTAATATCATTCAGGTTTTTCAAACTCTACTTCTCAAAGGGGATCTCGTAATTTAATTTTTTTTTTGTAAAAAAAAAGATAATTTTCATCTTTTATGTCCATTTAGCTGCTTATTATTATTGTCTTCGCAAAGAATGCTCGAGAAGGGTTAATTAGTATGGAGGAAGAATTGAATTATAACTCTCTGTTGGAATAATGTGGATAATCTTGAAGATTTTTTTAGATTTAGGAATACAGGGTAACAAAATTCTTGATAATGATAAAGGGTACGGTCTGAGTGTTTCTCAAAATATTTGAAAAAAAAAAATGATGAGATTTTTGAATAAACTTATTAAAAATATTAGTTTGATTTATTATTTACTGAGGGAAAACTATTGTAGGTTAACATTTAATTTTGTAAGCTATATAAATTAAATTAAGTTCATATATCTATTTAAATTTATGTTAACCCTTATATGTTTCCGATTTCATTTGATCCCTATCAATTCGAGAACGGAAAGTCTTCTCATCCGGTAATTACCGACACGAGAGGTAGACATTCTACCTCTACACGGGAAACTTATTGATCGTGCTCTTGTTGTTCCAGACATCATGGGCATCGTCGTGTCATAGGCGGCGGTATCACTTTCCATCAGGTGAGCCGCCTGCTTGTTTGCCTTAATAATAAATGTTCAGTCTCACTGTAAACCCAATGTAGTTTCAGTAAGGAATTTTAAACGAAGAATACCGAACTAAACTCGAGTTGACGGTGTCGATCCCTTGACAAGTTGAGTTGAGTGAACCCCTGAAAAAATAAATTCGTCCCCGGCATGTCCACGCTATTCCCACCACACCAATGAATTACATAAGTCCGACGACAGACAAAAAAAACGCCTCCCTCAAACGGGATATCTCTCATCTTGTAATTATCTTCATCCTTTAAGCGAAAGGAAAAAAAAAATGAGGACAAATAATTAGTTTGTCTGAATCAGTCGTTCTCGTATTCCTTTGCTATTGTAAGACTTATCTGGACATTTTTGGATTTATTGTTTTTTTTTTTTCGTCTCGTCTCTGATACGCTTTGTTTGTTTATTAGATGTTTAATTAAAATTTTCAGTTTCGACTGCCCCTTTGATGTTGGTAATGTTGGGGTTATTTTTTTAACTTTTCGCCAAACTTGTGTTGTACAGAAGACCACACGTAAAGCTTCACACAAACAGTGCAAGCCTTATTAGAACGGTACAAAGTCCAAACAAGCTCAGGTTGATGAAAAATTTGAATGTTCGTAAAGAAAGTTTTTCATCAATTTTCAAAATAAGTATCATTAAATTAATTTAAAAAATTGGTTGAATTTTAGACTAGAATTTCAGAGACAGCAGCTTGTATTCTTTAAAAGTTCTTTTGTTTTAAAATTCAAAAATTGATTCTAGACAAAGTCGCAGGCAAACATGTCTTAAAAATTTAGCTTTTCTCTAAAACGTCGAAATTTCAATAAATTGTTAAGTACGTAAAGAACTAAATCTTAAAAACAAAGTATCTTTTCCTAAGTAACCTATTACTATAAAACATTTAATTTTAAAATGTCACATGTGACACATAAAAAGTATTTTCCTAGTAGGCGTGTATGCGGCCAGGCGTGCCCACGTGCTCCGCTCTGATTGGCTGATCGGAAACCAATCGATAACCAATAACCTTTCACACGGCGCTTCCAATTTCAAATACAGCGGCCGCATTGGCCGGATTTTTTAACGGAACGTTTTCCTTCACATTTGCATACTCAAGTTTAAAAGGAAAGCTGTAATAAAAAATAGATTAATTTGTTAGTTCAATTTTTTAAAATGTAACTTATAGGCAAAAAATTGGCACTCCCATAAAAATACACTTCTGTAATATTTCTTTATACTTAAGTTTGTCAGCGAGTTTAATCAAATTAATAAGATATTGTAATTTTTCCCTTAACATACATAAATTCAAGTATACAATGATCAGAAAAACTTGGTTGTTAATTATAAATTTTTCACTTTTGGATATTCATATACATAGATTTTCATTTATTCGTTAATTAATTTATTGAATATTAATAATATCATCATACTTCTTGTATTTAAGATGTTAATTTTATATGTTTCTTAATATATTCTAGGTGTATACAAAACACATGCGATAAAAAAATCTTGGAATGGTCGTTCAGGACTTCAAGGCCATTTTCTGATTTGTTTGTGCGGTGTCGATATAAATGTGCTAAAACGCTAAAAGTTAAACGCCTGTTTCTATCAAGCGTTCCTGATTGGTGCGGTAAGCGCGGTTCAGATTCTGACGGCATCTGCGGCTGAATATTGTAACAGCTGATTGCCACTGAGCTGTGTTATCTGCAAGACGCATTGTTTTGCCTACCGGTCTCCTTTTCTTGCTACCTCCTATTTCTTCTGTTTAAGTTCGTTGCGGGTCCCAAGACAGCCGGTAGGATGTCCGGGAAGAGCCTGTGCGTCATTGCACAGCTGCATTATTAGTTGATTATTCGATCAAAGGACGCCACTGTTGATCCTGGTGAACAGGAGTTGCAGAGGTCTGGTCTGCAGTGGTGGGACAGAGTGGCGGGTGTGCCCCTAATACCGGTTTTGGATGTTGTATTCATTGTGTCTACCATGAGTATGTCAAGTTTTCCTTCACGTCAGGTAACACGACTACAATGATTTTGTATGAGCCATCTTAATTCGCTTTACAAAGATTCATACAAAGCAGACGGCTATCGAAGGTAAAACTCTTGGTAGATACACTTATGCATGTATATTAAACCATATCGTTGCTTAGCATCAGCGATACAATATTCCATAATCTTAGTGCAGGGCTGAGTCAATGTGTGTGTCGTGCTGGTTATTATTATTCGGTACCGCATTAATTACGTGATTTAACCGTGGAGAAAAATTATGGAGGAAGTCAGATAAATAGAGTGTTAACTAAAATTTATTTCATAACATACAAAATTGTTAAAGGAATAACCCCCAACTCTCTTCCTTCAAAATCCTCAATGTCAAGGCGTGTCCGATCAATCGCCATACAAATCTATCGATATACATCGTGATCGCCACGCCCTCGTCACATAAAAATAACGTCCAAAGCGCATGTCCAAACTACAAAGACATTTTTTCCCTTAACAGAGTTTTTATGAGAACAGTCAGGCCAAGATTTGTTAATATCTATATAAATAAAAAATAAATAACCACATCACGACACACAAATTGACTCAGCCCTGCACTAAGTATCGTAAGAACTTGTATCGCAGGTGCTAAGCAACTATATGGTATATACTAAATAAATAAGAATACAACATCCAAGACCGGTAAGCGAAACAATGCGTCTTGCAAACAACACAAAGTCCCGCTCCCGCCGGGATTCGAACCCGGAACCTCTAGCGTAGCAGTCGGCTGTTTACACCACTGCGCCACCGAGGTCGTCATATTGTTTTTAATACGTTCTATATACTTTTAAAGTATTGGTTTCGTAGAAAAAGTAAACAACATACGCATAGCACATAAACTCACGCCGTAATTAATCCCTCGAGAGGGGTAGGCAGACGTGTTGAACACCGCATTTCGCATGTTTAGTCCTAGTGTGACAGGTTGCGAATCTATCACCACTATCCGGCTATGAGAAACATGGCAGCTATAGACGCGAACCCTCGACCTGCCGAGTAAAAGTTTCTTAAGAAGCAAGGACCCTTTTTTTGTGTCATAAATTTTGGTCTTACTCGCTTTATTTTTGCATGTAAATTTATTCCAGGAATATGTTGTTAAAATATTAAATTTTAATATGCACGAAGATGTTCTTAAATCTCTAAAAACCTCAAACCGTAGCCATCTGTAATAATAATAATAATATCATAATAGTAGCGGTAATATTTAGATGTCTTTTTGAAACTTCCACTTCATTTCTACTTCACCAATTATGAGGCAATCCAAATTTCTAAATATTACTTAATAAGGAATTCCTGATGTAGCAGGACTTCTTAAATCATTTTAATCAGGTAACCTTAATTTAACTGTGGATGTCCTTAGATTTAGCCTTTGGGCAGTTTGCTGTCTCCAACTTTGAAGGAAAGAGAAGTCTAGATTCTTCTTTCTATTTCTCCTGACCAAATTCGTTGCGGGTCCCAGAACAGCGAGTATTATGTCCGGGCTTGCCTGTGCTTTGCACAGCTTTAAAAAATTGTTGACCATGGCTACAGGAGTATCAGAGGTGGGACAGAGTGGCGGGTGTGTCCCGGAAAATCCATTTCTAGTAAAAAATGTACCTACCCACTAACCAATAAACTCGATACTTGTTCTGCGCAGAATCGAATCGATACCCAATATACGTATTGACGTGTAGGCGGGGCTTTAGATGGGCGTACTCTTCAAATAACTGGTAAAAAAAAGAATTCAAAATAAAGCAAAGTAAATTTACGATGTAAAGTAAATTTAGCGAAAATAGTTGTTAAAGAGATTAATTTTACATGTCCATGATGAAGGCTTTACAAAATCAATTGGTATTTATTATGTATGAACGATTATTCATGTGTTTTCATTGTATAAAAATAATAAATCAATGGCATATAATATACAGGGAGAGAGACGAATGTCGCGCTATGCATTGAAGTATGAATCTTTAAATATATTATAAGTCCTGTTACCAATATCAAAAAATTAATAAACTTATTTTAATATCATTACTGAATAATTACAAAAACTATTAGCGAGTATCGACATGCAAGATTCGAAACTACTTTTTTTTGTATAAAATAAAACATTTGTCATAAGTAATAGAAGTTAAGACAGCGCTATTTCAAATGAACCAAATTCTTAAAGTCATAATTAGCATAAATTTAAAAGATTATAATTTAGTGAAATGAAAGTTTACACTACAAAAACTAGTCAAGAATGTGAAAAAGATTTGAAAGGGTTCTGTGGAGTGTTTTTTTCAGATTTTTCTAACGCGACATTTAAGAATCTCTTATAGGGTTCATTAAGTTTCTAATGACGTTTTTCCAGTTCTGTTGCTGTTATTTTTTTGCCTCGAAAGGTTGTATTATTCCATTAATTCTAATCAGTATTCATAAAAAATCTTGAATTTTTCAAGCACGCACTCCAAATTGATTTTGTCGTAGAACTCATAACTTACTAATTTTTCCAACTGCAAAGATGAAGAAAATCTTTCAACCGAAATTTGTTAAACTTTAAAACAAATTTTTATCAGATCTACGAGCGAGATCGTCTGGGTCAGTTCCGCCATCCTTTCTATTTATGCTGTGAAGCAGTTCGCTGTTTTTCGGTTCTAAGGATCGGAGAGTCATAATTACCGGCACGAGAGGTAAAACACTCTTGAGAGGTAAAATGCTCTTGGCGTTTCAGGCATCAAGGGCACCGTCGTGTCAATAGGCTATCACTTTCCATCAGATGAACCGCCTGCTTATTTGCTAGTCGCATAAAATCATGTAGACATATTTTAACGTTAAAAATAATGGAGCAAAACATTACCCACGGAACTTTAAAAACTAAAGAAATGGCCGAGCTCTAAATAGCCATATAACAGCAGTAATTATAAAACTGTGGCCACTCAGCCCATTAATATTACTTCCTTAATATTCTGGACACAATTTTCGTTTTAAGCTAAACCTGACAACTCTTCATTGTTATTTACCTACAGGTTAGTATATTTCACTTAATTCTGACAGTCAACTTCCAAAGAGTTTTCGGAGGTTTTTTCTATTAAAGTAATTGAATGGAAAAAATCACGAATTTTTCAGTGATTTGGTGGGGAGAGGGGGGCTAATTCGCAGTTGAAATAAGTCGGTTATTGTTTTTTTAATAATATCTAAAATCTAATTTTCACGAAAAAAATAATTAATTAATTATTTTAAATTACTTTTTCGTATTACTATTATTGTATGATATAGCAATTCTATAAAACAAAAATTTAAGGGGCGACAACGAAATATTTTTTCCGTAGTAAATGTCGTAGAATCTCTTTTTCAGTTCCCCTACTCGACGATAGATGGCGGTACTTGTTCGCTACAAATTTAGCTCCATTATTATTTATATTTTTGACGATTTTTCATAGAAACAATGTTTTAGATGTAGTTGTTCGATTTTATTTTTATATTAGAGGTTTGGTTTATTAATAAACTAATAAATTACACAATTTTAAGTGTTAAACTAGCTTCAAGTTCGATTAAAAACTATTGAAGTGAAAGATTGAATTTTTAAGCATCGCTATTTCTATGATTTTTAGAATTTGTGTTTATGTCTTGGTCTTGCGTAATAAATAGTAATCTTATATTGATTCAGATTGTTCTATTACAATAACAATCGCTGTATCAAATGATATTTATTTCAATATTTAATGTATTACTTTTTATTAGTAAAACATTTTCATATACTGAATTAAATAATTTATTTCTTTCTTTTTACACTTTCTCATTAAATCAAGGAAACCCTTTTCTTGCCGGTGTCTTCCCCAACATACATTTTCCGAACCGGTGGTCGAGTCAGTTTTGAGAAATTGTTATTACTTTTTTGTAGTCTACGAAATAAAGTCATTTTGATTTTAATTTTAAAATAATTTTATATTATACTTGCGGCCCACCCTTGCACGGATATGCTTGTGTTCATCAGAGATAAAGCAGGATTCTAATGATGAAATAATTTTTCAAATCGATCCAGTAGTTTCGGAGCCTATTCAATTCAAACAAACAACCAAATATCTCCATTTTATACTGTTATTAGTATAGTATAGTACATATTTCTTTTGTCACTATAAGAGGTAATTTATAAATTAATTAATTTTAATTCGTATATTGTGACATGAGCTTTATCTTATTTTATCACCCTGGACTATAAGATGTATTCGGGGCACACACCCGCCACTCTGTCCCACCACTGCAACTCCTGTTTATCAGGATCAACAGTGGCGTCCTTTGATCGAATAATCAACGAATAATGCAGCTGTGCAGTGATGCACAGGCTGTGCCCGGACACCCTACCGGCTGTCTTGGGACCCGCAACGAACTTAATCAGAAGAAATAGGAGGTAGTAAGAAAGCGGTTTCAGACTTCCCTCCCAGCAAAGCGGAGACAGCAATTGAAATGGCCCAGAGGCCCAAAAATCTAAAGGGGAGACAGTCAGGAGACGCCTGACCGTCTAAACACCACGGTATGCCACTAACTATAAGATGTATTAGTGTCTTAGTATAAAAACAAGTTAATATACTTACATAAATAAATTAAACATAAATACACAGAAATAAATAAATAATACAGAAATACATAAAACATAAATAAATAAATATTACATACATTTACAGACATTGTGGGTTTCTTGTCGGTAACTTTCGCAACTTAAATATTCCGAACCGGTGGTCGAGTCATTTTTGAGAAAAATTTAAATTCTTTGGTCGATTCTAAGTAATTTTATTTTTAAGTTAACGGAATAAAATTAATTTGATTTTAGATATTATATAAAGGTAATAAATAACACAATTATAATACTGAAAACATCCACCAATTACGGAAGACATCTGAAGTGATAACAAATAAATTACTACGGTAATACAATTTTCCAAGAATATCCAGACACGTGGAAGTAAGGCGAAGGGAAATTTACGATAAAAATAAATAAGCGCGAGCGTGTCAAGATGGGTGCTACTTAAAGGGTTCCGTGTATATATTTTTTTATTTTTAGTAAACAAAATAAAAGATTTTGAAAAAAAAGTGAATGACACTTTTTCAAAATCATTAGTACCTAAGTTATTGTTTAAAAAGATATTTTATATTAACTAGTCTTTATAGATTGCTAAACAATATTAGAAAAAAATATAAGTCTAAGGATCTTACCCAATTGCAGTAGTTTTTTTAAGTTAAGTAGTTATTAGTATAATATAGTAGTTATTTAGTAATAATTGTGTATTTTAGTTTCTATTTTGTGTATCTTTGGTCTTCATATGAGTGTTTTACGAGTATATTAATAGTATAATTCTGTGGTTGAGTTTGAGTATTTTTAAAAATATTTTATGTTATATATTTTAAATCACAATTCGTTAATGATACTTGGTAAAATAATACATCTTATTCCCCATCGAGCGGAGGAATGGATAAGGTATTTAACCATTTGGTGTCATCAGATGGTGTGTGATTGTATCGTATATTTCTTTAAGGAAAACCATTTCCCTAAGGGACCCTAAAAATAAAGAAAAAATCCTCATAAATATGTCACAAATCCAAGATACCCTGCGGGCGGGTAAAAACCAGACAGTTTGATACATACGTGGGAATTAATTCCCTTTTTTCGGGAATTTCTGTGAAATTAGAACTGTCACCGAAAAAGTATATACACTGAAACGAATTTGCTACCATTTTTTTTCTCTTCTAGGCACAATATTCTATAGTTTAAAAGATCTTTCTTTATGAATAGAATCATTTAAAAATTATATTTAAGTGACCGTAACCTCATTGACAAATTGATGATAAGGAGATAACGATTTGCATCAGCTTTGCCACATTTGAATGACATGACTCAACTTAGCTTGATTTTTAGTAGATCCAGCTTGATCTTTAGTCAACTTACAAGTAACTTAATTAGTCTTATGGTTACCGTAACTTTAACCATCGATTGTCGCTTGCTAGTACAGTTAGAAATTTGTATGAATCTTTGTAAAGCGACCTCCTTTGATGGATTTATGAGGAATTAAGTTTGGTCAGGTGAGGAGGGGGAAATGATTTTGCATCCATATATGTTACTAACCAATATTACATTACCCTGCCCCTGGTGTCGTTGGGTGAAGATATGTAATTTTTTCTGTGTATTTTCTTTTCTGACAGGGGGTGAATTACAGCCCCTTGCACCCCCGGCGTAAATGGTAGTAATCTATGATAGCTGATGCGTAAAAACAATTTAATAAGCTCACAGCACTCGCACTCAGATATAACTTTGAAGCTGTATTTACTCAATATTAAAAATTTGATTGGAGATTAGCGTCAACAAACGTTTTTAAAATTTATCAAGTCCATTTCTCTCCAATTACTAGAATATGTACGGTATACAATGACATGAACTCAAAGGTGGAAGACCTTGATATCTTTTTCCTTTCGTTTGCAAGTTTCAGACGCAAAATTTTTCAATATTTTATAAGTCGCAAAAAAATCTTTAGATTTCAATTACTATATATATATTTTTTAATTTCTTTTGTGTAATGGTTTAATCTAAACCAATGTTCTTTTTCTTTGTGACCTGTTTTTGTTTTAGTATATGTGTGTGTAACCAATGTAAATGTTGTGTTCGTCTGTTATAGGCATGTACATCAGTTTCTGTTTACAATATGTGATTTGTATATGTTTGTGTAATGTACTTGCTGTAGACGTCCCTAAATAAATAATATAAATATATATTTTTCTAAATTTTGTCTGCGTAGAGCCCATATTTGATACTCGTAGTTTCAGAAAAAAGTCCATTCTTGGTTAATTAAAAATAATTAATAATTAATTGGTAGTCATTTTAAAAAAATTCTTTCATACAACTTTTGTCTAATAAATTAAATTGAATGAGGGTAACGAAACGGGAAAGCGTCCAAACGAGAAGGAGCCATATAAACTACACCTCGTGAAAAGGATGGAAATGGATGATCATTTTGCAAATGATAATTAAACCTTTGATGGAAATTCCGAAGCGTCCGCGTCATCCATTCGTACAAGTGTTTGAAAAAAAAACAATTAGAAGAATTTATTACGACAAACCAAAATTAAATTAAAATTTGATATTACATTGAATTGAAACCGACGACCGTTTAAATAATAAAGTTTTTGATATCTGAAAGGTGACGATTACAAAACTAAGATTTATATTATTTATTTTACCTTATGTATATTCCTAGAAATACTACTATAATTTTTTAAATTAGTATTCTATGTATGTAGATGTAAAGGGTAAAATTAATGCATGTTTTATGTATTTGTTTTACTTTAAGATTTTTTTCGATGGTAACGCCTAAGATGACATTCTGTAACATCTTTGTTGAATAAGATTTTTGAATAAAACAAACTGTTGTAACAATTAAAAGGCAGAACCGCCGACAGTTAACTGACAAAAATTTACGACGAAACTTTGATCTTTCATGTAAATTAACTTCAACATTGCCAGAGCTAAAAATCACCGAACAATAACTTGTACAGTTATCCCTGGCTTGGGCAATAATTCATATGGCAACAATGGAGTTTTCCCGACTTACTTTAGAATGGTTCTTGAAGAATCCAAGAACAATACTACGAGATATAGCGGCGAACGTCCGGAGGAAGCTAAGAAAAATGGGAATTTGAATCGACTTCTTGTGTTCTCTTTATGTGTGTTAATATGAAAATGAAATGAGAATTTAAAGGTATTTTAAATTGGCAAACACTAGTCCGGCCCGCCTGACGGTAAGCAGTCACAGTAGCTTAGACGTTTGCTGAATTAAAAAGGCGGTTCATAGTTTTCTTTAAACCTTTTTTGAGGACGTTTGTCACTGCCTTGGTTAACCAACCGACCCCACCCAACAGGTCGAGGGTTCGAGTCTCGGGATCTAATAAACAGTAGCTGCCATGTCCCTCATTCAGCCCGGATAGTGGCAATAGATTCGCAACCTATCAAACTGGGACTCAACATAACATGCGAAATGCGGTGTTTAACAACTCTGCCTACCCCTCTCGAAGGATTAATTACGGAATGAGTTTGTTGCGTGTTTTAATTTCAAGTTAAAGCAATACGCCTTTTAAGAACAATTTTATGAATCTCCTAAGAAAAGTGTAATTCGTGAATTACATTATGATAGAACCAGTAAACAATCAGATTCCGCACTAAGCGGCCCTTGTAAACCTACAAGCCCTTAAAGCAGGTGTCCAGAACTTTTTAACACCCTTTTCAAATAACCCCATGCTGTGGTCACTTGGGAAAACCATGGCAGGGAGTTCATTCCACAGCCTGAGCGTTCTAGGCAGGAAGCTTCTTTGAAAGCGAATGGTTCGGGACCAATTTCGCTGTTAGGTGTGATTTTAAGGTTAAAATTGTGACTCGATCTCCAATACAGAAATACAAGCTTTCGGATTCACTGGACAGTGAACTATAATTTTGTTGCTAATTGTTTTTCTTTTAATTTAATATTTTGGTTGTATTTTTATATTTTTGTGAAATGACTTTCGTATGCCGATTGGCTGCACATCCTTGTCCTACTTTGCCTCAAATTCTGCTGTACGTACCTCATCTATTGTGCACGAATAAAATGAATTTGAATTTGAAACATCAAATAAGATCAACAAATAATTGTGATTGAGCGAGGATCACACCGATTATCAATAATTATTGTGTCTACCATTCAATTCAATTAGCACTCTTCACCTGTAAAAACATTATTTTAGCCTTCATTACAATTGATTCATGTGTGTAAGTCTACCTTTTTTAGCCTATTAGAAATAGGCAGATACAGGCGATGTAACATTAACTGCAACCGTAAACTTAACAGGAGATACAGCGAGAAGTTTTCCAGTTATAATACCGGTCTCGGATGTTGTTCGTAAAGCTAATGTAAATAATTTCTTATTAACTAAGTAAGTCATAATAGCAAATTTAATGCGTAACGAAGCAAATTCCACTCGTTTTGTAGTCTAGGAGCTCGGTGCCGGTTTTCCATTGCTATTTTATTGTGTCGAAAACTTGCTTGACCCAGCGGTGACTAGTGAGATTTCTGGTTAAAGTCCCAGCTCGTTTGTGTTAAGAAGACGATCAAAGACACCTAAATTGTGTGTGTATGTTAAAAATCTAAATATAAAAAATGCTATTGTGTATTTGAATCTAAATATGATAATTATAAAGTGATTTGAATAATGGTCTCTTATTGCTCGTGAATTAAACTGACAGAGATTTAATTATTTTTTTATTCATCGTCATGGCTAAACAAGAAAACGGTTCAACTGATGGAAAGTGATACCGCCGTCTATTGGCAGGACGATGACCTTGATATTCAGAACGTCAAGATCACCGCCCATGTAGAGCAAAATATGTTATACCTCTCGTGTCAGTAATTACACTGGCTCTCTAATCCTTCGAACCGAAACACAGAGAACTGCTTCACGTTGTAAAAATAAAGGAGGGATTTGTAGTTTAAATAAGAAAAATTGTCCATGATTGGTCCATGTTTGTTTATTAATCAAAATTAAACGTTTAAAATTGCTTAAGGTTTCGATTTTTAAATTCAAAGCTTACTAGTCCCATTCTATGTGGAAATCTATTGCATCTAACAATAAATTTACAATTTTAAAACACTAGAAAAACACGCTTTTATGAATGAACGTAAAAACAAAAAAAAAACATCATGATGTTCCAGTTCATATCTACCGGCTCAATCATCAGATCAGTTCGACAGAACCATATTGTAGTATTGTCATCAGAACTACATACAGCTGCCAATTTTCATTACGCTTCGATCCTTAGAAAATGGTTAAATTGGTTACCTTAGATTCCATTACATAGTTACGAGTCCATACAGGTCAACCTAATAAAAGCGTGTTAGTAAGTAGTCCGAATTCATACAGAGATCTTGCACTATAAAACGAAAATTTGCGGCTAAACATCATCATGGGGCTTACGTACTTATACAATAATAAGTCAACGCTAACCTACCGATGTAGACAGTACGCGATTATAATTTATTATGAATAAATGAAATATTATAAACGCATCGGCGAACAGCACCGACAACGCCAGTGGCAACGGCGTTTGCTTTGTTCTGATAGTGCTGTGCCTTAATGTATCGAGTACTTGAATAAGATATCGATGAATTAGCCAAAGGAAGGAACGGTTTATGTTTTTAGTGAGTAAAATAAAAAAATTAAATAGACTTGATTTGGTTTTTGAGAATGTTAATAGTCTTTTCCAAAAAACATTAATGATTTCAAAAAAGGGATCCAATAAAAACTTTGAAGTTATTTAATTGAAAATTTCACAATGAAAATTAATTAGAGACAAATAAATAATAACATGCTATTGATACTCACAAAAAAAAATCGGGAAGTTTTAAAGACTGTCGTTTTAACTGTCGAGGCAATCATGATTAAATTAATTAACTTATTGAGACACAAATATAAATTACAATCCTTTAAAAGTACCGACCTTTCATTATCATCAACTAAAAAAAAAAACTATAAAAACTAAGGATTTCATATCTTTTTTGGAAGAATAAAGTTTTGTTCATTATTATTTTGTTCTTTCATCAGGCTTTTGAAAGATTCGTTTTTCAGACCGGCGTTATTCAAATCATCGACAGTTATTCCATCGGTACAGCGGCACATCACTAGCGCCCCCTAGCAGCCGACTTCCTTCATACTCGAAGCATTCGTTCGTGCCATGCCTTTGTCAGGAACAATTGTAGACAAATTAGAAACAAATTGAGTTATTTTCCACCTACCGTTCAAACAGTACTTGAAATATCTTTATTAAAAGTTAATCTTAATTTCATGATGTGGTTAAGATTGTTATTTGTATGGAATCATACAAATTTTCTTGTATAAGTCTTAATATTTTGAGAAATGTTTGTAATTTGTTCAATTCTGATTGCTATGATTAATTCTTTTTATATAATAAAGAGGGTAGTAGCGTTTGTTTGTAATAGTTTTTGACACCTGAAATCTTAGTTCATAAATCTATCACTAATATATTTAAAATGGAATTGACATGTTCATACAAATTCAATGCTCTCAAAAAGTTACATTTGACTAAAATTGGGATTGTATTGTCTTTTTCATGTTAATTAAAACTTGAGAACAATTATTTAGAATTTTTTATTGTTTGTATTTGTAATTTTAATCTAAGATACATTGTATTATTTGAATTTTTATATAACATCACGGGCAAACAAACAGACGGTTCACCTGTTGGAAAGTGATACCGCCGCCTATTGACATGAAGATGCCAAGTCTGTAATGCCAATAGCACCGCCAGTAAATGGTAATGATGTAACACCTCTCGTGCTGCTAATAACACTGGCTCTCCGATCCTTTGAACTGAAACACAGCGAACTGCTTCACGCTTCACTGATCTGCCCTGGTCGATAAAAACGACAAAGATGATGTCTAACACCAAGAGCACAACCAATGCTTTGTCAATGTAGAGGTAAATATGTTTTACCTCTCGTGCCGGTAATTACACAGGCTCTCCAATCCTTCGAACAACACAGCGAACTGCTTCACGGCAGAAATAGAAAGGAGTGTGGTACCACCCCGACGATCTCGCACGTAAATATACCACCTGTAAATTAAATGCCAACTAGAAAGAGATGATATGGAATTTCTTGTTTTTTTCCTATAGTCAACATAAGCTGTAACAATGTGCGACAATTCATCAAATTAAGACCCCCTTTTCATAATTATTTTAATATGCAAATAATGATAATAAAATTTCATAGGATTTCCCGTTTTTGTTTTCGTTTCGCGGCGAAGGTTTTATTGGGTTATACTTAATTATGTTCCGTAAGGGGTCGAAAAGGGGTCGAAATTCTTTATACCTGCCTTGTGAGCCTTAATTTTTATTTATGTGTTAATTCTGTACCGGAGAGACGGCACTTATTTTAATTATGGTTGACTCTTTATGAGATTATATTTTGCATGTCGTTTTCATACAGTGCCTTTCGGGATGGCTTTTTTAATTTTTTGTACTGGGTCGGTTTTAGATTTGATCAAAGAAAAGTAGGTATGTCGTAGGAATTAAATAGTATCAAGTATGATATGGTCGTGAATCTTGTCTCGTGGGGGTTTCAAGAAATAGGCATGAATGTGAATGTTGATTTGTGTGTGTGTGTGGATAACACATGGTATGGACGGTTGTACAAAGAAGGTTTCTTGCCAGCTTCTTCCCCTTAGATAGTATTCCGAACCGGTGGTAGACTAAAAAGATGAACATTTGAAAGCACTTATTTAAAATCTATTTAATTAAAAGATTTTTTAATTTTTTACCTATACATATTTTATTTAAATAAGGATAAATGGAAACTGGTTGACTATTTTTTAAAAACCTTGTTTAAATTGGACTTTTTTTTGTCGATTTTTATTTACCAGTTCCTTATATGAACTTCTATGAGAGGTAGCTCATATTCTAGTTTACAATTTTATTACTTACAGACTTAAATCTGTGAAATTGGACCATGGATAACTGGTCACGTAGCAGGGTTTATCCACCAGGTCAGGTTAGTGAAGACTGAAGCAGTTCGCTGTGTTTCAGTTCGAAGGATTGGAGAGCCAGTGTTATTACTGGCACGAGACACCTCTCGTCACATCATTACCGTCACATCATGGGCAACGCATTAGCGGTGCTCTTGGCAGTCCGGAATTGGCATCGTCGTGTCAATAGGCGGTATCGCTTTCCATCAGAAGTTTTTGCGTGAAAGAGTAACAAATATCCATTCATCCATGTAAACTATTGCGTATATAATATAAGTAAGGATGAACCAAAGTATCCAGTCATGTCACCAACTGAGCTATGGAATAAAATATACTAGCAAAATTCCAAAAACCGAACCGGCGGCAATCGACAAAAAAAAAACGAAACGGAAAAATCAAAATAGTATGAATTCCCTTGCCAATCGTTCAAAGGGTAACGGATCCGGACTCGAACATCAGATAATAGCCATATTTTCCCTCTATATTCCAGGGCCGCATTCAGATATGATATAGTGAGGATAAATCGCCTCTCACGACCCCTCAGGGACTGTTTTTCCTCAACATTGAGACTTTTTTTCTGATATTTTTGCAATAGTTTAGCGATTTGTAACTTTTCGCGATATAATATATTTATTTGAGAAAAAATAAGCGAATATTCGAAAAGTTGTGTTTTATTTATCATTTTATGAACAAAACTAAATTGTTTTGGTTTTTATTTTCCTTTTAAAATTATTTAAGTAATAATTTGACATTCGATCATCAAATATTTTCATCTTACAAGTTATCAGATAAAAAATCCAAAGCGCTTTACAATGTTAATTTATTACAATTAAATTATAGCTGAAAATATAACATGTGCTTGTGGAATTTAACAATATTAGACTATTATAAAATGGCAAAATCGTGGCACGTGGTAGCCCAGTTTGTTACGTGCCTGACAGGTCAAGGGTTCGAGTCTTGGGTTGCCGTACATTGTAGCTGCCGTGTTCCTCATTGTGCCCGGATAGTAGCGACAGATTCGCAACCTGTCTCTCTGGAATTCAACATTAAGATGCATACAGCGGTGTTAAACACCTCTGCCTTCCCTCTCGAGGGATCAATAACAGCGTGAGTATATGTTTATGGATGTTTAAGTGTTAATCGTGGAGGATTAATGAGAAGACCTTCACACACCGATCTATTAGTTGATAGCAAAGTGTTAGCGTTCGTGCTGGCGCTGCAATTCTTGGTCAGCACGAAATAGCTGATCAGCTGATAAACATAAAAACTTGTAGTTTTGTAAGCTATGAGAAGAGGGAATCAATATCCGGAGTTATTGAGAGCCAGTCGTTTTACTAACTACCACCATCGCTTTATCGTTGCGTCCCCTCTGGTGGTAACCCCGGCGTACGCCACGCCGGCGGTCCACCGCCAGGCATCATCATAGCGGAGTCGCTTAAGATCCGCCAAAAAAATGTTAAATTTAATGAATACTAAAAACAATAAATAGGCTTAGCTAAATTCTTCAGAAAATTTTCTAATAAACATTATAAAAGGTGAGCTACAATTGTTTTTGTTAACGTTTTTCAATAAAATATCTTCATGAACATTTCGAGTAAAATGTCAGGGGTGAAGAACTTGATATCTGGCATCGATATTAATAATTCAATTCCCAACTTTTATTGAGCGATAAAACACAAAGTTATTCAGACCCGTTCTTTGGTTTTTTTAACCATAAAATCTCCTAAATTAAATTACTGCCGGCTCGATTTCACCGGAGGACCATTTTTCTTAGATAACGTTTTTAATCGTTTTTCATGCCTCACTTAATATTTTGCAAACCCTTGCTTTTAAAACGATTTTTACAAGCTACGACACGATAAGAGGTCACCAAGAAAAATAATCTGATTCGTTCGCTTTTATTTTTATTCAAAACACAAATAATTGCTATTATTTCATGTCTAAAGTAAAAAAATCCTTTATAGACTTTCATGTTCGTTTAGGTTGAAACAAAAATATTTGCTACGAATTCATGGATTCTGGCAGTTTCATAATTTATTTTTAAGTTCATAAGATAAGATAATAAATTATATCAGATATTCATTGTTACTTTCCTAGAAATGGAATGGATGGATAATTAAATAAAATCACGACATTTCATTACATTGTTTCTTTTAAAAAATCGTATCGCATTAATTAAATGGTCGTTTACAGCTGACTGAAGAGATTAAAATATTTCTTTTATTCTTTCTCTCTGTTTGACTTGAATTTTGGTCAGTTTTAAACTTTTGGTTAAATTGACTTCAGTTACATTAATCTTACTTCCTTCTATCTTTTTTCTTGAGTGTCTTAATGTTAATCAGACAATTTATCCTCAACTGAGGTGTTTGACAAGCTAACCTTATCATCTCTGCCGTGAAGCAGTTCGCGGTGTTTCGGTTCCAAAGATTGTAGAGCCAGTGCTATTACCGTCACGAAAGGTATAATAATAATAAGAACATCTCGACACACACATTGACTCAGCCCTGCAGTAAGTATTGTAAGAACTTGTGTCACAGGAACCAAGCAACGATATGGTATATACTACAAAGATAAGAATACAACATCCAAGACCGGTAAGCGAAATAATGCGTCTTGCAAATAATACAAAATCCCGCCCCCGCCAGGATTCGAACACGGAACCTCTAGCGTAGCAATTGGCTGTTTACACCACTGCGCCACCGAGGTCGTCAAAACAAGGTATAACATTTTTGACTCTTCATGCGCCACGTTTCAGCGGTGCTCTTGGCGTTGACTTGGCATCGTCGAGTCAAAAGGCGTCGGTATCACTTTCCATCAGGAGAGATGTCTTTATTTGACGGAGATGTTGAATAATGAAACTATTTTGCTTAGCTGTAAATAGCTACTACCCTGCTTATGGGCCTATACATGATGGCACCCGCACAACTGCAAGCAGGTTGAGGTGGTGGTAGGTGGTGCGGCGAGTCCTGACAGCTCTGACACTGTCGCATGATAACCACCATAGCGTAGCGACTATGAAAACTAGAATTATTTATATTTTACAAATTGTTACAATACAAAAAGTTGTAACAGAAAATGAATATTTTTTGAATATCCATATATATTTTGGAAATCTTGTTGAAACAGCTCAAACGATTTATCGTTAGTGTTTTCTTCAGTAAGGTATTTAATACTCCAGTAATATAAGGGCATTAACTTCTTTTTTTTAATTAAAAAACCAGCCTAAGGTCAAAAACATTCTAACAGAAGTAAGTAAAAGTAAAAAGGTACATTTTGGAATCTACGTACGTATATTGACACATCGAATAGAACTATTTAAACTAAATCTATTAGAGTTAATGATGAAATAATAAGTAAGGTGGGTGCTTCAGTATTAATATCTGAAATAATAGCTCGCCGCTAGCTATTATTGGGAGATATCATAATATTTGGGTCAGAGAATGCTTGCTTCACTCAACTACGAAACAATAGTTTTGATATTTGTTTGACACATTCATATACTGCACTAAGATATAACTTTATGAGGTGCTAAGCAACGATATGATATAAACAAGATAGATAAATATACTATATCCAAGACCAGAAAGCGAAACAATGCGTCTTACATATAACAAAAAGTGGCTTTCCCGTCGGAATTCAAATCCGGAACCTCTTGCGTAGTAGTCAACTTTTACACCACTGCACCGTAGCGTTCACGACACACACATTAACTTAGCACTACAGTACGATTGAATAATCTTGTGTCGCAGGTGCTAAGCAACGATATGGTATAAACTACATAGATAAGAATACAAAATTTCGAAGTATTTCAAAGTTTTAAAATATCAAGTATCATGTCGAATCTGTCGATGTATAGGAACGTACGAGCTGGTCTGATAGCCCTTGGGTGCAATCACAGGGCCTCGGACGCCTTCAATTTACAACTACCTATGTTTACTTACAATATTAACCTAGCCAAATTCATAGTTAATTGCTTTTCCAAAAAAACAATATACCAGATAGAAATTTCACAAGGATCCATTTTTAAAAGTCAGTTTTTGTCATTAATTTCTTGAGTTCATTTTCAGGTTATTCTTGAAGTTTTTATCTAAGTAGACGTTTCGCCTAATGGAAAATATTTGCGCCACTTATTGATACGACTTCTATGCCCTTGATAAGTTAAACGCCAGATGCACAAAGCTGGTGAATTTTGTAGTTTTCCATCATTGTTCCGTTTTTGACGACCTCGGTGGCGCAGTGGTGCAAACAGCCGACTGCTATGCTAGAGGTTCCGGGTTTGAATCCCGGCGGGGGCGGGACTTTGTGTTATTTGCAAGACACATTGTTTCGCTTACTGGTCTTGGATGTTGTATTCTTATCTATGTATACCATATCGTTGCTTAGTTCCTGTGACACAAGTTCTTACGATACCTACTGCAGGACTGAGTCAATGAGTGTGTCGTGATATGGTTATTATAGTTTAACAAAATTTAACATCCAAACTCGACTTTTATACATGAATTTTCAAAACGCGAACAGTAAAAAACGAATAAAGACATAAAAAATACAGATAGGCCATCAAATATAATTAATTCCGAACGGTATACTTACGTTGGTATAAATTTCGACAGTAAAACAGAACTGCGCGAAAAATATATTACAAATTAATGTAAACATTAAACGATTAGAGACCAGAATAAACAAACGTAATTGCCTTTTTTCGGTAATAAATACAATCGTACTAACAAATTTTTTTAATTACCAAAGACATTATGCAGGGAGATAAAATTACGGTGCCATATTGTTTGACTTAAACACGATAATATGAGGGGTTTTTCTTTTCAAAGTATATTTATGTATTATCCCGTGGAAAGAGCCGGACTTAGTCGGGTCAGCAGAATAAATAAATTATGATATAGTGTTGGGTGTTTTTTTTCCGTTCTCCCTCCACAGAGGATGTTGGAAGGCTTGGAATTTTCTAGACCGGTTTAATTTTAATTTTTCACCATTTTAATAGTTCTACAATAAATTTAATTTTATTTCAGTTTAAATAGTTTTTACTAATTAGGTGTACGTTTTTGTTTTATAAAATTTGTAAAAAATTATGATAAGAATGTTTTATTTTGATTTTTTAAATGATTAATTTTGACATGGTGCCCTAAAAAGCCATAGTTTTATTACCTTTGAAAGATTCGATAGATTTAACGCACAAACAGACCCACATCCGACACGATAGGTCAAAGGTTCAAGCCTCGGGTTACCGTAAGTTGTAGCTTCTATATTCCTCATTGTGTCCGGATAATGGCGACAGATTCGCGATCTGTCACACTGGGACTCGACATAAACATGCGAAATGCGGTGTTTTGCGCCTTTGCCAAACCCTGTTGCGGGAATACGGCGTGAGTTTACGTATTTTCTTACATTGTGTATATTAACCCGCAAGGAAAAGCTAGTGAAAACTATTTCGTCCACTTCTGAGCCTTACTAAGCCCTACGGGGACGTGTTTTTTAAAAATCTCCGCTCCTGTCTAATGAATTTACAGTCCGGGGCTCGTTCGCGCCATTTTTTCTCCGGAGACGATAAACCGAACGATAACGCTGCTATGTTTCGTCCGTGACTCCAGAATGCGCTGGCGCATTTTTTTTACCTTTTCCCTGAACTTTCTGTTTGGAGATCCTTTGGCAGAAATGGTTTTAAATGGTCAAGCAAACGTTTCATCTGATACCGTCTATTGACACGACGATGCCAATGTCTAAAATCGTCACGTAAATGTTGTATTCTTATCTATGTAGTGTATACCATATCGTTGCTTAGTTCCTGTGACACAAGTTCTTACGATACTTACTGCAGGGCTGAGTCAATGTGTGTGTCGTGATGTGGTTATTATTATTATTATTAATGCGTTGTCAATGCAGATATGAAGATGTTATTCATCTCGTGCCGCTAATAACACTGGCTCTCTAATCCTTCGAACCGAAACACAGCGAACTGCTTCACGGAAAATAGAAAGGAGGGTGGTACCAACCCAGACGATCTCGCACGTAGATCTACCACCTGTATACCTCAGAAACGTAGTGACTTTTGTTTAAATAAACATTTATTAAATAAGTTCATTAAATTAATACTACAACAAACAAGTCAATTGAGAAAAACATTCTATAAGATTAACTTGGTACAGTTAAAACACATTTACAAAATAGACAGAACACTTGCTAATTTTAACTACACACAAACTACATTTTAATTTAAAAATATTTTATTTTCCTTTTCCCCACCTGAATGCGTCCCAGTGTTATATAGAGCGAGTCCTGATTATGAGTTTTTGAGAACACACTGTGTTATGTTAGGGAAATTAAGCTAGCAGGTGAGATAATTACTTTTTTATTCCTTATCCAGTTATTATTTGTAATTTTTTGTTCGTTTCGGGTTTTTTTTTTAAATTTGATATTAAACATACCTTTAAAAATATACTTGCTTTTGTCGTACGAAATTTAAAACCAATATTATTAAAGTTGAGAGAAGAATAAACATTATAAATACTATTGGTATTAAAAGAAGCAGGAATTGAAACGCACTCATGACAGGCCGACTGCTACGCCAGGTTCCAGGTTCGAATCCCGGCGGGGGCGGGACTTTGTTATTTGCAAGACGCTTTGTTTCGCTAACCAGTCTAGGCTGTTGTATTCTTATCTATACAGTTTATAACATATCGTAACTTAGTTCTTGCAATACAAGAGGAGATCTTAGTGCAGGACTTAGTGTGGTTATTATTATTATTATTATTCTTATGGTGTTTTTGTATACAACATCACTGGCAAACAAGCAGACGACTCTCCTGATGGAAAGTTACACCGCCGCCTATTAACACGACTTTTAACATGCCTTCGATGTCTGGAACGTCAAGAGTACCTCCTATGCGTTGCCCATGTAGAAGTAAACATGTTATGCCTCAAGTGCCAGTAATTACTCTGGCTCTCCAATCTTTCGAACTGAAACACAGCGAACTGCTTCAAGGCAGAAATAGAAAAAAGGGTGGTACCAACCCAGACGATCTCGCACTTAGATCTACCATCTCAAAACATAAGCTACGGTAGTAATTAATTAAAAATCTGTCTCGTAAATAACAGAAAGTCCCGCCCCAGCCGGGATTCGAACCCGGAACCTCTGGCGTAGCAGTCGGCTGTTTACACCACTGCGTCACCGACATTGTCAGATATTCCTTAATACTATAATAACCTCTCTGTAGAAGCCAGTTGTGAAGTCTGGACTTAATGAGTGGCATGGTCAAGTCCTTCAGGTCCTTCGATATAAAACGAAGCAATAACGGAAATCTTCAAGTAGTAAATTCACCCTAAAGTAATTTAATTTATTGTTTAATCAATACTACACTACATTTATCTGTAGCAACATTAAATCACAAAGTATAGAACAAAGTCGCTTCCCGCTGTCCGTCCCTATGTATGCTTCTTTAAAACTACGCAACGGATTTTGATGCGGTTTTTTTTAATAGATAGACTGATTCAAGAGGAAGGTTTACATGTATAAATTGTATATCTGTGCGAATCCGGGGCGGGTCGCTAGTTGACAAATAAATCGTTCCTTTCGCTTGACCGGTATCTAATAAACAGATCATTCAATTTGTCGTTGCGTCTACATGGTATAGCGGTCATAACCGACGGATTTGACATTGAAGTAAATGAGTCATATGATAGAGAGATACATATGATGAGAGATATGATAAGATATGATAAGATTTGATAAGATTTTACATACAAAAAAAAATTACAAGTCTAAATTTTATTTTATTAAAAATAACTAAATAAGTCAAATTCATTTAAACGATTTAAATACATTCTTAACTTTTCAAAATATAACAAATAATGTCCGATCAATATATTACAGTTTATTTTTATTTAAGTTTATTTTTTACATATGTAAATGTAATTTAAATGTATTCTTATTAAAGTACAATACTGGATTAGAGTTTTTCTGTGATAATATTGTAACTTTACATTTAAATAAATATTTTGAAAATATCACTTCATCGAAGACCTTAATAGCTATACCATAAAAGATGGACCTTTACACAAACAGTAGGTAGCACGGTTGTTAACATTATCAGATCGGAATGGACGCCAATAAACTATCAAACCCTATTGTCCACCCTACAATTCACGATAGAACATGCCATAGAGTATAAAATGAACCTGTAGCTACTAAATATTCATTAAAATTCACTGGTGGTATACCTACGTGCGAGATCGTCTGGGTTGGTACCACCCTTCTTTCTATTTCTGCCGTGAAGCGGTTCGCTGTGTTTCGGTTCGAAGGATTGGAGAGCCAGGTAATTACAGGCACGAGACTGCCGAAAAGCGGTTCGCTGTGTTTCGGTTCGAGGGATTGGAGTGTAATTACAGGCACGTGAGGTAAAGCATCTTTTCCCTGTACATGGGCAAAGCACTGACGGTTCCCTTACGGTTCTAAGATATCAAGGGAATCGTCGTGTCAATAGGCGTTAATACTTTCCAACAGGTGAATCGTCAGCATGTTGTTCACTTTTATTTCCTGTTTATTATGAGGCTTTGTTTAGATATTGTATTAGTTTTGAGTTTAGTTTATTTTCGGTTGTACTACTTCAGGTAGTGCATCTATTAACGCACATGGACCAACAATGAATCAACACGAATCTTGTGATAAATTCACGAGAGATATAACATCTTTTCCTCTACATGGGCAACGCATTGGCGGTGCTCTCGCTGTTCCAGACGTCAAGAGCATCGTCGTGTCAATAGGCGTCAGCATCACTTTCCATGAGGTGAACCGTCTTTCCGCTATTATAGCAGTGATAATGATGAACTATCGCTAACCGATAGAAATGAATTTAACTAATTTAACTAATGGTAGCTGATAATAATGGTTTATTACTTGAAGTTTTATTTGGCTATCTTTTATTTTTAAATCAATAATGTCTTCACATGTAGAGGATGTAATCTAGTCAAGTTATGTAACTTTAAAATATTGTATCTTTTTTTGTGTGCTATAAATAAAATAAAATAAACAATCGAAAATTTATAAAATATTCGTTGCCTATCTGCTTATTCTTTGATACCCTATCGCTAGTTCGTAGGTTCGACTCTCGACATTTCAGTAGGAGTTAAAATCAATTGGCCGTGACATCGGCAAACCAAGCGTGAAATACGCGGTGTTTTTACCTAATTCGGAACCCCTGGCCTACCTTTTGTTTACGTTCTGGTAACGTTGTTAGGAGGATCATAGATATATTACATATATCTCGAAGTTTGTTCTTATTTTGATGATGATAATAAAGTAGAATATATAAATATATTAAATTGATAATTCGGAAAGGAGGGAATCGAATAATTTGCTCGAAATGCTTCGAGAAAAGGGAGGTATGGCCGTTTCGCTTTTATGCTCAACCTAATGAAGAAAATAACGTTTTTTTTCATTTAAGTAATCACATAATACTTGTAAAATTTGTTGTTCATGCGTATAAAAAGTGACTTTTAAATAAATAAAACCACATCACGAAACGTACATTGTTACCGTGCAGAGTATCGTAAGAACTTGTGTCACAGGAACTAAGCAATGATATAAACTATATACATAAGAATACTACATACACGAAAACAATGCATCTTGCAAATAGCACAAAGTTTCGCCCCCGTCGGGATTCGAACCCAGAACTTCAAACGTAGCAGTCGGCTGTTTACCCCACCACGTCACAGAGGAGCTTAATGTGTGGGTGTTTTAAAACCTATTTATGCGATGCTTTCGAAAAAATTTGAAGAAGTAAATCTCTGAACAAAATTTCTATAACCCGAACCGCAATATTTATTAAATTCTATTAAAATATGTTAATTTTCTGATCCGCTATACATACATTGGCGTCGGGCTTCGTCTGAGAGTGTCCTATCTTTGTAATTAATGAGTAATCGAATGTCCGCGCAATTTTTGCGGTCGCCGTTTGAATATTAATCTTAAGACATTTTGTTTTGTTTAAGGTCACCTCACACTGAAATGAACCGGTTCGAAGGATTGGAGAAGGGCTCAACATGATTTGACGCTGAAGGAGAACTGTCAGTTGAAATTTTTCTTATTTAATTGTCTTTTCTCGTCTATCAACAGAATTCAATGTGTAACCAGGTAATATCTGTAGTGCTGTACAAGTGTGGAGATCGTGAAATACGATGATTTGTCTGCTCTTTCCTTACTAACTCGATAAAGCCTACAGTAACAGTACCAGCATGTTATTGTAGGCAACTTCATATAAATTCCATTGATCATTTTCATCCTATCGTAATTCATCTCTTCTTCATTTAATTCCTCATTAAAACTTGAAAATACTTATTACTTGACAATGACAAAATAATGAAAGTTCCGCCATCTAAAGATAAAAAATTGACGCTAGAAATAGCTCACCTTACTTAATTTTAACAACAAATTATTTCAAATACACATTACCTACGGATTATGAATCTATCTGATACGTTCAACACAAAAGCCTGCCCGAACCGACATTCAAACCTGGACCTTACAGGATTTACTACCGTTACTCTGTCCTACCACTGCAACTCCTGTTTGTCAGGATGAACAGTGGCATCCTTTGATTGAATAATCTAGGAATAATTCAACTGAGCAATGACGCATTGGCTGTGCCCGGACACCCAACTGGCTGTCTTGGGACCCGCAACGAACTTAATCAAAAGAAATAGGAGTAAGTAAGAAACCGATTTCAGACTTCCCTCCCAGGAAAGCGAAGCCAGCAATTAAAATGGCCAGGAGGCCAAAAAAACTAACGGGGAGACGGTCAGGAGACGCTTGACTGTCTAAACACGACGGTATGCCACTAACTAATAGGGGATAAATTAAATATTAACCTTGCGCGATGCAGCCAGCGGTTTAAACCAGGTGGTACCACACTACTTTCTATTTCTGTCAGCAAACAGTTAGCTGTGTTCCAATCCAGAGCCAGTATATGGGTTGCCTGTACATGGGTAACGCATCGATGTTGCTCATGGTTTTCCAAATATCAAGGGCTTCGTCGTGTCAATAGATGGTATCAGTTTTCATCTGGTTCCATAAGGTAATTTAAGGTTGTGTCTCCTATATATATGTATTTATTAGTTTTTTTAATTTACTTACTTATTTCTATTTAACTTATTTTGTTGAAACTTCCATAATTTAGTCGTTTTAGCTTCGTTATCGCCGCTAATATTTATTTTTAAACCTATTTGGGTATCACTACATAAGCATACCCTAGTGTAGAGGCCATGAGTTATTTCCCAAAATGTAACATTCTAGTTGTAAGGGAATAATTTTTTACCGGCAAATCATGTCAAGTGCGAGTTTACCTTTAAGAATATTTCGTTAATCTTAGTAAAGTCGAGATAATATGCACAGCGGTAGCGAGTCGCGAGACCGCCTGTTAATTTATGCCGCGGCACGAACTATAGCATTTTAACTCCTTCTGAGAAAACCGCACCGACGTGAAGTGCGGTAAGTGTGAAAATATAAATTTTGGTATATTAAAAAAAAAACCACATCACTACACACACATTACTCAGCCCTATGATATAATCTAGTATCGAAGGCACTAAGCATACAAATACAACATCCGAGACCGGTAAGCGAAACAGTGCGTCTTTCTAATAACACAAAGGTTCGCCCCTGCCGGGATATTAATCCGGAACCTATAGCGTAGCTTTTTAAACTAATAAAAAAAAAAATGGTTTATTCTTAGATATCGCATATTAAAATTGCAGATACAAGTAAATACTGTAAACATTATATACTTATGACTTTTAAAAATAAATATCAACGAATATTTTTTAACATGCAAATTAAAATAAATATTATTAGAGAGTCATTGTTTTAATACCATACTTAAAAATTAAATATCACTGTGTTAAAGTAGAAGAGCGACAAAGAAACTTTAAATACCGTTTCTTTGTTTATAAGTTTTTTAGTTATGTATTATGATTTGTGTTTTATAGTTGTAAGAGTTTAAATACAGTAATTAAAATTAACAGAGCAATGCTTTTCATTTGTCGTGATTAATTAAATCTAATGATAAGACTAATAGTCTGATATTAATTTATTGTATTTGTATTTTTTTGTAAAAGTGTATTTTTTTACAAAATTTCGACTTATGGCGTTATACTTATTGAAGTTTTAGTGGCGATCCGGCTTAACCGAAGCCAAAAAGTGTACAGTCACGCCTCTACCTCCCACCACCCCCCCTTTGGGCTAACTTCATAAGACTATGAATTTAAATACGTTAGCTGATCCCGAAAGCGGTGCTGCATCAGTTATAAGGGTTAATACGTGATGGAATATTATATTTTTGTACCTAAAGCAAGGAGTATATAAATTATATGTAGTCGGTTAATGTTAGTTTGAGTTTTAAGTCGTTGTTAGATTAGAAAATTAGAAAAATTAGAAATATGACCATACAGGATACATACACATTACATATAACAGGTAGTTTATACATGTTTCACTTGAAGCAAGCATGCAAAATTTCAAGTCAGAGCACAAGATACATTGAATTTAAACAAAGAAATATCATTAAAGTTATTCGTAGTCAAATTATTCCATAACACTAGTAAGATATTATTGCTAATATTTTTGATTTTATTTAATTAATTTACGAAAAACAACAGCATAAATATAACATTTATATAAATAGCGTTTTCTAATACTTAAATCAAATCACAGGTTTCCCGCATTGAACTTTAACAATCAGTACAATATAAATAAAACAATTAAAAAGCTTTATATTTCATATAACTAGATGGGATACTTCGACTAAGGGGCGACATTTATTTAAATTTTTCCCTATAGTGCGCGAACGGTTAAATAAAACGTGGCTTGATATCGATCATTGCGTAGCCCAATTTCTAACCGGGCATGGTAACTTTAAGGGCAAACTTTATTCATTTAACTTGGTGCCGACACCTTTTTGCGAATGTTCAACGTCGGATCAAGAATTTGTGCAAACTGCCCATCATATCTTGTGGGAGTGTAGTCTCTGGCATGACGAACGGTTAATCATGTTGAATTCGATTCAAGTATCTGCGTGTAGTCCTATTTATTACCTAGATCTTGTGAAAACGAAGGGAAACTTCCGTGCCTTTAAAAAGTTTTATCACCAATATTACTGGTTTGATTAAGTTCGTTGCGGGTCCCAAGACAGCCGGTAGGGTAGCCTGTGCATCACTGCATAGCTGCATTATTCGTTGATTATTCGATCAAAGGACGCCACTGTTGATCCTGATAAACAGGAGTTGCAGTGGTGGGACAGAGTGGCGGGTGTGCCCCGAATATTTCATACATAACAAAATACAATGGATTTATACAAAATTATTTACTAGTTACTATGTATAAAGTTGAGTAAATATATGCTATGAAGAACCCCTCGTCAGTCGAAGGGCCTCCAAGTTTTCCAATCGTCTCTTACAGTCGCTATACTAGACCACTGGCCAGCTACTTGTATTATACCATCTGCCCAGAGCATCTAGCATCACCGAGCAGATGGTCTACCTCTCGTTCTCAGTACAATATATCAACTATCAAACAATATTGTTTGTATTCTCTAATAATGATAACATTACACACGTGAGAAAAATATAATAACAAAACGAAACAATCATTATTAATACAAAAAAAATTAATTGCAAAAGATAAGAACAAACAAATTCATTTATCTTAAAAAAAATGTTTGACAATTGAATAAAAAGGTAAATCTCCTCATCTGAATCATCGTATACAAAAATACTCCAAAAATAAGTTCTCATTAGAGGAACATGCAATTTAGGTTTTTTAATACAACTAACAGACAGGACACCTGATATTGTGCCTACTGATACCACGATGCCCTTGATGTCTGAAAACGCCAAGAGCACCGCCAATGCGTTGCCCTTGTACAGGTAGAGATGTTATACCTCTCGTGCCGGTGTTACACTGGGTCTCCAATCCTTCAAACCGAAACACAATAAACTGCTTCACTTCAGAATCAGAAAGGAGGGTGGTACCAACCCAGACGATGTTCCTGTAATTTTATAAAAAATTGGTAGCAATTTTCTAGCTACTCCACTCTTAGCCAATTCTGATATGGTGATTTAAAATTCGTTAAAAACTGAATCGAAATAAAAATTGAAAAAAGGGCAACGATTCAATCCGCTGCCAAGGAATCGATAAAGCCACAAAGTAATGGAGGCGGCATTATCGGGCGGTGCCAATAAACGAGAGGTCTGCTTTTACGAGCGTTCAACTAGCCGGACCGCTATTACGCGATCGCTATTAGCTTCGGAATCAAGATGTACGAACTTAGGGGAGTTGGCAATTTGGATGCGGTATTTTATAACTTGATAGTTTTAGTAAATGTTTTTCCATATATTTTTTTCGATTAAAAATAATACTTTTTTTTCTTACCACTTATAGAACATTAACGCTGATTTTATCCATTACATGAACCATCATTTAATTATAAACAATTTTTATTTTATTTAATGTCATAACATAAAAATCAAAATCACGGGCAAACAAGCAGACGATTCATGATGGAAAGTTTATCTCTGCTTTATGCCAGGGGTAGCCTTGATTCAGTCAAAGTCAAAGTCGAAATGTTTTCTATTCGAATAGACTTAAGATAAGCACTTTCAAGTCGTAATTTTTTTTACTACCGAACTGGTGGTTCGGAACGCTATTTCTACGGGGAAGAATCCGACAAGAAACCTTCGTTGTAGCTTTTTTCAATATTCAAATACAATGTTTTCTACTACAAATTACAATTTTTCAACAATAATAATTCTAGCTATACTTCAACTGTCAATAAGATAAACCTGTGTAGCGAATTAAATTATTTCCGTATATCTTTACCCTCTACAGTTTAAATATAATTAATCTAAGTAGCTAATATCATATGTGTTATGGTTATCCCTCAATAAAAATCTTTTGTTTGAGATTAAAGAACATATAAACTAAAATTTCCTACATTTCAAAAGTACCTCATCCAAATCAGTATCGTCTCTATATTCAATGCGATTGGCTATATCTGAGAAGCACGTAAACACAGCGGTGGGCGATCATAAAAGAAAATGTATCCGTCTGTACGTACTGGACAATTTGCTGTTTCTTTTATATATACAATGTGTAGTTAGTACACACAGGAATGTATAATATATTTTTATAATAATACAAAAACATGTAAAACCAGGAAAACTTTGTAGATGGAAATGATTTTGATTATGAAAACTTGTGAAAAAAGGTATTACTAACTATTTATTGAATTATTAACTTTTTTTGTGTTTTTCGTATATCGATGTACATTTTTTTTTTATTCATGACCAGGCAGGCATTTGACCCCAAGCCCGCCTGATGTTAAGCGGCGATGAGGTCTAAGGTGGATCATGCCTGCCTAGGAGAAACCTATTCACTCTTGCCTTAAAGAGGCCCAAGTTATATTGGTCAGGGAACACATCGGCAGGCAAAGAATTCCACACCCTTGCAGTACGCATTATGAAGGAGCTATCGAAGCGTTTAGTCCGGATGGTCGGAATATCTACCACAAAAGGATGCAACTTCAGCCTACGTCTTGTATTCCGATTATAAACGGGGCCGGTGGAATTAAATTGTGCAATTCCTGCGCACACTCTCCGAAATGTATCCTATAAAATACCGATAGACACGCAACTTCACGGCGGTGGCTGAGGTCATGAAAGTTAGCAATATCATCGTCAATCCCGATGATTCTTCGGGCTCGCTTTTCAACAGTCTAAAGCTGCTAGCTGGTACTTGGCTGAACAATCTCAAAGGTGACAGCAGTACTCCAAACAAATAATACTTCTTTCTAATAAAAATGAACGCTGATTTGTCAATATCATAGACTATAAATGTATAGTTTTTATACAATGTAGCCAATGCCTACCCTGTAAATCCTTTTTTTTGGGATTGGTGATTTTTTAAGGATAAAAAACCTTGTGACTGTTGGAGGTATTCTTCAGAATGGCTTTTCCACTTTTATAATATAAGTGGATGTTAAAACCTCTATAAGACTATCATGTTAAAGCATCATCCCATAATAATTACAAGTTACGGTCATAAAAGCGTGATACATTATTTTTATATCACGATATAAATATAGTCATATAATATCTTGTTTTACGATGGCAGGTAATAACGCCATTTTGATGATATATTTACGAGAATTGGATAATCTTGTAATTATTAGCTGGCTGGTACCAATGATATCGTGCTTAAAATAAGGAATAAGGAATAACTGATCAAGTTAAAGTGGAAAAAAAGTTAAAAGATGAAATTTTCATGCTGAAATTCTTCATTATTATTGGTCCAGCGGTTTCATCGTGAAAATGATGCAGTGTCTTTAGTTTTTATGGCATTATTATGGATATAAAGAAATATTTAGATCCTTCTAAAGCTAAGTTTTATTTATGCTAATGTAAATATTTTAATGTTTAAACTTGCAGATTAGTTTGTTTGTATTATAGTACTAACTATATTTTAACTTTAAATTATTAAATTTAAAAACACTAAAATTATGTAAAACAGAGAATAATACAGTTGGACTTGAATAAACTAAAAATTGTTTGACTAATATAGGCTGCTACGGACGGATGCCGTAGTAAAAACGTAGTACTATCCGTAGCTACTACGAACTATTTTCGTAGTAAGCATTATTTCAATTGACTTATAATATACCATTACTATAGATAATTTTGAATTATTTTAACTGGTAATTGTGAATGTATGAAACTATACATACAATTTAAGAAATCATATACTTTTAACATAGACATTGGCTATGAAATTGTTAAACCACCTATTTCAACCATACAAAACAATGATTTTGATACTGTCTCAAAAAATACAAAATACTGATTCTACGTGAATAAAGTCACGAACAAGAGCTTGTAAACTGTGATTTTATATTTTTGTTATTTTTCGTTCTCGAACAAACATTAGACTGAAGAATAAAGAGACATCAAAAATAAGATGAAATTTCAAATCAAAAATCCAAATTTGCATTCGAAATTAACCTTTAATGTAAGATAAGAGGAGCAAATAAAAATTCCCGAGACTCCTCGACGAATTACCGCTATCATCAAATCTAATCAATGGAACTTCCTCGGTTTCTGAGCAAAAAAAAAATCTACGTAGGAACGTAATTTTTCTTAAAGAATTGCGGCAAATTAAAAACGCCTGAGGCTGATCGAGTAATTGTGCCATCAGTGTGTTACAGGTGTAGGGGCCCCGCGGTTCGGAGGGGCCTCGACTGTTAGGGTTCGATCCCTTAACCGATATAAAAAAATGAGGATTTTTTTTTTCACCAAAATTTTTTGGAAAAAAATTCAACAAAACAAAGACATGATATTTTTTGGCCATTGTTTTTTATAATCTGATCAAATTAGGCTATAATTTTCTCAAGTTTAAACATGTTTAGTAATTACAGCACAAACGCCTGCAGTCATATCGTAGTTAAGTCAGCGGTTAAGGTATGTAAATTTGACTGGCGCGACAACGGATTTTCAAAGAACCAGTCAATTCCTCACACAAAGGACTTTGAGTTAGCTAAGACTTAACTGAGGATGCTGTAATGGATTTGTTTTTAATTTTTCAAGAGTGAAGCTACTTATGTCATAAAGCGCTAAGGTAGCCTAGAATAAATTCAGGTTGGCTCGTTTTATACGCTATTTTGTACGCCATAATGAATGTTAAGATTAAGATTTGTTCGCCGGAGGATTCAGCTTTTGTTTGCATTGTGCTTTCTGTACCTGGTTGTACCTTTGCTATGTACAGTCGGCTTGAAAAGATTAAAAATGATTTTTTTCGTAAACACTACATTTTAGCAAGTTTTTAGCTTTATGTTAGCAAAATGTAACTAGAACTCTTTGGCTTTTAATATTTAAAGATTGATCAATAGATACGTGTAAAAATGTAATATTTCATAAATTTAAAATGTGAGTTTATTATTTTGGTAATTTTCATACTTTTTTATCTACTAGTGTGCGAGAAAATTTGACGCTTTTGATTCTGAATACTCCGGAATTACAGCTCATCATCATCATTATCAGCTGGAAGATATTCAATGTTAAACCAAGACCCTTTGAATATTTCCGTATGGAGTGATTTTGTGCCACTTGTGTCCATGATTATTTCCGTACGGGGTGATCCTGTGTCTTCCCTTCCCAGCTCTTCCCTGCAGCCACAAGATCCTACTACCTCCAAAAACTATTTAGTTTATGTAGGTGGTAGATCTACGTGTGAGATCGTCTAGGTTGGTACTACCCTCCTTCTTATTAACAATGTGAAATAGTTCGCTGTGTTTCGATTCAAAGGATTGAGAGCCAGTATAATTACCGGCACGAGAGGTATAACATCTTTACCTCTACATGGGCAATGCACCGTCGTGTCAATGGTATAACTTTCCATCAGGCGAACCGTCTGCTTGTTTGTCCATGATATGGTATAAATAAATATTTTCACTTTTTTATTGATTGATATCCTAAAAAAATTCTTCGCGATTGTACTTGAATAGCCCGGCGGCGAACTCATATTGCCCGTGCAGGGACGACAGGCGCTGTCGGCGACTGTACTATCACCTATATTAACAACAAACCTGTGCAGCTTTTGTCATTAACTTATATATCACTAGCTTGTGCCCGCGGCTGCATTCGAGATGATTATGTTTTAAAATGGATTGGAGAACGAGTTGAAATTCTTGATGAGTATCATCTAATATTGTCAGATTGAATGCACTTAAAGCGCTCAATTATAAGATGAATGAAGACTGAAGCCAAAATTTGTACGTCCATAACTAAATTCGAATTTCGAAGTTACTTCCAGAATAAAATGCATTCTTTTTGGAGTGAAACTGCTTGTTATAATTACATTGACATTTTTGGGCATGCTTTGAACCCTATTTCTTCTTTAGTCCACGTCTCGTTCGTGTCTATTATTTGTTATTGTTGTCTATTATAACACATCGTGCATGCGTGTGCGTTCACCTACACTATTAGATACGAAGAATTTACAAATTCGAATTAAAACTTGTATTAAATAGTCAAAGTGTAGTTTAAAAAATTCGTTCACGTGTGAAAATGCACATGGTTTATCAAATCTCATCGTTTTCGGTAATGGAAAAATAGTTTTCAGATCTCAGCTAACGACTTTATTTTTAAAATTTTAAACAAAACATTAATTATTAGCGACTACCAATCATTCATATATGTTTAAGCCTTAATTTTTTCTTAATTTCACCACACTAACAGAAAACCATAAATTCATTTCTATTTATGATAGTAACTTCACTTTTAATTGTTCACTAATTTTGAATAGCTTTTTAGCTGAGACTACCTCAGAAGTAGTAAACAAAGTCTATAGCATCTGTAGGTATAGTAACAGGAGGCTGTTAACCACACAACAAGCGGATTCCTATCAACTACAACTGCTAATAGTGTGTCGCCAATTAGTTTTTATTTCTCTCCCAGCAAGAGGCCGTTTTCCTTATTACTCTACATGTATAGATTCACTCGTAATGGATTTGGGAATAGCAAACCGATTGCTGCTTGGAGAAATGTTTGCGATGATTGTTTTTAGGGTTCCGTACCCAAAGGGAACCTTAAAAATCAAAATAACTTTATTCCATAAACTTAAAAGAATGTACTTAGAATCGTCAAATGAATTTAAATTTTTCTTAAAAATGACTCGACCACCGGTTCGGAGAATTTATATCGGGGAAGATACTTAGCCTCCGCAGAGTTTGCCCGTTTGTCAGCGGGCTACATCTCATGAATTATAATTCTATGGAAATTTATCAGAGAATGTCTATTTCTGTTGGTGAAATTACTAACACGGTAAAAATTGAAGGACTTTCATGTAGATAACATGATTTTTTGTCGTTTTTTGCTTGTTCTTGTTTCAAAGTCAAAGTCAAATATTATTTATTCAGATAGACTTAAAATAAGTATTTTTAAATCTTCATCTTTTTATACTTCGAAACGGGGAAGGATCCAACCAAGAAACCCCCGTAGTTTCTTTTACGAAATCTAAAAGTTCCTATTGTTTTTTCTTTTTCGATGGTACGGAACTTTTCATGAGAGAACCTGACTCACACTTTACCGATTTTTCTAGTTCTGTTCCTTAAGCAATACTACTTAGGGATAGCTTTTGCTAGCGGAAAATAAAAATAAAATCGTATTACAATGCCAGCGACCAAGGTTTCATGCAAGCATGGATATCAGATTAAGTATTTGTATGTATGTTACGGTAAGTTTGATTAAATGAAAATTATTAATAATTGTCTATCATTATTAGTAATTACATAAAGTCGAAAAAATTGTACATATATTTGTAATTTTGATACCTATATTTTTAAATACCGGATATACTTTTTTACTTCTCATCCATAGAAATGATGTTACTATACACCTGGACATACTTCACCTAATATATTAGAGAGGTTAAATATTCATAAAATCAAGGTAGAAGACCAGCAACAGACGCACCTGAGCCCTATTCAATAAAACTTACAAGTTTACAAATTTGTAGAAAAGTGACAGATTTGATCAAACTTTTTTACAAATGCTATTTAAAAAGCTTACAAAAATTTAAGAAATCTACAAGTTAATATCTTACAAATTAATCACTTGTAAATAGGCTGTTCTATAAAACTTTATAATTGTAGAAAAATTATGTAGATTTCGATGAAAAATCGTATTTACAAATTTGTAGCAGTAATTAACAATTTACATAGAATGTGTAGGTATTACGATGCAATAATAATATTTGACGACATCGGTGTGGACGAGTGGTGTAAACAGCCGACTGCTACGCTAGAGGTTGTGGGTTCGAATCCCGGCGGGGGTGGGACTGTGTTATTTGCAAGACGCATTGTTTCGTTTACCGGTCTTTAATGTTGTTTTCTTATCTATGTATATATACTTAGTTCCTGTTACACAAGTTCTTACGATATTTCCTACAGGGCTGAGTCATATAATGTGTCGTGATGTGGTTATTATTATTATTACTCAAACTGCCTGTAGAAATATTTTACAAATTTGTATTGTAATTGAACCGGGACCTGATGGTCAACAATTATCGTAGCAAATAAACGTTCATCTACTAGTATTTATACATTAGTATTTATATAAGGAATGAGTGAACGAACGAATCGAGTGAATGGTCAATTTATACAGTTTGAAGTGAACGATAAACGAGATACAGGTCGAGAGGCATCTGCGATGTCAGATACATAAACAAATGGTTATATTATACGCCATTTAGCTTTGTAAATCTGTTTGTATGGCTTGGTTAAGCTTCGGACTGTCAATATAATCTTTCGACTATAGATTATATACGATTGGTGAATTGAAATATCGTTTTTTTGTTGATCTATGAGTTATTTCTACTATATTAAATAACAATTACCACATCACGACACGCTCATTGACTCGGCCCTGCAGTAAGTATCGTAAGAACTTGTGTCACAGGAACTAAGCAACGATATGGTATATACTACATAGATAAGAATACAACATCTAAGACCAGTAAGCGAAACAATGCCCCTTGGAAAAAACACAAATTTTCAACCCGGCCGGGATTCGAACTCTAGCAGTGGGTTGTTGACACCATTGTGCCACAGAGGTCGTTGGTATTTATTATATGGTAGCAATTGGCTGCTACGCAAGAGGTTCTGGGTTCGAATCCCAGTGGGAACTTTATGTTATATGACGCAATGTTTCGTATTCTGTGTGTCTACTATCAGTAGAGTGTCAGTGTATCAGTATCAGTGTGTGTGTAGGAGTTCGTACAGTTTTCGACACGTCATGTAACATTACTACAGTAACTTTGCTACAGTAAAGAGCATTCTTAATACCTCATCAATCCGTTAGAGGCGCTTTACAAGGATTCAAACAAATTCGTAACTGCAGTCGCAAACGACAATAGAAGGTAAAACTCATGGTTGACACACTTATCTTGGATGCACTATTGCTATTGGTTTATTGTTGGTGTTTTATTACCACTAAGGTATCAAACTAGCGTACGGCCTGCCTGACGGTAAGCAGTCACCGAAGCCTATAGACATTTGCAATATCAGGGGCATCACGTACGCGTCGCCGACCCTGCAAGAACCTTTTAACACCCTTTTTAAAGAACCATATGTTGTCACTAATTATATATTGATAGTGATTGAATAAATTATTTTACTCCATTTTAAGTAAATGTTTGATTTCAATGTTTTTAAGAGAAGATAAAAAATGAGGCGAAACTATTAATGTTTTTTTAAAATCTCTGGTCAATAAAAGCGTACGCATTCATTCGTTTGAGCACCGCAGCATCGCTGTTCGGCGATCGCGTTAATTATTTAACCGATATTGTAATTGTATGTTAAATTATGCATGATAATTGCAACGCCATGCAATCACGTGAAATAATGGACTTTTAGCCGTTAATTGCGAATTATTGTTGAATGATGCTACCATGGGATTTGCGGAGTTTCATTAGATGCTTCTTTCCGAATAAGAATTTATTTAGCTAGTTGCATCACTCACGTTAAGGCAGTATGTTTAACACTTTTCACCATTATTTGATTTATCAAGGGAAACGAAAATTTCTGTCACAGAAACAATGTGTAAATAAACCTCTACCCACATCCCCTTACATTAATCTTTAGCAAGACAAACTAACCAAGAATTCGCAATGAAAGACTCACAGGGCTAAATTACAAGAATCAATAACGCGGTGAAAGGACATTATGCGAGATTTATTCGCTCACTGTCTCCTTATTAGATGTCCAGACGTTTTCGCCTTCTGGAATGTAGGCTTAGGAACGTATAGTAAGGATTTCTAATGTCAATCTATGCTTGCTTATTTTGTATCGGGAAAAGATTTGAAATATAAAGCGCTGTTTTTCATTTGAGACGAATAATTTGAGAAAATCGATTAGGTAGTTAGAAAATAAAATAACAAAAAGTTATTAAAAATGATTTAATAAAACCAATGGTGCAAAAAATAAGAGGCAGGTCACCGATGTCAAGAGTGTAGCAACGGCGAAGAAGATAAAAACTTGCTTGAACTTCAAAAATTGATATAAACTGATGAATCCAAAAAAAATTGCTGGTAATATTTTTGGTGCAAGGATTATCACAATTTACAACATTTTAAAAAGATTATTAGACCGCCTTTAAAGTACCATAATCATAAACCAGTACCTACCTGCAGTTAGTATCGTAAGAACTTGTGTCACAGGAACTAAGCAACGATATGGTATAAACTACATAAATAACAATACTACATCAAAGCCCAGTGAGCGAAACAATGCGTCTCGCACATAACATAAAGTTCCGCCTCCGCCAGGATTCGAACCCAGGACCTTTAGCGTAGCAGTCGGCTACACCACCAAGCCACACCACCACACCACAGCGCACCAGAGCGACACAGGGGTCGTCAGATTTTAAATCATTCTGCAACATACCTTGCTGTTAAAGTTATATTCACAATGGTGTGTTATGTTTATTGAAGTTTAAATGTAATGTAAGTATTGTTTTGTTCACAATGTAGGTTTGCCTGTCTCATGTATGCCTAAGTCTATGCGAGCCAATATACAAAAGTCGAGACAAGAATGCGACAAAGTATTGGTGTATAAAAACCAAATGCTGGCGAGCTCTGGCTCGCGCGACGCAGTTTAATATACTCCTAGGGACAGACGAGAGGGAAATATGTTGAAAAAATATTTATTACTATTTTTTATTACAGCTAAGTTTTTCTACTATAACAAGGCCCACATGACAGTAAGTAATACCGACACCCATGGATACCTGCAGGCAGAAACTGTCAGCAGATGCGTTGCCGGGCTTTTAAAAAGGAGTAAGCCATTTTTTTGTACCGCTTTCAGCAACTGATTCCACAAAGGAAAAAAAATAGAGTCTCATATAATTATTTGACTTACGCAGGCGACATAGTAATATTTAAAGAACGTTTGACAGAAAAAAGGCTTAATCAGATGCAATTTTTTCAACTTTTTTGGTTTCCGGATTGGAATTATTGACCGCAATTTTACGAAGAAATAAACTGCCATTCCCGTAGCTGTGATAGAAGGAAATATAGACTTAAAATATGCATTCCAAGAAAACTACATAAAAACCTGAGTACCAAACCCATTACCATAAAGGACTTTAAATTAAAAAAATACGATTCAACCATTCCTTTTTATAGAAATTCCTTATTTCATAGATTAGACCTTTCAAGTCAAAGTATCGAAGTCTCAAATATCATAATTATTAAAGAAAGCGTAACACTTTTCTACAAGCCTATCCCTAACATATGTCACAGGCCGGTACAATAAATAAATAACACAAATTCCGAAGTGACCAGTCCGGTACGCCGGACCAATAAAACCGGACCACCGTCCGGGGATACATAAATACCCTCACCCCTTGATAATATCTACTACCCGACTTTTATTGTCCTTGCTGCTTTTGGTTTGTCCGTTTTTGTGTAAGGTTAGTTTTGGTGAGAATCATTCTATCTTTGGAGGTCTCTAGTCCGAGCATTAACCACTTAAATTCGAGAAAATTATTTATTCCGACCTGTCACCCTGTTCTGTCCCATTAGGGGGCTAAGAGGGAAAAAAAGTTTGATCTGTCTTCACGTTATGAGAGGACAGTTCAAACTATTTCCACTCTTTCATGGTTTCATCTGTCCACGTATACCCAACATGGGGAATGGTAAAACATTTATAAACTGGTATTGCAACTGAATGTTTTTTTTATCATTACATCTTTTTGGCTCTCCGAGCTAGTCAGGTATAAGGGACGAAAAATATAATATTTATTATAAATAAAATTAAATAAATATTTATGATACCTAACATCAATTGTTTAACAAAAAAAAATCAAGAAGACGGTGTTTAAATGACCTTTCCACTTACCACCCATGTGTTTCTGCTAGCGTTTCTTACTTTAAAAAAAATTGGTGCAAAAAAAAAAAACATCCAAGTACTTATTTATTTTTTTGTTTACTCAATAAACACACCTACAGCACACATACAAACATTCGAAACAAATAAATTAGATAAAGTTACATTACTAGTATGTGTACCTTTTACAGGCATTTACAACATTATTAACTAGTCACACAAGTACTTCATTTGTCATACCATTATATCATAATTTGATTTATATAGTTTATTATTGGTCCTTTGAGTTGCTTGCCTATCTCAAAATCTAAGACTGTATAGTTATAAATTCGATTTAAAATCATGTCATGTCATTGCTATAAAATCATTACTTATCATTACCTTTAAAGTCAAAGTTAAAATGTTTTCATTCGAATAGACTTTCAAATCGTCAATTTTTATACTACCACCGGTTCGGAATGCTATTTCTACGGGGAAGAATCCGGCAAGAAACCTCCGTTGTTGCTTTTTTAAATATTCAAATACTACAGCTTACAATTTTTCAACATAATAATTCTAGCTACACTCCCAACTGTCAATAAGATAAACCAGTGCAGCTAATTTAATTACTTCCATATATCTTTATTCTATACATAATTTTGAATTTTATAGTAAGCCTACATAATTAAAATTTGTTTAACATATTGCTTAAATTTCATATCCGATATTTCTGTTACATTTCTTAGTATTTTATTATCAAAACGGACACAATTTCCAATAAATGACTTACTAGTTCAGAAACAGATTAAATCGCAACAGAACTCAATAAAACCAATTCTCCAAACCAAGCAGAAATAAGTTAAAAATTATCTTCATCAGACATCAATAAAACGTACATATAGCTATTTCTAGCATTATATAAATCCAGGCAAAGTCACGATAGTGATGCCAGCTGAAAAATATTAACTTCCCAACCAATAGACTAAAGATAAGCAGATATGAATGCAGGTAGTCCGCGAATTCCTGGGATGCCGGCGTTTGATAAAATGTTGGGTTAATATGGATAGAATACATTTTTCTAATACCACCTTCGGTTCATTATTTTATATGGAAGCTATTTTTTTATATTTGATGTTAACTATCATATATATTTGTAGTATTTTATTAATAATCATATAATTATAAAAAAAATCATTTTGTTGCAATAAAATAATAAAAACGCTTTATAGTATATCTAAATTGTTTTAAAATACAAAACAGTAATGATTCCTTTTATGATAAATTTATTAACGTTAAAAATCATATCTTTCATGAAAAGCCTCCATCCGTACTTTCTTAGCCGACCCTATCAAAACAGCAGCGGTAAATCAATTTGTGCATTCGCTACCGACTCGGTGTGATCGCATGCCGTTTACGATCACGTCGCGGCCCCGTCTCGATCCCGTCACGATCGCGTGCCGATCGACGAGCGATACTCACTACAATACTTCTTTTGTTTTTAAGTGTCTCTTCATCGTACAGTCATTGGGACTTTGGTTGCTCAGTTACGGAAAAGAGTATAATTGGTTTTAATTTAAAAAAATCACTTCTAAGGAAACCGGACCCAGAAATGTTAAATAAATAAATCAATTGATGTAATTTTATATATTTTTTCAAAGTCACATTGTTCATCACAATTTCTACTACGTTTTTACACTACGAAGTTTACTACTAAATTACTACGATTAATCGTAGTACTATACTACGGCTTTGATTTGATACATTAATATCAGATTCCTATTTTTCAATATGAAAAATTAAGAGGCAACGAAGTAATCCTATATTAGAGATAAAACTTTCCCGTCAAGGAGTTCTGGTGTCTTGTCTTGGAAGGTCGGGGAAGACCTGTCCCACCACTACAACTCCTTTCAACCAAGATCAGCGGTCTGAAACCTTCAAACTGAGGTTTTGGCTTCCAAATTGCCATAATCATCAATAAAATCGTTGCTCGTGACAATGTCACCGGTTATATGTCTGGGCCTGCTCTTAATTGCACAGCTTCATACGTTTCCATGCACATACTCCTCAGCACCCTTCGACCTTGACGACCTCGGTGGTGCAGTGGTGTAAACAGCCGACTGCTACGCTACAGACTCCGGGCTCAAATCCTGGCGGGGTTGGAACTTTGTGCTATTTGCAAGACGCATTGTTTCGCTAACCGGTCTTTGTTTATTCCATATCGTTGCTTAGTGCCTGCGATACAAGATTATATCTTAGTGCAGGGCTGAGTCAATGTGTCATGATGTAGTTATTATTATTGCTGTTGATCCTTCATGATTGCAGCGGGATAGAGTGGTGGATGTACACTAATTTTTTAACGGTATCAGAATGTGAACGCGAACAACGACATAAGGTAAGTCATATCGTGCTGTTATGAAAATTAGCATTGCTGTTGGATTTTCTATCGATTTATATTTCCTTGGAACGCCGAAATGTCAGATTACAACTTGTGTAATAAAAGTTACGGTTTAAAGTAACCTACATATCTATATTCGTGATTTAGTATTTTTCGAGGTTAAAGAGAATCGATTTAGTTCTTGAAGGTAAATATATCAGATGCTTGTTCATATCAAATAGTTAATTCAATAGGTATCAAATCGTTTATGTTGTTTGTACCATATTTTCCGGCAAAGAAAGCAATCTATCTGTCTATTTACTTATCTTATCTATCTATACATATATTATAAAATACAATATTGTTTGTAGGATGTATTCTTCGAAACAGTTCAATCGACTTTTATTCTTCCATATAGGTTTATTACGGATTCTCAGGTTGGGAAAAGCCTGAATTTATAATTAAAAAAATTACGGAGAAAAGCAAAAGCTAGTCATTTATAATAAACCAGTAGAAAAATTTATTATTATGTACAGTGGAAGAATTAATATAAAGGATATGTACAATATGATATTATAAAGTAGACTTAAGTAGATCTCTAATTAATGTGTCGAGGCTAAAATCAAGTGTCCGTTGCAACGAATGTCGGACATAAAAACTATTGAAAAATCCTAAACAAGGACTCAACTGCACTGGATGTTTGGATAAAGTTAAAGTCAAAGTAATTGTCAACAGTAAAATTGTGGACTGGCTCACTCTTACTGTTAGTTACTTGAGTTGCGATAAACGATGCAATTTTAAATATTTGTAATAGTCGTTTAAAATCGCCTTCACTGTAAATAAATAAAATTTAATATTAATAAATAATAATATGTTAAATATTAATATGTATGGGTAAAAATTAATGTTTTTTTTTGCATTAACTAAGAAAAGAAATAAGAAAAAAATCTACAAAAAATCAAGGCTGCAATTGAAACAATTGAAGTTAAGAAATTGAAGTTGTTTTTTTTTATTTAGGGACGTCTACAGCAAGTACATTACACAAACATATACAAATCGCATATTATAAACAGAAACTGATGTACATGCCTATAACAGACGAACGCGACATTTACAAAAGTTACACACACATTATACTAAAATAAAAACAGGTCACAAAGAAAAATAACATTGGTTTAGATTAAACCATTACACAAAAGAAATTAAAAAAAGTATAAATAGAAATTGAAATTAATTTTTTTTTAACCATAAAAAATCTGGGAACAGTCAAGCCTATATACATTTATTTGTTTGAAATAAAGAATAAAGAAATCCCGATATTTAAATCCTTTATATTCTTTTATATTTATATTCCTTTAGGAAGAACAAATTTAGTTAAATTTAAGGACAAAGTCCATGCGATCTTTTAGGACATATCTAGTTTTTCTTTTACTTTCAAGGTGGCTGGTGGTACCAAGGTCACTCGTGCTGTCGTCATCCGCATGACACACTTAGTCCCAGACCCTTGGTTTTTGCCCTTTCAACTAATGTCATAACAACATGAGGATGTGACATGCAACCAAGTTGCATGCACAGATTCTGTTGCATTTTAAAATTTGATACATCCGTTGGGAAAGAAAGCCATTCTAAACAAAAAAATATATACATTATGAGCCAACAAGCAGACTGTTCACCTTGTGGAAAGTGATACCGCCGCGTATTAATACGACGATGCCCTTAATGTCTGGAACGTCAACGGCACCGGCAATGCGTTGCTCGTGTAAACGTAAAGAGTTATACCTCTCGTGCCAGTAATTACACTGGTTCTCCAATCCTTCGAACCGAAACACAGCGAACTTCACAGCAGAAATAGAAAGGAGGGTGGTGGTGAAAGCATGCGATATTGTTATACCACCAAGTCGAATCCTTGCTTATATTAAATACGTGAAATTTTGTATGGATGATTTTTTTTTTTTTTGTATGTTTGTTACTCTTTCACGCAAAAACTACTTAAAGGATTTTATTGAAACTTAACAGTAATATAGCTTATGCATCAGAATAAGACATTAAACATAATTTGTAAAGATAGTGTATGAATTATCCAAAATATAACGATAAATGTCAAGCAATTAAAAATCCTGTTTCTATTTTTTATTTTTTTATTTTATTTAATAAATCCACAGGACACACATCAGACACAGAAAATAACTTATAATCAAAAGCCTAAGGTACATATGTGTGTCCCAATTAAGGACTTATACAACATTTACAAAATTATAAGCTACATAATTGAATTAAAATTTAGTAAATAAAATGAAATAAAATTGAGAGAAAGAAAACAAATATATAACAATTAAAGGAAAACAAACAAAATTAAAATCTAATAGACATTCATAGTATTATATATTTTCGACTTCTACGCGGATGAAATCGCGAGCAAAAGCTAGTAAACCCATATTCTTTAAAAACTGATGACCGTTGTAATAGAAAGGTTCCAGGTGATGACCATGGGCCAGAAGACCCTCGAGGTGGACGGACGATCTTGTGAGGGCTGCAGGGTGCTGAAGGATACTAGCTGCACAGGATCACTCCTTCTGGTTTTTAGGGAGTCCAGCTGTCGACGTCATCCAGCTGATCCAGATGATTAAAAAGTTCCTATATTTAGTTTTTCTACTTCTTTCAAAAATAGCATAAATATAAACTCACGCCGTAATTAATCCCTCGATAGGCAGATGTGTTACACACCACATTTTGCATGTTCATATTGAGTCCAAGTGTGACAGGTTGCGAATCTATCATCACTATCCGGGTACAATGAGAAACATGGCAGCTATAATTTACGGCAACCCGAGATTCGAACCCTCGATCTGTCGGGTTGGTTGTGTTTAAAACATATAGATACAGATTAAAGACATTTCAAATCATTCAATTATAAACCTCTTGTCTGTCTTTTTCTTCGTCCAGATTTTTATCGTCTAATTTAAAAAAAGATATATTCAATATTCATCATCTACTGACTGCTGATGCATGATCACGGTTCAGCTCTCGAGTGCGTCTTGGGAAAACCAATTTTTAATATAGACTTTACTTTAAAGATAATAAAGTCGAAAATCCTTCGTATTTTTTATTAAAAACAAGTCACTTTTTTCGTGTACAAAACTGCTATTCAGATTTAACCAATACTTATATATGGGGTGTTTTTATGGAGTTAAAAATTATGTGGTACATTTAATTGTAGTGATATCAATTTTTTTTAAAGATTCCAAATTTTGTCTGTAGATATAGCTCAATACAAAATAATGCATTAAAATAAATTTCAAGCATTTTATACAGTATATAATTAAGGGACATTGTGGCTAATGGCATTTACGTGGAAAAAAAAACATACGCAATATTTTTTTTAAATAAAATGGAATATGCTTGTTATGGCTGCATTTATAAAAATATGTCATTATCTTCTTACTTCAAACTTTTTTTCTTTTTAAAAGTGATTTTTTAATTTTTTGGATTCTTAATTTGAAAGAAAAGTTGATTTTTTTTACGTGAAATGAATTTACGAAATATTGAAATAACTTTGTACGCACACAGTAGCAGGATTTTTTGGAACTATTATTAATTAGACTAAGAGTGTATGTACTTACAGGAAGGTGGATTTGAATTTGAAACACCCCGTATATCAATAGAAGTAGATAGTTCGCCTTTTCTTCTAGCACTCCGACTAACGATGTCACTTGGCTTGCGTTGAGATGACGAGTTATTGAGACTTTTTCAAGAGCGAAGGAGGGGGGGGGACCATTCCCACCTCGGAACTACTAACGAATGCTGGATATGGCTTGGTATTTTTCTGAACCTGTATGTTATTGAATAATGTAACAGGATAATTCAAACCGGTCATGGTGTTTTTTTAATGGATTATTTATTGTAATCATTGTGAAGAAGCAACTCCTGAGGTTTCTTGGCGGATTTTCCTTCATAGCAAGTTCCTAGATTAGTCTTCAAGTCCATCTTCTTAGTAAAATCGTTCCGAACCGGTGTTAGTTTAAAAAGATGTCAATTTAAAGTACTTATTTTAAGTCTATTTGATTTAAAATGTTTTAAGTTTGAGAGAGCTCAGAAAACTGCTATTTATTTTATATACAGGTAAGATAAAAATATTTTATATAATTATTATTAATTATAGAAAAAAAAATAGCTTATAACTTTGTTTGTTGTGTAAAGTTATTTTATATTGAAACATATAACAATCTTTGATATATATTTAGCAAATATTTTAAGACTGAACTTTTATTCTCGAGACTGGGATGACATCAATGCTAAGATAAGTATTGCTTATTAAAATAATCATTTAAAGATCAAATCTTCCTTCAGAGTGTGTTTGTTTTTTTCATAATTTCAGTTTATTAAAGATGCAAAAATACACAATATTAAATAAGCTACATGTTGCTGCTCATTAGCTTCGCTCGATAATTTGCTATTGATATATACTTTTATCTCTGTGGTGCAGTGGTGTTAAAAGCTGAATGCTAAGCTCAAGGTTCTGGATTCGAATCCCGGAGGCAGTATTTTGTGGTATTTGCAAGACGCATTATTTATGTACTTTATATCATATCGTTGCTTAGTTCCCGTGATACAATTTCTTACGATACTTACTTCAGGGCTGAGTCAATGTGTGTGTCGTGATGTGGTTTATTTATTTTTATACAAATAAGATTGCCACATCCAGTCTCTATACAACTTCGAATCATCATTGTGGATATCTGACAATAATTATGTCGGTTGGAAGATTGGAAGGCTCTTTTTTTCTTGAATAGGTACGTTCAGGAGGGGTGGAGACAAATGGCTCGTAAGGGCTGGGGGTGGTATAGATACTGTAATTAAGACAATTTGATCATTAGTTTTATAGTTTTTCAATGGTTTTTTCTAGGTTTTTATCATCTATTTCTTTTCTTTTTCACTACCTAGTGTTTGTCAGCTTATAAAAATAATCAAATTAGTTCAATAAAATAAAAAAATCACATCACGACACACACATTGACTCAGCCCTGCACTAAGATTGTCCTGTATCGCAGGAGCTATGCAACGATATGGTATAAACTACATAGATAAGAATACAACATCCAAGCCCGGTGAGCGAAACAATGCGAAAGCACACCAGGATTCCAACCTGGGACCTCTAGCGTGGCGAATGTGTAAACCACTGCGCCACCAAGGTCGTCAACAATATAAATAATGTAAATGTTAATATTAAGATAATTTTTGAATGGTTTTACCAAAGATATTTACATATTGGCGACCTCGGTGGCGCAGTGGTGTAAACAGCCAACTGCTACGCTAGAGGTTCCGGGTTCGAATCCGGGCGGGGGCGGGACTTTGTGTTATTTGCAAGACGCATAGTTTCGCTTACCGGTCTTGGATGTTGTATTCTTATTTATTTAGTATATACCATATCGTTGCTTAGCACCTGCGATACAAGTTCTTACGATACTTACTGCAGGGCTGAGTCAATGGGTGTGTCGTGATGTGATTATTATTATTATTATTATATTCATCGACCACATTTCATCATCAGGATACAAGAAGTAGGCGGAAGTTTCATCCTTTCGTTGTGGGTATTCCAACCATCTGGACTGAACGCTTTTAGAATTCTCTTGAGTCCTGCTGAAAGAGTGGAATTTTATGCCTGCCGATGCGTTCCCTGATTGATATAACCTGGTGCTCTTTAAGGCGAGTGAATAGGCTTCTCCTGGGTAGGCATGTTCCTCATTAGACTCCATCGCCGCTTAACATCAGCCGGAACTGGAGTCAAATGTTTGCCTAGTAGTTTTTTTTTTAAGTATTGTTAGTACATAACTATATAGATAAATGTATGCGTAGATAATGCGTAAAGTTATGAGAATAAAATTATCTTAATTTATTTTTAATTTTATTTAAATGTTAAATTACCGATGGCATAAGTTTTGATTATTACCAAAATAAATATAACTTGTTATTTGTTATGTTCTATATATTTTTTTTGGCACCAAAACATACGATCCGAATGATAGTTCGAAATACCAGTGGCATCACGAACGCGTTGCCGACTCTAAAACTTAGTTTTTTTTTGTACTTACTTATTGTTTTATAGATTTTCTATAGTATATAGCATCGTTAAGTATCGGTATAGATTAGTAGCAAATGCAATACACAAACATAAAAGTACTAATTCTAATTGCTTAGGGAGTCACGGGCGATTTCACCGCCGCGTCGAGTCGTTAGTATAAGCACAACTGTATATAGTTGCAAGCCAACATGACATTGTTTTATTAATTATTATGTTTTACGAATTGTGAGTTCTATTAAAAAAAATGTACTTAATAGCATTCCGAGCCGGTGGAAAAAAATGACTATTATTGAATATGCAAAAAAAATAATTTGATTATTCAATCAATTCATCGTAAAGTATATGGAAATAGTAAGAAAACAGAATTAGATTTGAACGATAAACCAGCGACACAAAACCATTAAAAGTAAACATATCTATCTCGCTCATCAGAACAACATGTATGGCGCCTGTGTACTTTGACGTCATAGTACATATCGGATCTCACCGTCTAACCAACGACTTTGAAGCTTTATAACTTAGTTAACAAGCCAGATATTTGAGTAAATCTAAGAGATTTGTGTAAATATGTGCTATCGATTTATAATAAACACGTAAAAAAGTAATGCATATTCCCCTTTGAAAGTGCTTATTTAAAGTCTGTAGGAATAAGAAATATTTTGACTTTGACTTTTGACTTTATTATATAGTCTTCTTGCCCACGACCGATGCACAGTTATTTTTTGTAGGTAATACGTAGTGGAACGTTCTGATTAATAAATCCCAAGTCCCTCAAATAGACGCCCGTGAAATCGGTCGACAATACTATGAAAAATCGGCCGAATGTATCGTATCGTACAAGTGGTAGGTCTACGTGCCAGATCGTCTGGGTTGATACCACCCTCCTTTCTATTTCTGCCGTAAAGCAGTTCGCTAATTTTCAGTTCGACTGATTGGAGAGCCAGTGTAATTATCGGCAAGAGGGGCATCTTTACCTTTACAAGGGTAACGTATTAACGGTGCTCTTAGCGTTCCACGAAATCAGGCTAATCGCCGTGTAGGCATCACTTTCCATCAGGTGTAAAAATAGTTATAATTTATATTTGATTAAAATTCACAGACATAGTAAAAAAACAAAAAAAAATGATCAATTTTGCATGCAAAGTGTGTGTTTTTCTCTCTTTATCACAGTAGAAACTACGTATTCGTAAAAAAATTTTTAGCCATGCACATTACACATGTTTAGACGCAAAGAAGATAAGTCATTTGAATTTCTTCCAATTTTTTTCTAAAAGTATCAAAATTTTTTTTTTTAAGATTCTCTACCAACACGGCAAATTACATGAATATCGGTCAAGGCATAAAACACTTGCTTTCAATGTTTTACTGATTTTAGAATGGCGTGTCCAGTGGCAATAACAATGGTCCGTGCCTTCAAAGATCCAGGTTTGATGCCCATTGATTTTATTGCTAGTTGTCGTGTTAGCATTGCTTAGTTTTAATTATGTTCATTAATTAAATATATCGTTAAAGAATTGTGTTTATGTTTGTTTACTCGTAAGTTACTGAATAATTATCATATCCACATAATAATTACATCAAGACACACACTTTGGCTTAGCCCTACACTTAAATCTTGTATTATAAGTTGCTTAGTGACTAAGCTACATAGACATAGAGGTACTTATAAACTACATAGATAAGAATACAACATCCAAGACCGGTAAGCGAAACAATGCGTCTTGCAAATAACACAATATTCCACTAACGATATTCGAACCCGGAACCTCTAGCGTAGCAGTCGACTGATTACACCTCTTTCGTCATTTAAGATCTATCTTTTCACAAAGGGTTGCAATTTTATATGGAAAAGCTATTATGTGTCGCTTGCATCTAACGGCTCCCTGCAGCCCTCAACGTGAGATTGACACAACCCTTATAAAATTTAAGAAAAGTGTAAAATATTGTTCCCTAAATGTTCTGGAACTATAATGCTTTAAAGTCCGTTGTTTTCTAATTAGAAAATATTTGGCGCTTTGCTTGCTGCCCACGACCAATAAAGGTTATATCCCACTGCCTTATAAGATCGACCGACCATCTCGCGGAGACGTATTGGAAAACTCAATAACATGAATAAATTTTTACTTCAAAACATGCTGTAACGGAAATTTTTCATCGAATACCATTCTCATTTCTCTTCTAATAAATTTCCAGCCAAAACGGAAAACGTTGTAGCTGTAAAAAGTGAAAAAAAAAAACAAGAAAAAATAAAACAGCCATCGGAAGTGAAAGAGGAAATGTGACTAAGCTCGTTTTTCACTTAAACCCGCCCATTCTAATTGAGGGATATATATTGGCATATTTTTTAGTGAGGAAAAATGATGCCATATGTCAAAACAGGCGACAACATGGAACGGTGGTGCTGACGGCGGTAGCGTGGTAAGTGACATTTTTAAGGCATTATAATATTTTATTCAAAAGTCGATTTTCTAAAAATATTATATGTGTCAGACATTTTAATAAAACTTGTCAATATTACAAGGGGTAAGTAAGCCGAAGAAAATTATATGAAATATTATGTTTTAATCATCAAACGCATACAGTAAACTATTTTGACAATAAACAAGTTTTTGAAGTCTAAAATAAAAACATCTGTTCTGTTTTGCTGCTTTTAATATGTAAAGTTAACATCCCAAAGCTACCTAAGTATGTCGAATTTTTAAATAGTCTCAACAAATACGTTCACAATCATAGATACAGATAGATATTTATATCTTTATAAAGGACGGCTATAACATGTTTGCTATGCCATGTTTCCGCCGTGGCCTGACATTCCATTAGCCTTGTATCGAGCATTGGAAAATGGGAGTGATAGAACAGAGTGTGACCCCGCGAACATACTTCATCGAGTACTGTGAACGTACATACAAGGCGAATACAAAAAAATAAATTATTAAACATTCACATAAGCTCACGCCGTATTTAATACCTCGAGGGATAGGCAGAGGTATTAAACACCGCATTTCGCATATTTATGTTGAGTCCCAATGTGACGGGTTGCGAATCTATCGCCACTATCCCGGCACATTGAGAAACATGGCAGCTACAGCTTACGGCAACTCGAGACTCAAACCCTCGACCTGTCAGGTCGGGTCGGTCGGTTAAGCAAGGAACGTAATAAACTGACCTACCACGTCATCGTCTTGTATAGAATAGAATAGAAAAAATCCAATATCTACTAAACCCAACTTAAAACAAAATCGCTGCCCGCTGTCTGTCCCTATGTATGCTTAGATCTTTAAAACTACGCAACGGATTTTGATGTGGTTTTTTTTATAAATGACAGGTTTATATTTATGTAATACATGCATAATATTTGTGCGAAGCCGAGGCGGCTCGGTAATATTACTCTCAAATTTAAACTTTATAAACAAGTGTCTTATTCTGTACTGACACACACACACTCTATATCCACCCATAAATCTCGATTAGTCAAGTGTTTGGGCGTTTTTCCGAACTCCATACCGAACGCAAGAATGTATCCCTGATTTATTTGGACTATCAATCGTTAGAAGATGCCTCTAGTGGGGGTTCGATTCCGGGGGAGGCATGATTTATAAAGATAGGTGTAATGTTTCTACGGTAAGTATTGATTTCGTGATAAATAATAGCTATTTATTTTAATATTTTCCGTTATAGATAAATGATAAAAGCAACTACGGAGGTTTCTTGCCGGCTTCCTCCCCGTAGATAGCATTTCGAACCGGTGATAGATAAAAAAATACGATTTGTAAGCACTTTTTTGAAGTCTATTTAAATAAAAAAACATGGCGACGAAGAAACTTTATTCTCTCCTGCTTTAAGTTAGCTAAACTAAGTTATTAAATTCCATGTTTACTTATAATAATAATAATAATAACCACATCACGACACACAGATTGACTCGGCCCTGCAGTAAGTATCGTAAGAACTTGTGTCACAGGAACTAAGCAACGATATGGTATGGTATGGATATATACTACATAGATATGAATACTACATCCAAGACCGGTAAGCGAAACATTGCGTCTTGCATATAACACAAAGTCCCGACCCCGCCGGGATTCGAACTCGGAACTCTAGCAGTCGGTTGTTTACAAGAAATTTTATTTAATTTCCACTGTTTTGGTTTTACGTTTTTTGTATGTTCATTTTAATTTAAATCTTATACCTGCATGCATATTAAATTTGACATTTAATAAATATTTTTATTACAAAGTTCTTTTTAAATCATATTTATTATAATGTATATAGTTTATTTAATATTTTCTAGTTAAGCTTTGTATTTTATTTGCAAGATAGAAATTTAATATTGAATACGTAAAAAAACCTAATAAAAATAATGTGTACAATGGAGTGTGCTCATAGCACTGGCTGCATTTCCACGCTGTATAGCGATGCTCAACCTTTTTATATTATATAAATACTAATCATTTTGAGGTTATAAGATAAGATTTAAATCAAGTTGGATTTTGTTTTTAATTGTAAGAAAATGTAATATTTTTATACATAACAAGAAAATTCGAAAATGATTGAAATAGGATAGGCAATTCTCACAAATTCTCTATAGAATATTGCCTGTGTGTTAATCTGATGTATAAGCTGTATTATTGAAAAGTTTAATTAAAATCCATTGATTCATACATCCCTACAAACGCGTTAAGAATAAGTTTACAATAAGAGAACTGTATTTTATTTACAAATTGTTGTAATTATTTTGAAAAAAGCAACTACGGAGGTTTCTTGCCGGATTCTTTCCCGTAGAAATAGCGAACCGGTGGTAGTACAAAAAGATGACGATTTAAAAGTACTTATTTTAAGTCTATTTGAATAAAAAATATTTTGACTTTGATTATATTAGAAATAATTTTACACTTATGCTTTTCTTCCTGGCTAAACATGGTAGACTGTATTATATTATGATTAATTAAGAGCTTTGTAATACAATATTTTTCTGTTATTTTTTTTCAATACATTATAACTATACCTACTGAAATAATATTTCCAACGAAAATAGTTCAAAACAAACTAAAATACATTGAAAACGAATGATTAACAATAATTTATCTAAAATAAATTAGGTACATTTGAAATATTTTTAAGGATATTGTTCACGCATTTTAAAATGACCTCGCGTGACCATTTATCGTTTGATCAAAAAGTTGGGGTAGTTAAAAATTCTTAATAGTTACTCGTGGTAGGGTAGTAGGATCGCCAGGGGAGCTCATTACAATGGCGTATGAAGATGTAAGTAGACTTATGTTGTCTGGAAGAGTTTAATCCGTGGGCTAAGTCACACAAACATCCGAAACTAGGCATTTGATTTTATAATTGTGAAATTTAATTTGATTGTTTATTCAATTTGTCGTAAAGTATATGGAAATTGTACATTTACAGTGAAAATAGAATTGATCGATAAGCCAGGGTAATATAACCTTTAAAAGTAAATATATCTATCTCGCTCATCAGAATAACCTTTTCTATGAAAGTTGTATGGCGCCTGTGTACTTTGACGTCATAGTACATATCGGATCTCTCTGTCTAACCAATGACTTTGAAGCTTTATAACTTAGTTAATACGTTAGATATTTGAGTAAATCTAAGAGATTTGTGTAAATATGTGCTATCGAAGTGTAATAAATAAACAAAAAAATCATGCATTTTCCTTATTGATAAATCAGAAAAGTATAGTCGACGGGTCTAACTGAACAATTCAAAAATAGCAACGAGTAATAAATAGGTTATTTAAACCTGCGTGTCTCTTAGTTTTAAATCTTATTTTGCTAAGTCTGGTTCTCGACATTTTGAGAGGTGAAACATCTTTACCTCTATATACAACGCTTAGGCAATGCTCTTGGCATTCCAGACATTAAGAGCATTATCGTGTCAATAAGCGGTATCACTTTCCATTAGGTGAACCGTGTTTTTTGCCTATGTAGTAAATGCTCGTTAGTTTAAAAGCAAACAAGCCGGTAAGCTGCTTAAAAAGCAAACGAAAACCATTAATTATTATTATTATAGTATCACGACACACACATTGACTCAGCCCTGCAGTAAGTATCGTTAGAACTTGTGCCACAGGAACTAAGCAACGATATGGTATATACAACTTAGATAAGAATACTACATCCAGACCGGTGAGTGAAACAATGCGTCTTGCAAATAACAAAAAGTCCCGACCCCGCCGGTATTTGAACCCAACCCGTTTGTAAAAAAAAACTTTAGAGCTAAAATTTTCTCCTTCATAATGCGTACTGCAAGGGTGTAGAATTCTTTGCCTGCCGATGTGTTCCCTGAACAATATAACTTGGGCCTCTTTAAGGCAAGAGTGAATAGGTATCTCCTATGCAGGCATGATCCACCTTAGACCTCATCGCCGCTTAACATCAGGCGGGTTTAGGGTCAAATGCCTGCCATGTTTTGAAAAAAAAAAAATGTGAAACCAGAGCCACATCTAGTGCTATGAGAACTCTACATCAAGGGTCGTAACCCTACATTAAATTGACATTGGTGGTAAGGCTGTATATTGACAAACTAAAATAATAGCAAATATCAAGTCTGGTAAATATTTGTTTTTCCATGAAAGTTTGTATGTTTCGGCCGCTATTGTCGCTTTGGGACTAGTAAAATGTACTGAAGTATAGTTTTTTGGTGGAAAATAAATAAGGGTTTATAAACAAAATTTTTAGGCTTCATGTTTACAACCTTTGAGGTAATAACCTCACTGATTCTATTACTGCCTAAGCAAATTAATTTGTTAATATTCTATTTCTGTCGTGAAGCAGTTTGCTGTGTTTCAAAGGATTGGAGAGCCAGTGTAATTACCGCCACGAGAGATCATCTTTACCTCTACACGGGCAACGCATTGGTGTAAGATTTAGGTTAGTATTTAATTTATCCCCTGTTAGTTAGTGGCTTGCCGCGGTGTTTAGACGGTCAGGCGTCTCCTGACCGTAGATCCCTTTAGCTTTTAACCTCTGGGCCATTTCCATTGCTGTCTCCGCTTTGCTGGGAGGGAATTCTGAAACCGCTTTCTTACTACCTCCTATTTCTTCTGATTAAGTTCGTTGCGGGTCCCAAGACAGCCGGTAGGTTGTGCGTCATTGCACAGCTGCATTATTCGTTGATTATTCGATCAAAGGACGCCACTGTTGATCCTGGTGAACAGGAGTTGCGGTGGTGGGACAGAGTGGCGGGTGTGCCCCGAAAAAAAACGCAATGGTTGTGCTCTTGGCGTCCCACGACATCGTCGAGTCAATAGGCAGCGGTATCACTATCCATATTAGGACAACATCGTCATATTTGTGTCAATAGGCGACGGTGTCACTATCCATCCGGTGAACTGATTTCTACTACTAAACTTATGCTATGTACAACGGTATAGTCATACATATAAGACAATATGTTTGAATTCGAATATGTATGATGTGGTAGAATCAATTGGGGTTCAACGGAAGATCAGCGTCGGTCTCGTAAGAGCTGACACAGTGCTGAGTTGCATACCCTTTCATGGTTGTAACACAACATCTTAATGTAATCGTTTAGGTTAATACATATTCCTTGTTAAAACACTGTAATGTGAGATGCTGTGTTATTTTATGAATAAAGTTTTTACTCACTTACTTACTATTGAAAATAAATTTCTCAACAACTTTTTTTCAAAAAATCCCTGTAGAGAACTAGAGCTATAAAAGCAATGCATTAAAGGGTGGGAAGGGCCAGAAGGGAACCAATTCCGGTAATACAGAGACCAAGCCCTTGCCAATCATCAGACATTATCGGGTTTAACCCTTTTTATTAAGTAATTATCCATCGGCCATTAGATGTAATGGGTTAAGTTAACAAGTTCAAAGAATATATAGATAGGCTATGTTAATTTGACTGTTGATAGATTTTTTTTTAAACTAGAAGAGTGCTATTACAGGTTTTTCTATCGTTAGTACCAGCTGATAATTATCTTTAAATTGTACCCAGCAACTATTTTGAATTGTATTTGTACTGTATTTAAGGAAAATGTAACTTTTTATGCAATAAATGAATAAATAAAATGAGTGTTATTAAGCCATTTAGTTTTAATTTTGTTTTCACCTAAAGCTTTATCTTGAATGTAAGTTTTTAAGTGTTGCTATACACTTTTGTGTGTAGTATAAACTGTGATATTTCATTGAGTGTTGATATATTATATTGTAGTCTTAAATTTAGCTGAGCAGTTTTAATTCTTTAAAGTTCGCACCGATGCCATGGACCAATGAAACCTGTTTGGACTTTGTACCGTTCTTAAGTTTTACAGCATAAGAATGGGATTGATCGATCAATGGCACATTGTTGTAAACAGCGGACTGCTACGCTAGAGGTTTCGGTTTTGAATCCCGGTGGGGGAACTTTGTGTTATTTGCAAGACGCATTACGCTTACCGGTTCAGGATGTTGTATTCTTATCTATGTAGTTTATACTATATCGTTGCTTAGTGGCTTAGTAACTATTTTCGACTTCTACGCCGACGAAGTCGCGGGCAATAGCCAGTGTTGCTAGTATAATTGAAAATTTAATAAATATTTTGAAAAAAAGATTAAGCAAATTTTTTTTTTCTGTCGCTTAACATTAAAGGGTACATGTCATTACTGTAATATTTCATTAGTCTATGTAAACATACTAATATGATATAGACACGCGATCCTATTTGTAAACTTTTGTTATTGGATCGACGGAACCCGTAGTGACTGGAATCAAAATAAATCAGAAACTTTGATTAGTAGGTGATAAACTCTATATATTTAACACAGAACAAAGTCCTTATTTACTTTGTTCTAGTTTAATATAATTAATTTAAAAAAAAATATTTCAAAATTCCTGACTATAGTTTTGTAGGACCGATAAATAAGCTAATAATTCGACCTCTGTGGCGCAGTGGTGTTACAGCCGACTGTTACGCTAGAGGGTTTGAATTCCGGCGGGCGCGAAACTTTGTGTTTTTAGCAAGCCGCATTGTTTCGCTTACCGGACTTGGATGTTGTATTCCTGTCTGTATATGCAGTATGTAGCGTCAGCAGTCAGCTGTTTACACCACAACGCCACAGCGGTCATCGATAGTTCCTGATTGGGAGTTAAATCACAAGAATTGTTTACTGTCACACATCACTACGCATGAAAATGCTATGTTACATTGTTCTATGGATTTTTATTTAATTTTCATCGCTAAAGATTTTACAAAATTTTGAGTGAGTCCTGACCGTAACGCTGGTCTGTATTTTGCTCAGAGGTTGAGCATCGCTATACAGCGTGGAAATGCAGCCAGTGCTATGGGAACACTGCATTGCAACTTATGATTTTTATTAGGATTTTAATGTTTTTATATATCTATATCTATTTGGTTGATAAAAATTATGGATGTAATAAATTAATGATTAAATCTTTCTATCAAATTTCATTAAAAGTTGCCATAAACAAAATTGTATGCAAAGTATATATTCCCAAGATTCACTTCATGATATCTTCTTATATTATAAAGCGGTAAAGTATGATTAAAGAAGGTATTATTCAAAACAGCTCATAAAAAAAAACTATTTCCCCACTAAGAATTAACTTTTGTTCAACATCATGGGTCCATCTGATGGAAAGTGATACCGTCGATTGACACGAAGATGCTCATGATATCTGGAACGCCAAGATCACCAGTGGAATGCCCATTTAGAGGATGTTGTATGCAGCAGGATGGACTACTTAAAAAAATGCGAATTCCAAGTGTAAGAAGTCATAGGCAAAAGTTTCCAGTCTTAAGATGGTTGATCGATTTATAAATGAATGATTTTTATGAATAATTTAATGTAACGTGTGATTTTCTGTTTAACGTGCTGTGATGGCCTGTATTGGGCACATGTATCGTGATATAACTTCAAATATATGTGCCTATGTAAAAAAGAGAATATCCATCGATTTTTCAAATTAATAACCAACAAGTATGTCCAAATACAGCTCCAATATCTCTTTGTGGCGTTAAAGTTGTGTGTAGTGTTAAATAATAAACAAGGCCTGTATGACAGTGCGCAGGGCTCCGAAGGGCCTCCAGGGCTACATATTTTAACGCAGGTTGACCAAACTATGATGTATTGGAGGTAAGAAACAATTGGATGTGGTAATTGCTCAGCTAGCCAATTAGTTGATGATTCTATCAAAGGGCGCCGCTTTTGATCCTGGTGAACAGGAGTTGCAGGAGTGGGACAGAGTGGCGGGTGTGCCGCGAAAAAAAGCCAAGCTAGCCATGGCTGTAAGAAGTAGGGATTCCGATTATCATGTTCGATTTTATAAGCTGTATAGATCTATGACTTTTATTAATGAAATTATTTATAATTATGCCATTTGTCTCAAAAGTAACAATTAAAACGAACAATTTTGTCTATGCTAATTAAAATATAAAAATCTAGAAGCTTTCAATCTTAATTCTAAAATCATTCACGCGTAATTTATTTCGTAGTTCGTTTCACATAATTGTTTTATTGCTTTTTGTTTTAGTGAAAACATGACATGCCGCATCAAAATTTCTGAAGGGTCAACATTACAACATCCGTGTTCTGACCCAATAGTGGACACATTCACTGCCCTTAATAAATATTTATGCCCTGACATTGTTTGGAGGTTCACCCACCAAATTATAACGTAATTTGCTTTTAATTTTATAATTTATATGTTTATTTAGGATCGTATTAAGTCGTTGAAAACCTTAGTTTATTAATAAACCCTGTGATTATATCAATTTATGAAATGTATTGTTGTTTGATGAATTTTCGTTACGTCTTAATTTGCGTACACTAATTGATTTTTAATTGTTTTTGTTTTTTTTTTTTCAACAAAATTTTGCTATGTAACATAAAACATAAACTCACGCAGTAATCCTTCGAAAGGGGTTGGCAGAGGTGTTACAAACTGCGTTTGGCATGTTTATTTTGAGTCCCAGTGTGACGGGTTGCGAATCCGCCGCCACTACCGAGGCACAATGAGGAACGTGGCAGCTGCAACTTACGGTAGCCTGAGAATCGAAGCCTCGCTCGATGATGCTATGTCGACCCTAAAAGTAAATTTTTATTGTTGAAATAAATTGTCTTAAATCGAAAAATTACAAAAACCTATATTTAGAATACCCTTTTGAGTGGACATAATAAATGCGGATGTTAAGAATGTCACGTGCTTAGGTTATTAATTTTTCTGTATGGTATAGACCTGTTTTTTAATTTATCCTTTTTTAATTATACTTTTAAATTAAATAATTGTAACATTTTATTGACTAATGTGTAATTAACTATTACTATAACTGGAATAGGGATAATAACAATAAATAATTAAATAAATAAAATATACTAAAATACTCAAGAAGGTAATTAATAAATTGTTTTATTTAATTTCAAAACATCTATAATAGTATATTTGTTAAAAATATTTTAAACATTAGATTTTTTGTTTGTTTGAATTGAATGGACTCCAAAACTACTGGACCGATTTGAAAAATTATTTCACCATTAGAATTCTAACATCCAAGTTGAATATTGGCATTAGGAATTTTTCGAAAAAGTTAAATACTTATACCTGCCCGTGTAGTATTTAATGTTTTCATTTCTCACCCAAAAAATAAAGGCAAAGAATACAAAAACAGCTACAAATATATAATAATATTGCATTTTTTATAACATGTTTATATTTTAGATTGCGTTGTATTAAAAATGTATTCCTTTGTTAGAAATGTTTAACGTTCCCATAGTTGTGTCATTGTATTCTTGTTTATTACCTTCACTAGTTTGTCTGTATATAATAAAAATAATAATAATCTTTATTTCCAAAAATAAAACAGACATTTATACATTGATTGATAACGTCCGCAGTAGTTTTATTTAAAAACTGTGTCGCTGACGTTATCGCCCTCCTCAAGTAACAAAATTTTAATAAAATTATATAAAGATTTAAACAAATTCATTGAAACAAAATAGAAAGAATCAAAATTAAATCGATAATCAAAATTAAAAAGAAACCAAAAATTATATTATAATAGTTAATAATTGAGATAATAATGAACAGCCGAAAATACAAAAACTAAATAAAAATTATAATGATTGTGTGCGTGTCTAACCCATAATTTCATGTGTAAGTTTGTGTGCGTGTATGTGCGCTTGTATTTGTGAATGCGTGTGAATGTATGAAGTTTAAGAAAATTGAGAGACAGATGATATAAATTCACTTTTGGATTAGAGACTCGGTCTGCTCATAGGAGCGAGATTGAAGCCAGGATGTTATGTCCGCCCTACACTTAGCCAGAGTTTTATTATAAATTTGGATATTGTATTATCGAGTTGTGGAAACTATTTTGGTTCATCAATTTCGTATGATAAATTTATAAAAAAGATTTATATAAAATTATTTGTTTCCCTTAATGTAAATAAAAATAAAAATAAAATAAAAACAAATACTAATTCAAACAATTCACAAATTTTCAATCCTTAATCAGACTTTAATAATAATTGAGCCTCGTACGATGACGGATTTAATGCGTTTACAAATTAACTAAATACCCTAAACATTTTTCATGACATAAAAAGTAAGAAAAACTTTGCTTTTTCCGATGTTGTTTCCCCTCCCCACTAAATCATACTTCGGTAAGATACGTAAGTCAGAAATATGTTCCGAAACTCGCTATCCATATTATTGTCATATTAAAATATGATGCTAGTTAGAGCGAAAAACAATGGCAAAGTTGAGCCTATAAATAATCGACTAGATTAGGGGGAAAAGCCCCTTTGGACCGCGGAAATATTTCCTGAATTAGAAATCGTATGTTATTTGGTTACAAAAATATTCGTTAGTATTTTAATCGAAAACATATTTCTGTCGCAATTTATTACGTGTTTCTGTTCGAAGGATTGGAGAGCTAGTTGTAATTACCGGCATGAGAGGTAAACATCTTTAGATCTACATCTTTACTCTTGGTGTCGTGTCAACAGGCGGCGGTACCAATTACCATCAAAGTCAAGTTTTTTATTCAAATAGACTTAAAATAAGTACTTTTAAATCGTCATCTTTTATACTACTAGCGGTTTGAAACGCTATTTCTACGGGAAGTATCCGGCAAGAAACTTCCGTAAGTCCATCAGGTAGAAGAGGGACAAAATGAGAGTTAGAGTTGATTGAATGAGAAGTTATATTTAAAATAAAAAAAACTGTGGACTTCAAAATATAAGCCTCTTCTGGTATTTTTGAATTTCTTTGACACATCATAAGTAATTTGTTTAAATTTTCCAAGATGGCCGCTCAATGTTTTGGGTCACACTGACAGTTCAATTGAACAATATGCAAAGCTGGAATCAAGCAAAATAACGTAAAAAACCGCCAACATGCAAAATGTCGAAGTAATTTCATTGTTACAATTTTTGCCATATAGATTGCAATTAAAGATACTGCTGCTCTGTAAAGGGATAACAATGCAGTATTACTTCCTGTTCTCTTAAAATGCTTTAATTATTTTTTTGTTGACATATCATAGACAATGCATCGAAATTTTCCAAGATGGCCGCTCATTAGAGTCGATCACTGACAGTTCAAATCCATTATAATAATAACCACATCACGACACACTTATTGACCTGAGTCAATTGGTTATATAACCTTGTATCGCAGGCAATAGCAACGTAACGGTATATACGACATAGATAAGAATACAACATCCAAGACCGTTAAGCGAAACAATGCGACTTGCAATAACAGAAAGCCCCGCCCCCGTCGAACCTTGAACCTCTAGCAGTCTGCTGTTTACACCACTGCGCCACCGAAGTCTATGCGTTTTTATTTATGATTGAAGCTGAAATGGATAAACTATTTTATTACCTATATAGGAACTAAACTAAAGAAATATCACGAGGATTGTATGATGCGTCAGCACCACGACGTCAAATTGAGACTTTGACAAATGATTGTTCGCAACTATTGTCGTTAGAGAGGTTCTTTCTTTATTTTTTTCTCTAACTTGACAGTAGGAAATATTACTGAGTATATATGAATTTATTCATTTTGATAAACCATTAACTTCCTTCCTTAGTTTGGAAAATGTTTTGAGTTGGAAGGAGTCGGATTTTCGGGATCATTTTAACTGTCTTGACCCATGTAGTGATTACGAGATATTCTGTACTGCTAAAATTATGTTTTTTTTTTTTAACTCATAACTCCAATTTTTGATGGCATAGTAAAGTTTGCCCTAGGTATATTTTGTGTTCTGAAAATACGATTAGAACGGGTATTTTCTAAGCATAAAATGTGTCATGTTCTTTGCCCCCACCAGGAGTTAAGAAGATGAGCAATTGAGTCAATCAATACAATAATCTTGAAGAGCATTTATTAAATTTTCTAATAACCTGAACCTTACAGATAAACGAGTGTCACAGTAAAAAAGTGTTGCCCGCTTTGCTGTGTTGCCAGAGCCCACACAGTTACATTGAATAGGTAGACAAGATGGCTCTAGACATCATGACAAAATGTAGCTTATAGTCCCCATAGGTTTTTTTAAGTTTTTGTTGAAATCGAAATCGAAGAACTAACCTCAAAAATTACCTCCTTCATACAAACATAGCAACGTCACCTCTTTGTAATATCAGTATAGAAAGATAGGAAAATTTGGCATCAATCTATACCTTAAAAATGACACTAGACTTCAGCTGTAAGGACAAACTTCTTTTGCCTTTTCACCGTTAAAAAACCTAACATGACTATTATTAATATACAGCAAATAAATACTCAAAAAGAATAATAAATGACCCGAACAAAAAAGCGTCTTATCATCAAAACCATTCGCATTCTCATTTCGCAACCGATTACTAAGTGGCGTTGACAAAAAAATTTACGCATGCGAAATCATTTATTTTTTTCCAGCATAATAAGTATATAATAAATTCGCTCCCGTCTCCTTCGGTGAGACGATTTTTTTCTCAAATGATATTAAGTCATGTTTAAGACCACTGTCGTTATATTTAATAGTAATAGATATTTTATTTCGACGCGCTCCGTTGAGGGGATGTTTGCACAATGTTCGGGGGGTTATTACTGTGGTGGTCGTTATTTTTATTTTTAAATAATAATAAAATCTTAGGAGAAATTTCAGATTTTAAGAGAAAACGAAGTCTCAGGCTTAACTATTACTCCAATGAAGTAAAACAATTTTTTTATACGTAGTATAAAAACAAATCATAAGAGAAATTGAAGTATAGCTAAATTAATATTTTATCTAAATAAATTTAAATATTATTGTCAGTACAACCTGATCCTTCCTTAGAAAGTTGATCGTTCTAAAAATGTAATTCATTCCATGTGATAAATATCGACCACTACCAACATGGGACCCCTGATACATTTGCCTACAGTTAATAGGTTTTCCCTCCACAAGGCGAATGTTGCCCTATTTATTATTCCACGGATATTAAAAACGCGGGACAGACGCGGTTTAAAAATGTTTAGATTTAGCCAAAGGTCTCTTTGTGTGATCACTTTGGGGGTTTTCGGGGAATTTTAGGGAGTTTTAAAGATATTTCAGGGACTCTTGTCACGGTTTGTTTGCCAATGTTAATGGGAGTAAGAAAAATTGCTTGTTTCGGAGATCCTTTGGTAAATAGTTGTAGAAAATAAAAAAAGGTTTATACGATACCATGTAACGTACTAGGGGACGCAACGGAAAATAAAAATATTGCAATGACATTTACTCACGGTCGATTCATGTCATTGTCGAAGTCATTTTTAATTATTTTTTCTGTTGGCATTAACGCTTGCAGAAAATGGTTATATCTGAGGGGACTGGCGACTCTGGATTGCTGAAGACCGATAAACCGACCGAACTTAAAATCAACGATACCACTGCTTTCGAAATCAATGTATCGGTGTCTTCGGAGTGAGGTTTTTCGATCTGAATGAATGGATGTCCGAGTAGTAGGAAATACACTAACATTTGGCCGACACTGTATAATTTTCTCATTGTTCTGTAGATTAAATTCGTTGCATCCCCTATGTTTCGTGCAATCAAATAAAATGTATTTAAATAATAGCCTAAGTAGACTTAAAATCATTAATTATAAAAAAAAATATTACATGTTGTAATTGGCTTAACATAAAGGTATTCATAGTAGCTTTAAATTGTATGAAATAGTTAGAAAACTTAAATGTTGAAAATTGTAATAAAAACTATTGTAAATTTTTGAAAAAATAACTACGGAGGTTTCTTGCCGGCTTCTTCCCCGTAGAAATTATTCCGAACCGGTGGTAGAAAAAAAAATGACGATTTGAAAGCACTTATTTTAAGTCTATTTAAATAAAACATTTTGATTTTTTTTGAACTATGCTAGTTTTTTGTCCTCTCGGAGTAGACCTGATTACCAGGACCTGCTACATTTATGACTTGAATTGTACGCTCAAACCATTTTTATTTTTCGACAACAGCAGGTACTGCTTCAACTACACCAAAAAATTCAAGATGGAGATTCTTAAAACCAGCAACAAGGTGAAATCGGTTTGGTGATTTAGTAGACTAGTTTTTTCCCTTAATGACGTCTGCTGCCTGGAGGCCTTAGCAGCTTTACCGTGGCTACCGTTCCCTATACAATCATACTGTATCGTCTTCATTAAGACAACACAACAAGACGAAAAGCATAATGACCGCCATACCTGTCGGCCTTCCTCGAGCCTTAGTACAGAACTTAGTACAGATCCAGTCAGTAGCCAGACTATCGAAGGACATTTGGCGCCGATTAGCGTATCCAAATAGATGATAAAAGCAATAAAATCACAAATTCGGATTGAACTTCAATCAATCAAACAATATCCCGTCGCTACATAAATTCATAGCAAAAAACGACCAGTCCCAGAGCGCAATCTTTCGTTATTATTTATTAATTTTGTACGGAACATTGAACTTATTTAAGAGTACACTGTCCGTACGTAAAATCGCTTGTTTATTTTTCGACGCTTTAATGAAAATGTGGCCGCTTTTAAGGACGCGAAGCGTAAACAAATTCTGTTAAATGTTTATAAGCGTTTCGGATATTAATGGTGGCTTAGTAGCTAGTCCGTTGGATCTGAGTTGGGGTTCGATTCTGACGTGAGGTGGTGACTTTTATTTAATAACTTTGCTGTTATTAATATGTTTATAACTGCGACTGATTTTTAAATATGAATGTTTAAGATTAAGTATTTGTCAGGTTTTGGTATACATTTTTAATTGGTTTTGCCATGTTTATTATTTCATGAGTTTGTTAAAAAAAATCGATTATTCAACAAGGGAATTACTTGTTTCACCTGACCCAAGCCAGGTAGGTCGCTAGTATTCAATATTTAAGACTTATGCCATTTTTTATAAAAAAATAATTATAACTTATTAATTAAAGCATAATGCTTGTAAAAAGCCATGTTTGAAATATTCGGTTACAGTATTAATCTATGCGTAAATAAGTTTTACAATTTACAGGTGGCAGATCTACGTGGGAGATCGTCTGCGTCGGTACCACCCTCCTTTCTATTTACAACGTGAAGCAGTTCGCTGTGTTTCGATTCGAAGGATTGGAGAGCCAGATTAATCATCAGCATGAGAGAGAACATCTTTACCTCTACATAGGCAAATGCAGTGCTCTTTAGAGACATCAACGTCGCGTCAATAGGCGGTATCACTTTCCATAAGGTGAACCTTCATTTGTATAAAAACGTAATTTTGTGAGCTGTTAAAACACAAACGCGTTCGAAGCGTTTTTGGGACTTTCTTAAAATATCTTTATCACATTTTATTGACAACAATGTTTTAAGAAGTTGTCACATAAAGAGGAGGGGTAGTTCTCAAGGGGTGGGTTAATACTTGCAATATATCTCTCTTACATCTCAATACGAGACGGGTAGTAAATCATTTGCGGTGGTTAGATATAAAGGAACGTTGATGTAATAGGAAGTTGGATTTGGTAGTTAGTATTTATTTATTTTATGCAACAAGCAGACTGTTTACCTGATGGAGAGTGATACCGCCTATTGACGCGACGATGCCCTTGATGTCTAGAACGCCAAGAGCATCGCTAATGCGTTGCCCATGAAGAGGTATAGATGTTATACCTCTCGTGCCTATAATTACACTGGCTCTCTAATCCTTGGAACCGAAACACAGAAAATCAACACAGACGATATCACAACACACACATTGACTCAGCCCTGCAGTAAGTATCGTAAGAACTTGTGTCGCAGGTGCTAAGCAACGATATGGTATAAACTACACAGATAAGAAAACAACATCCAAGACCGGTGAGTGAAACAATGCGTCTTGCAAATAACACAAAGTCCCGCCCGGGATTCGAACCCGGAACCTATAGCGTAGCATTCGGCTGTTTACACCACTGCCACATCCTCGTAATTTTATCATCCTTGTTACAAGAAGTGTGCATTTTCCGATCAAAGAAATTGTTGCCAGTTTTAAAACTCCGCCAATGTGTTAGGGGTGAGTCAGGATTTAGTTGCCATGGTGCAAAACATGAGATATAAGAAATTTTTTAAAATTTTGGTGGCAACCAAAAATATTATAGTTTAGTTAGATGGTAGTTTAAAAAATAATTTTGACGATTTAAAAGTACTTATTTTAAATCCATTTGAATAAAAAATTATTTGATTTTGTTTATTTTTTTTCTTTATTTTTCAAATTGCAACAACATGCAAAGATATATTAATGAAATAAAATCCTCAAAGTGTGAGTCGGACTAGAACAATATGGGTTCCGTATTATCTCAAGAGTTTAAACAATTTGCACTTTATAGTTGACTCTGTATCAGTCCTCCAGTTAGATATTCATTACATGAACTACTAATTGTAAAAACTAATTGTTTTCATTGAAGAAACATAACTGAGACAAATTTTAACAGTAATTTTTGACCTCACAGGCATTCGCCCGCGACTTTGTTCGCTTAGAAGTCGTAGTTTTGTACTTGTTGAAACAAAAATTTTGACTCGGGAAGAATGTGAGTGTGAAGAACATTATAGTAAAACCACAACAAGAGATAATGATGGTCGATATATAGTAAAATTGCCATTTCGTGAGGAAGATCCGCAATGGAAATACGTATAATTTTGACGTTGCTAAGTTTGCCACTGACACTATCCACAAACAACATAATGTACTCACACGGTTGCTGAATCTGTCAAACCTCTGCAAATCCTCCTCTTATTTACCAAGAAGGTACTGCTGTAATGACAATGTGATAACGCCTTTGTCTGACATCTCAAGTACTCCCGCTTCAGCTGAATGCTGTGCTTTTCCACTATGATCTTCCCACTTGACAAGACCAAAAGCTCCGTTCGCTTGTGGACTCCTGGTAGCACCAGTCTAAAAGCAGCGGCAGTACGCCCGGCCACTTGACACAGTGCAGAAAAAATTGCCCATCCGGCTCGAAGGACCATGAATAATAAATAAATTATTATGTCTACTGTTACTTTCACTAGTAAATGAAACCACGTTGTATACTGTTGCAAGCAGGCAGATATTTATTACAGGCATCACATATGTAATATTAGAAAAACATTGATAGCGTGATTCAGCATAAGAGCAACGCCATCTGTTATCAATTAATAAATCAATTGAACAGTACTCTCTGTCTTTTTTGAATCCATTCTCAATATACCTAATTTCTTCTTACAATAATCTTTGTAGTGAATATCGTAAAAAGCTTTGTCGCTTACTCTTTTAACTTGGACCATAGAAGGAATTAAGGAGACAATAAAACACAGTCAAGCGCGAGCTGTCCATTTGTCACGGGGTATTTGACGTGATCGGTTTTAGTCGAATTGATCTGTCACCAGGTTCTTCAGTTGGCCCCTGAAAAATTATCAGCGGCTTACGTGAGAAAAAAATGGCAGAGGAATCAATGGAATTTGGTGAAAAGTATTAAATAAAATTTATTTAAAAGTTGTAAAAAATAATAATAATAATAGCCACATCACGACACACACATTGACTCAGCCCTGCAGTAAGTATCGTAAGAACTTGTAACGCAGGCACTAAGCAACGATATGGTATATAAACATATTTGATATATGGTATATATATCAAAACTTAACGCACCGATTTCCGATCAACAATAAGTAATTAATCACTAATTAATATAACAGTCGAAAGGTCCGGGTTCGAAGCCCGGCGGGGGCGGAACTTTGTATAATTTGCGAGACGCAATGTTTCGCTTACCGGTCTTGGATGTTGTATTCCTATTTATGTAGTTTATATCGTTGCTTAGTGCCTGCGTTACAAGATTATATCTTAGTGCAGGGCTGAGTTAATGTGTGTCGTGATATGGTTATTATTATTAGTAAACTTTCATAGTAAAATTTTCAATTCAGAAACCGGGTAAATTACAAAATTTAACGCACCGATTTCCGATAAACAATAAGTAATTAATCACTAATTAATATAACAGTCGAAAGGCCGCCATATTGAACTGACGGCGACAAACTTCATTACCCGGGGACTGTCGCGCACTAGCTAATTGATGTATAATAAGCCCATTCTAATTTGTCTGATGGCCGTGGACTGACGGATTCGAATCGAATTATCTTTGCCAGGGACTGTTAGAAAATTTCCGGTTACAGTTTTAGGTTAGAACTTGGTTAGTGTGTGGGTTTTTTTTCAGTCGGTTCTCCTGATGGAATGTGATACCGTTCACACAATGATGCCCTTGATGTCTGAAACGAAAAGAGCAACGCCAATGCATTGCCCATATCGAGGTTAAGATGTTATACCTCTTGTGCCGATGATTACATTGGCACTCCGATTTTTTTTTTTTCGATTTTATTCTTTTTTTTTAAGAAAACATAACCTCAAAACTAAATATTCCATATACCAGTTTTGATATTAATAAATCTATAAAGACATATCAAGAAGCAGATCAAAGAATGTAATAACAAATTGGTATGTTTTTTCATAGCCTGATGTTCCTGTTATTATTCCTTGAAAAGTATTCGCAAGCGATTTAGCCAATTCCGCCGAGCAATTTGGCAAGTTATTCTCCCGATAGATATCATCAGTCGATTTGGGGTAGGGGCTTCGATTCCGTTTTTGTTAAACTATACATACTTTGATCTTGTAGCAAATTGTATTGGGGAGTTACGTTTCATGGGATTTAGGTTTTAAATTGTATATCAGTTTATATTGTTCAATAACAGTCAAAATCAGTTTATATTGTTTATATTTTTTATTTTATAGGACAACCTCCCCAACTTGTAATTTTCTATTTATATACGATGGATTTTACTAAATGATATTCAATCCAAACTCTATTTTAATAACACAAAAAAATAATTGGTCGAGCCGTTTTTACATGAAAAGTAGTCACAACAGTGAAAATTAATAAAATTGACATTATACAGCCGACTGCTACGCTCAAGGTTCTGGGTTCGAATCCCGGCAGGGGTGGAAGTTTGTGTTGTTTGCAAGACGCATTGTTTCGCTTACCGGTCTCGGATGTAGTATTCTTATCTATGTAGTTTATACCGTATCGTTGCATAGCTTCTGCGACAAGGTCGTTATATCTCCAACCTCATTTTCCTTCGGGGCACACCCGCCACTCTGTCCCACCACTGCAACTCCTGTTCACCAGGATCAACAATGGCGTTCTTTGATCGAATAATGCAGCTGTGTAATGACGCACAGGCTGTGCTCGGACTCCCTACCGGCTGTCTTAGGACCCGCAACGAACTTAATCAGAAGAAATAGGAGGTAGTAAGAATGCGGTTTCAGACTTCCCTCCCAGCAAAGCCTATACGCCATACATATATATATATATCTCTCTATATGTATATAACATTAAACGCTACATTAAATTACGAGAAAGAAAGTTTGCTCATGTTGCTCATCTATTGAGTGAAAAAAATATATATATATTCGAACGTTTCAATAAAAATGCGGTATCAATAAAACGTTGCTTCCGAGAGGGTGGTTCGGGGAATAAATTTTAATACATGCAACATTTAATGATAATCTTCTGAAGCGAACTGCTCTGTTGGGGTGCAACATTATTGTACTGAATATTGAAAATACGTTTGGGGCTTTTTGATTAAGTATTTGTTGAAAATACCGGTATTTTTGGATGGATGGAACTATGAATTTACATTGTACATACATTTTTAAATATTGGATTAACACGCGCAAATCAATATCTACCATGTATTATATACTAAGCTACTTAAATAATTATTTTTTTTTGCATAGAATTCAAAAATTACAAGAAATCCTTACAATTTTTTTTTTTTAAAGAAAAAAAGTTTTTTTTTCTTGTTGAAATTTAAGAACATACTATCAAATAAACACAAGTATATCATAGCAAGGAGGAAACTTCATATCATTTGAGAAAATCAAACGCCGGAACCGGAAAGGACCGTATTTTTCGAATTTGAATTCCGAACGTTCGTTACATCCTCAACGGAAACTGAGGAAGTTTTGAGGAGAAATTCACGATTTATTTTTTTGTTTACACTTTTTAATATGATAAGTTTTAGTCTCGAGTTTCTCTATAAGTTTTCTGTATTAAAAATTGATATCATATTCTATGGGAAAAAAAAATATCTTGAAAATATTCGAATTTTAGAATCAACCATTTCCAATTAGCCATTTAAAGAAAACTCAAAACATAATGTTCGAATTAAAATTCAAACATGTTTATCGCTTGTCACATTACATTATGTACAAAAGATAAATAAGGTATACACGTGACAACCTGTAAGGGCATTTCAAAAATATTTTTTCAATTAATACTAAAGTAACATAATGTTGTAGTTAAATTTATAAAAATGTTTTTGCACATCATTATACATTAACGAGTCACTACAGCAATTTTTATGTAGTTATTTGTACTTAATATTTGACAAAGTTAGGTTAGGTGTTGAATTAATTCTTCGGACTGCCCAGAGTCCTTCGACTTGTCGAGGATGGATACCGAGGGGGTTTTAGTGAGTCCACGAGTCCAGTGAACCTCACATAACTACTCTACTCTACCCTCATGCAAGGTACTATCTTGGTGAAGATTTCCCCCTCGAAAAAAAAAAAAAAAGAAAGGTGTTGAATTAATTACTTTTTTAATTAATTACTTTCCAGTTCAGTCCTTAAACCTTCGTATATATAAGCCTATAGTTCTTTTTAAGTGAAACTTTTGTTGTGCATTAATTAATATCTAAGCTTTTAAAAATACATTCATCCCAGTCAAACAAAACTGTGTCAAAATAAGTTTAAAAACTAAAAACCGCGCTCTAAAACGTATGATACAAGAACATATTCTCATCTGAAATTGTTAAATAGTCATATGCCACCTGCAGTATAAGGCAAACTTACTCACTTGTATTATTTTGCTATGTTAGGTTAGGTTTGGTATAGGCATATGACCACGGCTAAATTGAATAGTTTAACCATTTCAGATAAGAAAACATATTTTCGTAATGTAGTTCGGTGGCGCAGTGGTGTAATCAGCCGACTGCTACGCGACATTTCGGGTTCGGATCCCGCCGGGATGGGAACGTTGTGTTATTTGCAAAGATGCATTACCTTGCTTACCGGTCTTGGATGTTCTATTCTTATCTATGTAGTATATACCATTTCGTTGCTTTGTTCTTAGTTCCTGTGACACAAGTTCTTACGATACTTACTGTAGGGCTGAGTCAACGTGTGTCGTGAGGTGGTTATTATTATTATTAGACCGAACGACTCGAGTTGATTAATGCGTTTACGAGTTGAAGTGTCTCATGTCCACAGATAACTCCAAAATTAGCTTTAAAAATCTATATATTTTTAACCTCCGATTTTTCAATTTCATTTTCTTGCTATCTTGGATTCATGAATAGGTTACAACACATTACAGAAAAAAATATTTGAACCCCAAAAAAACTGCAACGAACAATGACAAAGTGGAGTATATTAACCAGACTCGAGAAATCCCCGTCCCGAGAAATCGACCAAGTAATGCGACACGATAAATCTACGGAATATAAAACATAACATAACAAATTCAATATAAATAACTCTGGACCTTTTCTTTATAAGAAAATCCTTTGCGAGTACATCTGTCTGTATTATGGCAAGGATAGTGTGCGACCGTAGTGAACCAAGATTTTTTAGAGGGATAAAACATAAGGAGAATTTTATTTTAGATTGGAAAGTGCTCATTCTATTGATACCATCGTTTTGGATGACAACTAAGCCAATGTCACGTGATGAGAACAACCAATGATAAACTATAAAATGTTCGGTGTTCTTACTGGTGATTTAATCATAAAAATAAACTCCGTAATTAATCCCTCGAGAGGGCTAGGCAGAGGTGTTACACACCGCGTTTCGCTTGTTTATGTTGAGTCCCAGTGTGACAGGTTGCGAATCTGTCGCCACTATCCGGGAACAATGAGGAACGTGGCAGCTACAACGTTCGGTAACCCAAGACTCGAACCCTCGACTTGTCGGGTCGGTCGGTTAACCAATGCACTTCACAAACGGAGCTACCAAGTCATCCGGTGATTTAATTTAAGTCTATTCGTAATCTCGTATATCGTATTCTATTAATAAAAATATTTTGACTTTGATATGTTCGACACGAAATTTTGATTTGGTATCTGGTCTATTGAAAATATCAGTTAAGTTTCGACGAAGTCTTTTTTAATGTATTTAAGTACATAACACACAATTTGTTATGTACTTAAATACATTACTTATTCCACTTATTATTTGAATTTTTGTTCAACAATGATATAAAATTTACTAAATCGCCATAAATAGTACAACTTAAGTTGCAGATTCCCGTCTCAAAAATCGCTTAAATTGGCAACTTGACAAGATTTTCGCTACCAGATTTACTGGAGTAAAATAAGGCTTGTTTTTAATTTACCTTCAGAATATTAAGTTTTGACTCTTTGATAATATTTTGTAGTGTTGTCTGGGCTGTTTTAATAAATAAATCCTATTTGATTCCTTTTGATATCAATGCTTTATTGCATAGCTACATTTCAAAGGACAAAAAAAACAGGTTTTTTTATAACATCATAGGGAAACAAGCAGACGGTTTACCTTATAGAAAGTGATACCGCCGGCAGTGGCGGTACTGTCATAGAAGCCAAAAAGCTCAGCTTACCCTATCAAACAAAAAAGTCCGCGCTCGTATTCATTCATTAACAAATCAAACGACTTTTTTAAAACAACCGAAGTTGTGGTTTTTCTGACATGTTCGCAATCTTCTGAGTGTTTTGCTGAGCTCGTCCACGCCAGCAAGTCCACAACGGAAGTATAAAGTATATCTCTCGGCTTGCCCTGTACTAAAACTCTAGGCACGCCACTGACCGCCGGCTATTGTCACGACAAAGCTGTTGATGTCTGGATCGCCAAGATCACCGCCTATGCACTGCCATGTAGAGGTAAAGTGATACTTTTCGTGCCTGTAATTACACCGGCTCTCCAATCCTTCTCACGCAGCGAACTGCTTCACGTTGTAAATAGAAAGAAGGGTGGTACCAAGTCAGACGATCTCGCACGTTGATCTACCAACTGAAATGCTTCAACCATAACTCTTTCTAACAAAAAACTACTTTTTCTTGGTTCCTTCTAGCATGACCTGTCAACTTTAAAGGATGCAAATCTATGTCAAAAATGATAGAGTAGAATTGAGACGTCACCGCGGAGATATGTCGTATTATTTGAGTAATATATCCTGCTGTATCGGGGACGTCCCCGCCAGCTTTGATATTGTCCCTTTTTGCGGATGTCTCTATTCCGTTTAGTTTCTTTTGGAAATATTCTGATTATTTTTATCAGTGACGCTACGAAAAAAATGGTTTAGTTTTTTTTTTAATGTGTTTAACTTAAAATCTAAGTCAGTTTATTACAGTATTTTTTATTTATGACCCATATAAAAATTCACTTGTATGAAAAGTGAGTTTTAAACTAAGTACAAATAGATTAAAAAAAGCTTTAAGTGTACTGATACATAAATAAAATCGTCTAAACGCAAAAAGGCAGAAGTCGTTTCAAATCAAATCTCCATTCAATATCACTTAAGGGCAAGCTTCTTCCGATCAAAAGGAACAAGCCCAATTTACATTCGCGTCACATGTGATACGCCTCAAGCCTCAACATCTCCTCAAATTGGTACCGAATGCCACAAATCACATTTGATTTTATTTTACAATTCCTCTCGCAGTGTCCGCCTTAAAATGTCATATGTATTCCATATTATAGAGGATTTAGGATTCTAAGACCTAGAAGTTAAGATTAGTTTTTGGTTGTTGGGAAGGATTTTCTTAAAGTTTTTTCTTTATGAAATATACGGGGTAGTAGTTTATCAGAGATTTTTTTCAACGTAATTTAAAAAAAATCTGAATTGAGCGATACACCTTTAACTAGAATTTTACAAAACAGAAACAAAGGCATGTTTTCATGTTATTTTAAAACGTAGTTTGAGTGAGATTTTTCAAGGATTAAATAGTGGAAATTAGACACGATAAATAACAAAATGGAGTTTTTTGTCATCTCACAAAGGCTTAGCGCGTACTGCAAGGGTGTGGAATTCTTTGCCTGCCGATGTGTTCCCTGACCAATATAACTTGGGCCTCTTAAAGGCAAGATTGAATAGGTTTCTCCTAGGCAGGCATGATCCACCTAGACCTCAACGCCGCTTAACATCAGGCGGGCTTGGGGTCAAATGCCTACCTGGTCATGAAAAAAAAAAAAAGCTATATCTTTCCTCAGTGCCTGCGACAAAAGATAATTTAATTAAGTATATTGCAGGGCTAACTCATATTTGTTTTCTGATGTGATTATTATAATAACTTACAGAGTAATGTTAACTATGAACTTAATCACAGTTTCATCGGCGATTTCTACAAAATTTTAGTCCCGTATATCCCCACCTTTTAGCTTTAATGTTCGATTCCTGATGTGTACCAAATGTGATCTTTTTTTTTTCTTGTAATGGCAAACGCGTTTAGACGTATGGGGTTGGGAGGGCCCTTAAACGATGTTATTGATGTCTTTCTCTTCAAGATAAACATGCCACTGTAAGGGCTGATTGCCAAGCGAATTTAACACTTAAAACAAAGCTATAAAGCTTATGTGTGCATTTAAATATCCGATTTGCAGTAATGGCGTTGATTTTACAAAACGGTTTTGCTGAAAGATATCATGTAAATAGGGTTGTCACAAATTTTGTTGTTAAGGGTTGTTTTTTAATATGAATTCGATTTAAGATCGAGGGATGATTGGTTTTTGCTTCATTCGAATATATATTTTTTTGTATAAAACCTATCTAATAGAAATTTCAAGTTCATTCAGGTTTCAAAATAAAACCTTATTTACGCAGCGCAGCTGCTAAGGAAGAAGTTCCGGGTTTGAATCCCAGCAGGTGCGGAACTTTATGTTGCTTGTGAGTTGTATGGTTTCGCTTCCTGGTATTGGATCTTGTATTTTTATCTATGTAGGTAGTCAAAACTAAATCGTTGCTTAATACCTGCGGGACAAGATGATTAAACTATACTGCATGGATAATTCAATGTGATTTACAAACTAATTACTTACATTATTTGTAATGAAATATAAAAATACTTTTTACAAGATGTGACTTTTTATACAATATCACGAGTAAACAAGCAGACGGCACACCTTATGGAAAGTGATACCGCCTATTGACACGAGAATGCCCTTGATATCTGAAACGCAAAAAGCATCGCCAATGCGTTGCCCATGTAGAGGTAAGGTTGGTTTACCTACGGTAATTACACTGGCTCTCGAATCCTTCGAACCGAAACACAGGGAACTGCTTCACGTTGTAAATAGAAAGGAGGGTGGTACCGCCGCAGACGATCTCCCACGTAGATCTACTACCTGTAACCTTACAATGTATTATGTAAGTAAATAAATAACCACATCACGACACACACATTGACTCAGCCCTGCACTAAGTTTCGTAAGAACTTGTATCGCAGGTGCTAAGCAACGATATGGTATATACTAAATAAATAAGAATACAACATCCAAGACCGGTAAGCGAAACAATGCATCAATATACAAACACACACATACAAATACAATACAAGTACATGTCAAACACTATAACATATATATCCAAGAAAATCTCCAGTAATAACTGACTAGACAATAAAGACCCACCAACTTACATAGTCCAACATATACTGTTCAGTATAAGACATAATACTGTACACAGTATATAGTATGATATAATATCGGGGCCATCCTCTCAGCAAACCTTCAATCTCTACCTGGCATCAGTCACTTTTATGCCTCCATATTTACCTAGACACAAATGGAAATAGAGCTAGGAAAATTCTAGAAAGGCAGGTAGGAATACCATTCATGAAAGTTTTAATTCTTTTAATTTGACGTATGGCGGGTCATAAGCTAGGGTTATTTTTGAAGATTTTGCAATGATGGAATAAAGGTTTGAGCGTGTTTAAATTTTATTGCACCATATTTTTATTGTGTCGTGTAGGATCGGTATTGCACAAAACACGTTCAATTCCATACCCCGGCCGGAAGCGAAAGCATTTCGTAATTTTTTACGGTTTTATTTAGCTTGACCAGTTTGTTTGGGTCAAATTTAGTGATTGAAACATAACCCCCATCCTGTCAACAGATCGACCTGATTTTTGGCACACACCTTTAATTCTGATGACAATACAATATCATATATTCAGTATCATTTTATATCCAAGACGGTCGTCGATAAAAATGGCGGACTACATGTTTTTTTACAACCCCCTCAATATGGGTATCAAATAAAAGGACTTGACTATAAGAATATAGTACACCATAAAAAAATTGCAAAATGGTCGCCAGATAAAAAACAAAAAAACAGAGAACGACGTTAATTTCAATAAAACGTTTAACTTAAAAGATTTTAATATTCTTTTGAAAATTTGCTGAAACATAATTGATCGTTTAGATTAAAAGTACATTTCAACGTTATTGTATAGTCAAAGCATTGTGCAAACAATATTATTATACTAATAAACATATGACTGTGCTCCTCTAACCTAATCCACTAAAAACAATTCAATTTTTTTATAAAATTTCATTATTTCATGTTTTAGAAATAACAATGCTTGGTCGTAACGAAAGTAACAAATGTAAGATGGCATTCTTAAAAAATCCGCCGTGTCTATATTTTCCTAACTCTGTTCGAAATAAGATATGTTACTGCCTCACGTATATGTAATTTAGGGGGTTGATACAAATGCGTGGTTTATTGTGGCGATTCGTGACGGATTTTTACGAGCGAATCCGCGGGCAGAGCATAGTGATGACGGCAAGCCTTTCATTGCCGGGGGAAAGGTTTTATTCGACATTCACAGGTTTATTAAATAAGTGCTGTATGATTCTTTTTCTCGGGTGTTTTTTTTTTTTTTTGGATTTCAAACAAACAATATTTTAGGAAGCCTCAAAATATAGCTATCTGATTGGTTTTTTTCCACTTGGTCCCGGCCATTTTTTGACCAGATAGAATGTGATCACCGCCGATTATTGACATGATGATGCCTTAGGTAACTTAGAACGCCAAGAATTTTACAAAAAATCGACTACCGCCATCCTCTTTAATCCAAAAACACGGTTGGGTCGTTCTCTTTTTTCACCGATAATAGTCCTGTCATCATATTATTATGGCATCTCATTAGATTATTTATATTTACGGTTTTATATTGCTCTAATTAGCCTCCATGTTTATTTCATCTATTACTGTTATGTAGGTAATCTTTCACTATCTCAATATTTTTGTGCATTTATTTTTCGTAGAATGCCGTGACCAAAATGTGGTCTGTACTGGAAACGACCACTCAGTCACGTTATTTTTAAACTACCATTTAAAAAAACAATATTGCCTGAAAATTAAACCTTCATTAGTCCTAATGAAAAACCAGTTACATTTTTAAATCGTACACTGAAACTGCATTTTTATCATTAGTTCAAAGACCCAAAAAAACAATTGAAAAGTAATTTTGGTTTAAAAAAAGAACGACCCAGTTAACTACGAAAAAAAACTTCATTTTATTTCACAGTAAAATTACTGTGTTTTTTTATATCTCTGTGATATTTTCATGTCGCTATTTAATAATCGTAAAGCTATGTCTTCACTGTTTGTGTGTGACGTGTGTCTTGACTGAGGCAACTGGGGCCAATGTTTCGTTTGACTAAGGCAGAACTGAGAATTTTTTCTTTTCTTATCCGGGATTTTTTCGTCTACTCTGAAGGAGTATACACCCCAGATATAGTAATTTGAGAATTTATTTCTTCAAATCAAAATCATTTTTTGTAAGATTTTTTTATGAAAAACAAGAAGTTAAATTATATTTTTTTAATATAAGTACCATGCAGAATCAATTTCAGAAAAATTCTACACAGATAAACTAAAAAAGCTACTACAGAAAGATTCAGTAAATTTTGTATTGTTCTAGATTTTGGAAATCAAATTACTAAGACAATATTTCCTATAAGATAAAGAACTGACGCATAAAAATGTTTTTCTTTTAATTCCTATATAACCATACGTACATACATAACTAAAGTTATATTATAATTAATAATAATAATAATAATGAACCACATCACGACACACACATTGACTCAGTCCTGCAGTAAGTATCGTAAGAACTTGTGTCACAGGAACTAAGCAACGATATGGTATAAACTACATAGATAAGAATACAACATCCAAGACCGGTAAGCGAAACAATGCGTCTTGCAAATAACACAAAGTCCCGCCCCCGCCGGGATTCGAACCCGGAACCTCAAGCGAAGCAGTGGGCTGTTTACACCACTGCGCCACCGAAGTCGTCAAATTGATTTTCATTACATCCTTTGTAATTCATGTAATTTATTATTTTTATTTTAGAATAAAGACATAGTCATCGATTTAAATGTGATTTAAATTTGGTTTATTTAACTTAAATTTGTAGAAAAATTTGATTTATAATTAGAAAACTGTATTTTATTTACAAATTGTAATAGAAATTAATTTATTTTACCTAATTATTTTGAAAAAGGCAACTACGGAGGCTTCTTGCCGGACACTTCCCCGTAGAAATAGCGTTTCGAAACGGTGGTAGTATAAACAGATGACGATTTAAAAGTACTTATTTCATGTCTATTTGAATAAAAAATATTTTGACTTTGATTCTGGTACAGTCCTATTTGTATGGACACAAGTCAAGTACATACAAGTCTTACAAGTGATATATCAACGTGCAAGATCGACTTCTTTGGTCAGTACCACCATCCTTTCTATTTCTGCCGAGAAGCAGTTCGCTGTGTTTCGGTTTGAAGGATTGGATAGCCAGTGTAATTACCGTCACGAGAGGTGTAACATCTTTACATCGTCAAGGGCAACGTCGTGTCAATAGATGGAAGTATCACTTTCCATCCGTATGCTTGTTGTCCCATGATGTAGTATTAAGTCAAATTATAAGAGTTGGTAATGCGGACTGAAAATTCTGAAAATATTTCTTACCTTCCTGACATGATACAAGAAGGGTACGAAATTATGATGCCCATAAACTCTGGGCGTAGGGATTGACCACATTTTTACTACACCGAATATAGGCTCAGTATTTTTTATGGCCAAATCTCCTCTCTCCACCAATTTGATAACATTTCGACGTTTAATGTATGGGAAAATTGGTTGCATGAATAATTCAATAGCTCGGGAAACTTATAGCTTGATGCAAAATTTTATCGTCGGATTATTGGGGAAATAGCATAAGTTTTTTTGTTTTTATGCTTAGCTGATCGTATTTCAAATGGTAGATTGATGAGGGAAAAAAATATATTTCTATCACATTTATAAATATGTCCTATTTTTCTTGGTATATTCTAATGGCATTCCTTTAAATTGATTTATAAATCAGTTACCTATAGATAGACGCTTAAAAGTAAAAAAACAATGAGCTCTGGAGCTACAAATATTTAAACCGTGGAAATTTTTTGAACCAGGCCAAATTTTTCTTTCTGCCATTTTTTTCTCTACAACGAGCTTTTTTTGGCGATAGATTTTGATTTTGACGCTTATATGTTAGGATTTGACAAATTTCAGAGCTTCTTGTTCAATATAGAGAAATTCTTATCACGGTAATCAATTTTACCAGATACAAAGTACACGACTAAAAGCATACCAATAAAATGTCTCCCTGCTACCAGCATGTCGTCAAAAGGACGATAAACCCGGTACATTGATAGTAGATAATAAAAATCGTAAGTGAAGTTAGCAATAATACGACGCCTTGGGATCTATTTCATTATCCTTTTAATACTAGTTGATTTTTCTAAGGGATTACCAATACGAGAGGGACTTTTAATAAGCTTGTCTTTGTGTTTTTAGCACGCTTTTATTAGGTCGACCTGTATGTAACTATGTAATGGAATCTAAGGTAACTAATTTAACCATCTTCCAAGGGTCGTAGCGTAATGAAAATTGCCAGCTGTATGTAGTTCTGATGACAAAGCAATAATATGGTACTGTCCAACTGATCTGATAATGGAGCCGGAAGATATGAACTGGAAATTCATGGTGGAAAATCGTATCATAGCTGTTTTGGATTTCTTAGAAAAGTCTTGTAATGAACTTTGACCACGATATTAGGTTTCAAGGTCTGATGATGAAGCCGGAAGAGAGACAAAGCCATTCCAAGCGTGTTTTTTTTAGTGTTTTTCGGTCAAATAGAGTCAAGTTTAAATGACGTTAGACGAAACGATATAGATGAAATGTAATAAGGTAATTTGTTTTGAAGATGAATTGTAGTAAGGCTGGCAAAGACCTTGTCATGCCCTAAAACAAAAATCGATACAACTTTGTTATTTATTTTATATAGAACAGTCAAATTAATTTACTATTTTCTTAAATGTCATTTTTAAGACCAACTTTTCGGAAAATTTAAGTTTGGGATGATACCGGCACGAAAACTCCAGATTTTATAATTTAAGTAGGTGTTTACATGTTTTAAACTAAGACATGCATCTTACAGTTTAGAATGAGAGGATGTGATACAGCTCAAATCCAAATTCAAAATACTTTATTTCGGTCTTTCGGACTTTCGGTCAAAAACTGTACCATCAACAATATTTCGTATATAAGGCATGCAAAATTATATTACGCGGTTCAGTAATGTCAAAATATTTACACTTGTAGTCAAATAGAATTAGACAAAATGTCAGAAGGTATAAGAAATAAAATGAAATTTTGTATGAATTAACTCTTGCGACAAAACAGATCTAGATAAATAATATCTAATGAAATAGGCCGTAACATACATACTACTCACACATATATACCTGTATGCATGGCCTCACCGCCAACAGTTCAGATCTTGCTTTTAATTAATATTAAATATATACTACTCTTCGTTTAAAGAGTCGACCACGGGCCGGGAGACGTAGTGTTATAAGGTCCACGAGGTGGACGGACGATCTTGTAACGGCTGCAGGGTACAAATGGCATAGAATCGCTCTGATTGGAATTATTCAAAGCAGGCCTTTGGCAATTTAAAAGTGATTTATAAAAACTGCAGAATGACTTGATTATCTTCGTCAAAAAACTTTGTTTACTTAATTGGTGGTGCCGCCCTCTAGCGTGATAAAAATGCATCAAGATGCACCCTATTTATTTTACAGTTATGGCGTAAAAGGACCTTGTTTATATAAAAATACTGATAAAATATTTATTTCATATTGTTGTTTATTTATCACATGTTTAACCATATATTTTGCTATCAACTACACCACATACTTATCGAGAAAAAACCCTTCATTTTTTTGCGTGTCATAATCTCAGAATAATAATAATGTATATTATTGTTATTTTATATTAATATTTCTTATCGAACCGCAGTAACTATTGTTTACAATAAATAAATGACCTTCATTGAACTCTAAAATATTTCACAATTCAAATTTTGCGGTTTTTTTGCAATCAATTATACAGGATTTTGAATGGTTCGATTTATAAATTCACAAACTAAATGATTCTTGCGCCAATTTGCGATGAAACGATCAAAATAGAATGAAGAAATCAAAAATTACCTACACCTTTGATTTGCCGCTAGATACATCAGTTGTACAAAATGAAATTTTGCAAAGAACTACCTGATGTAAGGTGATACCGCCGCCTATTGACACGACGATGCTCGTGATGTCTGGATGCCAAGAGCACTGCCAAAGGCTTTACCTCTACATGGGCAATGCATTGGTGGTGCTCCCAACGATCTTAGTTACGTATTAACCGTAAAGATGTAATTAAAAGAGTTACATCAAATCATTGTTCCTGTTGTATCTGACTGACACATTATTCGAAATTTCAGGTACCTAAATAAAATATTAATAAACTGAGAAAAATCGTAAAATGCTATTCACAAATTTTCGTCAGCTTTTTTTATTTCATATTTTTCATATTTTTTTAGAAACAGTAGTCACAATTAAACGGTAACTGATACGACAGAAGTATGTATTTCTATAGCTAAAAACCTTCATCAAGATCAAGCAAAAGTGGCTGCTAGAAAATGCTCTCGAAAAAACCCTCGGAAAAAAAACTCAAAAAAGAGGAGTCAATCAACAAATTTCATCACAAACACCTAACAATCTCCTGTTAACTTCCGGAATATTCCAGCTCATTAAGTACTTTTTCTTTTCGACGCCCTCATCGTGAGGAAATTTTGGAAATATGTAAATTCTCCAGCTAGAATTTCCAATCATCGGACAAATTGAGTTATCGGACCCGCTTTGAGGAGGTGTCACTGAAATTTGAACCTCATCTTGTTGAGCGTGAGGTTTGTTGTCTATTATAGCTAGTAATGATATTGGCTCTTTATACTAATTTGCTTTTTACTTGTCGAAATCATTCCAATGCTTGATTTGTCATTTCGAGGGAAAAAACTTTTTTATACCACAACAAAAATTATTAAAGGGCAGTATTTAGTGGACAGTTTTTTTAGACACTTAGGATTTAATTATGCGTTTGTAAGTTTGCATTGTAGAAGTTATCTTCGACTCTACACATCCGAATTCACCGATATTTTATCAGAATTTTAGAACGGACATAGGACATACGAACTTACTAATAATAAAACATGACAAGTAAGTTAAAATACTAACGACAAACTATGACAAGTAACTAAGTTAATAATAAAAATAATAACCACATCACGACACACACATTGACTCAGCCCTGCACTAAGGCATAATCTTGTATCGCAAGCACTAAACAACGATATGGTATATACTACTAGACAAGAATACAATATCCAAGATCGGTAAGCGAAACAATGCGTCCTGTAAAAAACACAAGTTCCGCTCCCGTCAGATCCCGACGAACCCGGAACATCTGTAGTAATCGGCTGATTAAACACCCATAGATTTACTATTAAACACCCATAGATTTACTTTGTTCTCTTTGAAATCACAATAACTGAATAGAAATTTACTCTCTTGGTTTTCTAGGGCAGGTCAGTCGTATCGATCACTTTGGACCACTTTCTCCGCTTTGGTCAGTTATCTGACTACTGTCAATCAAGGTACTTCCCCTGGCTGTCAAAGCATAGATATCGCGACAAGATCACTTTCTGTATAGACCTTTCTTGGAAAAGTGAAGTGGGTCGAACCAAATTTGAATGCGACAATTCTAGCTTTTATTTGTGGAGCAGTTTTGACGAAAATGACAGCTGTAGATATGAACTTGATATGAACCTAAGTGATACCCGGTTAGGACACGTTTTTGGATTTTCCTAAGTCGACTTTAAAACATGAATGAGCCGTAGGCATTGTATTTTTTCCATTTTAGTAGAGAAATTTCGGCCACTTTATATATCTATAAAATATTCCCTTCCAATTTGAATGAGAAAGGTACAAAAAGGGCCCCTTTTAAATATTAAATCGTCACGTGCACTGCCAATTTAACAAGTAATTTATTAAGAAAGACCAAATAATCGGGAGAGGGTTGAAAAAACCAACAGAGTAACTTTTTTTTTTTTGGGGAAAAGGGTTGAAATATATTGAGTTACAAGTTGGTTCGTGCTGGAATTTATTGGAAGAAGGTTTTCGAAGTGAAATTGAGATGGCTAAAAAGTTTATATTATGAATCTACTAAAATATCCGTTTATTCTAAATTCCGTTTTTTTTTTCCGCGTTCTCTTAGGTACGCGTAGTTATTAAATATCTGTATTTTTAAAGAAAATCTAGAATTCGTATGCGATATTCGAATGAGTATTTTCGAAAGTTTTGCATTTCTATGAACTCACACACACATTTACGTTTCAATTTCTGTCAATACTATTAAAAATCTGTACTCACTTACGAATTCCCTTCCATAGATAACCAAGACTATCCAGTTAGCTATAACTAAGCTATCTATAAACTTATTCGTAAACAAAGGCATTTAAGGCGAAGTTTCCAGGCTCGTCCACCGTGTCATAATCTTGTGGTCGTCCGAATGGAAGCAGCGGGGTATTCGACTTAAGTTCCTAACTTCGGACATTGGACAATGTGTGGTGCGAAGTTGCATAGAACTAAATGCATAGGTAGCCTTATTATCTGATTGTAAGGAACCTGGTTAAGATTCTACCAAGTTTCTGCTATATTTGTTGGGTTTTGTGCGCCTTGTATATCGTCTAGCAGCTTGTGAGAATTATTAACATGACAATTTTGAAGGAATCTTCCAAACTAAACGATTACAAAAATTGTATAACCAATATATTAGAATGAACTTTAATGGTGAACTTAGCTCATTATTATTAAAAAAAAAAAAAAAAAACTACGTTGAAGACAAATGATTACAATGAGTCCTTATTAAATATTTTATGAAATGTCAATAATTAGTTATCAATGCGATCATAATACTAACTGTCATGAATGATATAGACAGTAAAACAATTAAGATTGTTTTCATAATAATTTATCTAAGAAACTTTGAATGTTTAATATTTAATTGTTTTTTTAGTGTTATGCTATGGAAAGATTTATAAACGACGCCTGTCTACAATTTTGGGGGGTTGGTAGGGGTGCAAAATATTTTAACATAATACTGTTGATTAATTGTTATAAATCAAACTATTAACTGACAAATATACAGAAATGCATCAGGAAAACGTGCGATTTTCGTTCTCTTCAAATTCAAAATCGAAAGATTTTTTCAAATTGACTTTTTTAAATGTATTATTAGTAATAAATGCCTGTTTAAAAAATGCAGGATTTACAGGTAGTAGATCTTCTTACGAGATCGTCTGGGTTCGTATCACCCTCCTTTCTATTTCTGCCGTGAAGTAGTTCGCTTTGTTTCGGTTCGTAGGATTAAAGATCCAATATAATTACTGACACGAGAGGTTATAACATCTTTAACTCTACATGGGAAACGCATAGGTTCGCGTATTGGCGTTTCAGACATCAAGAGCATCTTCGTTTCAATAGGCACCGGTATCACTTTCCATTAGTTTAGGCGTCTGCTGGTGTGCCGGTAAACAAAAAAAAAGTTTTTTGTTTTGTTTTTGATTCTTAATTGTGCATAATCCTTTTGACTTTGAATTTCGACTTAAAACAGATAATTCTTCCATTATTCTGCGGAAACACCATGACAATCCCATAATTATCCAATGTAGACTTATTAATGACAAATGAAACTAACCACATCCAACCGATCCCTTCTTGACGGATTTCTCAAAATCACCTTTCCCTCTCGCACTCGTTGGAAATACCGTGACTTTCTCCCTTTCCCTCGGATCAGCTGGTAACTATCGAGTGCAGAAAAAAGACGTCAGTGACCTCAATATCTCAAACCGGTAGTGTGAAATGGTGTTTCCCAAAACGATAAGCAAAAGTTTTAACTCTATTTCGTAAGGCATAAAGTTGAAAATGAATGTGCGCGGTCATTTAGGACTTTGTCGTCCTAAAGGCTAGGTATCTTGCCAAATGGTCAGTGGTATAGTTTAGTTGCAAACAAGCCTTTGCTTCGAATAGTGTTCGATATTTAATTTGAATTTGTGTTTTTTTTAATGTGACATTATAAGCGGCCAGTGCTTTGATTTTTGGATTTTTGTTGCCAGTTATTTTTTCTTTCGTAAGTTTTTATTTTATTTTTAGAACTCCTTGCGGTGAACACGTGTTTGAAATATAAATGTCCTATATACAGTCTGCCATTAACATTTTTCTTTGTTTTAAAATTCTTTAGCAATTATTTCTTTATTTTATAAAAGTTTATTGAACGATTCGATTCTAATGTAATAACATGTCAAGTGATCTTTAGTAAGTTATTAAATTAATGATTAACATTTTGTAATGTATTGTTTTATTAAATACAAGAGCAAACACCTATACATTTATCAGTTGTCACATTTATATTGCGAACGTGTTAAAATGCGTTTAATATTAAATAATTATCTTTAACATATTACTTAATAAGCATAAATATCTAAGGAAATTACTTTACGTGCTAAAATCATGTTACTTTGTAAAAAGTCGTGTTAAATAGTTAACCATATTTAAAAAAATATCACCTTTAATAAAAACTGTTAATAGTATTCCTTCTTTGGTATAGAGTTTTGACTTCGAATACTGATTTCTATCAGGTTTTCATGGCTAACAAGAAGAATTTAATAGAAGTAAGTACAGATTCCCACTATAAATGAAGGACTGAAGGTTCTTACTTATTTTTCTAAAACGTCATCAACAAACAAGCAAACGGTTCACCTAACGGAAAGTGATACCGCTGCCTATTAACACGACGATGCCCCTGATGTCATGAACGCCAATAGCACCTATGCATTGCCCGTGTAGAGGTAAAGATGTTTTACACTCGTGCCGTTAATTACACTGGCTCTCCAATCCTTCGAGCCGTAACACAGCGAACTGCTTCACGGCAGAAACAGAAAGGAGGGTGGTACCAATCCAGAAGATCACGCGCGTAGATCCACCACCAATAAAATGCTAAGAAATTGGCTAATACCCAAACTCTACAAACAAAAATGCAGTCAATATTTATTTCAACGACCTTGGCATACGTTATCGTAAATACTTTATATTAAATTATAGTTTAATAACACATGCCAAATGTATCGTTAATACTTGGTGAAAAAGTTGAATTTCGTATGAAACAGGAGCCTAGATTCGCGAGTAGTAGTGGGTTAATACTAATATAAAATTGATAGCTGTTATCAATGTTTTGTGGTCGGATCGTCTGTACAACGAATGCCTGATTCATAGCATATATAAACAAGTCGTGAACAGTTTCAGGCAAGTCCTAAATAATTATTATACCAGCAACGATTCTTCTCCTTTGTCTACTTCTTGTTGGCAAGAAATCTCCTGTTTAGCACCCACGCTACTTATCGAAACAGTACTGTGAAAACCAACAAGCGTTCAATAAAATTTGACAGAAGAAGCAAGAGATTGCCTGTTAGTTTTTTCTTTAAAACCAAAACCCCGCAATTAATCCCTCGCGATAGGCAGGCAGAGGTGTTAAAAACCGAATTTGGCATGTTTATGTTGAGTCCAAGGGTGACAGGTTGCGAATCGTTCGCCACTACAGCTTACGGCAACCCGAGACTCGAACTCTCTACTCTTGTGATGGTTGGTTAGCCAGGGAACAAAAATAGAGCTAGAGCTCCTCACAATATTACAAAATGAAGAATCACATAGTTGTTTTATAACAAAGTTTGGGTACCAGACGAAAAAGTCATAGGTATCAGAATTTTGAAATCTTAAAAGAGTGCTAATGGTAGTTTGCCAACGATGATATGCCTTACTTGGGACACTCCTGTTCAATAAGATCAACAGGTGTCCTTCGAACCAAGAAACTTATACTGCAGCACAAACTATTTGCCTGGCTGGACATACCACCGGCTGTCTTGGGACCCGCAACGAATTAAATCAGAAGATATAGGAGGTAGTATTTAACCTATTTCAGACTACTGCTTAAAGCGGTGACAGCAAAAAATATATACAATGGAGGTAAAAATTTCTAGAGTAGTGGTCGAGTTAGAAGACATTGGATGCCTCCACGAGATGGACGAACGATCTTGTGCGGGCTGCAGGGAGCCGCTGGATGCATGTAGCACAGGATCGCTCCAGTTGGAAAAATTTGGGAGGATCTATGCACAGCTCTGGATATCTTCCAGCTGATCGTGATAAACTGACTATAGATCTTACATGAACACCTAATAGCACGCTACAAATAGAAAGCTTAACTGGTTTTAAGTCCAAATACTCATAGCATGCTAGACTTAAGGTGTTCGAGTGGTCTCGAAGTTTCATGTAGTGGCATCAGTGATGTGGGCGTGATTTGTTTAGATTTTTTACAAGTATTATTTATTTTCCAAACAATTATAATGTTTCTTAACAGCTAGGAGTTATCAGTGAACAAGAACATTGTTACTAGAAACCCAGTACACATTCACCAGCGTCTTCCATAATAGGACGAGCCTGTCTCGTGGGAGCCAGTTAGTGTTGTGCCAGATAGTAAATTAGAATTTTTTAATCGACGAGATCGACGCCCATGGACACTTAAAGGCAAAAGATGTATAAAGTGCACGACTTTTTAAGTTTATTATATTCGTTACCACATACATATATACACAAATCCGTTAGATTTTCTCAAATATCTGACTTATTAAATAAGTTATAAAGCTTTAAATTTGTTAGTTAGACAGATGTACAATTACGTCAAAGTACACGGGCGCCATACAACTTACATAGAAAAGGTTGTTCTGATGAGCGAGATAGATATGTTTACTTTTAATGGTTATATCGTTCAGTTTATCGTTCAATTCTAATTATATTTTCACTGTTAATATATTTTTTACATACTTTACGATAAATTGATTGAATAATCAAATTAGATTTCATGCATATATTCCCAATTTTCGTTGCGTCTGATACCAATTCCTGATCACAATCAAACGGGCTGTGGTTTTTTTGCCACTAAGCTGCTATATAAAAGATCCGGTTGATTTCGCATTAAAGTTATTGGATGTGAGAGTCACTTTCACAATGATACTTAATGCTAAAAATATTCATGACGCAGCTGCATGCTTTCAAATTCATACTAAAAATGTACCGAAAAAAACAAGTTCTACATAATTTGTTAAACATTGGGTTTTTTCAAAATTATCATTGTTTAACTTGTCATTTAACGAAGTAGCTTAATTAGTTTTATAATATTTATTTGGTAAACCAACATTTCTTTGCATCTTACCGGTCTTGGATGCAATATTCTTATCTATGTAGTTTATACCATATCGTTGCTTAGCACTTGCGACATAAGATTCTACAGGGCAAAATCAATATGTCTCGTGAATTTATTTTATTTTGACTTGCTTTTTTTTTAACATTTCTTTTTAAGATAACTTAAACAAAAGTCACACCAAAACTAAACAAAGAGAACAAATTAAAAAGGCGGGTATGCGGGAAATCGTAATCGAAAACGTACTGGCTTTGAACAAAGAAGCTGAAGATGATTCATTATCCTAAGGCAGGTAGAAAGTGGATCATTAAGTGACTCACCATTTACCGTTTGACCATGGTATGGCCAAGGTTCAAATGACAAAAACATTAAGTTTTCTATTACTTCCTTGAAAACCGATTTCTATCTATTTGACCTAGTCATCAGTGAAATTGGTTTGAATTCAAGTGTATGTATTTTTGAAGGACGTGGTAGCTCAGTTTGTTACGTGCCTTAGTTAACCGACCGACTCGACTCGACAGGTCGAGTGCTCGGGTCTCGGATTGCCGTATATTGTAGCTACCTACAATGGACTTAAGATAAACATGCGAAATGCGATGTTACCTCTGCCTACCCCTGTCGAATGCACTGCACTGCCTGCACTAATTACGGCGTGACATTATGTTATGTGAATGTTTATAATTAAAGAGGTGATACACATGACAGAATAACAAAATCGTTGCAATGACTACTTGCTGAGTTGCTATGAGCTGCACTAGGCACAGCGTAACTCGCAGGAACACAATTTAAAAAAACCTAATGCTATCTTTAATCTATCTTGTCTGTGAGTAATTTATTGAAACGTAATAATTTTAAATAATATTTTAATTATTTTTGCTAAACATTTTTAAATTAATTAAACAGGATGTTTTTATTTTGTGTAGATTATAGAATTGTGTTAAAATTGGTGACTAATGTTGGTGCGTTAGAGCAAACACAAATAAAATAGATTTTTTTTATTTTATTTATTTACAGGAGAATTTTTTTTTATATATTGTACATTTAAAACCGAATAAAAATCATATGTTACAATGCAGTGTGCCCATACTGGCTGCATTTCCACGCTGTATAGCGATGCTCAACCTTTGAGCGAAATGCAGACCAGCGCTACGTTCACGACTCTCTTTTTTACACATATAAAATTTTGAATAGATAAATTAAATTCTAACTAAGAAATCAAAATTTTCTTATTTTGCGAAATTTTTACACAAAATAACCTCACTAAATGTAATAGAAAATAATTTTCATGATTCTTGTCAACTTAAAAGCCAAGGACTAAAGAAATTTTAAAGTATACATACCAGTTTATCAGTCCAAATAAAACCCTAGGTAATAATGACGTGTTTTTGTGTATATAAAGCTTCACACAACAAGTGCAATAACAATCCTTATGGTGTACAACTTAAGAACGGTACAAAGTCCAAACAGGATTGATCCATGGCCGTGTGAACATGTGAGTAGGTATGAATTTTAATGGCTTAAATTTCGTTTACGTGTCAGCTATCGAATGCCTATGACGTCACGGTGCCGGTGAATCACTTGACAATGTCAAAAGCATCCCGTTGTTTTTAACGTCATCTTAAATTTTTATACGGAATATTGCAAAAGTGCAGTTGCGTACTTTCTGTTTACGAACGATAAATTGGATCGCGGCTTTGAATCCTATATGAGAATAAATATAAAATTATTACTTTTTAATTTATTTAAACTAGCCAAACATTTGATCTCAATCCCGCCTGATGTTAAGCGGCGATGGAGTCTAAGGACATGCCCTGCCCAGGAGCAGCACAATCTTGAATGCTTTTATTTTTAAATTGAACGTAAAGCAATTCGCCTTTCAGGGACCATTTAACGAATCTCCTTAGAGTGAAAATAAGCAAATCGCATATGTAGACATTTGAATGATATAAGCGAAAAACAATCTGAATCGGCACAAAGCGGGCAGTTTAACCCTACACCACCTAGAACTGTTAATATAATAATAACCACATCACGACACATACATTGACTCAGCCTTCCACTAAGATATAACCTAGTATCCAAGACCGGTAAGCGAAACAATGCGTCAAAAAAAAAAATCGACATGTCAACAGAATTGTAAATATAGTGCCTTCTTAACAACGCGTAGGTGGTTAACTGTGGTTTGTGTTGACACATTGACACAGAATACAATGCCAGGGTCAATGGCATTGTGGTTACAGTTAAAAAAATTCGCCAATAATGACGCTGTATATTTGATCACTCGAGTCGTGCGTCGTTTGGTTGTAACCGTTTAATGATTAGCAATTCTGGTAAATATAAAAATGCGCTCTGCCTACCCCTCTCGAGGGATTACAGCGTGAGTTTATATGTATTTGTTATTCTGGTATATTTTGACACTTCTTATATTAAATTTTGCTAAAAATGTATTAAACTATAACACTGTAAAGTTATTAGGTTCTTCACAACCTATAATTAATTAAAAATAACACGATTTAATTCGTTGTTTAATAATATTAAGAATGGAATTACAAGGTGAAAAATTCGTTATTTGGCTAAAACAAATGAAAATTCTAGGAAGAAAAATTTATTGTTCTGATTTTTATACAACACCATTGGCAAACGTTTCACCTAATGGCAAGTGATGCCGCCGTTGGGACGATGCCCTTGATGTCTGAGAACGCCAAGAGTACCCAAATATTACCTGTCATGTCGGTAATCACGCTGGCTCTCCAATCCTTCGAACCGAAACACAGCGAACTGCTTCACTTTGTAAATAGATAAGGGGCTGGTACCAACCCAGACGATCTCGCACGTAGATCTACCACCTGTGTAGATAGTCACAGTTAAAACCGAGAAGTAGTCTTAATATATTTTGATTTATAAGAAAATTGTCCAAGGCACGATTCATTTCTAATGCAACTAGCATAAGACAACATACCTAATTACAGTTGAGTCATTCCTAGGTAAATAATTACTTTGGTTAGAAGAATATTATTTAGTCTGCAAATTAACATTGATAAATTAGTCATTGCTAATGATTTCTGACATTAGCTTTTAAAGATAATCAATTAATGACCTCATAATAATCTAGTTTCGTTAAATTTTCAAGGTGAAGAGTAATTGGCCTGAGATAGAAGATAAAAAGCGCGTTCTTAAAGAAGAATTATTTTTTACGTGATGCCAATATTTCATTAGACTTTTACAATCAAAATCTAAAATGCAAGAACTAGTAAAATATATAATATGAAATAGTTTTCTTGTATATTCAGTATTGTATTGTTGTAGGTTCAGGATCTTTTGATTTCAATTCCTATGTATATATTTTTTTCTTTTTTGTAATGGTTTAATCTAAACCAATGTTATTTTTCTTTGTGACCTGTTTTTATTTTAGTACAATGTGTGTAACCTTTGTAAATGTTGTGTTCGTCTGTTATAGGCATGGACATCAGTTTCTGTTTATAATATGTGATTTTTATATGTTTGTGTAATGTACTTGCTGTAGACGTCCCTAAATAAATAAAATATATGAAACAAAAAAAGATAGGTCAAAAGAACTTTTTGTAAGAAAAAAAAGTTGGGTTAGTCACACCATTTTCAAGTCGAGAACGGATTCCTTACATCTTTGTTCTATTGAATCTGTCTTTGTCTCCAACAACCATTTACAGGTAATAGATCTACGTGCGAGATGGTCTGGTTTGGTACAACCCTCCTTTCTAATTCTGCCGTGAAGCAGTTCGCTGTGTTTCGGTTCGAAGGATTGGAGAGCCAGTGTAATTACCAGCGTGAGATAGATAATCTCACATAGCAACGCTTAGGGTGTGCTCTTGGTGGTTCATGGCATCAGAGGCATCGTCGTGTTTTGACGACCTCGGTGGCCCAGTGGTATAAACAGCCGACTGCTACGCTTTGTGTTATTTGCAAGACGCATTGTTTCGCTTACCGGTCTTGGATGTTGTATTCTTATCTATGTAGTTTATACCATATCGTTGCTTGGTTCCTGTGACACAAGTTCTTACGATACTTACTGCAGGGCTGAGTCAATGTGTGTGTCGTGATGTGGTTTATTATTATTATTATTATTAATAGGCGGTGTCACTCACCATCAGATGAACCGTTTGCTTGTGTACCCATGAAATTGTATAAACTAAAAAAAAACCAAAGCGAGCAAAGCAAAGCTACTTACAAATAAAGCGTGGTTCGAACCATGGATCCTCTTTAATTACACCGTTATACAAATTCCTTATCCCCCTAAGAACAATCGTATAAATCTAGATTACACTGAAAAAAAAACATAAAGAAGGAATCCGAATAAAAAAGGGTATTCCACACAAAGGGAGCGAATGGCAAATATTAAATTACTCAATATTTCATGCCGATACTAATTTTGTATCTTAACCCCTTCGCCGGCCGCGGAACGACGGAAAATATTAAAGAAAAAAAAACGGAGACTTTCTCAACTTAATTGACATTCTTTATGGGCGTCAGACTTGACTCGGTATATTTTTTAATTAGATATATTTTATGAGCTTTTTTTTTCGAAGGGGTTGGAAGGGTTAACATTTGTTTTAAGGGTGGGGGTCGATATAGCCTTCCTGGTAATCAGGCGGGAAAAAATGGTCGATTAGGCCCCTTTACCTCCGTTAATTTAGTATCATTGGTTGAGCCTACGTGCTTTTAAGACATTCAGTCCCCTTTCTTAGGAAATGTCGCGGACGAATGGACCGTTTGATGCTTATGGCGACTAATCGTAATTCAGGTTTTTAATCTTTTTAAATTGTATAGATAAGGACGTCTTTTGTTGATTTTCGGAAACGGATTATCTTTCATTGTTGCGTTGTTTTTTTTATTTGATAAAACATAATTACAGCTGTACACAGTGGGAAATAATAATCAACTTAGAATACAAGATATAAATATTTATGAGTACTTTCTTTTCGTAGATTCGAGTCCCATTTTGTAAAACAGTGGTGTCGATTATCCGAACTAATTAGGGAACGCAGGTGTTGGGAAAATCGGTTATTTCAGATAATCGATATATGTATATAATAAGTAAATCAAAATGTTTTTATTCGAATAGATTTAAAATAAACACTTTCAATCGTCATTTATTTTACTAACCGGTTCGGAATGCTATTTCTACGGGGAAGAATCCGTCAAGGAACCTCCGTAGTTGCTTTTTTAAGCTACAACTTACAATTTTAAACATAATAATTCTAGCTACACCCCCAACTGTTTGGACCAAATTGAACAGTGAGGATTCTCTAACCAGCTTAAAACATCAATTTTTCAATGGTTTTGTAAAAGTTAATCTACAGGCAACAGTACGTTATATGCAAAAAGTGCGTAAATGTTTTTAAAAATGTAATTTTTTTGTCTGTTGAAGCAATACAACTTTATGAACGACTCGGTCAAGTTATTTGAGTAGGATATAATCGCGAGTGCGGTCGTTCGGATAATCGACGCTCTACTGTTTAAGTTATGTGTTATTTAAATAATAATAATAATCTTTATTGATTTTCTTAGGTCAAAATTTACAATATATGTTTTAAATAATTTACAAAAGGAAGATATAATAATAAATAATAATAAAGTTGTATTTCTAATGACTCAAAACATTAACAAAACACTTTAAATAAAGGGATTATAAATAAACTGTGCCCGAACTAGGAAAACCTGTGTTTCGGGCGAAAGTAAAAGCTAAACATTAAATATGTCAACAAAGAAAATAAAAACATTTAAAAACTCATTATTACAAAATACAATGACACTAAAACAAAACAATAGGCATATTTAAAAAGATTAAAAAATAAAAAGAATAGATTAACATAAATCTACTTGGCAGCAATTAATAACTCCTCAGTTTCATCATATGACATGTTCATTAGGGCATTGCTGCCTTGCTTTTTGCAATTAAAATAATTCATATCGTATAAACATAATTTACGGTTTAGTTTATTGTACAATTAGGGCCCTAGAAATGTAAAGAACCTGGAAGAGTATGCATGCTTTACATGTGTAGCATTATTACAGACAATAACAGTGGCAAATAATACAAAAAATAGATTTGAAGTATTTGAAAGAAACAACAGGATTCGTTCAAACCTGGTTTTAACTGACGAGCTATGACAAAATGTTTTATCGGTACAGTACTTACAACTACCTGCTATACAACTATGTTACTGTAATGCGTTTAGATAAGGTACAATATACATCTTAAAACATCTTCCAGTTAAATGTACGAAAATTATTCAATGGTCATGGACATTAGGTAGCAGAGTTCGATGCCTTGTTGAGTCATTATTTGTACAAAAAAAGGCCTTGTAACTTCAACTTGTATTGGCTGACAGAAATTATAAATAAAACAATTATCCGTATATTTATTTTATTCATAAAAAAAAAACAGGAAAATTTTGATGAATTCTTACTTTTCGATCCAATTGTGTATTTTGCATCATGAGGTAAGATTGGCCTAATCTTAATTAAAACTGTGACAAATAATTTTAATTTGAACTTTAACTCGATTTATACAGCTCAAGGAATATAATATATACCCTGTAGTCAAATGAATTTGTATTCGTATAATAGAATAAATTACAATATATTGAAGACCTCGGTGACCCGATTGCTATGCTAGAGGTTCCGGGCTCCAATCTGAGTCAATGTTGTGCCGTGATGTGGTTATTATTATATAATGAAATGACGTTCATCCGTGCTCGTGTTATGTCACTGTCAAAGTTATTCTTATACATTTTGCATTCGTTCTGCTGGTGTTCATACGAATAGAAATCCATTTGGCTACTGACTGGTGATAGAGTTCAAATTCAATGATTAACTATAAAATGATTATCTTAACTGCACTGGTAGCTCTGTTTGTTAAGTGCCTTGGTTGACCGACACGTGGGTTCGAGTCTTGGGTTGCCGTACAATGTAGCTGCCATGTTCCTCACTATGCCAAGATAGTGGCGACAGATTCGCAAACTGTCAAACTGGGACTTAACATAAACATGCTTAAGTGTTTAAGACCTCTGCCTCTCGAGATCACGGTGTGAGTTAATGTTTATGCGTGTTATGTTATGTGTAACTCTACTAAACATTTATCAGATTAATTTGGATGAGCAGCATGTAGAAAACCGAAGCCAAAACCTATTAAGGTGACTGGTTCTACAAGACCAGCAAAATATTCTTATATAACTTTATATCTAATAGATTATAATGTATAATGCGTGGTTTAAAAAATTTTTGAATTAAAAAAATCATTGAAATTTGTCCATGAAATACAGTATACACAGGCGATGTCAACATTTTTCTCGTCTTTAGGAAAATTTAATTATTCTAGTCGTAAAGAAATATATATATTACATAATATTTCAAACAAGTCTCAAATAAAACCTGAGAGAAAATATTTCACTGAATCCAGCTGGACTTGATACACAATTAAGAGTAATTTTAACTTTTTTTTTTCACTCAATTGAAAATGAGATGAGATGCGTTTGTCGTCAACTAATTCAATCTACGTCGCTAAAATATATCGTTAAGATTAGCAGCTGGAGATTTTTAACGGTGAAGAAAGAAACGTTTTATTTTGCGTAGTTCTGTAGATTTTTTTTTTTCATAGCGAACGTAATTTTAACTCATTTGTTTTAAAAATAAATGAATTTATTCAGAATGAACTTTTGGGATGGTTTTCGTAAAACTGGTAGATTTTTTTTTTCCAAAAATAATTTGACTCTAACGAAATCGCCAAAAGGGAAGAGTATGTAATACATAAGTCTATAGTTAGTAAATTAATATTTTAATACTGATGGTGTTTAAATAATTTGTTTTTTAAGATCACATGACGATTATTAAGTTGCTTAAGGTTAATAAAGGACGGTGATGACGTAATAGACGGAACCCAAAGGCTTCGGAAAAATCATACCCCGACCCCCAAAGTTTTCTTGTAAAAAATCTTTATTAAATCCTGTTCCAGCTAAATAGGTTCATTTGGATGGAGGATTTTTTTTCCCTCCTTTTTCGTAAATTAGTAAACATTTTTGCCGATTTGTATGGCTTACGTTTTTTGGGGGGTAATTAGAAATTGTCTCGCGAGGGGAGCGATCGGAGTAATTTTTTTCGTTTTTTTTTTTCACTTCACTCTAACTAATGAAGGGAATGAATTAAAAATGTTGAATTCAAGTCGAGGGAGATTGTTAATTTGATGTGATTAAGACGGGTGGAAGTGTGCATTTGAAATTGAGGATAAAACAACATTTCTGTCTTTTTAAATGGAACTTACAATGTATTACGTTTATTATCATGTCCAGACATACACACTCGCACACCACACATAACAATAATAATAATAACCACATCACGACACACACATTGACTCAGGCCTGCACTAAGTGTCGTAAGAACTTGTATCGCAGCTGCTAAGCAACGATATGGTATATACTAAATAAATAAAATACAACATCCAAGACCGGTAAGCAAAACAATGCGTCTTGCAAATAACAAAAAGTCCCGCCTCCGCCGGGATCCGAACCAAGAACCTCTAGCGTAACAGTCGGCTGTTTACACCACTGCGCCACCGAGGTTGTCAACCACATACAACATACACACACAAATAGGTGTACATAGAGGTGCCATGACAAGTGTAACATCGATCCCTAAAAAGTCCAAAGCTTCATCCATGGCCGGGTGTACCTACTTATATGTTTCATGTTATTATAAGAATACTTTTTTTAGAATCATGGGGTCTAAAAAGTACCGTTTCATGTAATTATTCTTCTCAAAACTTTGATTTTTCACTCATAGACATATCATAGACAACTTTTTTTATTTTTTCAAGATGGCCGCTGAATAGTATGGTTCACTGACAGTTCTCTTCGCAAACTATAAGTGGCCATTTTACGGTTTGACATATATGCATTATATTTAAACTAGCTTCCGCCCGCGACATCGTCCGTATAGAAGTCAAAAATGGTTCTAAGAGGATTTTTTTCATAAAATATTCCGTATTAACAATTTACCTTTACATTTTTTAATCTATAATAATTGTATTTTGGAAAATCTTAACTACTCAATTTGAAATAAGCATGCCTATAATTTAGAAGTACATATAACTATCTTAATATTTATTAAAATTTTGTGCAATGCAAATTGTACTATCTAGTTGGATAGAATAATAAATAAGTAAATAAATCTTTATAAACTACAGCCTGTATACTTCTATTATATAACTATAGCTTTTTTAATTATTTTGGTTATTTTGATGTATAAGCTATATTATTGTAAAGTTTCATTAAAATCCTTTTAGTAGTTTTTGCGTGAAAGAGTTACAAACATCCATTTATACGTAAAACTTTCTCGTTTCTCATGTTTGAGGTTTGACGACCTCTGCGGTGCAGTGGTGTAAACAGACGAATGCTACGCTAGAGGTTCTGGGTTCGAATCTCAGCGGGTGCGGAATTTTGTGTCATAAAATAAACAAATAAATATACCACATCACGACACACACATTGATTCAGCCCTGCAGTGAGTATCGTAAGAACTTGTGTCACAGAAACTAAGCAACGATACGGTATATACGAGTACTACTTAGATAATAATACAACATACGCTTACCGGCGAAACAATGCGTGTTGAAAATAACACAAAGTCCGCCCCCGCCGGAATGCGAACCCGGAACCTCAAGCGCAGCGGTCGGCTGTTTACACAACTGCGCCACCGAGGTCGTCAAACATTATGCACTGTGTAGATTTCGTAAAAGAAACAAGAATAAGCAAGCAATTAAGAAGAAATCTCGTCTCGTATGTAGGCCGCTTTAAATTGACAATGTATTTTTTAGGATTTGTTGTTATAGCGGCAACAGAAATTGACATTCTCTGGAAATTCCATAGAGTATAGCTATCATGGTCCATGAGATAGCCGCTGACAGACCGACTAACAGAGGCTTAGTAATAGGGTCCCATTTTTACCCTTCGGGTACGTAATTTTAAAAAGTCTAGTTTTAATGGCAATATCTAGACATACCTGTTACTCTTACTCACTGTCTACCCTTAAGTTTTTTTGCCTCTGGGGCATTTCAATTGCTGTGTCCGCTTTGGGAGCGAAGTCTAAAATCGGTTTCTTACTACCTCCTTTTTCTTCTGATTAAGTTCGTTGCGGGTCCCGCGACAGCCGGTAGTTTGTAAGGGCACAGCCTGTGCGTCATTGCACAGCTGCATTATTCGTTGATTATTCGATCAAAGGACGCCACTGTTGATCCTGGTGAACGGGAGTTGCGGTGGTGGGTTCTAGTGAATTCTAGTTAAAAACTAGAACGAAAAGCAACTCTAACCTAAACTATATTCAAAGCAATCAAACATCTCAGTTCTATTCATACGGTGCGCGTTTATGACAATCCTTAAACAGTCGACCACTAAACAAACTTTCCAAAAGCAACCTTATTTTCTACACAATAAGGAGTTTAAAACAAGTTCTGGTTTCGGGAGGACCGTCGGGCTTGATAAGCAAAATGGCTGTCGCCAATGGAAAGTAAATACATAAATAAATAGATGCTAGTTGCATGTACGGAACAATGTGGTTCCACGTTAGCTTAGTGTGGATATGACCAAAATTTTTATTAGAAAAAGACGCATTTTATATGTATTTTTTTTATTATTATTTGGAACTTTAATAAAATCATGGAACGAATTATTATGTTATTTATATATATATAAATGTATTTATTTTACAACTTTACACATAAAAATCGCATAAGATAATTTGACTTCTTGGAATCTTTGTCTAGTAGGTAATAAAGTTTTTTTTTTTTTTAATTAATATAATGAAATCTCTGTCCTAGTTTTGTTTGTTTTTTTTTTAAATCTGTTACAATCACTATGGTCGCCCTATCAACAATCACTTACAATTACGAACGATAGTGACTCAATATCAACTTAATCTTTTCTTAATCTCTTAGTTGTTTTAAATATAATATTGATATAATTATACAGGTTGATACTAGAACTTTAGTATGAAAAGTAACTGTACAAACATATTTACACATAAACAGTACTTTTTTGAAAAATATATATTACCTCCCTTTACGACACGAATTTGAAAATTGGATAGATTGGACCAAAATTTTTATTTCAATTTCAATATATAATTCAAAAATTTCTCATCTAGTGATAAATAAAACCCACATACTTTTTTCGTGGAGGACATGATAGCTCAGTTTGTTACGTCGCTTGGTTAACCGATCGACCCGACAGGTCATGGGTTCGAGTCTCACCGGATAGTGGCGACAGATTCGCAACCTGTCACACTGGAACTAGACATAAACATGCAAAAAACGTTGTTTAACACCTCTGCCTACGCAAGGGATTAATTACGGCGAGAGTTTATGTTAATATGTATGCATGTACTTTAAAAAAAGTCATATCCGCACTAATCTAGCGCGTCAGTTTAGTAGGAACTGCGAACTTTCCACACACCACTGGTATAGTGTGAAAGCACCTCCGCTGTGATACAGTTGACTGTATGTATAACGTGAATAACTCACTCAATGCCATCTGGTTGTACATAATTTACTTTTATGTAAAGAAAAAACCTCAATGAAAATTTTTAATATAACTTATTTGAAATTTGTTTTCTTTTGTTGAATTCTCTTATACGTAAATAGTTTTCCTACACGTCAGGTTATAACAATAATAATAAACCACATCACGACACACACATTGACCCAGCCCTGCAGTAAGTATCGCAAGAACTTGTGTCACAGGTGCTGAGCAACGATATGGAATAAACTACGTAGATAAGAATACTACATGCAAAACCGACAATGCGTCTTGCATAATGACACAAAGTTCCGCCCCCGTCGGGATTCGAACCAAGAACCTCTAGCGTAGCAGTCGGCTGTTTACTGCGCCACAGAGGTCGTTAGGTGAAGTAGATTGCTGCTGTGATTTTTTATCAGCAATCTTAATTCCTCATCAATCCGTTAGGGGCGCTTTATAAAGATTCATACAAATTTGTAACTGCAGTCGCGAGCGGCGATCGAAAGTAAAACTCATTGTAGGCACAAAGATTAAAGAAATGTAATAGCTGCTAGAAATACTTATTGAAAGCTATTATCGATTCAAGTATCTGCGTGGAGTCCTATTAACTACCAAGATCTTGTGAAAACGAAGGGAAACTTCCGTGCTTTTAATTTTTTTTGCCACCAATGTTACTGGTGTAAGATTTAGGTTAGTATTAAATTTATTCCCTGTTAGTTACTGGCTTGCCGTGGTGTTTTGACGGTCAGGCGGCTCCTGACTGACTCACCTTTAGTTTTTTTGGACTCTGGGCCATTTCGATTGCTGTCTCCGCTTTGTTAAGAGGGAAGTCTGAAAACGCTTTCTTACTATCTCCAATTTCTTCTGATTAAGTTCGTTGCGGGGCCCATGGCAAACATGTTTTATGCAAATAAATTAATATTCTATTCTATTTAGATTAAGCTAAATACAGAAATTATCAAAAAACTTATTTTTTTTTAAAGATTGCTATCTTGATATAGAAAAAATAGTCTTAGTAATAGCAGTATGGATTTGCAAGCATTTGACCACAATGTCACTCACCTGATGGTAATAAACGACGCGGTCAAAGGTTGAGCCTAGAAAATGCCCATTCAAGTGCCTACTAAAAAAGACGAGGGCACTTTACACTGTACACTCAGCGTATACACCGAGTGTCTGTATGAACATGAGTGTCTCTCATCGCGAAATTTATTGTAACCTGATAATTACTGTCGCATCATTCTTCGCGGCACACCCGACACTCTGTCCCACCACTACAACTCCTGTTAACCAGGATCAACAGTGGCGTCCTTTGATCGAATAATCAACTAATAATGCAGCCGTGTAAGACGCACAGGCTGTGCTCGGACACCCTAACGGCTGTCTTGGGACTCGCAACGAACTTAATCAGAAGAAATAGGAGGTAGTAAGAAAGCGGGTTTAGACTTCCCTCCCAGCAAAGCGGAGACAGCAATGGAAACGGCCCAGATGCCAAAAGCTAAAGGGATCTACGGTCAGGAGACGCCTGACCGACAAAACACCACGGCAAGCCATTAACTAACAGGGGATAAATTAAATACTAACCTAAATCTGTCGCATCACAGATTACAACAGTAATGAAATTAGTGTCGGACATTTGTTTCGAGTTCAAAACTTAACTTAAAATTAATAATTAGATAAAAAAATTATATAGCTCAAATATAAATCAGTCCTCTGTTCAGAGATAGACCATTTCTAAAAGCGAGACATCAAAAATTCCTCCGCTAAATGAAACATGTCTGATCGTTGAAGATTCAAAGGCTGGGGATGAGATCCTTCTCAAACATCTTTTAATATTCAATTAAAATCAATCGCAAGACGGTTATCCTTTTGGAAAATATCAAAAAGAAACGCCAAACATAATCAATTTTACAAAATACCCCTCATCCTTTGTGTACACGCCTTTTTCCTATGAAATAAATCTGTACCGGCATCGTCAAAGACGTCTCACCCTTGGCAACTTAATCTTTAACGCCGCCCATTCAACTATCCACCTTAAACCGAAAGCTATATGGTCCAGAATCCATCGAAAGGCCCTCAAGTTAACTTCTGATAAAGCAAAATATGATATCACTATGCGAAAGTATCGAACGCAACTTTATTAGGGAGCGGCCATTTTGAAACTGGTCCTTCGAGCCGGAAGTTCAGGGTTGCATTTTCTTTGCGTTTAATAAGTGGTTAAGTCGTTTTTCTTCCTGTTTGGTGTCATCAATACAGTATCTTGTATATTATCGTTACTCGAAGCATTAAGGCCTATCCGTTCATGGGAAAAATTGCTTAACAAATGTAATATTACGATACAAAGGCTTTCAGGCCTGGATCTGTAATGTGTTGTTTGCAAGACTTTGTTTTGGAGTCGATATTTTTATGTGCTTCATTAGATCTTATTAAGTCATAGATTAGCAATTACCTTTACAAATAAATTACTGATTTAAAAAATCCGGTCAAGTGTGAGTCGGACTTACTCATGGTGGGTTCCGTACCATCTTATAAGGTTAAACATTATTTTGTAAAAACAAAAACACGCAAAAAACGTCAAAAAATCAATTCTTGGGTTGAAACCTTCTTTAATTTATGATTTCGTTATGTTTTTAGAAATAGACGTTCTCAAAAAAATTCAAGAGACTATCTTTTATGGTTCTGGAGATCCCACTGACAGACAGACGGTCAGCGGAGGTTTATTAATAAGGACCCCTAAAAAGGAACCACCTAGATACTTTTAAATTTTATTAGATCACAGTCTATACAGGAAATAAGTGCCTAGTATAAAACAATAAATCACAAAAATTTCCGCAAGATTTTGTTTTTTAAAACAAAACACACTCATACATACAAACTTCCTACACAAATACACTCACATGTACACCCAAGATTTTAGTTTTTTTCTTGATTACCAAAATTCTGATTTTATTTTACCTTTATCTGCATAAGACAAGCTTATTTTTCAAGTATCTTTTTATTTTTTAAGGTTTTTGGTAAATAGATAAATAAAAAAAGATATTTTGTAAATTTCTATTACATGAATAAAACATAATATGGCAAAGTAATTATAATGGATTTTTTTTTTCTTTTCAGAAACGACAATGCCACCAACAAAGGAAAGCAATGCGAAACACGCATTTACCAGGACCAGCTCAAACGGTATGGTCTTCGAATTATCTTAAATTTTATCATGACTTCAATTTGTTACAAAAAAATCATTTTTACGGTTTCTTACGACCCATCGCTACCTTTTTGGCTTATTTGCCGCCCTTTATCATGCAGATTACAAAAAAAAAAATCTAATTGGAAGTATAAAAACATTTCGTAAAAAAGATTTTTCATTAATTATTAAAATATTACATATTGTAATTTTCTTTATATGAAGGTAGTCGTAGTAGCTTTAAATTGTATGAAATAGCAAGAAAACTTAAATGTTCCAACTTTTTGAAAAAAGCAACCATAGAGGTTTCTTGCCGGCTTCCTCTGCATAGATTTGAAAGGACTTGTTTAAGTCTATTTAAATAAAAAAACATTTTGAATTTTAATTTGAATTTGACCTGACCAGAAGCAAAAATCCATATATTATTATATAAAAGTTTTTGTTACATTTTAATATCGTATCTAATACCTATTTTGGTTGGTAAATTTAATTTATTATTATTAAGTTGTTGATATTAATTTAATAATAATATTTCTATATTTCTCAGGTGGCCTGACCCTATCGGCAAATGTGTACCAGCCGGCGACGAATCTGCTACCGCCATGGCCGGCGTCGCCCCCCCAGTCTCCCACCGGCATGGCTTCAAGCTTCGGCAACAAAACCACAAACCAACCTTCGTGGAGCCGGCAGAACAGTACCAACTCCAAATACTCGTGATTAAAAAAAAACAAAAAACTGTTTGAAATTCGAATCTAGAATGTGTTTGTTTAGTTTGAAATTATATTGCTGGGGGTAAGACGTGTTTTAAAGAAGTTGGAATTGTTTTTTAGTTAGAATAAGTTAGTTAGTTAATTGTTATAAATAGGTTATTTTAATAGATAAGACGAGGTATGCGTGTCTGTCATACATTTTTTTTTTGTATAGAATTTTTGCATTTAAAAATTAAGTTATCCTTTGTATTAATACTACATTAGAATATTAAAATCAATTTAAAATATTTGTAAATATTAAGATACTGAAAATTTATAAAACGTAAGTAATTTGACACTTTATTTAGAATCATTTATTGTACTTTACAACTTGTAATACAAACATTATTTTAGATCTCAAATAAAATGGATAAATTTGTATCTATAGTCAACGCACTTGTTATACAATTATAATTGTGTACAAAAAATTATAAAATGCGTATAAAATACCTATAAACTGGGGCAGAACATTGCAAGTGCAAGCTTATTGCATTTATTATGTATCTCCATTAAAAACAAGAATTATGACGCTAAAATACCATGACAATAACTAATATTTATTTTTTTATTACAAAAAAAAGAGATTTTTATAAATAAATTAATATTAGTAATGCTTTTTTTTTTCATTTAAACCTTTAAAAATGTGTTACTTCGGTAAGAATATTAAAAATGTTCGTCAAAAAGGTGACATGACCCTTTCTGGTACTTTCTAATTAGAGAAAAAAGTAATTTTTATTAAAATAATTTTAACGAGTTTTCTCAATTGAGAAGAGAAAAAAGATTTCGTAAGAAAACAGGAAAATATTTTATTAACGCCATCTAGGATGTTATACACAAACTCTTTGAACAAGATCGATTTACTAAAATTTCAAGTACAACTTTGACTGTTGGAAAGCACCGACATCTAGCGGCGATAATAAAAAACATGATCAAAAATCGATACTGTCATCTTTTAAACGTTTAAAGTTCAAAATAAATCGGATAGATGTCTCGAAATTGTGTAAATAAAATTTTAAATGCAAGTATGTAACTGAATTTCTAGAAATGAATAACAAAATATGGAATATGATCATTTTAATCAAATGGAGCGTCCTCTTTGACAACATAAATAAACCTAATTTTTGATTATAATGTGAATAAATGATTTTGTTTTCATAAATGATGATATTTTTTTGTATCCTATTTAGGTTTTTTAAATTAAAATTTAAAAAAACTCAAAAGTAAGAGGCTTCTTTAAAATACGTTTTAAACATGCTTCCATACTTAATAATGATATATTTTCTACATACAGTTAGGTGGGGTGCAATAATTTAATGTAGTTCTCAGTAGGGGGCGATAGTGCAGTAATTTGGCCATCGGGCCCACACTTCAAATGTCAATTTTGGCCCAGCCCCAATATCTGGACACGGCATATTGACGTAATCGACACATGTTACTTATTAATTAAATGTAGGATACTGTGTTATCTAAGAATAGATTAATAAAATAGGTATTTTCTATACTCTGATGTCCTCCCATATCGGACTGGTTATATACTAACGAATTAAAACGAAAATCTTGATTTACTTACAGCATTATTTTATGCTTTTTAAGTTAAACAAGCAAAAAATTCGAAAAAAAAAATCGTTTTTTAGAGTTCCTTGCCTAAAGTTCCGTACGTCTAACCCTATTTCCTATTAATTAGCCTCCGTTTTCCGTCCGTCCGTCTGTAAGCGGGCTGTATCTCGAGAACTGTAATAGCTAGAGACTTGAAGCTTTCAGAAAATGTCTATAACTGTCGCCGCTATAATGAAAAATCTCTTATACAAAAATCGTGAATTTTTCGATATATTTTGCTTGGTCCTGTTTAGAAATTATTAAAAATAATATTGCTTATTCTCGTATACGATTGTAAGGAACCCTTTATGGGCAACTCGTGCTTGACAGTTTTTTTGGAGAAGCTCGTTCAATTTTGAAAACCGAAAAAAAATTTTTGTTGCAGTGGCATGTATGCTTGGCATACAAAACAATCGAATAACCTCCTCTTTCGAAGCAGGTTAATTCCATCTTTCGACCAACTTACCACGTACTTTTCAGTGAATTTACTAACAGACTGACGAACAGCGGAGGCTTAGTAATTGGCACCCTTTTAACCACGGAGCGCAAAAGAGTACTGGCGAGCTTACCCACTCGCTGGAACCCATCAATAATAATTTTCTCATTTTTAATTGCAGGGGTGAGAAACTTTTAAAATTTATCACCGCTACCGATAAAAAGGGAACATAGTCCAAGGTTCGGTTCCCGTTATCTTTCAGCGGGGCCTCCTCTTCCGTAATATTAATTACGTTTTAGCGGAAATTAAACAGGGGTAAAATGCGGTATAAATTACTAATAAAAAATGCGTTTGTGTTGTAATGAGCACATGGCTAACCAAAATAGATCATTTATTATGAATATTATATCTTGGTACAATTAATTGAAGCTGCCTTAGTCCCGACTTCAATTTAAATGATATACAACACCAAGAAATTGTTGTCGTTAGTCCATTGAAGACAGTGGCGGTACTGTCATAGAAGCCCAAAGGCCCGGCTCTCATTCATTCATTAACAAATCAAACGACTTTTTCAAAGCCAACGAAATTGTAGTTTTGCTGACATGTTCGCAAACTTCCGAGTGTTTTGCTGAGCTCGACCACGCTAGCAAGTCCACAACGGAAGCATGAAGTATATCTCTCGGCTTGCCCTGTACTTAAACTCTAGGCACGCCACTGATTGAAAATATCTCAAACTATATTTTACAGGTGGTAGATCTATGTGCGAGATCGTCTGGGTTGGCACCACTCTCCTTTCTATTCTGCCGTGAAGCAGTTCGTTGGATGTTTCGGTTCGAAGGATTGGGGAGCCAGTGTAATTGTACATGTAACATCTTTACCTCTACATGGGTAACGTATTGGCGGTGCTCTTGACATTCCAGACATCAAGGGCATCGTCGTGTCAATAGGCGGTATCACTTTCCATCAGGTGAACAGTAGCGTGCCTAGAGTTTTAGAATAGGGCAAGCCGAGAGATACGTTATTGTAGTTTTTATAATTAATTTCGATAAATGTCTTATTGCCTCATTACTCTTAAATCTACACTTCATACTTTTGAACCATGCTATGCAAAGCATATTGTCATTTGATTTGAAAAGTAATGAATGAACGAGAGCGCGAACTTACCTTGGTTCGATAGGGCAAGCCGGGCTTTTGGGCTTGTATGACAGTACCGCCGCTGCGGGTGAAAGGTCTGCTTGTTTGCCTATGATGTTGTAGGTTTACAGTAAAATAAATAATATGTATGTGGTAACCCTAAATTATTGAATCAAGTTTAAATAGAAAAATTGCATATTTACGGTACCGAACGGACAATACATTAAAAACTTCGTAATTAAAACTTAAAAACGAATCATAAATCTGTAACTTTGGCGATGTTTTAAATTGAAATTTTCATATCTTTTCCGAAGTTACACAATAAATAACGGATTATCCGAGAGAAATAATATCGGGAACTAAGTGATTTAAATACCGGTAAAATGCGAACCGGTAATGCGACCTGGGTTCTGTCATTAATAACTACAGATTTTTTAATGCTAATAATATCAAACAATGTAACCACAGACGACGACTTGGGGGCGCAGTGGTGTAAACAGCCCATTGCTACGCTAGAGGTTCCGGGTTCGAAACCCGGCGGGGGCGGAACTTGGTGATATTTGCAAGACGCATTGTTTCGCTTACCGGTCATGGATGTTGTAAATAAATCAAAATCTATGTAGTTTATACCATATCGTTGCTTGGTTCCTGTGATACAAGTTCTTACGATACTTACTGCAGGTCTGAGTCAATGTGTGTGTCGTGATGTGGTTATTATTATTACAGAAGGATGCTTACAGGGTGTGTATTTATGGTGTGTTTGGATTTTTTGGATCCAGAAATAATATTTCTTAAGGGCGTGGTAGCTCAATTGGTTACGTGCCTTGGATAACCGACTCGACCCGACAGGTCAAGGATTTGAGTCTCGGGTTGCCGTAAGTTGTAGCTGCCATGTTTCTCAATGTTCCCGGATAGTGGTGACAGATTCGCAATCTGTCACACTGGGACTCAACATGATCATACGAAAAGCGGTGTAGCAAGCACCTCTGCAAACCTCTCTCTCGAATGACTACAGCGGGACTTTACGTTTTATGCGAATCTTTCTGTTGCAGATTTTTCTAATAGATTTTATGTTTGTGCAAACTAATGATTTTAAAACTTAAATTCATATTAAAATGTTTTAAATAAATAGACTTAAAGTAAGTGCTTTCAAATCGTCATGTTTTTTTATCTACCACCGCGCCGGTTCGGAATGCTATCTACGGGGAAGAAGCCGGCGAGAAACCTGCGTAGTCGCTTTTTTTTTAAATTTACAGAAGTTTTTCAATACATTCTGGAACGTTTAAGTTTTCTAACTATTTCATACAATTTAAAGTTACTATGGCCTCTACCTATGGCTACGTTTTTCGTGTTCATATAAAAAACTCTGAAAGTGAAGTATCGTCGGGCAAAATCGATGTCAATCGATCGATTAGCAAATGACTTCATCGCAGTCACGTCTTGTGATCCTTACATTGACAATTGAACTCAATCGATCGTTTCTCTCATTCATTCCAAATAGCAATACGCGAAGTCATAGCTATTTTTAGAACGACTGTTGCATTGTTTTGCAGGTTTTATACCCGACTACGGTGAAGCATAAAGGAGGGTTATGATTTTGACCGGTATGTATGTATGCATGTTTATCTGTTCCCTCATAACTTCTAAACTACTTATCATAAATTGACAATTAAGGTATCGATAGATGTGAAACGTTTGTCCGCTGGTTATAAGCTATAAGATGTCACATTAAATTGAGTAGCGCGCCCTCTATACGACATAAAGTCATTTAAAAAAAAATCATGCAATGTGATCGTGTTTGATATCAAATTGAAGAGTTTAATAAGCATATTTCAAATATATACATAATGATAGCTTTTACTCGCGGATTTGCTTGCATGCGACCAATAGATTGGTATTTTTTACTAAAATCACGCCTAAAATTTGAATTAAACGTATATTCACTCTAATCCTACCCAAAATACGTAAGCTATAATTTCTCTTTTCACTAAAGATTACTGGAAAATAATAAAAATAAAAAATAATTTTAAAAACTTAAATCCGACTACTGAAAACTCCGCTGTAAAATGTATGAAACATGAAAATATTATCATCCGAAATTGTGAAGTTTCAATTTCAATGCAGCCGTGGTCAAATGCCTCTAACAAACTTTACCTTACATAACAAAACAATACAAGTGAGTAAGTTTGCCTTACACTACAGGTGGCATGACAACGGTTACATTGAATAGTTAACCTCACATGTTTCATACATTTTAGAGCGCGGTTTTCAATAGTCGGGTTATAGTTTTAATCAAATCGCTTGCTTTTCATTTAACTGAATATTTATTTTTCATATTACCCGACTTAATTAGAGCAAAAATTAAAAAACACCCAAATACCTATTTTTATCTTAAAAGATTCTCACATCAATTAATCAACGAATTGGTATATCAAAATATTTATTGGACTGCCAATGTTTTTATTTCCATCCTTAAACCGATAGCGTTAAAATTGAATTTTGATTGTAACGGTAATGTATTAAAAACAGTGTCATATCTTTATGTGAGTCATGTCAATTGATAAAACAGACAATTCGATTGTGAACAATTCATAGTGAATAAGAATTTATAAACGAGTATGGGAACAAGTGAATGGATGAAGGATATTAATTCAATTCTTTTACATTAATTGTAAGACAACAGGCTAATATCACTTGGTAAAAACAATTGTTGTTAGTTTAAAATTATATCGGATGTGTTGATCAGGGAGGACGTGGTAGCTCAGTTTGTTGAGTGCCTTGGTTAGGTCGAGGGTTCGTGTCTTTGGTTGCAGTACGCTGTAGCCATGCTCCTCATTGTGCCAGGATAGTTGAGACCGATTCGCAAGCTACACATAAACATGCGAAATATGGTGTTTAACACCTCTGCCTCTCGAGGGATTAATTATGGGATGAATTTGTTTTTTTTTTATCTACGGAAAAAATAGCTTAATTATTTTAAAAGCTTCCAATATTTTAATGTATTGACGTAACATCATATTAATGTAATTTAAGCCAAATACTAAGAAGGGGCATACTAAAGGCCTATAAATTATTTTCATGACAAGAATTCGCGGCCATGTTAGTTAGCAAACTATGATGGGCAGCAGCCCATCACATATTTTGCATCTGTTCAAATCATTTCGTGTTAGAAATTTTTGTATACGATTGAGATGCAAAACTATGCAAGATGGCTGCGTTATATGGATTTTGTTTTTTTTTTTGCCATTTTACTTACGATAATTGACATTTGCATTGTATTAAGAGGTACGAGTAGGTACTGCTTTAACATTAATAATACAAGTTTATACTGAATAAAACCTTTTCAAACATACACTAAAAATTTTAGTGTAGCTACTACATCATTGGGACACAAACGGACGGGTCTTCTGATGGAAATTGTTCTCACAATACAGATTAAATATCGTCTTAAAATACAATATTGATGTGAGATAATTTCTAGTGTTGACCGTTCAGTCACAAGATAAGCTAACAAAGCAGTATTTAAAAAAAGGAAAAAAAATACAACGTTTTCACTTTGGATTTGACTTTGTGTTGTAGTGAATAAGCCAAAAAGCATGCCCCGGGTGAGGATCGAACTCACGACCTTAAGATTATGAGACTTACGCGCTGCCTACTGCGCTACCGAGGCCGATGGGAGGGGAAGCGAAAATTGCCATCAAAACACCTATCTTCAAAGATACCAAAAATAGTTTTCCAACAAATAGTTTTTACTCTATACCTGAAAAGCATATCAAGCATTACAAAGAGAATTATTAAACTGGCTGAAAATTGTGTTCGAATCAAAAAGAAAACAGTTGAAAATTCAAAAAGCGAACGCCGCATGTTACCAACCATGGGCCGCTACCGCAACTATTGGCGGGCGAGTGCAATTGACAGGCGAGCTCAATTTATGGGCCACACTGTCTACCGTTCGTATGGGGCCAGTGATTTCGGAATCTAGAAGTGGCTTAATTATTATTGGGTTTTGATGATGTTTTTTATTATTATTTTTAAATGAGACGCATTTGGAGATTATGTAAAGGATACTCAAAAAAAAAGAAGCATATATTATTGCTACGTATGTATGTATGTTATTATTGTAACAACATGTACATGCTGATCTGATCTTTTTAATTTCTCGCTATCTTTATTTATTATTTTTTTCACTGTTCCAATTCCTAATGTTTTGTTATTTTAGTGTTAAATTTGAATATTGTTTGAATTTTTTATGTATTGAAATTATTTAGGTATGGTATAGACCTCTCACTTGACTTCATTTTTATGAATACATATTTATTAATTCATTTTAACATTTCATTAAATAATGTGTAATTTAATTATTATTATTACTGTAATTGGGATCTCCCGTGTAATAATAATAACAATAAACAAATGAATGATATAAGTCGTCAACATTGTCAATTAATAGGTACCAATGAAAAAGATGGACTTATAAAATATTTTTAAGCACAAACAATATTAATCCCTCCATATTTACTTAAGTTTAAGCTTACAGTGAGATTTTTTAAATTCAGAAACCGTGTTTTGGAGTATTAAAAATATTACTTTCTTTTTCCGAAAAACTTGTGTAAATCGAATCGAAAACTCGAAACTTACTAGTGTCAGTTTCGTTCAACTCTATATCCACGTTATTTGGTAGCATTTAATTAATTCCTGCATTGGGATAGTGTGAATTTTGAGTGCAACTGAAGTGAAAGGTTATTTGTTTTGTCGTTTTAATTAACGTTTTGTCGCGTATCGAATGTTTACGTTTCACGGTTGAGCACCTCTGGATTAAGATAGTTGGCACTTCAAACTTTTTTTGAATGGAAAGTTAAATTTGAAATGTCAAACACACAGAAAGTTATGTTTACGGTTGAGCACCTCTGAATCAATGGCTGTTACTTTAACCAAGATTTTTATCGTTAAGAAATGAATCACACATAGCTTAGCATTATAATATGAACTTCAATATCGATAAATTTATTACAACTCAATAAAAATATAAAACATCAAAATTTTTTTTTTTTTTTAATTTACAAATTCTTAATAACAGTTTCACTAAAGAATCGAGTACTAAAAATGTTCTGAAGAATCCGAGACGAAAATAAAAAACATCAATATTAAAATAACAATTACAGCTAACCATAAATTTAATTAATTAAACGAACCACCCCCAGTAGTCTATCCGTTTTATCGAGAGAAAAAAACAACTTGTTAAAAATTATAGAAAAACTGGCGCGAAATATAAATCACTAACAAGATAAGGACGAAAATAATTAGCGATGAAAAATTGATGATAAATATTTACCTAATTAAAAATAAAATAACAAATTAATTTATATTTGGTGTGGTTTAATTAACTAACCAATTTATGTCACTAGAAATATATTTTTGATGGCCTCTTATCTATATAGTTTATCCCATATCGTTGCTTAGCACCAGCGACACAAGATTCTTCACTACGGCAGGGCAGTCAATGTGTGTGTCGTAATGTGGTTATTATTATTATAAAACTGCTATGCGAGAGGTTCCGGGTTCGAATCCCGCCGGGGGTGGAACTTTGTGTTATTTGCAAGACGCATTGTTTCGCTCACCGGTCTTGGATGTTGTATTCTTATCTATGTAGTTTATCCCATACCGTTGCTTAGCGCCTGCGACGCAAGATTCTTCACTACTGCAGGGCTGAGTCAATTTGTAGTCATCATTAAAGGGGCATAACATACGATAGAAAAAAATCCGTTTTTTTTTTTTGTAAAAAAAGGAATTATACCATATGTACTTTTTACTTGACTACGCCGAAGCCAAAAGTATATTTCTTTAACGATACCGTAATTTGAAAGCCTCGTAAATGCATTTTTTTTTTGACTCTCTTGTTATAGGTTTTTCGATATTAACATTTAAATTATTTTTAATTTAATTTAATGTATGCTCAACAGACATTTGCAGTTCCGACCTTGATGGATATATGATTGATTAATAAAAACAATGAAGCATTTCATTAGTCTCCAGAAATATAAACCTTATTTTAGGCTCATAGTTGGTTTTCACAGTTATTTTATTCATCACAGCCATGCCCTTGATATCTAGAACGCGAAGAGCATCGCCAATGCGTTGCCTTTGTAGAGCTAAAGTTGTTATACCTCCCGTGCCGGTGATTACACTGGCTATCCCATCCTTCGAACCGAAACTCAGCGAACTGCTTCATGTTGTAAATAGAAAGGAAGGTGGTACCGACGCAGATGATCTCGCACGTAGATCGACCACCACAATCATCATATCACTGTATAGTGAAAATAAATAAATACGTAATCGTCGATCACCAAAAACTTTTTGTATCCTATTTCCAGTACTAAATATAAAACTTAAATTTTCTTAATAATGTTTTGATTTACATCAAAATCAGCTTCTCTCCCCCCATACAACATTAAGGTCTTTATCTTGCGGGGAAAACCGGGGTATTAACTAGTGAAGGACATTAGATATGAATCTTTAATTTTCCAAATTTATTAAAACGCTAAGCGTAGTCTGCGTTCAAATAGCAATATTTTTAACGACTGCAATAAGGATGGGATAAGTGAAACGAAGGAAAAATATCGATGAAATGTAAAATGGTTTATATTTTATTTTTATCAATGCACTGTACATATGGCTGCTAAACAAGAAGTTCCGCGTTCGAATCCCAGCGGGGGCGGAACTTTGTGTTATTTGATTGAACGCATTATTTCACTTTCCGATCTGTATGGAGTATTCGTATCTATGTACGAGTATAATATAACAAATCATTGCAGACACTAAGCAATACAAGAATTTGGGTTAGTGCTGGCCTGAGTAAATGTGTGTTGTTATGTGGTCATTATTATTACGATAAGAAGTTTTATATATTTAATCAAGTATTATACCACAATCTGATATCGGTGAGAGACTTTTTGATCTAATAAGGAACGCTTCCATATAGAATGCCTATTCTATGCCTAATTTTCGACTTAACAGGTGATCTTCGCAGTTTCAGTCAGTGCAGTGGATTTTATTTTAAACATGTTGCTTGTTTGTTTTCATTTTATCCCTTTCGAAGGAACTCTGGCGTTCGCACTCACAGAATCACGTCGCAGCATTATGGCAATAAACAGGCAATAAAATACACAAATTGATGCGAGTACGAGTCAATTCAATCAATTCCGTTGGTCTATTCGTTCGATGAGACCACCGGGTGACATCACCAGCTGATTGCTGGTGGAATCTCTCTGATTGACCCACATTGATCATCCAGTTGAATGGAATGAATCGATTGTTAGCAATCGGCTTCTATAAATAGACGTGACGGGGCTAGCTGGTTATATTTAGATGTACCGTTTGATAGTAGCGAAAAAAAAAGGTTACAATTTTAAATGATTTATTCCATATTAATACCAAAATCTAATACCATTTGATATTCGTTTGTATTTGATTAGGATAAAAGTTGCCGTTCGAACACAATTCTCTCTGTATGTTTTATTGTCATCTGTTGTGAATTGTAATCAGTTAATTACAATCTAACGATCGTAAAGTTAAATATATTATCTGAATGTATTATTTTTAAATGTCTGACTGTCTAGAAGTTTAAGAATACAAAACGAAAAAGATGTAGTCGCGTACTCACTAACCGACAAAAAAAAACAAATAAAATGGTTACATTTCTGAGAAATACCTGTAAGTTTCTAAAAAGTCGATATCGACTTTAATCAGAAAGAAGGAACAGAATTCGACAATATCCAAAACTATCGAAGGTGATCCCATCCCTAGCAAGGGTACGATAGGAAATTAAAAATTTTCCTCTTCATTTAAAAGAAGCACTGCCTCAGGCTAACTCCTTAATGCAGACATCTACCTTTATCAATGTATATTTATACAAGTGTGGGGTTTTTATTAAAATATTTAAATTGCCTATCTATTTGAGTTGAATGCAAGTTATATAACTGGTGCATTTCATATATGTATTTTGTTGGTTTGTTATCATTTTGAAAATGATTAACGAAGGAATCAAAAAATTACATATTAAAAGTAAAGTAAATACTTGCTTATAAGTAATAAGTAATTTTTAATTCGAATAGACTTAAAGTAAGCACTTTTAGATCGCCTTTTATTGCTTGGCGGGATTGCTTGGCGGGAACGAGAAGTGTCAATTGAATTTTTCTTATTTTATCTCTCTTTTCGTTCGTCAGCAAGATTTATTATGATACTAGTGCCAGTAGATACTAGTGTTTCAACCAGTGAATATCTGTAGTACTGTACAAGTGTGGAGAAAGTCAAACACGACGATTTGGCTGCTCTTTTCATGTCCCAAATAACCTATTAGAGCCTACAGTAACCGTACTAGCATGTTACTGTAAGCAGATTCAATATTAATCTCTGCATCATTTTATTCCTCAACATAACTTGATTATAGATCTTACTTGACACTGGCAAAACACTCTAAGTTATTACCATGACGATGGCAACACTATCAGAAGAAAAACTTTAAATTTTGTTACTTAATTCGAATCCTAAGAATTTCGAAGTTTCCACAGTGCTCGCTAACTTTTCTTATATGGCGGGCCTTTGACGGTTTCTATCGGACAACCTGAGAAATCTTCAAGAAATTAATTGAGTGCAAGCATACCTTTACGAACGTTCAAAGAAAAATGCACCTGCATTGAAATTTGGGCCTTATTCAGTTAAAATTAGAATCGGTTTTGCTTGCAACTCCAAAAACATTTCTCAATTGCATCTTAAATTCTCTGTCAAACGAAACGCTATTGACGTTGTCGAAGAAAGCTACAGGGGCGAATATTTTTTGGGTTCCGTATCGGAAGGGAAAAAAACGAAACGCTTACCAAGCCTCCGCTGTCCGTCCGTCGGGCAGCGGGGTGTATCTCATGAACTATAATAGCTAGTCTTGAAATTTTAAGAGAATATCTATTTCTAACTTAACTATAACAAGAAATAAGGAAAAACAAAGAAATTCAACATTAATGGGGTCTCCCATACAAGAAACGTAAGTTTATTACATGTTTTGCTTGTTCTAGATTATTTTAATAATAATAATAACCACATCACGACACCGACATCGACTCAGCCCTGCAGTAAGTATCGTAAGAACTTGTGTCACAGGAACTAAGCAACGATATAGATAAGGATACAACATCTAAGACCGGTAAGCGAAACAATGCGTGTTCTAAATAACACAAAGTCCCGCCCGCCGGAATTCGAACCCAGAACCTCTAGCGTAGCAGTCGGCTGTTTACACCACTGCGCCACCGAGGTCGACAAAAAAAATCATTTATGCATATTGTTTAAACTTGTATAATGATACGGAACTCTTCCTGTGCGAGTCCAAATCACACTTGGACTATTTTTGTTCGAAAAAACATGTGTTATTTTTCAGTTGCTTGTAAATCGAATGATGCAAAAAAAAATTGATACTATTTTTTTCAATCCTTCCTAATATTGTAAACGCGAAAGTTTTAATGGATGTACGTATGTTTGTTACTCTTTCACGCAAAAACTACTGATTCGATTTTTATGGGACTTTTAACATTTTGTGTGTTTGTCTAAAATATAAAGATAAATGTAAAATACATAATTAAAAACATCTTATTGGAAGCATTTTCTACTTCTATGCGGACGAAGTCGCAGGTAAAAGCTAGTAAATAATAATTTTATATTACATAAAAAATATACTTAAAATATTTACTATAACAAACTTTTTAATATAAAAAAAATTGTTTTAACGGAGAAGCAAACACATTTCTTTTGTATATAACTAAATTTTCCAAAGGAAACTGACGCAAACGGAGTCGCGGGCAAAACCTATTACAATCATAAACTATAATCTCTAGCGTCTTTAATATATCTCTCCCATAGATTAGGGTGGCCATGCGACACTGATATTATATCCATCTAAATCATATATTAGTGGTAAAATAAGTCTAATGGGAGATCGTAATCAAAGGAAGAAAGTCTGGCTTACCACACGTGATAATAATGGTGAGGGCACCTTGTTGGGAGACGCGGAAGCGGTTACATAAGCTGAGCGATTAATATTAATAATCATATCGCAGATTGCAGAAAACTTACTGTTTTATCTTTAATAATTAGAAAACTAGAATTGTTATGTTTGTAAGTTATAATAAAAAAATATTTTTGATAGTGAAAAATGCTACTTGGTTTCTTGGTAGAAATAGCAATCCGAACCAGTGGTGAAAAATAACGATTAGAAAGTGCTTAATTAAGTATATTTGAATGAAAAAATATTTTGATGCCTCACGCCGTAGCAATCCCTCGAGAGGGGTTCGCAGAAATGTTCCACACCGCATTACGCAAGTTTATGTTGAGTCCCAGAGTGACAGGTTGCGAATCTGTCGCCACTATCCGGACACAATGAGGAACATGGCAGCTAAAACTTACGGCGACCCGAGACTTGAACCTAATGCTATGCTTTATGTAATAATAATAAATAATAAACCACATCACGACACACACATTGACTCAGCCCTGCGGTAATATCGTAAGAACTTGTGTCGCAGGAACTAAGCAACGATATGGTATAAACTACATAGATAAGAATACTACATCCAAGACCGGTAAGAAACAGTACGCCTATATATGTTACATATATGTTACATATGCTACAATGGAGTCATTTCAGGAACAACATCGTAAGCAACATTATTTTATTTTTTTTTCTAATCTTTTATAACACAGTATTACATTTTATTTCAATAATTTTGAAGCTATATTTTTATTTACTGTATTTTTATTTGTATTTTTATGTACTGGTATGAAATTATTCTTATATAAGACAATAAATGATTTCATTTTTAAAACAATGAGTTAAACTCTCTCCAATAATAAATAGATAGTTTAAAAACACTGTAAACACGACTCTGATACGATATTCTATCATGGAATCCCCGTGCCTATATTCTGGCTGCATCATCATACCTTGAACCCTAATACTGGTCAAAGTTCATTACAAGACTTTTCTGAGAAATCCAAAACAGCTATTACACGATTTTCCATCATGGAGTTCCAGTTCATATCTTCCGGCTCCATGATCAGATCAGTTCGACTGTACCATGTTATTGTGTCATCAGAACTACATACAGCTGCCAATTTTCATTACGCTACGACCCTTGGAAGATGGTTAAATTGGTTACCTTAGATTCCATTACATAGTTACATACAGGTCGACCTAATAAAAACGTGGTAATAATGTGAATTATGTAATAATAATTTTCTTCCTGAAAAGGCTTGATACCAACAAAGTGGTATCATAAACGCCATCGCTCATCCCATGCCCAACCCCCATAAGTCCAAATAAAGGGGAGTGTTTGTAGTCGGGATGACATCAAAAGCGTTAAGTGCTTCTTTTGGTCATCGAATCCCATTTCCACGGGATTTCCCTTTGGCTATAAATAAGATTATTTTCTTTCCACCTAGATAACTACTTAGATTGGTTTATGGCTCTTGTCATCTTGAATGAGAATTAACAACAAAAAAAAAACATGTTCGATTGATTTGACGCTGGGGGATCTTTAATTTCAGTAAGGAATTCTAAAGCAAGACCTTGATTTGGAGAAGTAATTTCTCTTCAAAGATCTTCTATATTCAGAGAGAGGACTTAAATTTTAATTATTTATTTATTTTATACAACATCACGGGCAAACAAGCATGTGGTCCACCTGATGGAAAGTGATACCGCCTATTGACACTACGATGTTCTTGATATCTGAAACGTCAAATGCACTGCCATTGCTTTGCTCATGTAGAAACGACGAAGGTATAACTGGTATGCTGGTAATTACACTGGCTTTTCAATCCTTCGAACCGAAACAGTGAACTGCTTCACGTTGTAAATAGAAAGGAGGGTGTTACCGACGCTGAAGATCTCGCACGTAGATCTACAACCGGTAACTGGCTGATTCCTGATTTGTCGATGCGGTATTCTTGGTAGAAGCGGTACCAAAAGCTACCTAAATAGTTAAAGGCCTATATTTTTTTTGGAGCGTTCCTGACTTGTGCGGTAACGGATTCGTACCGCGCTTTCCGCACTAATCAGGTCATCAGTCAATCAGGATCATCAAATTAAAAATAAAAACTATAACCCGATCACGGCAAAAAATGGACGGAAAAAGAAAATTTTACAGATTAGACAAATCAAGAAATGCATAGGTACAAAAATGGTCGAGGTAGAGCCGTGGTCGCTCACTGTATACCTTCCATGTCTGTTTAATCCTGGCAACTTCATCATCATAGTAGGTAATTTGATAGTATCTATTGACACCTCATTCATTAAATCAATCCAGTGGTTTAGGCACTACGGTCCTCCATTCTATTTCTGCCATGAATCAGTTCGCTGTGTTTCGGTTCGAAGGATTGGAGAGCCAGTGTAATCACCGACACGTGACGTATAACATCTTTGCCTTTATATAGGCATCGCTTAGGAGGTGCTCAGGGTGTTTCACAACACGGGCATTATCGTGTTAATAGGCGGCGGTATCACTTTCCATCACGTGAACTGATCGCTTGTTTGCCCATGAATAAGTATTTTTTAGAACATACATAAATTTAAAATATAATTTCTTCTTTCTGTCTCATTTAAGCAAATAAAATCTACGAATTAACGAAAATTTTCCCTATTATTTTGAAATTAAGTAAAAGTAAATTCTCCTTAAGAAAAAAGGCGCGTGATCAATTATCTAAAAATTTTCACAAAATCCATACGAAATCAGTAACAAACAGACAGGACAATAATTAGGCAGAGATCAGCAACTGTTGGACCCTAATCACTGTAACAAGCGTACCAGGGGCGAACAGTAGTACAGCCCTGCCTGTCACTCACAGGAATCGAACCTTGTATTTAATTAAATCCGAATCACATTATCACTTCGTCTTGTTGAAATCGCGATGGAAGTTTACAGAGTTGTTACAACTTTTAAGACTGTAAAATTAATAGAATGATACCGAAATTAACATGTTCTTAGTGAGAATAAGATTTTAATGTTTTGATCAAATATTGAATCCTGTTTTAAGGGCCACTGCAACCAAATAAATTAACAATCAAGAAACCACATCACTACAAACACATTGTTTCAGCCTTGCGGTAAGCATCGTATGAACTTTTTTCATAGGAACTAAGCAACGATATGGTATACACTACATAGATAACAATACTACATCCAAGACCGGTAAGCGAAACAATGGGTCTTACAAAAAACAAAATGTTCCGCCCCTGCTGAGATTCGAACCTGGAACCTCTGACGTAGCTTTCAGCTCTTTACACGACTGCGCAACCGAGGTCGTCAAAAGGTTGTCTTTAGCTAATTGTAGTAAAACAACCCAAAATAAGTTACAAAATCATATTTATAAAAAAAACATACTTTATAGAGTTCCGTACACGAAGGTTGAAAACGGTACCATATCTATATACCTTACTTATGTAAAAGTTCATAAAGGCTTTTAATTTTGTTATTTAACTTTAATTGTCTCTTTCTTTCACATAAGTTTCACATAATGATTTCACAAATGTTAATGTCTGTTTCTGTAAATTATATATTTGAAATATAGCTATGGAAGAGCGAGACCTTCTGACACAGGTATATTCATACTCATAAGAAGGCCTACATTAACGGCAAATGGAAAAAAAAACTGTATTTTGTACTGAAATAAAATATACTAAAAAATAAATATACCTCCGCTGTCCGTCTGTCTCTCTTCGGGGCACACCCGCCGCTCTGTCCCACCTCTGCAACTCCTGTTCACCAGGATCAACAGTGGCGTCCTTTGATTGAATAATCAACAAATAATGCAGCTGTGCAATGACGCGCAGCCTGTGCCCGGACATTATACCGGCTGTCTTGGTTGTAGGTAAAGCGGTTTCAGACATCCCTCCCAGCAAAGCGGAGACGGCAATTGTTATGGCCCAGAGGCCCAAAAATCTAAAGGGGAGACAGTCAGGAGACGTCTGACCGTCTAAACACCACGGTATGCCACTAACTGACAGGGGATAAATTAGATACTAACCTAAATCTTACACCAGTAATATTGGTGACAAAACTTTTTAAAGGCACGTCTGTCCGTCTGTCAGCGGGTTATATCTCATAAACCATTATAGCTAGAAACTTCAAGTTTTTAAACTGTTTACCTACATGTCAATTATTTTTGGTCACCAAACTTTCGATAGGAAAAATGGAATTCTCGTACAAGAACGTCATCCAGCTTTCTTAGCCGATTGCAATTGATAAAACATAAAAGTCACGCCGTAATTAATCCCTCGAGAGGGGTAGGCAGAGGTACACACCGCATTTCGCATGTTTATGTTGAGTCCCAGTGTAACAGGTTGCGAGTCTGTCGCCACTATCCGGGCAAATGGAAACACGGAAGCTACAACTTACGGCAACACGCATCCTTGACCTGTCGGGCCGGGTCGGTCGGCTAACCAAGGCACGTAACAAACTGAGTTACCACGTCACACAAATTTGCGATTGATTTTTAGCTGTTAATTGTATTGACAACTCTATATATTTATTTACATTAATCTTAGTGTTGACGCCCTCTCCAATCGCTGTCTCGAAACCTGCATACTGAACCATTTTGCATGTTCGATTGATTTGACACGACGCCTGGGGATCTCTAATTTCACTAAGGAATTCTAAGGCAAGACGTTGATTTGGGGAAGTAATTTACATTATCTTCTATATTCAATATTAGGATATTTAGTTTTTTTATTAATTTTATACAATTACATAGGCAAATAAGCACACGGTTCACCTGGCGAAAACTAAAACAGCTGCCTATTGACACGAAGATGCCTTTAATGTCTTATAACGCCGAGAGCATCGCCTATGCGTTTCCTGTGTAAAGGTAAAGCTGTTTTACCTATCGTGCCGGCAATGACACTGGCTCTCGAATCCTTCAATATTTTTTTATTATAGTTTGAAAATAATTAATCACAAATAATAACATAATGAACCACAAAATTTAAGGTAACACAACAAAAAAATATGTAAACCAGTGTAAATAATGTTTGTTTGTTAATGGAGTAATTTCAAAACCTTTTTAAATTTCATAAACTTCCGAATAGACAAACGCGAACGGAATTAAGTGAAATATATAAACTAAATCAATTCACTATGAAAGTTTAATGCAAGTACTTTGCAGAGTCTTTTCCTTAAAGTTGTAATAATAATAACCACATCACGACACAAACATTGACTCAGCCCTGCACCAAGATATAATCTTGTATCGCAGGCACTAACCAACGATATGGTATAAACTACATGGCTAAGAATACAACATCCAAGACCGGTAAGCGAAACAATGCGTCTTGCAAATAACACAAAGTGCCGGGATTCGAACCTGGAACCTCTTGCGTAGCAGTCGGCAGTTCACATCACTGCGCCAATAATGTGCATTTAAATATTTAAAAAAATCGCTCCAAACAGCCATACAATTTAACTTGGAAATGAATTATCTTTGTTCACATTGTTTTAAAAGCTGACTATTCGTTGGGAATTATCTGAAAGCTATAAACTAGTGCTCAAAAATACCTACTTGTACATTCACAGTAAGCTACTGGTCGTCGTTGTAAAGTGTAGGACACACGAGATATTTCATTCATTTCATTTATCAACAAATAATATTAATATATTTCTTTGTTAACCAGTTTGTTACGTGCTTTGGTTAACCGACCGAACCGACCCGACAGGTCGAGTCTCAGACTGCCGTAAGTTGTAACTACCATGTTTGTCATTGTTCTCCGATAGTGGTGATAGATTCGCAACCTGTCACACTGGGACTCAACATAAACATTTGAACTGCCTACCCCTCTCGAAGGATTAATTACGGCGTGAGTTTTTATTATTATGTTACTTCTTTGAAAATTTCAATAGATTTTTGATTTTTTTAGAGCAGCCAATTTAAAAATAAAAAACATAACAAAATGATTAATAAAATGTAGGTGGTTTAAAACATACGTAAAATAATGTGTCCCAGAGAACGATCCCATAGCATTGGCAGCACATAACTAGATCGATACTATAGTAGTAGCACAATAGAAGCAGTTCGCTGTAATTCGGTTCAAAGGGGAGAGTCAGTGTAGTAACCAGCACGACCAGGTAAACAAATTTTAACTCTATGTAGGCAACGCGTAAGGGGTGCTCTTGGTGTTTCATCAGGGGCATCGTCGTGTCAATAGGCGGTGGTATCACTTTCCATTAGTTTAACCGTTTGCTTGTTTTTCCATGATGTTGAATAAAATGAAAACAAAAATTAAGAAAATTTAAATTACATAAAAGACAAATTTTGTTTGAGACACTGTACATATGTGATTCAGTTTTTTTTCCCTGATTGAATAATTACTTGAATCTTTTTTTAAATGCTTTTCCATAACTTAATTTTTTAATAGTCAAACATGTTTTAATATGACAAACATGCGACTCACATATTACATTAAGATACAAACTTCAGTATTAATTTCATATGAAATTAACTAAAAATAATATTCATTTTCATTCATTAACAGTGTGCACTAAGCTTTATATAAACCCATATACTAATCCCTCCATACACATTAACGGCTCTCTCTAGCAACTAAATACGGAATGCTTTAGGAATTATATAATATTCCTGAAACATTCTATTTAAATATTGAAAATAATATCTTATTTTAGTTATATTCGTATTTGTACTTTTAGTCTATGTGATATATTTCTTATATATATATATAGTCCTGACAGATTCATCGGCAAGCAATTTAAATTAACTGAAATGAAACTTAAATTAAGGAAAACTTTGTATATATTCAGGTAGTTAAAAATTTTCAAAACTACAATTTTTTTTGATCGGTCAAGTGTGAATCGGAATCACACATGAAGAGTTCCGTACCATCGAACAAGGTAAGAGAAAATCGAGCCTTTCAAGAAGAACATCGTAAGCGACAATTTGCTTTTTTTTACCAGGAGAGAATTACTGCATTGTTTTATCAATGAAATTATTTCTTGTAATTTATTATAATACTTTCATACCATAATAAAGATATTGTAAATTAAAAATAAAGCTTAAAAGAAATTGAAATAAGATGTAAAACTGCTAGATTAAGAGATTACGAAAAAAATAAACCATTTTATGATTTTTGTCGCTTTCGATTTTCTTCCTGAAAATGCTTGATATACCTAATTTTTTATTGATATACTTATTATACTACATATACTTATTATACTGCACTTTTTCAATAATTTTGTACCTTTTATGAAACAAGATCAAGCTTTTCTTACATGGAGCCCCCTTAATTTTAAATTTGATTAAGTTGTTAATATTTGTTATAGCTGCAATAATAATTGACATTATCTGAAAATTTCTATAGTCAAGTCATGTTTCATGAGATACAGCCCGCTGACAGACGGACGGAGAGCGAACGGTTAGTATAGGCTCCCATTTCTCACTTATAGGTTACAGAACCCTAAAAAAAAAAAATCGCCTGTATTTAGAAAAGGAGTTAATTTAGACTACATTCCTGCTTAGAGAATACAAAAAAAATCGAATTATAGCGGAAAACATGTTTTTATTCTTTCACAAAAGAATTACTTCTGCAGTATGAGAGAATCGTCAATATTTCCGAATGACGCTCGAAACGTCATTAACGTCAGGTTAACATGAACTAATATGCTCCCCCGACCCCGGCCGGGTTTTATGAGGAAATAAGGCATTAAATAGTATTGATGTTTGTAGGTGATATCCCCCTTTATTTCGCTGTGGAAATTATCGTGTCTTATATACATTGTCTCGTTCATAAAACAATAGATAGATAGCTTTCGAAAGTTTGACTTCAGTTTTACTATACAAGAGTATTATTTAAACAAAATATACCTACAGTCGAATTGAGAAAAGTCAGGTATAAATAACAAGGAAGGATTTCTGCTTATAATTGTTTTTGAAAGTAAAAATAATTAAATGAAAATAAAATAATAAAAAATTCATTCATTCATATATTAATATTTAAAAATAATATCAAAAAAAATTATTCTTCCATTGTCATCACTTGCCATTCGTTGTTTTATAAAAAAAACCAAACGACTAAAAAGAGAAAAATTAAATTAAAACAATTTCACTTAATCCCACAAACTGCATAGAAATATCGTTCCAAGAAAATTTTTGAGGATCTCCGGGAGGTAAAGGTAATTCAAAAATTAACATATTCAATAAAATAATTAAATAGCAAAGATAGATAAAAAGCATTTACTTAGTGATTGGTTCCCCCTGGGACCCCCCCTTTGGTATTGTATTTATATAGAAATCTATAATATTGTTCCTTTAACGGAAAATCCTTCCCGAAACCTATTTCAAAAACAAAACAGCCCTTACCACACTAACACATGGAAAAAATATCATTAATTCTCATTGTCACCAATCATTAGATCCCGCAGAAGGACTATTGGAACAGCCCCTTAATTTCTTATTAGAAATTACTACTTAATACGACAAACAAACCAAGACCTTGTTGACGGCCTTTTGTATTAGGGATCGTTAAAACTCCCTTGCTGGGGGTTGGTTAAACAGGGTTTATATGACAAGTAATGGATATCTTCCAGTATTGGGGAATTGTGGACTGTTTTTACTGGATGTGACGTCAGAAATTGCTTGAATCCGTTATTATTATTTTTGTATTGTGGCAAGTCAAAGTGAAAATATTTTTATTCGAATAGCACATTCAAATCGTCATATTTTTCCTACCACCCGTTTCGGAACGCTATTTCTACGGGGGAGAATCCGGCAGGAAACCTCCGGGAAGAAAGCTACTTTTTTCAATATCTAAATACAATATTTTCTAATACAACTTGCAATTTTTCAACATAATAATTCTAGCTACACTCCCAACTGTCAGGAAAGGAGGGTTATGTTTTTGGCACTGATGTATGTGTGTTGTTATGCATGTTCGTCTTTATGTTTCATTACTATTTAATGAGATTAATGTTGATAGATTGACCTATCAGTCTAGATTCACGAGGGACAAAATTTTAATAATAATTAGAAAATTTGAAAACGATAAAAGAATCACAAAAAGATTTTTGGCAACTAAACGTAAGATTAAACTCGTCAAAAAAAAAAAAAGAAAAATAAATGTATTGTAAAGTCAAAATAATCTTTTTTTTTCAGTTAGTAATCTTATTCTATGCTTCTATGTCTTTGTGTATCATTACACATGTTATTATTATTTCTTATCTTCCTGCGACAGACGTCTTTAACGTATCCCTTTCTATCGATCCACATAATATAATTAATATTAATAATAAAAGTTCTCTTATTGACAGCAATTTAAAACATTGATTTTTACTTTACTAATACGCATTGAACGCTTGTCTTGGATGTTGTATTCATATCTATGTAGTATATACCATATCGTTGCTCAGTTCCTGTGACACAAGTTCTTACGATACTTACTGCAGGGCTGAGTCAATGTGTGTCAGGTATATTTAGTTTAATGTATGAAAGTGTCTTCGAAAGCACTCATCCAATTAAAAATTCTTTGACAAATGGGTTGGAAATCTTGTATGGACTTTCAGGGTGGACACGCTGTTGCTACATTTTATTTAATAAATCCATATTATTACCTACATCAAAAAGAATATTGGAAAAATATCAGATATATACTCAAAAAACTGTCATCTTCATAATTATTGTATAAAATTGGCCAAGTGTGAGTCTAACCCGCACATGAAGGTGCCGTACCATATATTTTTTTTAAACTATGAATTTTAACATGATTTCGTATAAGAAACAGGAACAAACAAAACAAGTCAAGGCAATAACGTTTCTTGTATGGAAATGGTTCATTTGAAAATGTTAAAGCGGGAACAGAATCAGAGATTATAGTCTATGAGATACTCACAGCGGAGGCTTAGTAAGAGGGTCCGGTTTTTTATAATTTGGGTACGGAACCCTAAAAACATAGTTAAATAGGTAATTTGATCGCAATATCACCTGATGAGAAATTTCGAATCTTCGTTTGAATTCGTTTGAAATTCTTCGTTTCAAAAAACATCTCAACTCAAACTCCAAGATGTCCAGCTCAGTTTCCTTATTACAATTCCTCCCGATTAATTGGTTTCTTACATCTGAGCTCTCTAATCTTGGATAGAACATCGGTTTCTGGGGGTGGATCCGGCATTTTATTTTTAATGTTTATTGCTTTTCGGGTAAATTCACCCCAGCAGGGGGCGCGGAATCAATGCGGTCGCCATTGTCTTTATAATACCACTACTTTTGATACAGCGCTCAACATTTTACTTTGGAACGAGGACTTTAACCTGGTGATTTGAGTCGAGATAAATTTTTCCTTGACAACTTGTCACTTCACAGGCTCCTTAGACAAACGACGTTATTCGTAATAGCGTTAACGCCAACAGACAATGAAAATGTAACGCAATGACGTTACAAATACGTATGCGAGCGCTAGGGAAAGTCATTTTCGTTATATATTTTCTGTTGGCGTGAAAGCTTCTGGAAAACGGTATTTGTTTAAGGGTCCAGGTGGGCAACACGTATCAGGTTTTTTGGCCAAATGTTTGTCAGTTAAAGAAATCCTTGTTAATTTATTGTGTCCATCAGAAATCAAATATCATTGTTTTAATCAATTTATTTACCAAAATAAATATTAAATGTATAGTGGGCATAAAATGTGTTGTGTGTGTGTGTTTGATGTAAATAGGTAATTATTTTATCTTTACTAATAAAAATTATGGTATTGTGAAATATTATCCACTCAAACGATTAACGAGTTTCGAGTGAGTTGTGATCTATGAATCGAGAATAAATAGTAACGGCTAATTTGGCGTTTTGGCGCAGATGTTTTCTATGTTAATTCTATTGTTTTTTTTGTTAATTTTATGCTTTTTTTCATGGTCCATTTAGTTCGACGGTCGTACATTTTAATACTAATGGTAATGTGATTTCGTTATTTTAAATCGTTTCCAAAATAATTATTTTCAGATTAAGTTAATTAATTTAGTTAATCACAATGTTTCGTCACAAGTTTTTTTGGATGTGATCTCTTGGTTGATAAATGTTAAGTTTTAGTTTTTATTTTGCTAAGATTTTGGAAAAAAAAAACACATCACGACACACACATTGACTCAGCCCTGCAGTAAGATTAAAGAATCTTGTGTCGCAAGTGCTAAGCAACGATATGGTATGAACTACATAGATAAGAATACTACACCCAAGACAGGTAAGCGAAACAATGCGTCTTGTAAATAACGCAAAGTTCCGCCTCCGCCGGGATTCGAACCCGGAGCCTCTAGCGAAGCAGTCGGTTGTTTACACGACTGGCACCACGGAGGCAAATAATAGATAATAGGTAATAATAAATCAAGCTTTCAATTTATTTTGTTATCTATTTTAATTTTATATATTTTTATTTTTTCTTATTTATTGTTATCATAGTGCAGGGCTAAGTCAATGTGTGTGTCGCGATGTGGTTATTATTTTTATTAACACACATTTTAAAGACTTAACGCAATTTTATCTAGCTGAAGCAATTTTATTAAATATAATCAATGTCCTTGTAAGCTGAGCTCTAAGGAGAATTAAAACAGTCGAAGTTGGATGGAAAAAAAAAACAAAATGGCGGTCGTTAAGTATTTTTAAAGATGACAACTGATAAGTTTTTCGGGTCCCCAAAGTGAATCCCCTCAATCCATCTCTGGAATTAATGTTTGATCAAAAAAATTTGCGTAAACTGACGATTTTTTTTTTTTTGTTATATCTCCTAGGGAAGATTCGGAGTTTGTAAGTGAAAATTCATTTGTGTTTTTCGGCTAATTTTTAATGTGTTTCAGACCAGTATTAGTTGAGCCGCGGTGATTCGGTATTGCCTTTCGTAATTTGAATTATTTACACAAGTACCTTCTAACGAAATTCAAAATTGAGTAGATATCTTACGACAATTTTTACAATTTAAAATGAAAAAACAAACTAGGTTTAGCCCTCGACTTCGTCCAAAACAAAAAAAAAATATATGGTTTCGATAGGATTTTTAATTAATTGACGTTTATCGTTATATTTTGGACAATTCACACAATCTCTTTGTAAATTATGACCTATGTGTTATTCTGATGTAAAAGTATAGCTTTTCATTGTAAATTTTCATTAAAATCCGTTTAGTTGTCTGTGCGTGAAAGAGTAACAAACATCCGTTTAGAATATTATTAACTATATGGCTGAAAGCTTAAAAAAACTTTATTTTAATCCAATTATTAATTTTTGAAATTAATTCGTGAAAATATTATTATTAAGACACTTAAACATTACATGTTATTATGTTTAAATTATTTTGTGCGAAATTAAAATTGAAAATCCTTATTTAAGCATAAAGATATTTTGATTAATATTTGCTTTTAAATATTTAAGTAGGTTTGTCTAGACATATGCCGAAAAATATTCTGTCAACTTCGACTGAAGGCTCCAGCAAAAGTGGTAACCAATAAGCGAGAGGGGAGCTACATTTTTTAAACTGTCATTAATTCAAAGTATAATTCCACCCCCTGCCCCCCTAACTTCCTATGGGATTGCTAAAGGGCGATTAATCCGTGTTTAATATCACCGAAAAAAAAGAGGGGCCAATCAACGAAATTGGCCGAGATTTTTCCGAGTATCGCCCCGAGGTGTTTAACTTTGGGCCCAGCAGGGAAATGTGCGGAAATTGAAAATTAAAATATTAACCCCGACTTGAAAAGTGTGGGTTATCGATTAGCTTTTTTTGTGAATCAAATATAAAGGGGTTCACAGTGGTGGGCTATAATATATCGTAAGATATCTCGCACTTATAGGGACATGCGTTCACGAACGGCCGCTACAACCCCGCTTACGGCCGCTATGTCCACCATTGTGTGAGCAATATCTTACGATATATTATAGCGCATGTTTGCGATGCCTAAACTAACTGTAAAATATTAATGTTCGCCGAAAGGAATGTATGAATAATATTGTTAAACCTGGTAACAGGTTCCCTCGGTACAGGCTTGCCTAGTGAGCGGACCAAAAGACATACTGCTCTTTATGTAACATGTTTTTGGTGTAATTAAAAAGTTTGTCATATAAGGTTGTCCCTGTCTAAATATAGGTGACAGAACAAAAGGTGACAATTTGTTTGAAAACCAAAAAAATATAATTTCTACGCAAAATACATACTAGTCTGTTGATGTACCATATAATTCAAGACCAATATATAAATATATAATACAATTTATAATTTTAATGTTCTTATAATTAATTCCCCAAGGGTCGGTCCACAGAAGATTTTTTCTTTACACAGTTCGTCTTTAATTAAACGTTCAATTCATTAGATTGTGATATTAATAATTGATAGCAGACATATTAAGTAGGTTTTGGATTAATTTTTTAACCTTCTGTTGTTAATTAATTCTGTTTTTGAATATTTTTTAGTATTTAATGTGGTTGTGATCTTTATTATTTATTTTAAGTCAAATTTAAACAGAGATAAATATGAAATTTTAAGTTCTATTTTAAACTACCACCAGTTCGGGATGCCGGAATCTGATCCAGGGGAAGGAAACCAACTTGTTTATTTTAACAATTTTATATTTGTAACAATTCAATGACAAATAAGTATCTTTTGTCTGCAGCCTGTGCGTCATTGCACAGCTGCATTATTCGTTGATTATTCGATCAAAGGTCGCCACTGTTGATCCCGGTGAACAGGAGTTGCAGTGGTGGGACAGAGTGGCGGGTGTGCCCCGAAAAAAAAAGTGTCTTTTGTCTGCAAAGAAGAGCATATACCGATGTGTCCCATTCGTTCTATGGAACATGACGTAATGGAACAATTTGAGAAAACGTTGTCCCTATTTGTACTATAGAACTACATACTAGCTTTTGCTCCTGTTTTTATTTGTCTGTGAATGCATAGAACTCAATGGGGATAGGCTCTTCCCAAATTCTTCCATGATGATTGATGAGAATGACAATCTCAGATGTTAATGCCAGGTACACAGTTCACTATCAAAAAAAATAAACTACTTGCTACATAATATATTTTCAACTTCTTGAAGTTGATATATAATTTGTTCTATGGAACAATTTGAGACAAAACAGTAAAAACTTTTCTATAGTACAAATAGGGATAATATTTTCTCAAATGGTTCTATTACGTCATGTTCCATAGAACAAATGGGACACATCGGAAAAAACATATCCTAGGCATTAATAAGGAACTATATTTTTAATACTAACATCTGGTTCTAACCATGTGTTAAATATTCGTTTCTATTCTATCTGTACTAACAGATACCTATTTACTCTATATACCTGGAGAGTATAAAACTGTTTTACTACCTATGATTAATTGTTTACCTTTAAAATTTAAAAAAAAAAACAAGTTTTATACAGAAACAAGAATATTTATACAATATCTAAGTGTTTATATTAATAGTTATCTAGCGATAATCAAAGACAAAACACCTTGAGTGTGTGCTCATCAGAGCGTTGACCACAACATAGCACAATAGTTGCGCGACAATAGTGGCGCGACAATAGCCGCGTGTCGCGTGACAATCGGCGCGGTATGAACTGACCCTTATAGGGTGTTTTAATGATAAAAATAAATATTCATTCGGTTTTGTTGATCAAAATAAAAAAATAAATCTACCTGCCCTGCGATAAAATTAAAAGTTATAATAAGAATTGTTTATATTATTATTGAAGCATTAAATAAATCTATATTTTTTTATTTTTAAACAGAAATACTATGAAAAGTCTTTGCAAATACCAAATAAGATTGAATATAAAATCCTCAATTGTAGACAGCGGAGGTCAATTAATATTTCAGATATCTAGCTCTCAAATAGACATCAAATTAAAATAATAATCAAAATCATAACCATCATTTTTGCTCAGCCGAGGCCGTGTAAGAAAAAGATTATAACCTAAAATAAAATATTGCAGAACACCCTGTATAATCAAACATAAGCCACCATTGAATGCAACAAGAACAAGTCAACATCCCGTATCGGTCATACATCGGTAGATATATACAAATAGACAAATGGACAGACAAAACATTGGAAGGAACTATTGGGTTTCTTTCCTACATCGATCTAGGTCACTGCTTGAGTTAAAGAGATTTGTATTATATGAATATTATATACAGTGCAACCTTAATCAGTGGCGGTACTGTCATAGAAGCACAAAAGCCCGGCTTGCCCTATCAAACTAAAATAAGTACGCGCTCTTATTCATTCATTAACAAATCAAACGACTTTTTTAAAGCCACCGCAATTGTAGTTTTGCTGACATGCAAACTTCTGAGTGCTTTGCTGAGCTCGTCCACGCCAGGAAGTCCACAACGGAGTATGAAGTATATCTCTCGGCTTGCCCTGTACTAAAACTCTAGGCACGCCACTGACCTCAATATAACGACTTCCTCGATTTAACTAATTCTTCGTAATCCCCTTGAATTGTCCATAAGAGGCAATGTACAATTTACCTCTACATCGCGAAGATTTTTTGCGAACAACCTCTTTATAACGAATTTTCGACTATCAAGAAAAATAATAAATACCTCTAATTAACGAATTTCAACCCAAAACCTTTATATAAAGATCCCACCAATGTATGACTCTTAATCTCATAGTACGTGATTCATGTCGCGACAGGTTTCGACACGCTTTTTTTCGTAAAACACTCATTTTTGTTTTTACGTCTTCATAACGAATTTTAGCCCAACCTAACCTCAACATAACAAACCTCAGTTTAACGAATTACCTACTTGATATGACGAATATTTATTTTTCCCTTCTGATTTGTTATATCGAGGTTGCACTATATATAATATAAATAGATAATATATATATTGACGGGTTCTATGGGAAAGTGGTGTAAATACCCAACAGCTGGGCTACAGGTTTTGGATTAAAATCCCGGCGGGGATGGAAATCTGTGTTATTTGTAAGACGCATTGTTTCGCTTACCGGTCTTGGATGTAGTATTCTTATCTATGTAGTTTATACCATATCGTTGCTTAGCGTCTGCGATACAAGTTTTACAATCTTATAGTAGGGCTGAGTCAATGTGTGTGTCGTGATTTGGTTATTATTATTATTATTGTTGTTCTAAAAATCCTCATGTGTAGCTAGTCTAAAACCGCTTTCTTACTACTTCCTATTTCTTCTGATGAAGCTCGTTGCGGGTTGCGGGTAGGGTGTCCGGGCACAGCCTGAGCGTCATTGCACAGCCACCTCTGTTGATCCTGGTGAACAGGAGTTGCAGTGGTGGGACAGAGTGGCGGATCTGTCCCGAAAAAGCCACTCACTAACGCATTTACTTATAATCTATATTTTTTAATAGGTTGATAATTGGAAAACAGTAATTTATTTACAAATTTAATAAAAATAATTTATTGTAACTAATTATTTTGAAAAAAGCAACTACGGAGGTTCTTGTCGGATTCTTCCCCATAGTAATAGCGTTTCGAACCGGTGGTAGTATAAAAGATGACGATTTAAACGTACTAATAAAGCATATTTTGACTTTGACTATTGGAATTTTAATTGTTTGTTTTTATATTTTAATCCTTAAAAAACGAAAAGCCATATAATGAACCATCGCCACGAAACTGAATATTACAATGAGAAAAACTTCTTCTACCGAATTATAAAGAGCAACGAGCTGATAACGCATCAAACGTTACCAAATAGCTACAATAAGCAAGTATTATTTACAATAAGCCCTCTTTAATAGAAAAAAAGAAAAACAGAACAATCCTTTCAAACAATTTATCCTGTAACTCAATTATTAACGTGAAAAAATGAGACATTAAATAAAACCGGTCAAGTCTGAATCGGGCTCGCGGATGAAGGGTTCCGTACTCGTACAAGATTAAAACAAAACATTTTTTTTTTGTATGTGAGTCCCCTTTTATTTTTCTTTATTTTTTTAGTATTTGTTGTTATACCGGCAACAGAAATAGACATTTGAAAATTTCAAATTTCTAGTTATTGATGTTGTTGTTATTGATTGACAAACAGACAGACGGACAGTATAAGCCTAAAATAGGGTCGAGTTTTTCACCCTTTGGCTAAGGAACTCTGAAAACGGGGAGGTTTTGAGAAATTATAGCGGAGGCATTGAAAGATTGACGGTGGGAATCACTTTGCTCCTCGATTTATGGGCAAATCTCGCTCCTTTCCCTCATGGGATACCCGTGGCCGGACTAACAACATAATGCCCAGAAAACTTATAAGCCTAGCACTCTCCCGGGCCCCAGAACGGGATTGATTGGCGGCGGACGTGTTCCCAGTTTTTTTTGTTACGAATATAGAAATAGTGTCGTAATATATATCAGGGATGTTTCCGGTAATCGCTTGGGGATGAATCGTTTTCTGTTTTTTTTTGCGATTTTGTTTAGGTGTCTCGTTTTTTGGGATCGAATTTTTTCTTCAATTTGGTACCTTGGCAAATAATTTTGGGGTGGACTGACGTAAGCCACTTTAGCTTGTGGTCGCTAGCAATAACAAAAGCGTCTTTTATGCGCTGCTGTCGTTAAGTATGATTTTCGCTTTTTCTTACCTTTCTTCCTAATGAAGCCACAGGCTTTATTATGAGAAGTAACGGTAAATGAACATAACTAGATAAAGCCATACTTAAATAAATACACTAATCTTGACTACAGAAAAATAATCTACATCTTAAATACATTCCAAATCAGGACTCGAACCTGGGTACTTACGTGTCACAGCCGACCATTTCGACCAACACTTCCAAAAAACAATATCACCGAGACTAACTAAAAATAATAACCTAAAAATATTCCAACGAAAAACAAAAAAAAAAAAAGATCCGATAAACCGAAAACAATAAAATAAAATGATGTATCAAATAAACTAAGTTGTCCGAATAAAATATTGTAAGCCATGAAAATCATCTTATCGAAAAGGGTCACTATTAGAAGGAATACGGAAAGAACAGATAAAAAAATAAAGTTATTTTCGCAAACATCGAAGGGACCGGATATCACACCGTAATGACATAAAAAATGTCGTGTGAAATCAATAATGTTTTAAATTCAGCTATGGTCGTAATAAATTTTCACAGAATACTTTTTAAAGTACGAGTAATTTAAGTCTGGCCACATTAATGTTACTTGGTTTGCGATACGCAAAAAAATAATTTTATAAGAATTTATATTGATCCTAGTCATCATCAATAACAAGGAGACGCCCACGAAACGTAGGCTTCCCATTAATAACATCCAACACGAACCGCGAACTCTTCAGATAATATTTTTATTTATCAAAATTCTCAGTATAATTACCGGGACGAGATGTATATCATCTTTAGCTTAGCTTGGACAACGCATTGGCGGTGCTCTGGGTGCATCTTGGCGGCAGTATCACTTTCTATCAGATGAACCGTTAGCTAGTTTACCCATGATGATTGTTTATTGCTGTTGTGTTTTCGTAAAAAAAATGAAACAAAATCTGCAAGTCCGGTGTGACAGGCACCCGACAGAGTGTGGATAGCCAGGGGCAAGTGGGTTAAAATAGACCAAGTCTCTATAAAACACCCCTTCTGTCCATAAATATCCGAGTTCGGAAGTTGTTCGGTTAGTGGTCGCATTTTTGCCCCGAGACCACTTTTGTATCGAATAAAAGCTTGACGGGGGTGAAAGGTTGGAAGAGAAAATGGGGTGTATTTTATTTTAAAAAGAATAAAAAATTTACGTGCTAACATATTGGTGACTAATATTGAAATAATACATTTGTAAGACTGGACAGAACTATTCAATCAAATCCATTGTAACCTGCACTTTTTAGCTGACAAATATATGAAAAAAAGGGAATAATTTAATTTATTTATTAAAACAATTATCACAGTTTAACAGACACTAAACCTAAAACTCTATGATACTTAAATCTAATACATTTGTGATTATAATTGCAATGAAACACATATACTTGAGGGCCTATCATCAATCACCTCACAATATCTCTTACACTCGACATATACATTCGTCCATCGCCCTGCAAACACATCGCACTCCGGTACCGATGTCAGAAACGCATTGAGCAGGGAAAAATGAGAGTTTAAGGAGACACAACACTCCATTAAGAAGTTGCAGGGTTCTCATTACAAAGCTTATCCAAACGGATACCAAGTGGTATTAGAATGCAATAAATCTTGTTTTCCTACTAAAATTGTATTGTGAAAACGGCTTGGAGACTTCTCTAAAGTCAAAGACAAAATATTTTTTATTCAAATAGACTTAAAATAAGTACTTTTAAATCGCCATCTTTTTATACTACCACCGGTTCGAAACGCTATTTATATGGGGAAGAATCCGGCAAGAAACCTCCGTAGTTGCTTTTTTCAAAATGATTACAACAATTTGTAAATAAAATACAGTTCTCTAATTGTAAACCTGATTTTTCTATAACTTTAAGTTATCTCTACCAATCTCTATTTTCTCTATTTAGAAGACCTTAACTAAGAAAACCAAATGGATTGATCAAATCATCTTCATATCTTATTTACAGGTGATAGACCTACGTCCGAGATCGTCTGGGTTGATACCACCCTTCTTTCTATTTCTACCGTAAAATTTCGCTGTGTTTGGGTTCGAAGGATTGGAGAGCCAGTGTAATTATTGTATTAGTGTGTAGTGTATTATTAGTGCGTAGTTTGACGACCTCGGTGACGCAGTGGTGTAAACAGCCGACTGGTACGCTAGAGGTTCCGGGTTCGAATCCCGGCGGGGGCGGGACTTTGTGTTATTACAAGACGCATTGTTTCGCTTACCGGTCTTGGATGTTGTATTCTTATCTATGTAGTACATACCATATCGTTGCTTAGTTGCCGTGACACAAGTTCTTACGATACTTACTGCAGGGCTGAGACAACGTGTGTCGTGATGTGGTTATTATTATTATTATTATGAATTACCGGCAAGAGAGGTATCTTTTCCTCTACATATGCGGTGCTCTTGGCGTTCCAGACATCAAGGGCAATGTCAATAGGCGTATCGCTTTCCATGAGGTGAACCGTCTGCTGGTGTGCCTATGATTAAAGAAAACACTAAATCATCAAACAAGCCCAGACAAAAAGCACCCAATATTTCATGACACCTAAGAGTCTAATATCAATAAAATATATTTTATTACGTAAAAAAGATGGCAATAAAGATGAAGAAACACCATGTCCGTATCTTCGTACCCTTGGGCATTGAAAAAATCAGTGGCAATAGAAAAAGGGGTGCCTTTAACCCCATCCGCCCAAACAGTTTGGCTTGTTCCACCCCATGAAGACATTTGCTATTTCTGTTGTTAGCTTCGTCCGGCGTGTACATGTATGTTGCTTCTGTGTGCGCTACGCACACTAGAGTAATGCTATTTTTTTTTAATGATTACACTAACGAATAACTAAAAAATTAAATAGATTAAGTTTATGCTTTTTTTTGTTGTATATTTTAATGTCAAGTGATATTAATGGAACGCATTTTTTATCTTTTATATTGTATTTGTTAAAATAGATTTATAAAAAAAAAAAATTGCCATGCCCTCACAGGGTGTAACATGTATACCAATTTATATTAACATCTTTTGTACCCATTGTAATGTGACAAGCAAAAAATTTGGATTTGAGTAATACTAATTTATACACGCAACAACAACCAAGAACGAGATGCCTTCGTGATTTGGATGCCGACCAATATATGCATCTTATCCTGACCTCTGTGTCGGTTTATAAAAAACGGTTTCCCCCTATAAAAATACAAGTGTTCAACCGGAATTGATGGGGTAAAATACATTTATTTTACGTTAATTAACGCCTGTTTAATTTGGCCGATTTTTCTTTTTCCTTCTCGTCTCTTGATTGGAAGTCTTCGCTTGAATTAGATAGAGGAAAAGTTTGTTTGTGTGTCTCCGAAACGACTCCTATTTCAAAACTCATTTCATCAATCAATAATAATAATAACCACATCGCGACACACACATTGACTCAGCCCTGCAGTAAGCATCGTAAGAACTTGTGTCACAGGACTAAGCAACGATATGGTATATACTACATAGATAAAAAAACAACATCCAAGACCGGTAAGCGAAACAATACGTCTCGCAAATAACATAAATTCTCGCCCCCGCAGGTATTCGAAACCGGAACCTCTAGCGTAGCAGTCGGCTGTTTACAACACTGCGCCACCGAGGTCGTCAATCAATGATTAGAATGAACTAGCAAAAACTACATTTTAACAAACATATGATCAGAAAACACTACTTCTTTAAAGTCGAGGGCCAAAACATTATGATGGTCATTGATAAATTAATTTTACTGTTTCTAAAGGTACCTATTAAAACAAATCAAAATCAAATAATTTTTTATTCAAATGGACTTAAAATGAGTACTTTTAAATCGTCAAAATTCTTTTTAAACTACCACCGGTTCGGATTGCCTGTCTACGTGGAAGAATCCGGCGAGAAACCTCCGTAGTCGCTCTTTTCAATATCATAATACAATCTTTCATTTCAATCTTAGTTATAGTATAAAACTATTAAAATATTTTTAACACCATCAAAACATTGAAGAAATCAAATGTAAAATAAAACAAAGTTACATTTCTACAACTATTCAGGGGAAAACTAACAAGAAGTACGGTTGCCATAATTAAAAATAAATTTAACATTTTCATTGAAATCCTTTCAAGCTTCAATAGATGGCGGGTACGCACTCGCAGTACGCCAACGTTATACCGAGACACATCAAGCAACATTGGAACTAAAAACATTGCGCTTCAGACTCCGCAGTTCATTTCAATTTGTTTGGCAAACAAATGAAAAGTATTTAATCAAAAAAAAAAAAGTTGATTGTTGTCAAGAAAAAAATACTTTTAATTGTACTTATCAATGTTTTAGTTAGAATTAATAACCTGAAATTGTTTGTTTATAAAAATAAATGCATATTACAAGAGCCTTTGCGAGTCCTGATGATAATTACAAGAAAATCATATTTAGTTTCATGTACCTACTAATTAACTAAGTTACAAGTTCTTATATCTAAATTTACTCGAAAATATCAAATATATCTAAGAGCTAAGCATGTCAGGTGTATATATGATTTTGCTAGTAATATTAAGTACCAATGTCTTTTATGAGTGGGTATCACTCTTAAAAAATTAGGTTTGCAAATAGAAAACTATATTTAATTTACAAATTGTTGTAATTATTTTGAAAAAAGCAACTATGGAGGTTTCTTGCCGGATTCTTCCCCGTAGAAACAGCGTTTCGAACCGGTGGTAGTATAAAGATGACGATTTAAATGTACTTATTTTAAGTGTATTCGAATAAAACGTTTAAAAATATCACATAGAAACAAGGTGACAGTCACCCAATAGAAAATGATCACCACCGCCACGATCATGAGAGAACCGCAAATCCGTTTCTGATGCAGAGGTGAAAGATATCTCTTTAATCTTTCAAATTGAAACACAGCTAATTGCTTTAAGATAATTTAAAGACTAATTAGATCAAATAAATAAAATTATTGACGCTAGCAAGCAGGCATTGGCGTACAACGTTGGCTATAGTAGTGTAAGTCAAGTCAAACGCAAGCAAATGGAAAATAGTACTCAATTTAAATTTTTGATTCAGAACTCACTAGAACCAGTCGACCTCCACAGCTTGCAGCTATGCAATTCTGCAGTCTTTTTATTAACAAAAGCATTCACTTTTCCCTTTTCATTATAAATCTTTTGACCTAAATTGCGTTTCTTTTCTCTTTAGCTATTCTTTTCTTGAGATATATGATTGATAAATCAAAATCAAAATAAATTTATTCCATAAACTTAAAAGAAAGTACTTAGAATCGTCAAATGAATTTAATTTTTTCTTAAAAATAACTCGACCACCGGTTCGAGAAATTTATGTCGGGGAAGATACCGGCAAGAAACCCCAGATTCTGTAATTTGTAATATGAACATGTTTTTATGCTAGACTTACAGCCACTAATACATCTTACAGTCAAGGGTGAGAGACTGCGATAATCATTCTTACTTAAATAATACCCACGCCATAATGAACAGAAGTGTTAAACACCGCATGTTTATGTTGAGTCCCAGTGACAGGTTGCGAATCTGTCGCCACTATCCGGGCACAGTGAGGAACATGGTTGCTACAACCCGAGAATCAAACCCTCGCCCTATCAGGTCGGGTAGGTCGGTTAACCAAGGCACGTAACAAACTGAGCTACCACGTCCTCCTTGATATAAAGTTTAGGTTTTCAAATTTTGATATACGCTCAATATTGTGTTGGATATTCCAACCATCTCGATCAAAATCTTCGAGAATTCTTCATAATGCTTACTGCAAAGGAGTGGAATTCTTTGCCTGCCGATGTGTTGCCTGATAAATATAACCTGGGGCTCATGCAGGCTAGAGAGGTTCTCCTGGGTAGACATGATCAACCTTAGACTTCATCGTCGCTTAACATTAGGTGGGATTGGGGTATGCTGGCCTGGTTTCAATTAAAAAAATATATAAACATGCTATCCTGTCAAAACTTATAGTTTGCCAACGTGGAACGAAGCATGTTAAACATAGGACTCCGTGATAGATGGACGACTACAAAACGAGTAAGAAGATAAATGTTAGCGATGGTTTACTAAAAATAAAAAAAGGCTCAAATGGAACTGGACTGATCATATTATGAGGACAATTAAAGAAAAATTGACGAAAGATGTAATGGAATGGTACCCTAGAAATGGAAAGAGACAAAACTAGAGATGGGAAGTCGACCTTCCAAAAGAATGGAGAAGGTTAGCTCGGGACCGAAATGAGTGGAAGAAACAAGTGAAGACCTATGTCGGAAGACAACCTGACCATGAAACTAGTGGAAGAAACTAAATAAAAACATAAATTAATATACTTTCCACTAGTACTTCAGTTAAAAATGTATTTGTTTTGGTTATTGGTCGGCGAATAAAGGCATTATTATTATTGTTATTACTATCCTGTCAGACATGATTATGGCTAGATAGGTACTGGGAGTATTAGCTTCTGACCGCGACTTCTCCCGCTTAGAAGTTGTTGGTCTAACAAATAGTCGCCGCATGCGGTATTTCCGACAGATACAACCTTCAAGGAAAAAGCGTACTGTCATTTAAAAGGCCGGCAACGCATTTTGTAGCTCCTCTGGTGTTGCAAATGTCCATGGACGGCAGTATTCACTTTTTATCAGGTGATTTGTCAGCTCGTTTGTACCCTATCCTATTAAAAAATAAAGCTTATAACTTTAATTCTCTTCGAATAAAAACATTTTGGCTTTGACTTTACCAGTACGACTACGTTTCTATGCATTATTAGAGAAAAAGAAACGGACTGACAAATTTGACGGGGAGAACCGGGCGAGACGGTATCGAGAAAAATTGCAAATTAAATCACCCTTCATAACGGTAACCACTTGATTAATGTCAGTCTTAATTTGAACGATAAAAATTGAGTGTTTTAATATCAAATGGGGTTTCTCCATGCTAATTTTTAATGGAGGAACGACTACGAATTCTAATTATTGGTAAGAGATGAACGTCCGTCTCTGGTATTGGTTGAATCCACTTTGATACAATATCACTTTGATGGTGATTGTTAGGATGAGATACTGTTTTTAAGAAAACCGATTATTTTATACATATAATAATTTTTAAGTACTTTCAAAATAAAAAAAAAACTCTGAATTTACATTAAAATATTGTCACGCAACTTCAATCAAAAATTGGATTTTCTAAAAAAAATTTTTTTGTGTTTAACAAATATATTTTACGTAAACATTTGCGAAGGAATTAGAGTATCTAAGATAACATTACAAATAGCTCTTAAATACAGTATTGACCTTATTTAATTATACATTTCAAAAAAAAGTTACAATGCATGTAAACCCAGACGAAAAAACTACCTTTAAAAAGGTAGACAACCATATTTTTTAAGACTTCTCTGCTACACGAATAATAACATTATAATCATAATAAACACACCTTAATCCATAGCTGAAAGGGATGCATTAAATTATCCCCTATATTTCCACTGCTTTAGTGAAATTAAAAACGTAATCATATTAAAATTCCACGCGTGCGGCACGGTCGGACATAATATTTGCTTTAGAGAGAACGTACCTCGTAAACTTATTAAAATATTTCGCGCTTTATTTAATTAGTTCTTCTGGACCATTTGTCCCCGTCCTCCCCTAGGTTTAGTGGTCCGAGAGTATTCAGTACGGGGTTCGATTTTAAAAAGTCTATAGTTTTAAATCACGGGTAAGCATGCAGACAGTTCAATTCGTGGAAAGTTATAAAAACAAAATAACTATATTCCATAAAATTTAATCTGGATTGACCTGGAAGGACCCGACCACCGGTTTGGGAAATTTATGTCGGGGAAGGTGCCGGCAAGAAACCCCAGATTCTGTAATTTGTTATATGAGCATTTTTTTATACTATACTCATAGCCACTAATACATCTTACAGTTTAGGGTGAGAGACTGCGATAAAGCTCATGTAACAATGTATGAATTAAATAAATAAATAAATAACCACATCACGACACACACATTGACTCAGCCCTGCACTAAGTATCGTAAGAACTTGTATCGCAGGTGTTAAGCAACGATATGGTATATACTAAATAGATAAGAATACAACATCCAAGACCGGTGAGCAAAACAATGCGTCTTGCAAATAACACAAAGTCCCGCCCCCGCCAGGATTCGAACCCAGAACCTCTAGCGTAGCAGTCGGCCGTTTACACCACTGCGCCACCGAGGTCGTCAATTATTAAAATTATTTATATTGAAACGATGATGCTCTTAATGACTTGACGCCATGAGCACCACTAATGCATTGTCCTTTACAATTTCAAGAAACATACTTGTTTAATAGTCTTTAAAATTATCATCTTTATGAATGTACTTTCAGGTTTTATTAGGTAGGAAAAACTATTTTTCAGTTATTGAAAATTTATAATAATAATAATACAATATAGATTATTCTCCATGCAATGTTTGTGAACAAGTTAGAAATTTATAAATACGTAAAAAATCTAATAAAAATTATATAGCCCATAGTACTGGCTGCATTTCCACGCTGTATAGCGATGCTCAACCTTTGAGCGAAATGCAGACCAGCGTTACGGTCACAACTCACTTTTTAAATTTAACACTTAATATTTTATGAGAACGTGGTAGCTCAGTGTGTTACGTGCCTTGGTAAACCGACCGACCCGACCCTGTAGGTAAAGGGTTCGAGTCTCAGGTTGCTGTACATTGTAGTTGCCATGTTCATTGTGCCCGGATAGTGGCGACAGATTCGCAACCTGACACACTGGGGCTCAACATAAACATGCGAATTGTGGTGTTTAACACATCTTGAGGGATTAATTACGGCGTGAGTTTATGTCTAATTTTGTATAAAATTTTCGAACCCTTAGTGGGTCCCAGGCATCTTAGTGGACGGTTTCACTTGAAAAAAAAATCAATCCTTGGAGCTGATTGGTCGTGGACTGTACGCTTTCAATGAAGCTTCCTTCCTCGAACGCTCAAGCTGTGGAAGGAACACCCTGCCATGGTTGTGCCAAGTGACCACATCGTATGGTATTTAAGCAGGGCGTTATAAAAAACGTGGTTAGGTATCTAACCCCTTTAAAAATTCAATTTTTCCGCAACCGTTAGCGAAAACAGAAAAAAAATCTGAAATGACATTTCCTCGCGCTCGAGTCGCGTCATTGTAATTTCATTTCTTCATTTGATTTTCTGTTGGCGTTAACGTTTGAGGAATGAGTGTTGGTTTAAGGGGACTGGTATTTCATCCATATGCTACGGTGACTGCTTACCATGAGGCAGTTCATGCGCTGGTTTACCACCTCAGTGGTATATAAAATGAACTCCCATTTAAAAAGCTACAATTAATTTAGTATGAAAACGTGAATATTCTAAAGTGAAGCTAACCAGATAGCGAAGAGTATTTGTTTTATTTATTTAACCTGGCAACCCTCTACAATGTACGTATGGAGAACGACACAAAAACGGGATATAATTATAAAATTAACAAAAATGCAAAATAAAGAGAACCCAACGTGCTAGAGAGGAATTAGAAACGGACTTTCTCATGTTAGGTTCCGTGGAATTGTTATTTTACATTTATAAAACTAGTTCGGGTCAGTTCCACTATTTCTTATCTATATTCACTTGGATTTATCTCTGGCTGTTGTGCAGAAAAAGTATTAAAAAAATAGGAATATTTCCGAAATAAATATGTTCGTAAAAAGACGTGGGTAGCAGTAGCGAATATAACATTTGTTTTACATAATATTTATTATTACTTCAACACATCCGACAATTAGGGAGTAATTTCAAAGGTGACGGAAGCTTGCCTTCAATACGTACTCAATCTCGACTTCAAGTGTTCTTGTGTTAAAAAAATTGTCGCATATGAAAAATTTCACCACGTAACCCTAAAATCCGTAAGAAACAAAAGGCTCAGACCTCGGCACACCTGGGTGCATATTATTTCATAATTTACTTGGAAATGGCGAACCTAAACGATGTTTTTATTTTTCACCCCCCCTCCCCCCACTCTGGAGTATGATTGGTGTAGAAATATAACTTTGAAAGGGTTCAAGTATATTGCATTCGTTTGCTAGTTTTTAATTATGGTTAAGTTATGAAGCGGAACCGGGGTTTAGGTAATCTTGAAACATTAAAATTGTAATAGTCATCAGTATCACTAACCATCAGGTAGTAACCTGGAAAGTGATACTGCCGGCTATTGACACGTCGATCCCTCTGATATTGTGAATCAACAAAAGCAACCCCTAAGCGCATGCGAGGTAAAGATGTTACACCTGTCGTGCCGGTAATTACACTGGCTCTCCAATCCTTTGAACCGACACAGCGAACTGCTTCATGTTATAAAAGATGATAAACCCAGATGATCTCGTACCTGTAAAAACAGTACTATTAAAACAAGAAATAACAACCAAGTGTATATGCCAAGGCACCGTAACCATCGCATGAGTATAAACATTAACATTTAAATAAATTTATAAGAGGAACAATAACAAACAAACATATACTCACGCCGTAATTAATCCCTCCAGAGGGGTCGGCAGAGGTGTTACACACCGCATTTTGCATGTCCATGTCGAATCCCAGTGTGACAGGTTGCGAATCTGTCGCCACTATCCGGGCACAATGAACATGGCAACTACAATGTACAGCAACCTGAGACTCAGACCTTTGCGCAATGAGGAACGTAGCAGCTACAAATTACGGTAATCCTTGACTCGATCCCTCGACCTGTCGGCTCGATTCGATCGGTTAACCAAGGCACGTAACAAACTTAGCTATCCCGTCCTACAAAGCAAAAAATACAAAAAATAAGCGCAAATTTTATAAAGTAATAATTATAAATCAAATTAAAAAATAAAACCTTACACTAATCTTATAATATAAAAATTAATCGCAAAATGTGTTGATAAGCGCATAACTCAACAACGCCTGCACCAATTTAGCCAATTCTTGTTTTTTAAATATTCGTTGAAGTTCAAGGATGGTTTTTACTTCGACAAAAATTCGAATAATTGCCGGAAAAACTATAAAAACAGCCCTTTTCTCTTTCCCATACAAAAGGTTTTGTTTTCTATATGACAGGACGAAGTCTGTCGGGTCCGCTAGTAATAAAATATAAACAGATCATGCATATACCTATTCGATACTATGTATAAGTAAACATATAACAAGGTAGGTAAGTACATAAGTATTATGTTTTGTCATTATGTATGGACTAATTAACATCACAAATCAATGAATTAATCAATAGTAATGACTATATGATTACAGCAGTTCGCACTTAATTCCTAATTAGCAACCATTGTATCATTTGCTATTAATTAGAATTTATTAGACTCATTAATTTGATACATAACAGGGTCTAATGCTTAAATGTTTGATTCGAACGCTGGAGAGCGCTGGTTCGATTACAAGGGAAACAACGATTATATAATTGGAAAGATTAATATCATACACGCGAAAGTTTGTAAGGATTTACTCTATCACGCTAAAACTACTGAATGGATTTTAATAAAACTCTACAATATGTAGTTGATACTTAAAAATAACACATAGGCAATAATTTATAAAGGTGTTGTGTGATTGGTCTATGATATAATGAGAAATTTCAAGTAATTAAAAATCCTATTACCATTTTCGACTTCAATGCGAACGAAGTTAAAGCTTAAAGCTAGTAAACGTTACTAGCTGTTACTTAAACGTTATTGAGATAAAGAGCAAGAGAGATAAAACTTCTTATCAATTTGTAAAAGAAACCGCGGAAAAAACTCTGTCTTTATTCTGTCATTAGCCCAAAAACCCCCCAAACTAACCTCCATAAGAATACTCTACGTCGAAACGCGAACTCCGAAAGTATTAAAAGGACATCAAAGATGTAAGGCAGGGAGCAGATTGGCGAGAACATAAATAAATGAGCTTAAAATTTAAAATTATAATGGGAATGTATCCGGTGACACAAATGTGTAGAGTTTGTTACTAACGACTCTGGAGCTGAGACGCTTTTACGGCGGACAGGGGTGGCGTGGAGACGCATTCTTATTGGAACGTTAAAAATTTTAATGACAACAAGAAAATAAGAGAATTTATTTATTATTCCATTGAAAAATGTCAAGAAGTTATTTTTAATACAGAATTAAACCACTCAAAAAGTTTTTAAAGAAGTGATTGTAATATTTCATAATAATAATTATTTATTTGCATGAACACAAATTACCTTTTTTTATTATTTTTCATTACATATTTTTCGTTCAAAAACTATATAGAAATTCTTTGATAAATGTAATTAGCTTTCTTACTATAACCTTCCATAAAGGAGTATTCCAAACTAGTGATAGTAAATCCATATGGCGTACGCAAATAGCAGATTTTTCTTAAGTAAATGAACGATCTCGTAGAGACTTAAGGGAGCCATTAGCTGTAAGCGACATAAGACCGCTTCGTTGCAAAATTTTAGTGCACGACAAACAGACCGTTCACGTGATGGAATGTGATACCGCCGCTTATAGATACAACCATTGATGTCATGGATAGCTAAAAACACCGCGAATGCATTACACATACGGATGAAACGACACAGAGGTCAAACATCTTTCGGTTTGACGTAGTGAACCCACGGGTGGTGTACCTCTCGTACCGGTAATTACAATCCAATCTTTCGAACTGAGATATAGCGAAATGCTCTTCACGAGGTCAGTGGAACCGATCCAGATGATCTTACACATCTATAAAAAAGAATATGTGAATTATCAAAAAAAAAATCCGGATCGACTCCATTTCTTCCCTGTGCCGTTGTTTTACCTGGCATCACGGCAACTAATTGTGAGTGTGGATAAAGTATCTAAGGCTATCCTTGGCTTCACCAAGCGATTGCATCTCGGCCGGTGCGGCGGTGTGAGCACACCCTTATATGTGCAGTGTTTGCACTGTGTGACTTTTGAAAAAAAAAAACAAGGTATTCTAAAATCAAAATTATGAACGTGATCATTTAGCCTCCTAATAAGTTCCTTGTTTTAGCAAAATTGTTAAAAAAAATCTGAAATGGCCTAAAATGCAAGTTTATTTCCCCTTTTTAACCCCCGACGCAAAAGGGGTGTTATAAGTTTGACTGTCTGTGTGTCAGCCTGTGGCATCATAACTAAAGAACAAATGAAGCGAATTTGATTTCGTTGTTTTAGTTTGAAAGGTGACTTGACGTGTTTGATCGGTATCGGTACCCGCATTCAAAACTTATGAGTGGTGTAATCGGGGATGAACAATCGAATTTAGATCTCTAATCGAGGGGTGATAAATTTGTAACTTGGGTTTTTTTTTTTTAATTAGTAAAATACATTCAATTTAAAAATGCATTTTCTCGATAAGCACGCTCCGTCAGCCAGAACACAACCATCTTCAAAATTTCCACTAAATGTACTATCACCGGAAAAAAAAATCTCTTTGCAGCATCCCAATGAGAACGAAATGTCATGCGAGATGCTTGCGAACTAAATCTTAGCGCCTCAAAAACTCCTCAGGGCGTTCTAAGTAAGAAACATTGAATCTCTGTTGTTGTTTGTTTCGAGCCTGTCCTATCCTAGGAGATAGGTCTCTAGATTTACACACTACTTTAACGTATGGCCGTAGTTAGTCCTTTATTAAAATATTTTTAGACTTAACCAACTAAAGTAGATATAGAACCTTTATAGTTCTCATTCCAAATTAATTTAATTGTTATACAGCATCAATCATATTAAGAGAGTCACATTAACAAAACAGAAAAAAAACCATCGTTATGATCATGCAATTCTCTAATTTAATGACATTGTTTTTCTCCAAAAGTAATTAAAAATAAATTGAACAGTCGTTTCGACTGAACCGTTTATCATTAATCGAAGTTTCTACAGCAGTACGAAAGAAGCCGCGGGAGGTAGGCAATACAATAAATAATAAAACAATAGAAGACATTAAAATTGTTGTTCCGAGTCGCCCTAGCATGAATTGTGGGCACTGCATCGGTCCATTAGTGATTATTGCACAAGTTTTATCCAAACAAACTGGACAACCACGCAGTTAGTTACTCTAGATGTGTCCTACGTTATAAAATGATTTTATTTAATACTTTCCGATAGTGTCAGTTTCTTATATGCCTTCGTTAACTGACCGACCCGACAGGTCGAGGGTTCGAGTCTAGGGTTGTCGTAAGTTTTAGCTGTCGTATTCCTCATTGTGCTTTGAAAGTAGCGATGGATTCGATGCCTGTCAAACTGGGTCTTAAATATGCGAAATGCGGTATTTAACACCTCTGCCTAACCCTCTCGAGGGATTAATTACGGCGTGAGTTTTTGTTACTTCAAAAAGGAAAATCAACTCGACACAGTGTTTGCCTTGAAAGATAGATGATGTTTTTCAGTTGCTCCCTGCCATCAGCTCAGAAATTAGAAAGAACTACCAATAAAGTGAAAAGAAATAAAAACTAAATTATATTGAATACGCAGAAAATTGACAGATGCATCAGTATACAAAGTAAAATAAATATTTGTACACAAAGAGTTGTAGAGGTTTGACTATTCAAAACCAACTGTTACAAGTTTATCATGCAATCCTTGTTTTTATAAGAGGAAATCCATCATGGATAACTCACCACCCCAGGGAGAGTGATGAGATTATGCCGAGACTCCTACTAGCTAAAACCTCTTGGTTCTCTTCCTCCGTGCTTGTTTCATCAAAGGTCTGGGGACTTCTGCCAGAACCCACCCCTGTCTTTTTCCGCTGTGTTTTTTATTATTTTTTATTTAAGACCAGGCAGGCATTTGACCCCAAACCCACCTTATGTTAAGCGGCGATGAGGTCTAAGGTGGATCATGCCTGCCGAGGAGAAACCAATGGCTATGACTATGGTTTGTCTTTTTGGTAGACCCTCAGGAAGTAGAGGTTTTGACTATTCAAAACAAACTGTGACAAGTTTGTCATGAAATCCTGAAAATCTATTTTAAATATTGCCGGAAGAGAATCGGACGAGGATACTTTGTGATATTAAAAAAATATTTTCAATAAATATTATTCAAAATCAAAATCATTCTTTATTATTGAAATAGGTGGTTTAACAATTTCAGTTCCTAAAAATTTGTCTTTTGAACGAAAAAATATTCTTGTATTCATTTACTAGTATTGGTCTTAGTATAAGGAATAAATAGAAGCAAATATATTCGTCCTATCCAGTATTTAATCATCTTCGCCCGCAGGTCACAACGCCTGCCAAATTCTTTGTTACTTATTCCCTAAAGATATAATTTACTGGTATTATATCAAATTTTTCCACTGCGCGATGCCAAAATTATACAACTTATTTTATGCATCTTTTTTTCTTATACACTTGCGATTCTTTGTCCTCGAGATTTTAGTTAATTGCAACTATGAATTTGTGACTTGAGAATTATATTTTTCATTTATAATCTGGTCCGAATAAATACTTCATTGGAGGACGTGGTAGCTCAATGTGTTACGTGCCTTAGATCAAAATCAAAACAATTTCGTTAAATTTATTTTTACCTTAAAAAAGTACTTAGAATCGTCAAATGAATTAAAAAATTTCTTAAAATGACTCGACCACCGGTTCGGAAAATTTATTTTGGGGAAGATACCGGCAACTAACTCCAGATTCTGTGATTTGGTATTAATAGTTAACTGACGGACTCGACCTGACAGGTCAAGGGTTCGAGTCTTGGGTTGTCGTTCGTTGTAGCTGCTATATTTCTCATTGTGTCTAAATAGTGGCGACAGATTCGTAACCTGTCATACTGGGACTCAACACAAACATGCGAAACGCGATGTGCAGCACCTCCGCCTACCTTTCTCGTGGGATAAATACGGTGTTTCTGTTTTTTTTTCTAAAGATAAACTTTGTATTCGAAAAGCAAGAATCTTGGAACGACTCATGCGAAAGTGAAAAAACTTGACAATGTTTAAAATGTTCAGCTTTAACATGAGCTGATAATTTTTTTTATCTACCGAAATGATGCCGTATTATGGCATTCAGAAGGCCAGTGTAATTACCGGCACAGTACATCTTTACATCTACATGGCCAACGCATAAGTGCTCTTGGCGTTCCAAACATCAAGAGCATTGTCATGATAATATTCTGCGGTATACCTTTCCAGGTGAACCGGCTGCTTATTCGGCCATGAGGTATAGAATCAGTAAATATATATATATATATATATATATTTTAATTGAACGATTCAAAAGCGTATTTTCAATATAAGCAAAGCAATGAAGTCAATGGGAAATTCGTTTAACACGTGTGACGTCACAGCCTGATGCCTACCAATATGTAGATAAAGCAACTTTAGTTTTTACATCCGATAGCTCTTATGCTGTTATGATAGGGTCCATTTTTGTGAAAATTCCATTAAATTCAAAGATGTACTGAAATTCAGAGGTATTGCGTGTCCATTTCACTTGATCCAGTATAGTTTTGTAAGGGAGGTTTTACACTGAATAAAAGAAAATATCATTTGATTTAAACATTTGATGTGTTCATAACACCGATACGCCGGTCCGAACCGGGAATTGAACCCAGCACGCTGAGTTTTTCAAAACATTTAGTCGAATTAAAAAAACCGGATCAAAACCGGTTCATCTTTCCGTTTGGAAGTTAGCATGCATCCCTGTTTGTTCGTCGGGGGTAAAAAAAATGACTTCTGGTATACACTACGAAAGTACTACGCTGCTACGGAAAACTACTACGAAAGTGTTATAACAGTAAACCATTAAAGCATTTATTATGCTATGGACTTTAATCAGTTGATGGTCCGGTTGACCGGGCCGTCCATCCGGCACGGTCGTTCGTAGCCGCCCGGTCATACGGAATAATCCGACATATGGTATTCAATAGTGAACTGTTCATTTGACAGTGAAAGCGTGAAGTTGCGTGTCTATATTTTATAGGATACATTTCGGAGTGTGTGCGCAGGAATTGAACAATTTAATTCCACCGGCCCCCTTTAATAATCGGAATACTAGACGTAGGCTGAAGTTGCATCCTTTTGTGTTAGATATTCCGACCATCCGGACTAAACGCTTCGATAGCTCCTTCATAATGCGTACTGCAAGGGTGTGGAATTCTTTGCCTGCCGATGTGTTCCCCGACCAATATAACTTGGGCCTCTTTAAGGCAAGAGTGAATAGGTTTCCACCTTAGACCTCATCGCCGCTTAACATCAGGCGGGTTTGGGGTCAAATGCCTGCCTGGTCATGAATAATAAAAAAAAGCCAATCATGCGGTACAACAGCGATTTTACAGCGGTGATAGATCTACGCGCGAGATTGGTACCATCTGCGTTGGTACCACCCTTCTTTCTATTTTCAGAAGCAGTTCGCTGTGTCGGTTCGAAGGATTGGAGAGCCAGTTTAATTACCGGCGCGAGAGGTATAACATCTTTACCTCACATGCGCTTATGCGGTGTGCTCTTGGTGTTTCACGACATCTGAGGCATCGATATATTTATTATATACAATCGAAATATATTACAAGATTACCAGGTATAACATCAAAAAGACATAAAAATTCGCAAAACCTTTTCTCCAAAAAAGACCAAAAAAAAAAAAATTCACAACTTTTAAAACCGGTTAACCATCTATCCCTTAACCCTACTAAGACCCGTCAATCTTTTATCTTACAGTGACCCGGTTATCCGGGTGCCACCCGAAGGACTGTCACCGGACAATCGTTTATCATCCGGTTAAACGTGTAAGAATTTTGTAAGGAAAAAAATCGGACTAAACGTAAGCGTTTGCGATGACCTTTTTTTTGTTGATATTTTGTTTTTAGGTCATCATCATTATCATCATCAGGCGGAAGATGAACACTCCTGGACATATGCTTCTCAGAATTCTTGTATGGAGCAATCAGCCACTTGCACTCCCTAAAAGCAAATTCATAAAAAAAATACTTAAAAATACTAAGTATCTTCAAATGAATTTAAATTCTTCGTAAAAATGATCGAGCACCAGTTCCGAAAATTTATATTGGGGAAGTTTCTGTTCACCAGCAGTTAAAACTGTTTTTTTCTGGTCATGTGGAGACCCCAGACTGAATCATGTATTTCTGCCTTAATTGACGACCTAGGTGGCGCATTGGTGTAAACAGCCGACTGCTACGCTGCTACGCTAGAGGTTCCGGATTCGAATCCAGGAGGGGGCGGCACTTTGTGTTATTTGCAAGACGCATTGTTTCGCTTACCGGTCTTGGATGTTGTATTCTTATCTACGTAGTATATACCATATCGTTGCTTAGTTCCTGTTCACAAGTTCGTACGATACTTACTGCAGGGCTAAGTCAATGTGTGTGTCGTGATGTGGTTATTATTATTATTTTGATTAATATTTTAACTCCAATATACTATATTTTCTGGTCATGTGAGACCATTGAGTCATGTCTCTTATACTGCCTTCATATTTAACTCCAATACATTATATTTTAATGATATTTTCTTAAACGTTTTATATACAAATAAGCGTTAACGTTTTTTTTTGTACATTGACAAATAAACAAAAATATGTATATTAGCAAAATTATCTTAAAAAAGATCTTAGAAATGTCCAAAAGATCGAGATGACGTGTATTTAATTTAAACAATGACCCTTAATTATGAAAAATATATTATTTAATTATTATTATTTTAATAATTTGTAAAACTACATTCCAATAATACTTTAAGTTAAATTTATTCTATAACCAAAAATCCTTCAAAGATAATGCTTTTGAAAATGACAATCCAGATTCTATTTAAATAATAACACATTTCCCTGAACTATTAGTCATAATGTGTCCCATTGCATATACGGTGTTAGTACCGCTTGACTTATTGGCCCTATATATCACCAGACCCTTCGACCCTTAATAGGACAGGTTTAATTCAGAAAGCTGAAATTTGTCTTTGGATTTTTAATTTTTGAAGATTTTAAAACACTTGATTTTAAAGAACTTTAAAATCGATGGTTTTTAAGATATTATTTATGTCTGTGCAAAATTTTATACAAATCCCTTTAATTATTCAAAAGTGATTACAGGAAAAATAATTAATTAGTATGGATTGGCTAGAAATTCGAATTTACTACTGAACTCATAGTTTCTATTCTTATAAAGAAGATAAAATTTAAAAATGTATTTCTTGTGATCGACATTTTATACTCATGAAGATTAAAAAATCCAATACAAGTTCTCGAGACAAAGGTTTTCCTATTTCGGCCATAGTTGTGTTTATATTTAGCCCTAAGAATAAATTAATAATAACCACATCACGACACACACATTGACTCAGCCCTGCACTAAGAAATAATCTTGTATCGCAGGCACTAACAACGATATGCTATTTTGTTACTATAATTTTATCTGGTCAATATATTCATTCATATGCACAAGATTTAATGTCAATAAAGACGGATCCAGTCAAAATCCCTCCGAAAAGACCCTCCAGAGGATCGAAAATATAAAAATATGACATAAATAAGGGTCAAAGAAATTCATTCCGAGATCCCCATTTGCATGTACAGTCATAAAACTAACAAGGGCCGTTTTTCTTAGATTGTTGTTAGCTCTGTCAGGTGTATACATGCAGAATGTTACAGTGTGCGTAAACTTGAGCTCGGTCAGCAAAGACAAGACGCACACTAGAGCACTGTGCATGTACAGTACAAATCACAACTTTACACAAAACGACTTCATGAGTTGGAACGGTTATACCAAGGGGAACAAAAGCAAGTATGATTTATGATTGAAAAAGTGACGGATTTGGTTTCTGGTTATAGGAAATGTACTGATGTTTGGGTTGTAGGTTCAGGGTTTGGATCCCATTTTAGCTTGGTTGTTTCAAAGCTTCAATTTTGGCCAGGGATACTGCGACTGGAAGTTCGGCTCTTCAACTGCATGAAATTTATAAATGTATTTTGAATATTCTATGATCATATTAGACATTTTTTCTAAAAAAACAAAGCTCAAAAATTAATTATTTGTTATCAGATAATCTAAGTTGCAAGTTTTTAAATAAATAAGTCTAAAAATAAATTTAGACTATTAAAATCTACTGCCGATCTTGCTGATCAAAATCAAATAATTTTTAATTCAACCGGTCTTAAAATAAGTACTTTTAAATCGTCAAAATTCTTTTCAAACTACCACTTCTATAGTGGGAAGAATCCGGCAAGAAAATTATAGGAAATAGAAAGAAATTTGTATTATATTAAATTCTTTATTCAAATCGGCTGATACTAATCCAAACAATGCTGTCCTGACAACATATTAATATGTAATTTGTTTAAAAACGTACCACCATCAATCAAAGCTTGGAGAGGACTAATCCCATAACATCTGATGGTCCAACCCTTCTCTTGTCCATCGCGTGTCATTTATTACGGCGAAAATCCTCTTGTATTGACAAAGAGCAGAAATACCCATGCAGATGGGTCGTTTTATTGAAAATAGTTTGTGAGATGTTCGCGTGTTTTTATAGGTTTGGTGGTCTGAGGCTAATTATAATAATGATTAGTTATTAAAGTAAAACTAAAAAAATATTTAAAATTTAGACATTCATTTATCGTAATAATTTTGAAAAATCAAACTAACGGAGATTTCTTGTCGCATTCTTCACCGTAGATATAGCCCTTCGAAGCGGTGGCAGTTCAAAAAGATGACGATTTAAAAGAACTTATTTTCGGTGTATTTGAATAAAAAATATTTTGAGTTTGAGTTTCAGAACGCAATATTTTAGTTCAGTTATTATGAAGAACCGAAATATTGATACATTTTATTGGCAATAATCCGGTTAATATATTAGAACAGTCCCAGATGTAGGGAAAGGGAAGGCCCTCACTCGGAGCGGCAGGTTCAAGTGGAGGCACCAATCCCGAAAAGTAGGGCGTCTAAAACTAAACATTTTCGAAAAAAGCTCGTCACCAGGGAAAGGCTTGCCCGGTTCCAAAAAAATCGTAGTGGCTTAATGCTTGATGATAAGAACACTGACTGTCTCATCTAAATAATCTTTGGCAGTATCGCATAGAACACACATACATTCGTTTCCTTGATATCTCTTATACATTGTCAAAATGCCAACTGAAAATAGGGAGCGAACTATTTGTCATTGACAAACCTCTTCGGATATATCCTTTTCACAAACTAACCCTTGTGGGGGTAGGGGGTGGTATTGAGATGAATATGCTTATCGTAGATATGTAAATAAAAGGGATGCTGATATTTTTGTTTTGCCACGAAGACGACGGTCGGTTTTTGTTCATTAATCAATCGTCGAGGTTCGGGTTTAGCTATCGGAGACGAATGGTCCTTTTTTGTGGTGGGAAAAAAATGTTTTTTTTTTTTTTGTGGTGGGTTTTTTTTTTGTGGTCGGGAAAAATAGTTTTAGTCAAAGAGGTTTAATTTTTCTGTTTTTTGGGTTATGATAGGTTTGGGGTAATTTTTTTGTTATTAGAAATAAATAAAAATTTAAAACTTTCTTTTAAAAAGGTTTCCTAGGGGATTTTTATTTTAAAATAATTTGAATATGTAGACAGAGGTTGTCATATTATTCTTACGTGATTTTCATCCGGATACAGAACGTCATGTCAAAGGTCTCAGTATAGGAATATCCGGGTTTTGAAAGATTGTCATCTTGTCATTTACTAATGAATATATGCAGGGCTGGCACAAATTTTGAACTATCCCTTTTTTAAAGTTTAATAATACGTACCTATATCCAACTTAATTATTGTCACAGTTTTGTATTTTTTTTAATTATTAATAATGAGTTGTAGATTTTTTTGTAAGCAATATTTTAGTTAGCAAATTAGTTAAATATACATTTTAAATAATTAATTTTATAAAAACGAATCCTGCTTAAAACTCACTAGGGGACATACTTAAAATTAACTTCTTTTTTAATTTGTTAACTTCATGGGCAAACAAGAAAAGGGTTCACCTGATGGAAAGTGATACCGCCGTCAAGTAACACGACGATGCCCCTGTCGTGAAACACCAAGAGCGCCCCCTAAGCGTTGCCCATGTAGATGTAAAGATGTTATACTTCTCAAGCCGGTAATTACACTGGCTCTCAAATCCTTAAAACCGAAACACACCGAACTCTTTCACGGCAGAAAAAGTAATTAATTTTTCATTTGTCAAACTCATTTAACACACTTCTTTTTTTCAATTTAAATCAATTTTAACTGAAAACGTTTTAAGTATATTATATACCTATGTATCCTTTAAAAATAATATGTAATAATATGTATATCCTTTAAAAATAATGGTTTTAAGTGTTCCTACTTTGTTGTTATTTGGTAATATAGCAATGTGATTTGTTGTAATTTAAAATGTTGTGTCCAACTATAAGGATAAACATTCTAGCTGAATTTTTTATGGTTATTTTCTTTACAATATAACGATTGTTATCTGTGTCTGGACCTATAAAAAACCAAAGCAAATTAAAACCAGACTGTTGATAGGATACGAAAACCGTAAAAAAAATACCGTTTTAAAAGACCATCAATTACTTCCCCTCCTTTCATTTTCTGCAGCAAAAAAATACAAACATTCACCCGAAGAATTCGGCCAATAAATATTTGTAAGCAAGTGGCAACCCTTAAATTGTCGACATGTCATGTCCGGGCCCTTTTCAAAATGGCCGATGTCAAGCGAAGGGCCGGTCAACTATTCTATCCGTCTTTTCGGTAATAACATTATCGTGAAATTGACGAATTTGAAAAACTACGAAATTAAACTTACGCGGTTGTTCATTGAACTGTTTTCTTAGGAATTGAAAATAAATATTTTAAAAATAAAACTTTTATAACTTAAATTTAGAGAAAAATCTGTTTTATTATTAGAAAACTGTATTTTACAAGTAATAATAGAAAATTATTTTATTGTACCTAATTATTTTGAAAAAAGCTACCACGGAGGTTTCTCGCCGGATTCTACCCCGTAGAAATAGCATTCCGAACAGGTGGTAGTAAAAATTACGATTTAAAAATTCTTATTTTAAGTCAATTTGAATAAATAATATTTTGTCTTTGACTTATAACTATAGTGGTCGTTAATTATTTTGTTGTAAGAGAAACCCTGTTGTTGCTGTTGTTGACATAATTTAGTTATTTATATTAATTAAGCAGGTATACAGTTATTATTATTTAAATAAAAAGGTTCTTAATAGCATATGTCAATGTAAATTGTTATTGAATAAATTGATTTGGATTGAATTGAATAAATAAATCAATGTAAATTGTTATTGAATAATTTGAAAAAAACAAAATTGAAAACAACCTTAAATAAAGAAATATATAAATGATAAATAAATAACCACAACACATTGACTCAGACTTGCACTAAGTCTCCTAAGAACTTATGGCGCAGGCGCTAACCAACGATATGATATATACTAAAAAAATAAAATACAACATCTAAGACCGGTAAGCGAAACAATGCGTCTTGCAAAAAACACAAAGTCGCACCCCCCCCCGGGATTCGAACCCAGAACCTCTAGCGTAGTAGTTGGCTGTTTACACCACTGCACCACCGAGGTCGTCCACCGAGGAGTATATATTTAAATATTAAAATGATTATTTTATTATTATTATCTAGCATTGAAAAAGGTTTATTGGCTTGTCCGATTTTAGTGAAATACAGGCCAGGTACGAATCGGATATATAGACGTGCCAACAATATGTGAGGCTTAGAGAACCGTTTCTACCCTCTACCTACGGAATCCTAAAACAATCACTTTAAAATTAAAGCTAAAGTTCAATACCACTACGTTACAATGAATTTGACTTATAAAGAGAAAAGGTTTGATTTTGTGCTTGTTTGAATTGAATAGGCTACGAAAATACTGAAGATATTTAAATAATTCTTTCACTATTGGAAAGCTTAATTTTTCCTGAGTGACATAGGCTATATTTCATAAAAAAAAAAATGGGGATCCTTACTTAAATTACGATAAAGTGAAAAAAAAAAACTCAACAAACAAAGTTTTTTTTTTCTCTCTTTTTTAGGAGCTCGACGCAAAAAGGATTGTGTGTGTTTGTGTTATTTTATTATTATTATTATTATTAATGTGTTAAATTTAACAAATCTAAATGTAATGTTTAATAATAGCGTGTATAAACTTACAAACTCGCAGGCGAACTCTAATGTATAACAAATCAATTCATTAAAGTAGGTATGAAGTTCATGTATTATTTAGCCATATCAGCACTTGATACAGGTCGCTCGTTTCCACTGTTACCACGAACGTTTACTGTGATACAATAGAAGCAAAAAGAGGAGTTATAAGTATAACGTGTCCGTCTGTGTGTCTGTATGTGGCGTCATAACTCTCGAACGAATTAAGCGATTTTGATGTAGTTTTTTTTTTTTGAAAGGTGACTTAATCAAGCTTTTTTTTTAATTATGTTTGACCGATATCGGTTCTCACATTCAATAGTTATGGGTGGTGAAAGTGGGGATGAACAATCAAATATGTCAAATATGGGTTTTTTTTTATTTTTATACAGATGCAATGTCCGACATCCTCTGTGTCACAGTGGCGTAAACAGCCTACTGCGTTAGAGGCTTTGTGGCATCGAAACCCGGCTGGGGCGGAAATTTGTCTTATTTGCAAGACGCATTGTTTCATTCGTTCTTGGATGTAGTATTCTTATCTATGTAGTATATACCATATCGTTGCTTAGTTCCTGTGACACAAGGTCTTACGATACTTACTGCAGGGCTGAGTCAATGTGTGTGTCGTGATGTGGTTTGTTTATTTAATGGTTAAGTATACAGGTACCTTGTAAGGCATCACGCGTTCGATGCTAAGAAGGTAAGCAACAGGAGGTGACGTTACGTCGTTGCCGTTTCTCTTTAAGAATTTTAACATCAAAGTCTTCATAAATTTTTACCATTACTATCGCCACCATCTTTATGATCAAAAACTATTCTATTCATCAAAAACAAGCTGGAAGTATCAAAAAAATCAGAAAAATAATTTAAAATAAAAAGCATATTTTCCAATTTTGTGTACGGAACCATTTGTGAGCGAGTATCACTTGCGCTTGGATATTTTTTTTTTTTAATAAAGATTTTTTCTCTAAATACAATGACTGTCATGACGTGTGCCGTGTGATAGTGTTGCCCCTATGTTGCTACAAGTATCGATATTTCGGGTCGCGGTCGGGCCGGGCCTCTACAAACGCTGTTAACTTTGCATTATTAATGATTCATTTAGTTCGCACTAACCGAGCGGCTCTCTTGATCCCTTTGGGGAGCTGGTAGTGTTGGGCTGAAGGTATCGATAGTTTTGTATGTAAGGTATAAAAATTGTTTTTAAAGCAATCGTTTCGAAAGAAGATAAACGGAATATTTTTATACTTTATTTAATTATTCAACTATAATTAAATAGGGTATAAAAGTAGTAACTTATATGATACAATTTATAAATAAACAGTATAAATAAGAATTATGTTGGAAATAAACAGAAATAATGTAAGCAGAAAATCCTTTTGTAGACTTATTTTTACCTGTCCGCTTGCTCCATATGATTTTTTTAAAGAATTAAATAAATTAAAATTAACTTTTATTATTAATAATATATTTATTCGCAGAAACATTTGTTAAAAAGGTCTTAAATAGATTATTGAATACAGTGCAAAATGTTTTGCCGAGGAGTATTAGCGTGCAAATGTCTTTGTTACCTGAAATAGGAGTCTTTACTTAATATTAATTAACTTATTACAAATTATTAAACAACGTCACAATTATTTGGGTATCCGATGGAAATTTGATACATCTATGTCATTACAATTTAAATATTCATTGATCTCATACAAAGAAGAAAATTAAATATCGTACTTTTAAATTTATTGAATGTCAAATTTACCACATCTGCAGGTAATTTGTTGTAGATCCTCATTGCTATTATAGGTGCATTTCTAGAGTATATGCCATATAAACATCATGTGTTACTTACGATACTAAGCCAATTTAATATACCACGTTATCACTAATAACCGAGTAAGTACAACACAACCGGTAACATCGATATCGATAAATTTAACATGACATCACTAAAGCCGATGTTTAGTCAGTGCAATCGGCGATCTGATTAATAGTGTTCGCGTGAAATGTTTAATCTTTCGCGATTCGAAACCCCCCCTACCTCCCGATCCCCCAACTCCCGCCGACCGAGACGTTACTTTGTGCATAAACTATCGACATGGTAATACGACACGTGTGCCCATCATTAGTTTGTTTGAACGGGAATAGCTGATGGTAACTTCGATATGCGAACTTTTATAGAAATCCTTTTTTTTAATTTCATCCTGTTATTTATACACAATTTCATGAATAAAATAAACTTAACGAAACTTTTTTCAATTACCGGTACGAGAGGTATAACATTTTTACCTCTACACGAGTAACGCATAGGCGGTGCTCTCAGCGTTCCACGATGTCAAGGGCATCGTCGTGTCCATGAGCGGCGGTATCACTTTCCATCAGTTTGCCCGTGATGTTGTGTAAATAAAAATCTTTGACGTCATTGTACATATCGGATCTCTTCGTCTAAACAACGACTTTGAAGCTATATAACTTAGTTATTAAGTCAGATATTTGAGAAAATAAAATAGGATTTGTGTATGTATGTGATATCGAATTATTATAAATGAATAAAAAAATATTGCATAAGTCATCCTGATTCAATTAAAGTCAATTAATAATTTGTAAATTTGTTTATACAAATAGTCTTGTGCCAAATGCTTGTGACACTTTTTTCCCTACCACCGGTTCGGCAGAAGAATGAAGGGGAAGAATCCGGCAGGTTAACCAAATTTTCAACATTCTACAATATTAATCAAATAATTAATGTATCTTTTGTTTGTAAACACAAAAAAAAATATGACAGTGGTTAAAACAAAGGTGCAACTAATGTGTACTGAAAAATATTAAATAATCAAGCAATTATGTAACAGTTTGTATAAAATCGTTGCTTAGTGCCTGCGATACAAGATTATATCTTAGTGCAGGGCTGGATGTGGTTTTTCGGAGCACACCCGCCACTCTGTCCCACCACTGCAACTCCTGTTCACCAGGATCAACAGTGGCGACCTTTGATCGAATAAACAACTAATGGTGCAGCTGTGCAATGACGCACAGGCTGTGCCGGACACCCTACCGGCTGTCTTGGGACCCGCAACGAACTTAATCAGAAGAAATAGGAGGTAGTAAGAAAGCGATTTCAGACTTCCCTCCCAGCAAAGCGGAGACAGCAATCGAAATGGCCCAGAGGCCAAAAACTAAGGGGAGAGACAGTTAGGAGACGCCTGACCGTCAAAACACCACGGAATATCACTAACTAACAGGGGATTAATTAGATACTAACCTAAATCTTACACCAGTAATATTGGTGACAAACCTTTTTAAAGGCACGGAAGTTTTCATTCGTTTTCACAAGATCTAGGTAATAAATAGGACTACATGCAGAAACCTGAATCGAATTTAACATGACTGACCGTTCGTCATGCCAGAGGCTACACTCCCACAGGATGTGATGGGCAGTTTGTACAAATTCATGATCCGACGTTGAACATTCGCAGAGAGGTGACGGCACCAAGTTAAATGAATAAAGTCGTGATGTGGTTATTATTACTATTACTTAGATAATAAATAATTGGTTAGTACAAAAGCCGATTTAAACAAATCTAAAATCTTTTATTAAAAGGGTGCCTACAATGCCCCCTGAGTAAACAATAAGAACAAATTGATCGCAGCAACATTTATAGAACAGTGCAAACGTTTGCCTTTAAACCGAATCGTTTAAACACTCGTAAGGTTTCTGTATACTTTTATAATCTCGATCTTTGAACGCAAATATACGCTGTCTCAACATTTATTGTACTTGGGTAGCTAAAATGTGCGTTATTTTCAAGATGGAATATGATTTAAAAAAAAATTGTTGTAAGAACTACTTTATATATAATTGGTACATGACGAATCATTTGAAATGAGAACTTATCATATTAGAATTAAATATGTACTAATCTAGGCGCAGCGCAGGGAATATGTATGAAATTTAATTTGATTATTGAATATATTCATCGGAAAGTATATGGAAAAAGTATTCTAATATTCACAGTTTAAACAGAATAAGAATTGAACGATAAAGAAGGGAGATATAACCATTAAAAGTAAATATATCTATCTCGCTCATCAGAACAATCTTTTCTAAGTTGTATGGCGCCTGTGTACTTTGACGTCATTGTACATATCAGATCTCTCTGTCTAACCAACGACTCTCAAGCTTTATAACTTCAGATATTTGAGAAAATCTAACGGATTCGTGTATTGATGTGGTATCAAATAATAATAAATAAATAAAAAAGTTATGTATATTCCCTATAGCTTTTATTAATTCTCATTTTTATTAAGACTTTGGTCCATTTCAAATATAATAAAAGCTTTAAACTGAATTTTTTTATTTTTTTTCCAAAGAAAATGTATTCATTAGTTTTTATTTGATTTTTGTAACAATAATAATTCATATTGACAAAAGAACAAAGCAAAAGTTTTAAAAATCAAATGAGACATAAAAATACTTCGTCGGGATCGTTTTTAAGAACACAGAAATAAAACACATAAACTCGCACAACAAAAGTCTAAGAAAAGCGGCATTTTAGTCCCACAAAATCCTCCAAGACAAAAGGGGGGGGTAGGTACCGATGTTTTCTTTGTTTGATCCCCCGGCCCAATATTTGAGACTAATTATGCAGTTGATTTCACACTTCCACCGGATTTGACTCCGTTTGTGTTCCTTGGGAGAGTTTTGTTTAAAAATAAGGAGCAAAGCGAGTGTAGCGGATTAAATCGAATAGGAATTAAATGGATGAGGATTTTCAAGTAATTGGCTGCAGGATTTCCGATATGTGTTTTTCAGGTGACTACAGCATGGGGTTCTGTGTTAGAAGGTTCTGCCAGGAGCATGATGCTGCTTGTATTGCAAACGTCCATAGGCTACGGTGACTGCTTACCATCAGGCGGGAGACGCCAGTTTGACAGCTTAGTGATGTAAAAATATATTTTTCACACACATTTTAATCGAACCAAAAGGGGGGAAATGCTTTAATTTAAGGTTTTAATATGAAACAAAACAAGTTCGCGTTTTTGTGTTTAAAAATAAAGGATGCTTTTTTTTAGTTATCATACTTTACAGTGAAAGTCTAATATTAATAAAAACTGCAGCTTTCTTATGTTACCTATTATGTTGCACTTCATGGGCTTGAGCTATTTACCTATCAATTGGTTTTTTGCGATTTGTGTTCGATAAAAATGAATATATTAGTAAAAAAATACCATTCGAACAACTTCAACTCATCCTTTGTACCTGAAACCAACATACATTCCATCCATCAAAACAATTTAATAACAAAAAAAAAACCAATAAACTGATCGCATCATTTGTCAAAGGGAAAATAATATTGCCAGGGAAGAAAAAAACGAACTTCATAAACTTGCATCTCCATAACACATCGGGAGAATATACCAATATTTTGATTTATGACATAATGCCGATCGTCTACGGAACATTGCCATCATAAAAAGACCTGAGTCTCGTACCAAGTATTTGGCTGTCGTAGGTCAATTTACGCTGGTGGGGTTGCAATAAATATTTTTTTCCCCTAAGGTATGCAAAAATATCGCGACGTCGGGTTTTGTTTGAGATAATACTTGGGGTTGGTTGTTTTTTTACTATTTTAACTTGAGTTTAGTGTAGTTTCTTTTAGTTAACAATTTACCTAGCTTTTTAAAATATAATAATATTAACCACATCACGACACACACATTGACTCAGACCTGCAGTAGGTATCGTAAGAACTTGTGTCACAGGAACTAAGCAACGATATGGTATATCCTACATAAATAAGAATACAACATCCAAGACCGGTAAGCGAAACAATGCGTCTTGCAAATAACACAAACATCCGCCCCCGCTGGAATTCGAACCCAAAACCTCTTGCGTAGCAGTCGGCTGTTTACACCACTGCGCTACAGAGGTCGACAAAGATTAGATCTTGTTTTATTATTACATTTTTCGTAGAATATAATAGATTTTTAACATAAGGTCGACCTGTATGTAACTAACTATGTAATGGAATCTAAGGTGCAAATAACACAAAGTCACGCCCCCGTCGGGATTCAAACCCGGAACCTCTAGCGTAGCAGTCCGCTGTATACACTGCGCCACCGAGGTCGTCAAAATAATAAACCACAGGTGTTCACTACTGGACTTGTGTTCACCAAATATTTCCATAACTTGTGTCTCTTGCATCCAGCTGCTCCCTGAAGCCCACACAAGATCATCCGACCACTTTCTTTCTTACAGATGTTCTAAGACATTTATATAATTTAATATAAATATCTGTTCCCACTAAAAATGTGGTGAAAAACCTTGGCAAGCTGAAGGGACCACAATTTTAAACCTGTATTTGAATTTTAAATATTCGTCTAAGAGTGTATTTAATAAGAATAAATCAAATTTAACGCCTTAACATGGCTTCGTACAGTTCTACCTCTAACTCAAGATAAACTAACCTTCAAATCCAGCAACCGGCCCTTTGGAACTGCGTTATTTTTTCTTAATAAATCATGCATAGGCTTAATACTCTGCAGCACTATTGGTTAGGAGGATTTTGAGAAATGAAAATACCTCATGAATTATGACGTGTTCCACCGCTGTTCTCGGATAGTGTTTCGAGGGGAATCCCAGCCTGAAAAATTGACATGAGGCATAGAATGGCACGTGTGATACGAGAACACGATTTGCATAAGACGAACCAACGTTCGAAACCTGTTTTGGATTTGTAAAATTGTCGAATGTATTAATTTCGTAATTTTTCTTTGAGTCATTACGGATCAATGAATTTGTAAATGGAGGTTAAAATATAACTTTATTCAAGGTGCATTGAATAGTCAAACATTTTATAAAAACCGTAATTGCAAGTCGGACTTTCATGTCAAGGGTTCTGTACCATCGCAAAACATGAAATAATGTCAAATTTAAAGATAATTTCGTTCAGGAAATTAGAACGAGCGAAAAATTACAAAAAAAAAAAAATCTCGTATCCCTTAATTTAAAATTGGTTTCGGTTGTTAATATTTGTTGTAGCGGCGACAGTAATAGACGCTATCTGAAAATTTCACGAGGCCACTTACTATGGTTCTTGAGATACAGCCCGCTGATAGACGGTGAATCTTCATAACTTAGTTAATAAGACAGAAATTTGAGAAAATCAAACGGAATAATATATTTATTTCCTATTCCCTTTATCACAGTAACCAAGAAACGAACGTACGAAAAACAAATACCGTATTAAAACAAACCCATTCAACAAAGGAGCGAATATGCATGTTATTTATTAGGTGAGAAATTCTTTGATAAATCACCGCTTTCCTAGGGGGTTAACTCACCCCCCGAAGGGGTTCAAATTGCCCCCTTTCTGGTAGTGGTGTGTGTTTTATGCTTTTGAAATGAGAGTGAATCAATAGTTGTAAAAATGTATATTTTATTCAACGTCATGAACAAGCCTAATGGAATGTGATACCGCTTATTGACTCGATGTTTCCGTTGATGTTGAACATCAAGATCAAAGCCGCTAATGTGCTGTCCATGTACAGAGTAATAACTTTTACCTCTACAAAGCTTGATAAAAAAAAAGGTTCAAAATAGAAACCTAACAAACGTACAGACAAAAACCTCCAAAACACAACACCACAAAACTTTGTTCCAAAGAATCAACATATAAAGAAACTTAGTTTAAAAGGAAGAGTTAAATCCAATCAGGGAACATCAATACCGCAAATAAAACAACAAACATACAGAGTTGTTACAACCCCCCTTAGGAGACAAGGGGGGAATGTTGAGCTCTAAGAATAAATGCGTGACATAAAACGTGGAGTGCTAGAAAATGTACGTGAGCGTTCTTAGCACCCCATACGCTGTGGAATTATATGGAGTTGTTACAAGTCTATGGAAAAACAAAAATATTTTTATAGCCACGTTACATTCTGATTGAACATTGTTCAAAACGAATTAATAAAAGTCACAAGACGAATTACTATCTTCAGTAAAATTTCTACTAAAAATTACAGCAAATTGCAGTAAAAAACAAGCAATAACATAGAACCTGCAAAGAGACATGTCTTCGTGTTTGTTAAAACATAGTGAAGTCTAGCTTGACAACCTCGGTGGCGCAGTGGTGTGAACAATCGACTGCTACGCTAGAGGTTCCGGATTCAAATCCCGGAGAAGTGAAACTTTGTGATATTTGTTTGCTAGACGCACTGTTTGGTTATTGTATTCTTATGCAGTTTAAACCATATCGTTGCTTAGTGCTTGCGATACAAGATTATATCTTAGTGCAGGGCTGAGTCAATGTGTGTGTCGTGATGTGGTTATTATATTGTCTTTCTCATCATACTTCGCTCAGGTTATGGAATGAACTGCCTGCCATGGTTTTCGCAGGTGACTACAGCATGGGGTTCTTCAAAAAGGGTGTCAAAAGGTTCTTGCAGGATCGGCGACGCATGGGTACCCCTGGTATTGCAAACGTCCATAGGCTACGGTGACTGCTTACCGTCAGGCAGCCCATTCGCTTGTTTGCTATCTTAGTGGTATAAAAGTATTAAATAGGGAGTTTTTCTTAAAGGAGTGTTAATATCAATTAGAATTTATGGAAACCCGTAAGATTTTGATTATGTTTAGGTTTCCTTATAGTTTTTAGTCCTCCAAAATACTAATTCTATTTTAGGTATACTATTTGTTCGTAATTATCAAAAATAAAACTCTGTTTGACCTTTCCAAGCTTAAAGACGGCAGCTCCGATTGGAATGATTCTTTAAACTTTATTGGCTGTATTACTGGGAAAGTATAAACATGGAAACAATAGGAAAATATTCCCCAATGTTTGGACTCATGTAGAAAAGTTTCCGTGGTCGAATACTGCTTACTAAAGCATCAGTAGTGAAACTACACTTCGTAAAATAAATCAAATTCAAATTCAAATTTCTTAGATATGAATAGAATACATAAAATTAGATAATCCAGTTGTTATAGCTATGGTTAAATTAAATTAAATCAATATCTATTTGGCTAAAATAAAATGTTTTATTACAATAGTTTCACTTATCCTATCTATCTGGTTCTGGTGGCTGGTGTGGCATATTCCACCATAGTGGTATACAGAATACGAAAAAAAATCAATAAACAGAATCCGTAATAACAGCTCTATATAAATCCGTCAACGTCTCCACATCGTTCGTACCCTAACATAACAAGTACAGTATCGCATTATATCATTTATAAACAAAATGTGTTAAAATAAATCGCAGACGTCGGCAACCATAGATACGGGAATTTATAACGCACACACGCGTATGATACGAGAGAAAATTAGTGTCCGTATAAGAAACACACACAAATATAATAATTAATGATAATGAGGGAATACAATCGGGAGATCCTCTATACAGATATGTTTGGGAAATTTGATCATAATTTTATAGTAAATAATTACATTATAATCTGTTTTTATGTTTGTATAAATAAGGTAGCCTACTCTGAAACTACTTGAACGAATTAAAAAAATAGACATTCAGGGTGGACAAGGCCACATTTTTTGCGATGTCCACTTTGATCGCTTTTGTGTCCACTAAAAAAAAGTTGAAGAGAATTCTATAAGGTCCATGGTCTTTTAATTATAAATAAGAGTTATATACTAAAAAAAATGCGCTATATATATATATTTATTTATTAATAGTTTATCTTTTAATAAAATAAATAGTTTTAATTAACTTTATGTGTATTCAAATTGAAACGAGTATTTTGTTATTTTATATTTATATAGGCCATTTTGCTTGTAGATTTGTGAGTTACTACGTGAGAGGTGGCTGAAACGTACCGACATCGGCTTAGGAATGCGTTGGAGCAGATTTGTAAGCCGTGGACCACTGCCCATTTACGGGAAGCTTTGAAAGAAAGAATAGTGTGGATGTGCTTTGTAATAAATCTTAATATTGAAAATAATACAAGATACCATTTGATAGTAATTGGTTTATGTCGTTTTACTAAATAATAATAAACACATCACGACACACACATTGACTCAGCCCTTCACTAAGATATAATCTTATATAACAGGTATAAAGCAACGATATGGTATATACTACATAGATAAGAATACAACACACGGCACAGGATCTCTCCTGCTGGAATTATTTTGGTGAATGCCTTCGTCCAGCAGTGGACATCTTTCTGCTATGATGATTTAAGTTTATATTTGTCCTTTATACTAATAAAGGAGAAATAATCAAGCAAGGGGGTAGTTAGGGATTGGGATGTCCACAATAATCTTACGTGAAATCCAAAATACTGCCAGCACTATTACAGGTCCGTATTCGCTATTGAATATCGGACAAAGAGCTCTAATTGTTCGTGTATCCGACTCGACAACTGCAATGCGGCCCTGGATTCGACGTTAATTTCTCCTAAATGCGGACCTGATAGGCTGGAACACACTGTACACGGATGCGGCGCGGTTGCGTAGCGTTTGCGTTGCTCGTTTTTGACATACAGTGAAAAACGCCAACCGCTAGAGTTGCGGTTGTGTGTCTTGAAGAGTTTCATACTTATAAACTGAAGCATATAAAATACTCGTACAATTAAGGAGAATGCGTGCGAAAAAGAGATATCATATACAACCCTAAGAAAAAACGACATACAATCATCGCATCCTACTTCACCGTTCCGCAAACGGACCGCATTTGTGACGGCTTTTAAACAACTTTATGGACAAAAAAACAAAAGGCTCACCTGATGGAAAGTTATACAGTCGCATATTGACACGACGATGCCACTGATGTCGTAGAATTCCAAGAGCACCGCCTATGCGTTGCCCATGTATAAGTAAAGATGTTATACCTCTCGTGCCGGTAATTACACTGGCTCTCCAACAATTCGAACAGTAACACAGCGAACTGCTTCACGTTGTAAATAGAGAGGGTGGCACCAACCCAGACGATCTCGCACATAGATCCACCTATAAGCCAGCTGTATTTCATAGAATCATACTTTACAGCTCTTCAATACACCCAAACGCAACCGGATCGCAACCGCATTCGGTGTGATCCGGCCTTTACTCGGAATCGAGATAAATGGCGAATTATGAGAACTGTCGAGTGGGTTAACGACAGGAACGGAGACATTTAAGCTATCGATAAATATGTATATAAAAAAACACATAATTTAAGCGAAATTTTTAGATAGTCCTCAGCGAGTTTTTTTTTTCTAAACGACGAGTGCTGCGGCCCGGAGGCGTTAGCAGCTTCACCGTGACTTTACCGTGGCTATCGTTCCCTATACAATCGATCAGGCTGTATCGTCTTTATAAAGACAACACGACAAGACGGAAAGCATCAGTACGACTATCATACCTGTCCGCCTCCCCATCGAGCCTGACCTAGTACAGACCCGGTTGAGAGCTGGACTAGTTCTAAGCGAGTTCTATCCCTCAATATTTGATAGTACAATCGATTGGTTTTACAAGGTTATATGGTACAGTAAGTAAGTAATTAGTACGTCTTATAATGTTATATCTGACTAGTGTAGTTGATTTGTTTCACAATGTTAGTTCGATTCTTCAGCGCTTTCAATACTGCTATCCAAAAAAAAAAGAAAATTACACGATTAATATATATTAAAAACGATGAATCACAAAGAATTCATCTGTAAGATCTTTTAGACATTTGTTAATTATCATTTTAGATATTTAATTTACATTATATATATTTTTTATTAATTACTTACATTATATATTATTAAAATGTCTCTGTTCAGTATTTTCTCGATTTTCTTTTATACCTAACGAATCTGGATTCGGATCCTTCGGCCTTCAAAGGCCTGCAGTAGTCCAGTCCGAATGTTTGGCCCAGCTGCACGCCAACTATTCCTTTATGATAAACTTGGGCAATGCGAGCCCCAACCTTGGCTAGAGCTCGAGGGTAATCTTTCCAGGTATTTGATAACAGAGGTTGCTAGGGTTAGTTGCGTTAATGTCTTTTGATTCGATGCTTTGTTTATCAAAAAATAAAAATAATCAAAGAGCTTCAATTAAAAAAATAATTTAGTAAGCGAGAATCAGTTATTGTTTATAGAAAACATTAGTTGAATAACGATTTAGCTCGATCTCCTGTAACTATAGAACCGTTTATCAAGATCGTTGTTTTTTTTTTTCGAAAAAAGTTATGAGACACGAGTGTCTTAGTTAAATTTTAAGTTAGTAATAGACAAACAAACAAAGGCGCGGCCTTACTTTCCTTTCGTCAAAGCCTTCTTAACTTGTTTTTCACTTCGTTGTGGTTAGAAGCTGGAAGCTGATTATTTAAGTGTTTTTATACTCGGTAATTTGATATTAGGAAATATGCATTACTTTTATTTAATTATTATAATTCGATACTACATATTTAATGAAATCCGTTAGATTTTCTCAAATATCTGACTTATTAACTAAGTTATAAAGCTTCAAAGTCGTTGGTTAGACAGAAGGATTTAATATGTACTATGACGTCAAAGTACAAGGGTGCCATACAACTTCCATAGAAAAGGATGTTCTGATGAGCGAGATAGATATATTTACTTTTAATTGTTATATCCCCCTGGTTTATCGTTCAATTCTAATTCTGTTTCCACTTTACGATAATTGATTGAATGATGAAATTAAAATTCCCTATTGTCAGTATCGAATGACGTATCGTCAACGGGAGTGTACATAGAGTTATGTGAACTATCGCTCGATGTCCGTAGCTCTACAAAGAAGTTAGACACACGTCACTTAGCATAATAGCGGGATCAAACGAGCATAGCTTTGTGTATCGAATAGAAGTGACATGTTACAAAAACGCTGTCTTATTCACATTTTTTTTTCCTTTGATAGCATTGCGTTGATCATGGTAATAACTAGTATTTTGCCAGTGTCAAGTTATATTTATTATCAAGTTTTAATAATGAAGAGATGATTATTGAATCTGTCTACAGTAACATGCTAGTACGGTTACTGTTACTTGGGAGATGACGAAAAGAGCAGTCAAATCGTCGTATTTCACTTTCTCCACACTTGTACAGCACTACAGAGATTTATCAGGGTACAGATTGGGGAGTGGGCACTATAATTATTTGTGCCTAGCTTGCTGACCAAAGGCTTATGGTTACAAAGGCGAGCGGAGGGTCTTGGCGACTCTTGTACTTATTTCAGGTATTTCAGGTTTTGTACCGCATCGTTGCTTAGCACCTATTCAAGATTCTTTAATCTACAGGTCAATGTGTGTATCGTGATGTGGTTATTATTATATAGTTATTTGCAGGTGGTGGATATACGTGCCAGATCGTCTTATTTGATACCACCCTCCTTTCTATTTCTGCCGTGAAGCAGTCCGCTGTGTTTCGGTTGGAAGGATTGGAGAGCCAGCGTAATTACCGGCACGAAAGGTATACCATATTAACCTCTATTTAAACAACGCAATGGCGGTGATCTTGGCGTTCCAGACATCAAGGGCATAGTCTTGTCAATAGGATCACTTATCAGGAGAACGGTTTGCTTGTTTGCACATGATGTCATTTATTTATTTATTTTTATTTTATTTATTTAGGGACGTCTACAGCAAGTACATTGCACAAACATATAAAAATCACATATTATAAACAGAAACTGATGTCCATGCCTATAACAGACGAACACAACATTTACAAAGGTTACACACATATAATAAAATAAAAACAGATCACAAAGAAAAATAATAATAATAATAAACCATATCACGTCACACAAATTGACTCAGCCCTGCAGTAAGTATCTTAAGAACTTGTGTCACAGGAACTAAACAACGATATTGTATATACTACATGGATAAGAATACTACATCCAATCCAAATGCGTCTTGCTAATAACACAAAGATCCGCCCCCATCGGGATTCGAACCCAGAACCTCTAGCTTAGCGGTCTGTTTACACCACTGCGCCATGGAGGTCGTCAAAATAATAAAAAAATAATACAATTAATATAATAAAATAAAATAAAATAATTATATTAATTAATATAAATACAATCTTGATTTCTTCAAGTAGCGGCAGGTTTTCTTTGCAATGATAAACGTTTGTAAGTCTATGCCTCCAGCCCAAGGGCATATTCCAATGCTCAAGTGTACTCAAAGGTTTGATATGAGGTATTACTGTATTTAAACCCGCAGTACTCATCCTAGTGTAACAAATTGAAAATTAAATGATTATCCGATGTAGTTCTTTTCGGAGTTTCGCTCCTTTAATGTGACAAAGTTTGATCTATAGAAGGTGCCATTTAAATATGTGTATAACCTACCACTTTTATTTGTACAGTCAGCCACACATAACAAGTGCAATCTCAACCTTAAGCTGCACAACATAAGAACGGTACAATGTCCAAGTAAGTTGATCTCTGGCCGTGTCTACGAATTAATTTAAAGAATAAACTTTTTGCCCACGACTTCGTCCGCGTCGATTTTTTTTTTTCTGACCAATCCTGGGTGGACTAGTCCATTCTAAATTACAGTAAATTTAACTTAACCTTACGTCCTTATAATACAGTGAAACCTAGTTAATTGGGATCTCAAGGGACCAAGGATTTTGTACCATTTACAGAGGTTTTCATTTATCCAGTTTACCATTTAGACAGGTTTAAAAATTTGTTGTCTCATTTACAGAGGCCGTAAACAGAACACGTGCGAAAGAAATTCGAATGTTTGTAAACAATCGTGTCGAAACCGGTCCCAACCTGATACATTATCTCACTTATAAAGGGAACTGAGCTCCAGAGTCCCAATTATAGAGTTAAACATGAAAAAAATCCTAGAAATCAAATCTCATTTAATCAGGTTCGAAAAGTCCCATTAACAGAGGTAATTCGATGAAAAAGTGCCGGGACCTCATTGTAGTTCTCAATACTAGAGGTTTCTCACTTATCCAGGTTCCACTTAACCAGGTTTCACTGTATAAGCAAAGATGATAAAACTGAAAATTTAATATACCGTTAACACCAAAAAATACCAAAAGAAACATATCAACGACATAGCGACCATAGCATATAATACCATGATAAAAGTTCATAGACTTTTTAAAACTATTATATGATCATGACGACCTCGGTGGCGCAGTGGTATACAGCCGACTGCTACGCTAGAGGTTCCGGGTTCGAATCCCGGCGGGGGCGGGACTTTGTGTTATTTGCAAGACGCATTGTTTCGCTCACCGGTCTTGGATGTTGTATTCTTATTTATTTAGTATATACCATATCGTTGCTTAGCACCTGCGATACAAGTTCTTCCGATACTTAGTGCAGGGCTGAGTCAATGTGTGTGACATAATGACACACACAATGGTTATTTGGTTATTTATATATCATTATTTTGCATCACATTCTAATGTAATAGATCATTAAAAACATACAAATGTTCTATATAAAGGTGCGTTTTATTCATATTAAAGCCAGAAATCTAATTTGTAATATGGCTTTACAGACGTAGGAAAACAAAACGCAATAAATCCAACAGCAGCCAAGCGAGCGAATAACTGAATAGAATCAGACATTTATATCAAAAATATTCCTGAAAAGGCTAATGCTCCCAGCAATAACATAGTTCACGTAGTCGATTTCCCCCTTTCACCCCGATCTTCCCTACCCCCTTTTACGCCCCTTCTGCTTCTACCCCCCATTTCTCCCCAATATTACGGAACATAACGCTACGCTTTTTGGACATTGTCCAGATCTCCATTAGTTATAATTCACTTACATCCGTTGTGTTGTGTGATGAATTTCGATAGAGTAAAATAAATAAATAATTGCTATTTATTTTAAAAAATACTCCCAAAAAAAATCACAGCTTAACAGACAATAAACCTAAGACACTATGATTCTTAAATCCAATACATTTGTGTTTATAATTACAATTAACTAAAAAAACCTACACTTGGGCCTTGGATTTTGTATTCTTATCTATGTAGTATATACGTAGTTACCATATCTACGTAGTTTATTCCATATCGTTGCTTAGCACCTTCGACACAAGTTCTTACGATATTTACTGCAGGGCTGAGTCAATGTGTGTGTCGTGATGTGGTTATTATTATATACTTGAGGGCCTATAGTCTATCACCTCAAAATATCTCTTACTCTTACATGAATATTGAAAAAAGCGACTACGGAGGTTTCTCGCCGGATTCTTCCCCGTAGAAATAGCAAGCCGAACCGGTGGTAGTAAAAAATATGACGATTTGAAAGTGCTCATTTTTAGTAATGTACGAATAAAAACATTTTGACTTTGACTACACTCGATATTACATTCGTCCATTGCCATGCAAACACATCGCACTCCGCATATTAAGTTGTTGTGTTAATTAATTTTGAATATAATTTTTCACATTTAATGACACATGTGGTAGATCTACGAGATCGTCTGCGTCGGTACCACCCTCCTTTCTATTTACAACGTGAAGCAGTTCGCGTTTCGGTGCGATGGATTGGCGAGCCATTGTAATTACCGGCACGGGAGATATGACATCTGAACCTCTACATGGGAAATGTTTAGTTGGCTTTTAGTGTTTCATGACATCAGGGGCATGGCTGTGTTAATAGGCGGTATCACTTTCCCCTTCACCGTTTGCTTGTTTGCCTGTTGTAAGTTGTATAAAATTAAAACTGTAGGAGCTCCTATCACACCATGCGCGGTATCGCGACCAAATTTTGATGTAAATTTTGATGGTATTATCAATTATTGATTTTTTTTTGAGAAATTCAAAAAAAGATATATCAAGTGGGAGAAAGATAGAAAAATGTTTTATTAGAAGATATGTTTTTTTGTATGCAAATAAAACAAGTTTTATTTTTAATAGTATATTTTAATTTATTATTATTACAGTATTGAAGGTTTCAAACTACTATTTCAAGGTATTTTAATATCACAATACTAGGATCATTAGGTATCGGTAGTGTGACACTCCCCATTAAAAAAAAAAAAAAAAACTTTATTCCATAAACTTAAAAGAAAGTACTTAGAATCGTCGAATGAATTAAAAAAATATCTTAAAAATGATTAAATAACTTGAGTACATTTAACCTTTTCTTACTAAAGATAAATCTTTGAATTTGTTTTGAAATTTAACTATACATTAACATTTCACAATTTTAATGTACAACTAACTGGTTGAACTTAAAATCGCATATGAAGGGTTCGGTGCCACGGTGCAACATGCATTTTTTGTAAGAGAAACAAGAAAACGCAAAAAAAAAACTACAAAATTTAGTTTCTTGCATGGAGACAAAATCAATTTTTTTTTCATTATGTTTTCTTTCTGTAGTTGAACAAGTTGTAATAGACATTCTTTGAAAATTTCATGAATCTCGCTACTATCATTCATTTCTATACATGAGATACAACCCGCTGACAGTCAGTCAGACAGACAAATAAATATATAGAAATAGGGTCCCGGGCGTACCCTTTAGGTACGGGACCTTAAAATTGAACTGATCATAAATAAAACCTTTTCCTCTTAAACGAAACCATGTTTTTTTCCAACTCGAATCCCATTAAACGAAAAACTAAAAGCCAATTTTTAACAACCGTGAGAATTGAATACCGAAGTCGGAAATTCGAAAATAATTTATTCCGAATTGAAAAACCGGTTTCAATTCACCCGGTTCAATATGCAAATCCGGGATTGCCAATGTCCGGGGAAAAAAACCTCCCACGGGAAAAATCGGCAGTGAAATTTTCAGTAGAAAATAGCTGAAAAATATTCGTTGCCGAGGTATTGATAAAAGTCAACGGCTTTTTTTTTCAGTCGTTTCCTTCACGGGACGGATGAGTGGTGCTTGCAAGATGCTCTTCTTAAATAAAATTGGATTTATTTTTTCACTTAAACATGTGTTGCAAAGTTCTTAAGCATCTTGTAACACAGTCCATCATGTCTTGCCAGGAAGCATAGGCGTGAAAATGTCAAATAACTTAAGATTTTAAAAGATTCCTCCTGAAAATTATAGTTTAAAAATGAAGTCAGAATAATATTCTGACATAATTCATAAAATAAACGATAAATAAAAAATAAATATGTGTCAGCAATAAAACAGATTCCTATAATATTATTTATTGGACTTACAAGTTATAATCTATTACGAATCTATGGTCTTACAAGCTCCGATATTACAATCGAGAACTGTACTTGAGAAATTTTGCGAATCTGTACATCTTTAAAAAGATAACAAAGGAACGTAGTAGAGCATCTTTCACTTTAACACTTAATACAAAACTCTAAAACCTATATTTATAGCCAGAAGCTATTGGAACGTGTGGGCCAAAAGTGGTCCCCTCACACTTGCACTATCTCCTTGTCTTACTCATGCATTTTGTATGTATCCGTCCCTCTTTGCTATCCCATTGAAGGATATCGAATGTTCGACGCAACAGGTGGTATTGGCTGAAGCCATTAGGGTTGCTGCTTTGATTGGTTTTAAATAATTTTAATATTTTAAAAAGTATTATTTTAAAATTTGAGTAAAATTATTTAGTTAAATATATATCGTTATTTAAGTATATCGTTTTAATAAGAAGATAAAATTGAATGAACCTATATCAATATGGTGTTTGTTTTTTATTGATGTCCCACTCAATCTTATCATTTGGACTTTTAAGTGTTGGAATTGTTACAGTATTTCCGGAATAGCTTAGGTAGTTTGAAGAATTTCGGTATAGGCTAGCATTAGTCATCGTGACTATCTGCTGTTTTGTTTGAGTGTGTTAACGTAAAGTATTTTTTTGCCTTTTCTTTTTATAAATGCGGTACAAATGTTGTGTTGCACAAACTAGATCCCTTAAAGTTTACAAATTGTCTACATTGTGTACGAGACTTAATCTATTTAATAAAGTCAAATTTACTCATTAAGCATTTTTTTTTTGTTGATAAATTGGATAAATAAACTGAAACTAAAAGGTGCCAGCCCTGGTAACCTATCGTTTTTCAGGGATCGTCCCGTGGCGGGACTGTTCCGAGCCCGATCGGGATTGATACAGGTGGGGTTGAACCGATTTGCCATGTAAACGGGTCTTTACAAGTGATAAAACAGTGGATTTTTCAAAGCCCTGTAAAGGGGGTAGTCCACTGGATTTTACGGTGAGTATCGGTTTTACATGAACAAATAGATTTGGTCAACACCTGGGATATGGTAGTACTTACTTGGTGCTGGTGTGGGGGAAAAGTTTCTCCATTTAGGAAAGAGTTCAACCAGATTTATTTTTATAAACTTGATATTAATAACGTTACTAAGTTTGCTTATGTTCTCAACTATTTCGACGACCTCGGTGGCGCAGTGGTGTAAACAGCTGACTGCTACGCTAGAGGTCCCGGGTTCGAATCCCGGCGGGGGCGGGACTTTGTGTTATTTGCAAGACGCATTGTTTCGCTTACAATCTTGGACGTTGTATTCTTATCTACGTAGTATATACCATATCGTTGCTTAGTTCCTACGACACAAGTTCTTACGATACTTACTGCAGGGTTGAGTCAATGTGTGTGTCGTATTATTATTATTATTTTCTTGTTGAGCTGTAAAATGAGGGTTATTTTTGAAATATTCAATAGAAGCATTTAAGCGAATTTATTAAGATAATGAATGTAAGATAAACAATGCTTGTCAAGAAAAGAAAATTCTCGTATTGAAGGTTTAAATAAGGGACACAACACAATGATTTATAGCGTTTATCTGCGAAGTTGTCTAGCCTGTCTTATATATCAAAAATCAGGAATAATTTTTCAAATCGTTTAGTTTCAAAGAATACTATCAAGACCTTTATACACATATCAAATATCAAACTAAATGAGCAACACCGATGAAGGTGTTACCTCATAAAATTTTGATCACACATCCCAAACCCAAAACTATCAATAATCCGAAATTCATGCCTTTCACGCCTCTAACCCTTGGCCCTTCAATAATCAACGGATCGCCCATAAATTAACCCTTCCAGGGAAACTTCTCTTGACCTTGGGACCCGACCTCAGAACAAATCAACTGGTTAACCTTTTAACAGAGGACGTGTTAACATGACGAATTAGTCAGGATTAACTATTGGTTAAGTTGAATTTGAATATGATGAAACTAATAATGGGTGTGGAGATTTTCAATTTGATAAGAGTCTTGTATTGGGAAAGACGATCTAAAATTAGTCGAGCCTATACATTTTTATCTGTTTCTAATTATAAGCTAGAATTATTATGTTTTACACACATAAACATGGGAAATGCGGTGTTTAACACCTCTGCCAACTTCTCGAGGGATTACAACAACGATAATAACCACATCACGAAACACACCTTAACTCAGCCCTGCAGTAAGTATCGTAAGAATTTGTGCCACAGGAACTAAGCAACGATATGGTATATACTAAATAGATAAGAATACAACATCCAAGACCGGTAAGCGAAACAATGCGTCTGGCAAATAACACAAAGTCCCGCCCCCGCCGGGATTCGAACCCGGAACCTGTAGTGTAGCAGTCGGCTGTTTACACCACTGTGCCACCGAGGTCGTCAACGAGCCGATCGTTTACTGCGTGAGTTTATATATCTGTGTTTTATTTTTTTAGAAACTGTAATTTGCCATAGAAAATAATTGTATTTTGAATATTGAAAATGGCAACATACGGAGGTTTCTTGTCGGATTCCTTCCCCATAGAAAGAGCTTTCCGAACCGGTGGTAGTAAAAAAATATATGACGAGTTGAAAACATTTAGACTTTGACTTTGAAGATGCAAGTGGAGCTAGTAAAAGTTTTAAATTATAATTTAGAAAGGTTGGTTAGAATAAGGTTTCAGCTTACTTGAAATGAATTTTCTTTGCCAACCTCCGTGGCACATGTCTGGAATCACTGCCTGTGACAAGAGAGGTTCCTGGGTCGAATCCTTGATTGTGCAAATATTTGTATGATAAACTGGAGTCTTTATTATTGCGGTTTTTCTATTGTTAATCCCGGTTACTTAGTGAAAACACAAGTCCAATTAGCTTTCACGTGTACTCAATTATACAGTGTCAAATTCCTAAAATTCAAACAATCAAAACTAACCCAATTACGATTACATAATAGAAAAATGTAAAAACAACAATTAATCAGATGCAGAACAAATCATTAAATGAATTTGAAAGCAACGATACGAAAATGTTTGAAAAAGAGATGAAAGCCAAATATACAGTCGTTGTAGGCCACTTTAAGATCAAAGTGTATTGGGTTGTGGGGAACAATGCATGCATGCGATATGCACCCGGTGCCTATTGAATATGGATGATTGCCATATGCACCGGGAAGGAGGGAATTGAAAAATTTGTACGATGAAATGTATATTTAAAAAAAAAAAGATAAATTCAGTTGTATTCTGTCAGCTCATCTTAACAATTCACTGAAGAAATTTATTTATTACTGTGGTTATTATTATTATTATTATTTATTTAAACAATTGCACTATCATGACAGTTACATACCAATTCGATAGTGCATTAAACAATCATTCTAACAAATTAAAAAATTGATAATAAAATCACATTATACAGTATTACAAATAAAAATTATATTCAATTTAAGTTTAGAAAGACAAAATTATTAATAGCTCCAATTGTTTTGATCATTTTGTATCGGTTAGATAGATAGATTGAATTCGTCTTTTTTTTACCAACACACAATAAAAGTCTAGATATTTCAATTGTGACTGAAATTTTATAAATATTTAACCCAAAATACTACAAAAACAATGCAAACAAACATACCATGTTTTTGTTAAAATAAAAAGCTAAAGCTAAAATAAAAATAAAAAGACTAAAAACTCTTTAACAAGGATTTAAAAACCGAAACGTAAAATTTTAAAAATCCATTTACCCCGTTCCCTTTCTGAGACGTTAATGCAAGAAACAAAGCAACGAGGTCCTTTGATGGTTGCCATCGGGATGGGACTACTTATCTGTTAATTACCATATCTGGTGCCGGTAGTCTGGTAATCTTGGTAATGGGTGGTAATGAGGAATTACCTATTTGCATGTTTGCTGAGCTCCTCCGAGCTGGATAACTGTACTTGTATTTTTTTTTCGTTTTTAAATTAAATTATGCTGTTTTGATTTTCATATTAGTTTTATTTGTAAGGTTCTGGTGACAGGTGGAATTAAATACATTTCAAACTTTAATGGTGAAAAAAAATTATTTTTATCTGAACTTAAATTATTATAGTAAAGTTTTTATGTAGCTCTTAATTAAAACCAATCATAAAATTATATTTTTTATTAAAATTTGTCTAATCCAAGTAGAACTCGTATATTATTCGTTTTTTAAACATAATGTAAGTCCACCCTGAACGTAAATTTAAAATTTTGGCGATTATTTTTTGAAAATATATTGATTTCAAAAAAAAATCTCCTTCTATAGTTTTCTTTGAAATAGAAGAAGATATTAGTATTTATATATTTTATTATGAAATAATTGATTTATTATAGATATTTAAAGTAGCTTTAAATTGTATGGAATAGTTAGAAAACTTAAATTTTCTAATATGTAATGAAAAACTATTGTAAATTTTTAAAAAAAAGCAACTACGGAGGATTCTCGCCGGCTTCATGCCCGTAGATAGCATTCCGAACAGGTGGTAGATTAAAAAATGAAGATTTGAAAGCACTTATTTTAAGTCTATTTAAATAAAAAAACATTTTGAATTTGAATTTGAATTAATACAAAGTTACCTACATTAATTTTTATGCCAATAGCACTGCCTGCATTTCTTAACTCAATATTAACTTTTTTCAACTCAATATTAAGAGTTTTTCTTTTTATAATACAAATATTTGTATATATATGTAGAAGACTCTGATATATATTACTAAGATCTATTGGTAAAGGCAAATTGTATACAAATATATATCTTCGCTATCCTCCCTAGACAAATCTCTACCATATTTAAAATTATTTTATTAAATTTCAATTTTTATAAATAAATAAATAACCACAACACGACACACACATTGACTCAGCCCTGCGGTAAGTATCGTAAGAACTTGCATCGCAGGCGCTAAGCAACGATATGATATATACTAAATAAATAAGAAAACAACATCCAAGACCGGTAAACGAAACAATGCGTCTTGCAAATAACACAAAGTCCCGCCCCCGCCGGGATTCGAACCCGGAACCTCTATCGTAGCAGTCTGTTTACACCACTGCGCCACCGAGGTCGTCAAAAATATACACAACATACAAAAAATTATGTATGAATTATGGATGAAATTATGTATGTAGAAATGTGTTGTTTTATTTTAATTATAATATTTTTTATTACAATTTCAAGTCATAGTTATTTTTTCTTCTTTCTTATTTGCATGTTGTTTATTATAGTCAAGTTTGTGGTACACAAAAAAAAATGAAGTCCGCTGTGACAGGACTTGTAGAAAACTATCTGATCTTACTAAGATCTATTGGTGAACGCAAATAGTATAGCAACATTTATCTTGATTATCCCTCCTACACAAATCTCTACCATTATCAAACATTAGAATCGTTAAAAGAAGTATTTGAATTTAATCAAAATTCCTCGTTCGAAAACAACAGCTCTCGGAAAATAAATATTAAAAGTGCCTTGTCCAATACCCGTTCGGCGAATTAATTTTAAAACTTTGTTAATCTAAGTATTAAGCATAAACCACAAAGAGACCGGATCAAAACGTTGAAAAATTATTGAAAGGGGGTACAAAGGGGATTGGGGGGTGGGGCGGCATCGACTGCTCGCGGAAAACAAACTCACATTTACCGGCGATCGAAATAAAAGCAACTTTATTTTTAAGGTGGTAGAGCAACTTTCGCTACGGTTCAAAAATTTTGAGGTGCATTTGTACGTTAGGAAAAATTCCTTTAAGGGGGTTGTAATAATCGTGATTTTTTAATCAAATTTCATCTGTACCGGCGAGAGGAGGCTATATTTTTTCATTATTTAATTTCGGTTGGCCGTGGCTTTTTGTACTTCTTCAAGGGACAGGCGCGATTGAAGCTTTTTTTCGATGTTTAAATAACGGGTTGCCTGTCACACCGTTAATTGGCTAATCAGTATTGTTTTTTTTTTCAGTAGATTAGTATTTTTCAGTAGGGTTGAGTAGATTTTAGTTACTAGGGTACGCGATATTATTGATGCACTATTTTTACCGCGAAAATTATTATTTTTCGAATCATTTTTTTGAATGGGTTTGGTTAGATTTTAGTTACTGGTCCACCCGATATTATTGATGCACTATTTTTATCGCGAAAGTTATTATTTTTCTATTTTTTTTTATTATGTTTGAATAGATTTCCGTTATTGGTCTACGCGATGTAATGATGCATTACTTTTTACCGCGAAAATTATTATTTTTCAAATCATTTTTTTTTATGGGTTTGAATAGATTTTGGTTACTGGTCTACGCGATATTATTGATGCACTATTTTCTATATGAAAATTATTTTAACAACGATTCGTATGATATATTTAGGGGTTAGCTTCTTTAATTTTTATTAAGAATTTATAAACCCAATTTTAACTTAATAATAGATTTCCATTACCTTAGAAATTACGTATGTTGACTTTATATCGGTAGGTAGATGAAGGTTTTTATTATTTGATGGTTTTTGAAAATGACCGTAGACAGGCATTCCGAACCGGTGGTAGTTTAAAAAGAATTTTGACGATTTAAATGTACTTATTTTAAGTACATTTGAATAAAAATTATTTGAATTTGATTCTTTTTTAAACAAGCTTATATGAAAACACACAAGTTTTATGTGCCTATCCCTTTCGAGGGAATAATTAGGGCGTGAGTTATAGGTTTTTATGTCATGTTTCAAATGTACGAATCACCGGTTTTGAAGTTACATTATTTAATAGATATATGAATGAATAGTACCTACGTAATTACATCACCTCTGGTTCGAGGACTGACCCTGCTGAATGCGTTTCTGACATCGGTACCGGAGTGCGATGTGTTTGCATGGCGATGGACGAATGTATATGTCGAGTGTAAGAGATATTGTGAGGTGATTGATGATAGGCCCTCAAGTATATGTTTTTCATTGCAATTATAATCACAAATCTATTAGATTTAAGTATCATAGAGTTTTAGGTTTATTATCTGTTAAACTGTGATGTGGTTTTTTAAATAATAAATTAATCAGAATAATCTGAAATTCTATTTTATTATGTGTTGTCTTATTATAAATAGCTTCATAATTCAAGTCAGAGTTTAGTTATTTTTTCCTCTTCTATCTTATTTTTGTGTTGTTTTATTATGTTAAAGTTTTAATGAAAAAAAAAATAAAACCCAAATTATGAGAGTACGGTGTGACAGGCGGTTTTTCACCGTTCATTTCACGGTGAATATGGCAAATCGTTTGTTCCTCATTTTGATTCGTAATTAATAAGTAACCATGCTTGTAATGTGTTTTTTATTAGATTTTTAATAAATTGCAATTAATTTGTAAGTATGTACTTCATTTTATACAACTCCATGGTGAACGAGCAAACGTTTCAACTTATGTAAAGTGATACCGACGCCTATTGACACAACGATGCCTTTGATATCTGCAACGCCGAGAGCGTCGCCAACGCTTTCGACATTTAGAGGTAAAGATGTTATACCTCTCGTTACGGTAATGGAGGAGAAAAAAAATCGGTATTAGATGCATTATCGCATGAAAATATAGGTAGGTAATGAAATTCACATTGTGTTACACACCGATTTTCGAATATTTATGTTGAGCGCCATTGTAACAGGTTGCGAATCTGTCGCCACTAACCTGGCACAATGAGGAACATGACTACAACTTAACCCGAGACTCGAACCCTCGCCCTATCGGGTCGGGTCGGTTGGTTAACCAAGGCACGTAACAAACTTAGCTACCATGTCCATTAAATATATTTTTTTCCCAAAACCCTATCATAACATAATCAACGCCTTCGATTAAAATATAAATCGTCTAAAGCCCCCAACCCCAAGGAAAAAAGCAAGGGGGATGTTTGGGACGTCATGAAAAGTAATAAAACGGGTTCATAAAGTAAAAATACATTGTCAATATATAATGTAAGATATGAAATATATTTATATTTTCCGAAGCGAGAATTCTTATACCCCGTCGAGTTGAATGTGTTTCCGGTGGGCTAAGAAACAAATAGACATGGATTTTTTTTTATTATTCCTGAGATCTTGTCTTTTGTGAGGACGTGGTAGCTCAGTTTGTTTCGTGCCTTGGAACCACCATTATGTTTACCATAGGGCGAGGGCTCGAGTCTCAGAACCTGTGACGCTTGCATAAAGCGGTTACCTGCTACCCTTATGAGTTCCGTCCACCTGCAGGACGGCTGTTAAACTCAACGATGCTGTGACGCTTGCAGCCAGCGGTTTCCTGCTGCCCTTATGAGTTCCGGCCACCTGCAATACGGCTGTTAAACTCAACGATGCTGTGACGCTTGCAGCCAGCGGTTACCTGCTGCCCTTATGTGATCCGTCCACCTGGAGGACCGCCGTTCAAAGCGTTCAACTCAGCGATGCTGTGCCGCTTACATCTTGCAGAACTTTACCGTATAGGATCGTCCATACACTCATAGACCAAAAATTTTTTTTGCCACCTCTACAACCTCCTTAACTCTGCCAACCCCTCAGCTGTCTCAGGAAGAGGATATTGCAGCGTTACATTCGTCACAACTGCCCGTTTGATGGCAAAGACTTTGTCCCACAAAGCGATGTGAAAGATTGCTGCTGTGCCATCCTGCCATCTATGACGTCACGAATGACACTTTTGGTGTCACCTAAGCAAGGGTTATGTGGTATTTTAAGGAAACAGCCCTTCCTAGGGCTACCTAAAAGGGAGAAAAAATTGTATTAATTTACTGTTCGTCTATCTGTTACGAAAAATAGAATATTAATAATGTTAATTCAATAGAAACAATGGAATTGAATTGATTTGAAGAATTACAAGCCAATGTTATTTTTCCTTTCTAGGGCTACCTAAAAGGGGAAAAACCCTTAGATTAAGTTGCTGTCGGTCTATCTGTTAAGACGGATATAATAATAATGTTAATTCAAGAGAAACAATTGAATAGGAAAATGACAAACCAGTGTTACTTTCACTAGTGTTTAAGCGTTTTTGATTTTTAATGTTTTTTTTTGTAGTAACCCTTAATGCACTAGTCCGAATAACACTTGGTTGGAATTTTAGGCGAATTTCGCTAAACTTGAATAAGATATTACTATAAAAAACGTTTGTATCGAGTTAAAAGATTAAAATCTAAGGTTTTTTCAATTCTTATTAATCAACACTAGACTTTACTCGAGGTCACGAATAATGTTAGTTATAAAACAAAACAAAATAGTAACCATTATAGATTCGCTAATAAAATTCACTATTGCTAACAATTTAACAAATTTCATACTTAAACACGACCATTACTGTGGAAACGTAATAATTTAGCGATATTATTTAATATGTTCCATCGATAGCGCGTGGTGAATCGGTGATTTTGTAAACCATAATGTATGAGGCCGTACTTACGGAGTTGCCATGTCAAACTTTATTGCGGGAGAATTCTGAAGCTATTTTCACCTACAGTTCAAAAGTTTTAGCTTACAACTGGCGCCTAAATGAGTTTTTTCTGTAACTTTGCTCGGTTATTGCCATCGATAATCGGTCGAAACCTTTTGTATGGTTATTTGAAGCCTTAGTCTTAGAAAGTATCGTGAAAGCTTATCAGAGAGGAGCTGGTTTGAATGGGATGTCAGGCAAAAATTTGAGCAAACTAACTAACAACATAATTAATTAAACCTAACATTCTTGAACTGTCTTTATTGGTACAAGATAAGAAAAAATATTGCATTTTAAATCCTAAAAAAAAATAATCTAAAAAGCACCAGGGTTCAAATGACATGACGATAGGCAGTTTCCCGCCGAAATTTGTTTAGTTTTGTTCTGGAACTGAATTCTAAATTTGAAATATTCCTTTTGCTGACATGAGTTGATTATTTTTTAGATGTCAGATATAGCATAGCTAACTATAGCTTTTTTTGTATGAGCAGCCTTAATTACTCAATCCCTTAGAGGAGCTTTGCAAAGATTCATAAAAATTTGTTATTGCAGTCGCAAGCGGCAATCGAAGATAAAACTCATGGTAGAAGACTTTTAAGTTCCGGCTTGACTCCACGTCATTTTATTCTTAACACCAAAAAAAGGGTAAAAATAACACGTTCTATTTTCAAATGTAATATTTAAAATATCCGATACGGAATCCATAAAGCAAAACAAATGTTGCCATATCGAAAATCCCCCGAAGGTTTATGCCAGTGAAAATATGGGGAATGAATACGAATGTCTTTGAATATGGTAACACTGGCAGTATTGGCTGATATATGTTTACAATAATATTCAGTTTAAGATATACGATACACTTAAGGGATGAAAAAGGGGGTAGGAATAGAAATATATTCAATTTTGTACTTTTTTTTTCGGGAAAAATCAAAAACCACCCTGTTTATGAGGGAAGGAGTTGAATTAGATTTTGAGAGACTGTTTCAAATTGTGTCTTATTTAAATTTATCAGTAAAATATTTTAATAAAGTATAAATTAAAATCAAAATAATAATAGATCACAGGAATCATTTTCTGTTCGTTAATAAAAAAAAAGTTCTAAAAGAAATCGCTGTTGCACACTAAGATTACACATAAATATAAAACTTATAAAAATATATGTCAACTTCTACATTGACATATTTGTTTTTCCATATTAATTTTTATTTTTTAATTAAAATATTTTCAAGACAAAACAAAGTAAAAAGCGATTAAAATTAATACAATAATACCCTAGCAACAATTCTTTTCAATATCAATTATTACGGAGACGGCGCTAATAACTGGCTCGCGTGTGTGTGCGTTAGGGTGGTACGGGGTACCCCCTTACGCCCCACTTTGAGTGAAATCTTCAGTAGATGGATGTTCTAATATTCAAATGGGATACGGAACTATTATTGTTGGAGCTACTGTCGATAAATACGACGCTCGCTAATGTTTGATACTTGAGCTCTTAAAATAATGTGCGTTGACGTCTGATGCGGTTAGAATTTAAGCGGAATTAATCAAAATAAAAGGTAAGCAGAGTTCGGTGGGTCAGAGAAATTTTTTCTAACCTGAGAAGGCTAAAATATTAATAAAACACAAAACAAATTAACTCCTGCACTAAGATGTAATCTTGTATCGCAGGCACTTAGCAACGATATGTTATATACTGCATACATAAGAATTCAATATCCAATACCGCTAAGAGACATAATGTGTATTGCATATAACACAAAACTCCCACCGGGATTCGTACCCGAAACCTCTAACAGTTGGCTGTTTACATTACTGCGCCACCGAGGTCAATGAATGATGGATTATTTAACAACGATTAGTTTTTAGCTGTTTTGACGCTAGCAACTTTATTAAACTCATTCGTAAGATATTTGTGTAAAAAACTTATTTAGAATCAATATCAGAGGACCTATGAATAAATTTTCATAAACAGGTAATTGCTAAAAAGGAATTTAAAATTAACCTCTTATCAGCAACAAAACCTGTTACATTACTTTTATATTATATTTCAGTGAGAGAACTAAATAATTTTAGAAAGCATTCAACAAAAACAGAGCGTTCCACATTTTCAATCAAAATCCGAAACAGTGCACATCAAGCGGGATGTCACGCGAAAAATGATCTGCCAAAAGTTTTGTCGCCCGCCGGCGGCGTTTGGCTAATGCAAGCCGAATGCCTTATCAAGTACCAAGACTGTTCGGTCCAAGTTAATACAACTTCTTTGCATACTTCCCGCGAGCGTTGGGTGTCGGCGTGCGATACTTATATTATTGTCTACCTACACGTATCGCATAGGGACGTTTCTTTAGATGGAATATTATATCTTACACACGATAGTTTGGGGACATAGATTAATGATTGGTTTTTGATGACAAATTTTTATTCTATGTTCTTGGTTGATTAAGGATTAATTTAGGATTTAACAATTAAGCATCAATAATCACTAAGCATAGATTAATTATTGGTCTTCGCTACCAATCTTTAATCTATGTTTATGGCATACTAAGGATATATTTTTGTTTAGTATTTAACAAATAAGCATAATAAATAAGCTTAGATTAATGATTGGTCTTCGCTACCAATAATTAATGCATGTTTGTAGTTGATTAAGGATAATTTTAAGCTTAGATTAATGATTGGTCTTCGCTTCCAATCATTAATCTATGTTTGTAGTTGATTAAGAATAATTTTTATTAGAATTTCACCAAGAAAAAATTTAGGGTACCTTCAATGCATTTTTTTTTTGGTTTCCTGACTTAGAGGGTAAGTAATGTTCTGAGACATTTGATCAATTGTCCTGGAGTCATAAATATGGCCAAAATCTCTTCTGATAACCTAACACTAGCTTGGTCTAATAGGGTTGTTGCCTAATAACAAATATTGATTGATAATAATGTAGCTGAATAAGAATACTTGCTTAGACAAAGCCAATTTTTTTTTTAAATACTTTGCTGTAAAGCGACCTCTGTGGCGCAGTGGTGTAAACACTGACTTTCACGCTAGACGGTTTGAATCCCGGTGGGGGCCGAACTTTGTGTCATTTAATGGACGCATTGTTTCGCTTACCGGTCTTGGTGTGAAATCTTATCTATGTAGTATATACCATATCGTTGCTTAGTTCCTGTGACACAAGTTCTTACGATACTTACTGTAGGGCAGTCAATGTGTGTGTCGTGATGTGTTTGTAATTATTTATCATTACCCAATTTATCATTGAATCTTAGCAGAGCGACTAATGATCTCTATCGCACAGCATATTGGTACCTTATGAATAGTCGATATAAATCCACCATAAACTATCGATAGAAAAACATCACTAGCTACGTGATATATCAGCTCACTTCATTTATTCGTATACCCATATCTTTTGTTTGCTATATTTTTGACAAGCACAGAGCGAAATCTGCGCTTGTCATGTGTTTGACAGACGACGCTCCCCCCCCCCATACCCCACCCCACCCCCGGGGGGGACGGGGGCGTTAAGTTGTTATTAAGTACTGCTGTGTACATGGGTTTCGTAGTTAGGTTCTCTTGATTTTTTTCAATGTGTAGGTTTTCTCAATAGAAACTTTTAGCTATGTATCTCCATTGTTGTAATTGTAGCCTCCAGCCTTATGGAAGTGATGTGAAAAGGGCTTCCGAGGACGCGTTTTGTTTGTTTTTGATTCTTCTCTACCTTCAGTTTTGGTGACTGATTGAAAATAATAATAACCACATCACAACACACACATTGTTTCAGCCCTGAAAAAAAGATAATCATGTATTGCTGGCACGATATGGTATAAACTACATAGATAAGAATACAACATCCAAGACCGGCAAATAACAAAAAGTGCCCCCGCCGGGATTCGAACCCGGAACCTCTAGCCGTCAGCTGTTTTCACCACTGTGCCACCGAGGTCGTAAAAAAAAATCGACTCAATTTTTTTATTCATTAATTTGTAACCGGATTTCAAAATGAAATTAGCATACAAACTGTATGGTAAATATGTTGATACGAAGTTTATTCGCCAGAAACGATCACAGTATCACTCTCGAGTTGCCAACCCTACAGCCAACATATGCGGCAATTATTAGCTTGTAACACCCTATGTGTTTGGTTACATAATACATAATAATACATAAATAAATTAATAAAAACAAAATATATTTAACTACAATATAAATTAACAAAAAAAAATGAAATTAATAAACTACAACGTGACCTAAAAATGGAATAAATAATTAGCCATAGAAAGACAATTTTTATAATGATTCTAAAATTTGATTTGATGCCTCTCTGTTACTTAAAACTTAATTTGAAAACGTTTACAAATAGTTTTCAAAGCAAAATATTATTTTCGAAAAATTTAATTAAAAATACAATATGTCTGTAATTTCAAACAATATCATAAATTTAATTAAAAAAAAAAACAGATCATATTGAGTTTTAATTTTTAAAAAAAGCTTCCGTCACTGTTAATGTTCATTTCTTATTGTTTTAAAAATTTGCTATTTTTAATGTTTTATTTGATTAAATTAATAAGATTAGTAAATAAGTAAACCACACCACGACACACACATTGACTCAGCCCTGCAGTTAGTGTCGTAAGAACTTTTGTCACAGGAACTAAGCAACGATATGGTATATACTACATAGATGAGAATACAACATCCAATACCGGTAAGCGAAACAATGCGTCTTGCAAATAACACAAAGTTACCTCCCCTCTGGGATTCGAACCCAGAACCTCCAGCGTAGCAGTCGGCTCTTTACACCACTGCGCCACAGAGGTCGTCAAGAAAATGATAAGCATACATAAGTAAATTGTCTTGGAATGATATATAATTATTTAAAATTACTTCGTAAATAAAATCATTATAGTTTAAGTGCATTGCTGTAGATAATAATAAAATCATTTTTTTTACAATGCCCTGTTTTTTTTTACCTACTCTTTTCCAAACCAGCCGGTACCATGCATATAAGCAAATACATTATACAACCACATAAATGTCTAGCTATAATCCGAAATGAGACTTAAAACAATTTGATATGTGGTTAAAATATATTAACCCCCTCCCCCGAAACCTACCCCCTGTTCAACCCCTCCCCGATACAAGAAGGCAAAACGCTTTTAACTATGACTTTGAATGGTAGGCTTTATGCTACAGTGAGCCAAGCAATTTTACATTCGATAAAATAAATTATTTACTTTATGTATTTTAATGTCTGTTTGCTGATGGATTAGGACAATTATATGACAAGTTTCATGTAATTTTAGATGACATATTGTATTGTATAACTTAATTAACTAATGCTAAACTTAGCTATTGTTATTACGACTTTTTTTTCAAGTTTAAGTTCAAATGAAATTTTATTCTTCTTTATATTAATCATTATAATTTATTGTAATTATAAATTATTAAATTTGACATGCTGCTACTTTATAATAATCTATAATTGTATAATTTGATAAGCATGTGTTATTTTTAGCTAAATTTAATTTAATTGTTTATAGGTAAACTATTCTTGCAAGCGCTTTGGATGTTATATCTGTTAGCTTTTAAGATGGAATAAACCACATAATAATGAACCACATCACGACACACACGTTGACTCAGCCCTGCAGTAAGTATCGTAAGAACTTATGTCGCAGGTGCTAAGCAATGTATTGGTATAAACTACATAGATAAGAATACAACATCCATGACCGGTAAGCGAAACAGTGCGTATTGCAAATAACACGAAGTCCCGCCCCCGCCGGGATTCGAACCCAGAACCTCTAGCGTAGCAGTTGGCTGTTTACACCACTGCGCCACAGAGGTCGTCTTAAATGAATAAATGAAATGAAATAATTGTACTTAATTTAAAAAAAAACTCTATTGATTAGTGGAATTGATGGTTAACTGGGTTGGAAATTTAAAAAAGTATTTTCGACTATAAATTTATTGCAATCTGACAGACTGGCGTGAGTGCTCATTTATATATATATGTCATAAGCGAACAAGCTAATGGTTCACCTGATGGAAAGTGACACCGCCTATAGACACGACGATTCTCCTAATGTTCCTCTACTAAGGGCGCTCTATGCGTTGCCCTGGTACAGGTAAAGATTTTGTTAAAGAAGACATAACAATACCTCTCGTGCTGGTAACTACACTGGCTCTCCAATCCTTCGAACCGAACGCAGTGAACTGCTTCATGTTGTAAATAGAAAGGTGGGTGGTACCAACCCAGACGATCTCGTACATAAATCTACTAATTTTGAAACCGAAAGAAAAAATACCTGTTTAAAAGTTGTTTTTTTTTAAATAAAGTTGGAGGAGACAGCATTATCTACTTCGAAGATTTTTTAGATAGAAATTTCCGACACGTATATGCATACTCGTAAAATAAACTCACGCCGTAATTAATCCCTCGAGAGGGGTTGGCAGAGGTGTCACACACCGTATTTCGCATGTTTACGTTGAGTCCCAGTGTGACAGGTTACGAATCTGTCGCCACTATCCGGGCACAATGAAAAATATGGTAGCTATAACTTACGGCCACCCGAGACTCGAACCTCGCCATATCGGGCAATCGAACCAGGTGGATAATCAAGCCAAGTACCAAACTGAGCTACCGCATCCAAAAAATCAGCGACGGCGTTTTTTTCTCAGATTCCAAACCACTTAACACGAATCGATCAATCATTTATTTCCTCAAAAACATGGTAAGGAAGAATGTGAAGTTAGATAAAGAAATGTTATTGTAGCGTTACAGCATAACGCAGTCCAGAGACTGTCGCCCAGAGGCTTAGATAATTTGATTAATTTTCGACTAGTACAAAATGTTCGGTGTAAATTGTAATTAAAACTAGTGTAAGTGGCTCCGGCGATAAGAACAGCTTCGGAAGTGACGAGACGGATCGGGTTGCTGATGTTAAAGCACATGCGACTGATAAATGTGCGTCATACTTTTGCTTAGTGCCCGCGATACAAGATCATATCTTAGTGCAGGGCTGAGTTAATGACGACCTCTGTGCCGCAGTGGTAAACAGCCGACTGCTATGCTATAGGTTCCGGTTTCGAGGCGGAACTTTGTGTTATTTGCAACAAGTTTCGCTTACCAGTCTTGGATGTCTTATCTATGTAGTTTATACCATATCGTTGCTAAGCACCTGCGACACAAGTTCTTACGATACTTACTGCAGGGCTGAGTCAATGTGTGTGTCGTGATGTGGTTTATCATTATTATACTTTACTGAGTTGGTCTCACAGTCAAATATCAACTTATTCTGTTTGTACCATTTTTTTTGTACAGCATTCATTTTGCGCTTGCAATGTATTGGTTCATATGTGCCCTTGAGGACTCCTGATAAACAGCATACCAATTAATCTTTAAAAAAATATTCCTTCACCGTAAATTTTCAAACGCTTATTGTATTTATCATTTAAAATGTACTCCTTCGACGCACATTGTCCAGTCGTTCGCATGTCAACGTACATATACTCGTATTTTCCAAACTCACACTTTACTTAGTAGGTATCAAGTGAAGTTGACTTTGACATGACTTTAGAATTGTTTATTCCACTATTAACACTCACTTTGTGGATCATCGCTAACCGCTAATGAGCTGCTATAAAATTACTTCAATTATTTGACACTTCATTTTACTATCATGATTAATGAGAAATGTTTTTTTTTGTTGTTTTGGAGGACGTGGTAGCTCAGTTTGTTACGTGCCTTGGATAACCGAACGACCCGAGCCGACAGGCCGAGGGTTCGAGTCTTGGGTCGGAGTTGTAGCTGCCATGTTTCTCAATGTGCCCGGATAGTGGCGAGAGATTCGCAACCTGTCACACTGGGACTCAACATAGATATGCGAAATGCAGTGTGTGACACCTCTGCCTTCCCCTCTCGAGGGATTAATTACGGCGTGAGTTTGTGTTTATGACTTTTATGTTTTGTAGTCTTTTCGTAAAGTCAAAGTCAAAATGTTTTTTCATTCGAATAGACTTAAAATAAGCTCTTTCAAATCGTCATGTTTTTACTACCACCGGTTCGGAACGCTATCTCTACGGGGAAGAATCCGGCAAGAAACCTCCGTGGTTGCTTTTTTCAATATTCAAAATACAATAATTTTCTATTTCAAATTACAATTTATAAAACAAAATAATTCTAGTTTTCTAATTATTGAATATAGAACAATGTTTTTGCTAATTAATTAAATTAAAAAAAGTGATTTTTTTATGACTTTAAGTCTATCACTATAAAATTGTATGAAACATAAAGGATGCAATGAATAATGCAATGTAAGGGAAATGCAATCGAAAACCTTTCACCACACCACACTATTCACACACACACACACACTTACACAATCATTTCACACACACGCACAGGCAAGAATCATGCATTTATTATATATCGATATTTTTATCAGCTTCCAATAAAATCAATGTTCTACATAAAAATGTAAATCCGTAATCGGCTTAGGTTTTGATATTGTGTTTTTGTATTTCTTATTGAGAGCTGTGGATTTTGTAAATAAAAAAATAAAAAAAAGAATTCACTGATAGAAATAGTGTAGCCAAATGAGCCAGTCCACACAAACAGCACCCGATCACGAGTATAACGTGGATTTCAGCCATCGCCCTCCTCAACCATATTAGAGGGAAGTGAGCCAACGCTACCATAAGCACAGACATTTTAGAGAGCATTAACTCTTAGTAAAGTTTTTCTTTAACCGCTGATCCTCGTTGCCACCTCTACACTCCAACTGTCAATCAGATAACCTGTGCAGCTAATTAAATGACATCCATATATCTTTAAAATTACAACAACAAGTTGACAATACCAACTATATATTACCAATACAACAACAAAAATTACGGTTGATATTAATGGTAACAATTATTTTATCAAATAACCATAAAAATCGTTATCAGTAGTTCGTACAAACTACACGACCGATTTTGATGATTCTTTGGATATGAATTTTGTATGATATTGAACATTATAAGGCAAATACCATGAACTTGTATGGGAACATACTAATCAACCAACATTTAAATTCGAACCCGAGACCCTCAGCAAGAAAGATCTCAACCATCCAACTTCACATCATCCTTTTGAATATAATGCCTTCACAGTCTATTTCTAACAGTGCGAAACAGTTCCCTCAAGACACAGTATCTGAAGCTGACAGTGGACAGGTCTGCATAATATTGCGAAATCAAAAACTATAAATCCGTCAACGAGACAGCGCCGCCTAGGAGCGAAGCGAAGGCGACCTTATGCTCTTAAATAAGAAAAATAGTTAGATTTATTTGATAGTAAACATAGTTTGACTTACCTAAGTTATTAAATATAGTAGACTGTATTTTTATATTCAACAACAAAAAATTCAAAAAACATCTTATCTTATATCGACAAATAATAGTAACTTGTAAAGGGTGCGTGTGTGCTGTATTAATTAAATTAAAATTAATAAATAAAATTATAAAACAAAAACATATAAAAACTATACATAAAATAATCAAAACGAGGTGTAAATACATAGGCATATATACATATATACACACATACACACATAAAGTATGTGTACATAGGGTCTCATATATTGCAGGATATATATATTTTTTGTTACTCTCGCCTACGTTTCCGTCCCTAATTCGATTTTCTATATGGAGACCGGACCGTCCTGAAATTCAGTAAAAGTCAAAGTCAAAATCAAAATGTTTTTTATTCGATTAGACTTAAAATAAGCACTTTCAAATCGTCATTTTTTTTTTTACAACCACCGGTTCGGAATGCTATTTCTACGGGGAAGAATCCGGCAAGAAACCTCCGTAGTTGCTTTTTTCAATATTCAATTACAATATTTTCTACTACAAATTACAATTTTTCAACATAATAATTCTAGCTACACTCTAACTGTCAATAAGATAAACCTGTGCAGCTAATTAAATTACTTCCATATATCTTTATCCTCTACATAATTTTGAATTTTACACACAGTCTACACTAACTTTGTAAAGAAGTCCTATTTGATAGTTTGCATTGAATAGGATCCGAAATTAAATTTATTTTAATTTAATATATTTTATCTTTACCGCGTAATAATTTGAATAATGTCACTGTGATATTGTTTTCCTCTGTAATTGGTAGAACAATGGAAATACTGGTAAAAATTAAATATTGTATCTACCGTTGAGGATCATATTAAATAAATAATAATATTAAATAATTACTGGGCCGATTTGAAAAAAAAAAATCACAAGTAGTACCCGACATCATCCTTGTTGAACGTCAAAGAAATGCCCGTGCGAAGCCGGGGCAAGCCGCTAGTTCTAAATGTTGTGAATTTTTGAAATCGGGTGAAAAGTTTCTGAAATAACATACTAACTAACAAATATTTTGTAAAATAGTTAACGAATAGTAATAATAATAACCACATCACGACACACACATTGACTCAGCCCTGCACTAAGACATGATCTTGTATCGCAGGCACTAAGCAACGATATGGTATAAACTGCATAGATAAAATAAACATCCAACACCGGTAAGCGAAACAATGCGTCTTGCAAATAACACAAAGACCTGCCCCCGCCGGGATTCGAACCCGGAACCTCTCGCGTAGCAGTCGGCTGTTAACACCAACCCGTTACCAAGGTCGTTAACGAATAAATTATAAATGTGTAGAAAAACAGCACCTCGTGAATCGAAATATAATACGTATTGGTACGTAAAATGACCACTTTTAGCTAATGAATTTAACTGACAAAGAATTCAGAGATTTATACTAAGAGGCGGCCATCTTGGGAAAAAAAAGAAAAATTGTATGCATATTCACACAGTGGCGGTACTGTCATACAAGCCCAAAAGCCCGGCTTGCCCTATCGAACCAAGGTAAGTTCGCGCTCTCGTTCATTCATTACTTTTCAAATCAAATAACAATATGCTTTGCATAACATGGTTCAAAAGTATGAAGTGTAGATTTAAGAGTAATGAGGCAAAATTTATCACATTTACATGAGGCAATATTAAAACTACAATAACGTATCTCTCAGCTTGCCGTATTCTAAAACTCTAGGCACGCCACTGCATTCACATAAAACGTCGCGCATGTAAACTCACGCCGTGATTAATCCCTTGAGAGGGGTAGGCAGAGGTGCTACATACCGCATTTCGCATGTTTATGTTGAGTCCCAGTGTGACAGGTTGCGAATCAGTCGCCACTATCCGGGCACAATGAGGAACGTGGTAGCTACAACGTTTGGCAACACGAGACTCGATCCCTCGACCTGTCGGGTCGGTTGGTTAACCAAGGCACGTCACAAACTGAGCTACCACGTCCTCAACACACACAACACATTACAATATACACATCCACATTCGACAATCAACAAATTGAAAAAATATAATCTAGAATTTCTTGAAGTCTCGAAGTGTTCAGATGTCTTTGAAGACGAGACATTTGACAATGCCAATTGATACGCTAGTCTAGAAATTTCCGTACATTGTTAGGGCATGAACTCACTTGAGCTCACGACATAACCTTCAAACTCAGAACAAGCTTTATCGCCGACGCGGACCGACGACACACGAACAAGAATAATTCATCGAACAAATGCATAAATCAAATGAAATAACACCTTCTGACGGGCAGGACACAAAAACTTTTGCTTAACTTAAAATAAACTTTAACCACGAAGAAATAGAGTTGAAATTTTGAGGGGTATTTTGACAAGCTAGCAAAACTTAGGTTGGTGCCACGTAGCAATTCCAAATTCAAATTGCTGCCTATCGCTACACGGTGATTGGTCGGGTTGAGCGTGGCTTGATATAAATAGTGCGGTTACTGCAAAATGTTCGGTTAGTGTGGAATGGTTCGATTAATTTAAGATATTTTCATCGCTTTGACCGGGAACAGTTGAAAATTTATCGCTCGTTAGCTGGCTGTATTTAAAATATAACCAAAATAATAACCACATCACAACACACACATTGACTCAGCCCTACAGTAAGTAAAAACTTGTGTCGCAGGAACTAAGCAACGATATGGTATATACTACATAGATAAGAATACAACATCCAAGACCGGTAAGCGTAATGCGTCTTGCAAATAACATAAAGTCCCGTCCCGCCGGGATTCGAACCCGGAACCTGTAATACAGTCGTCAATCACAAAGTATAATCAAGATCTTTACCATGTTCTTCTAGTAAAACTTTTCACTATTCAATAGGAGCGCTCCTGTATGGCCTGCATGCAGTGGCTCCCTGCAGCCTTCACAAGATCGTTGTCTAACTCATTGGGGGTCTTACTACGCATTTTAAACTATGGTTGAACATATTCTGACCAGTATAAATAGAGCCTTAAACAAGTGACTGTAGAATTAAAAAGCTGGCAATAGTAAAAACACCAAGCAACGTTGTACCAATCTCCCTTGACCAATATAATGTAAATGCCCTCCTAGATAAAAATATATATGACTTTTTATAGCTCAATTCAGTTACATCCAACGTCTAAGAAATCAGATAAATTTCTTGGCAAATTATGATTTATTTAATAATAAAAAAACAGTTATTTTTTATAATAATAATAACCACATCACGACAGACACATTGACTCAGCCCTGTAGTAAGTATCGTAAGAACTTGTGTCACAGGAACTAAGCAACGATATGGTATAAACTACATAGATAAGAATACAACGTCCAAGACCGGTAAGCGAAACAATGCGTCTTGCAAATAACACAAAGTCCCGCCCCGAAGGGATTCGTCCCGCCGGGAATCGAACACGGAACCTCTAGCGTAGCAGTCGGCTGTTTACACCACTGCGCCACCGAGGTCGACAAAAGTTCACCTCTAAAATTCGACGAATTGATCGACCTTTTTAGGGTTCCGTATCCAAAGGATAAAAACGGGATCCTATTACTAAGACTTCGCTGTCCATTCGCACGTCCGTTTGTCAGCGGGATGTATCTCACGAACCATAACAGCTAGAAACTTGCAATTTTTGCAAATTTCTATTTCCACTATGACTTCATAGAAAGTACTTAGAATCGTAGTCATATGAATTTAATTTTTTCTTAAAAATGACTCGACCACCGACCGGTTCGGAAAATTTATGTCGGGGAAGATACCGGCAAGAAACCCCAGATTCTGTAATTTGTTGTATGAACATGTTTTATACTTTACCTACAGCCACTAATACATCTTACAGTATAGGGTGAGAGAATGCGATAAAGCTCATGTAACAATGTATGAACTAAAATGAAATTACTTATAAATTACGTGTTGTAGTGACAAAACAAATATGTACCATACTAGCCTGTAACATACATGCTACTCACATAGAACGACTATAACAACAAATACAAAAAACATGAAGAAATTAAAAAATAAAGGTGACTCCCGATGATACAAAAAAAATCCGACATTTTTGATTTGCTCTCGTATCTTTTACGGAGTCATCTAAAAAATACACAATTTTCGATTTTATTCGATTGTACGGAACCGATCAAGCGTGAGTCCGACTAAACTTGACCGTTTTTTTTGAGTTGTCGAAGAAAAATCAGTAAGCCATGTCCACACTAATCTAGCATTGACTATAAAATATGCAGAAGGCTTCACACTCACAACAGATAGCACGACGACATCTGTCGCCAGAGGGCGCTTGTGTGCTACAGGTATACGAATACTACTTAAATTTAGTATTCTAATTATTTTCATAGTAAAACCCATAACGATATGGAGTTTTTTTTAAATTATCAAGGTTAAGAAATACTGAATAAACCTAGTTTCAATTGTTTTTTTTTTCTCTTTTGCCAGTGCCAAGTAATATTATAGTAACAATAACCAGATCACGACACACACATTGACTCAGTTCTGCAGGAAGTATCGCAAGAACTTGTGTCCCAGGCACTAAGCAACGATATGGTATAAATTACATAGATAAGAATACAACATACAAGACCGGTAAGCGAAACAATGCGTCTTGCAAATAACACAAAGTCCCGCCCCGCCGGGATTCGAACCCGGAACCTCTAGCGTAGCAGTCGGCTGTTTACACCATCGCGTCACCAAGGTCGTCAAAAATATTTACTATCGAGTTTTGAGGAGGGATGAAATAATGAAGAGATGATAATTAAATCTGCCTACCGTAACATGCCAGTACGGTTACTGTAGGCTCTAATAGGTTACTTGGGAGATGACGAAAACAGCAGCCAAATCGTCGTATTTCACTTTCTCCATACTTGTATAGAACTACAAATATCAATAATAATAATAATAAGTCTCGACCAACACCTGAAGAGACTCTCGCTAGATAGCTGGATCAAGGGTCAGATACAGAAGGCAGTACTCCTAGACACGGCGCGCATTGTCCGGAGGTTCCTCTCTCTGCAGCCCTAACCACCGGTAGCTTGAGCACTGCCCCGCTTCCGGTGGCCCTCTAGTTTAGTGTTTTATATTTTGTATCTGTGTTTTATTTTACTTTTATATAAATATTGTAAAAATCTAAACTATGTACTGAAATAAATAAAGAGAATAATAATAATATCTTTATTTACTTTAAAACATTTAACATAAAATATTTTATCGTGGACCCTGCACTAGGCGAGCCTGCATCGCAGGCGTCCAATTTAATACGCTATGGACTATAATATACAGCACACAAAACAATACAATATACAATAACAGGATAAATCTAGATGGATAAATTAAATAGGTATAGTATGAAAGCAAGTTTTAGCTCATTGGTTTCATAAACTGCTCGGACTCGATATAGGAAAGGGTTGAAAGGTAATTTTTAATTGTATTCTTCGCCTGTCTTACGGTATTGTATTTGATGTCACATGACTTAGCCATTCTGTTATATAAAAGTGGAAAGGAATATTGGTTAAAACACTAGCATTTTACACATTAAATCCTACTGCAATACAATTTCAATAATACAATTTCAACTGACATTTCCCGTTCCCGCCAAGCAAAACGAATTAGCCATTTATTTTAAATTAATATTAAAACAAATTATACATTTTTTTTTTAGGATAGCTCTCGGGACGTAGTGGCATATAACGATATGGTGATTCTTTTGGTGCATTTGGCTACAATCTCATCTGATGAAAAGTAGGCCGAAGTTTACCTTAGTTAGCTTTGCCTAGAAAATGCCAAATTATAGTCGAATTGTACTTTTCTTTTTTGTTTTATTTTAATTAGAGTTACGTGATTTTAATAATTAAATTGTATGAATATATTGATAATCGCATATTGTGGTTTTATAATGAGTTCAACAAGATTATTTTTTATAAACTTGATATTCATAACGTTACTGAGTTAGCTAATATTCTCAACTATTTCAACGACGTCGGTGGCGCAGTGGTGTAAACGGCCGACTGCTACGCTAGAGGTTCCGGGTTCGAATCCCGGCGGGGCGGGACTTTGTGTTATTTGCAAGACGCATTGTTTCGCTTAGCGGTCTTAGATGTTGTACTCTTATTTATTTAGTATATACCATATCGTTGCTTAGCACCTGCGACACAAGTTCTTCAGATACTTACTGCAGGGCTGAGTCAATGTGTGTGTCGTGATGTGGTTATTATTATTATATTACAATATAATCTGACATATTTGAGATTTTAAGGTTATGGATCGTAAGAGCATCTGTTTAAGGGTGGAAACCGGCACCCTATTACCAGGCTTCCACTGTCCGTTCGTCTATTTGTTTGTTTATGGGTTGTGTCTCATGAACCATATTAGCTACTCATGAATTTTTCAGAGAATGCCTATTTTTGTTTGCCGCAAAAAATACTGGAAACGTTTTAAAAAATAAAGGGGAATTCCATACAAATTACATAATTGTTTACTTATTATTGTTTAATTTACGAAATTATCTCTGAAGTATAAAATTATAATCTTAAAAGATCGTACGGAACCCATGATGTCCGTGTTCGACTCATACTTGACCGGTTTTAAAGAAATTTTTGCTTTCTCTTGTCTTTTTTAAGAAATTATTTAAAAATTGCATATTGTTTTATCTGATTTAATGGTACGGAACCCGTAACGTGTGAGTCCGACTCACACTTGGCAGATTTTTTAAAATCCAAGTCGTTCAAAAATAATACAGTAAAATCTATTACGAAACTACATACTCAACTTTGTTCCGGTAACATTGATTAAGGCAGTTATACACTGACATACTTAGAGATATATCTGCTAATTCTAGCGTTCACTGTCTCATGCCTTATATTGAAATTATGATTTACAGGCTCATAAATCCGTTGAGTGTCGTCCGACAAACGTCCGGATAATCGCATGACGGATCGCTTGTCTAGTGTGTAACTACCTTTATGCTTAGAATTGAACTGTTTCCCGAGGGTAGTGGGATATATATTAATAGTGTATTCGAACTTTTTGCTGATTTTAATTAAGTGATTTTTAATGAGAATTAATTGTTTTTTTTAATTATTATATTGATTATTATTAATAAATAGTTTATTGATACAGTTGTATTTTGTTAATTTTAAAATACCAGATTGGCATTGTACGAATAAAAAAAAAAGGAAATGCCTTAAATATGAACTCTTCTATTCTTAAAACCCTAAAAGGATTATTTTTGGCCGTTTTTTTTTTTTAAATCGAGACACAAATAAAATTTAGGTTAATTTGTCGATAATAACTTGAGACACCAATTTTAATGAATAGATTAACAATTATTAAAAAAAAATAAGTAAGTACATAATTTAAATCTATTCATTTCAATTCAATGTTTGTTTCATGGCAGCGATCGTGTTATCTATGCCAATGTCAATTTAAATCTATGTAAAATACGACGATTTGGCTGCGCTTTTCGTCACCTCCCAAGTAAATCCTTGGAGCCTACAGTAACCGTACTAGCATGTTACTGTAGGCAGATTCATCATTTTAATTATTCATCTTAAATAAATAAATAACCACATCACGATACACGCATTGACCCAGCCCTGCAGTAAGTATCGTAAGAACTTGTATCGCAGGTGCTAAGCATAGATATGGTATATACTACATTGATAATAATACAAGTTAAACAATGCGTGTTGCAAATAACACAAAGTCCCGCCCCGGCCGAGATTCGAACCCGAAACCTCTAACGTAGCAGTCGGCTGTTTACGACTGCGCCACCGAGGTCGTCAAAACGATATTAGGTTTCATCACGTGACATTGGCATTGTAGTCGTCAAACATGATTGTTGCCATTAAACAAAACACACACACACACCAAAACCACCACAGACAGAACACACAATAGTTCCAGTAACAATAATGTCAAAGGAGACATTAATAAGGACATCGAATTAATCACCTCCATTCAACATCCTCGTACGTCATCAGTAAGACATCAATCAAAATTGACAATCATTAAATGACTTATTGATTAAATTGACAGGTTAAGACAATGTCAATATTATCATGCGATACTACGTATCACCATACGGTATAGATAGAAAAATATTTTACTCAGATTTGTCAAAAAAAAAAAAACTAACTAGGACAATTTTATACCTCTCAATCAAAATAATAAATTAATAGTTTAAAAAACACAAGAAAAAAACGCTTCTATTGCCAGTGTCTATCTTCCGGCTTCATCATCAGACCTTGAAATCTAATCATGTGGTCAAAGTTCATTGCAAGACTTTTTTAAGAAATCCAAAACAGCTATGATACGATTTTCCATCACTAAGTTCCAGTTCATATCTTCTGGCTCCATCATCAGATCAGTTCGATAGTACCATATTATTGTATTGTCATCAGAACTACATACAGCTGGCAATTTTCATTGCGCTACGACCCTTGGAAGATGGTTAAATTAGTTACCTTAGATTCCATTACATAGTTAGTTACATACAGGTCGACCTTGTGTTAAAAATCTATTATATTCTACGAAAAATGTAATAATAAAACAAGATCTAATCTTTGTCGACCTCTGTAGCGCAGTGGTGTAAACAGCCGACTGCTACGCAAGAGGTTTTGGGTTCGAATTCCAGCGGGGGCGGATGTTTGTGTTATTTGCAAGACGCATTGTTTCTCTTACCGGTCTTGGATGCAGTATTCTTATCTATGTAGTGTATACCATCGTTGCTTAGTTCCTTTGACACAAGTTCTTACGATACTTACTGCAGGGCTGAGTCAATGTGTGTGTCGTGATGTGGTTTATTATTATTATATGTAAAAGTGTCAGGTTACTTGCACTATTTTTTTCGGGGCACACCCGGCACTCTGTCCCACCACTGCAACTCCTGTTCACCAGGATCAACAGTGGCGTCCTTTGATCGAATAATCAAAGAACAATGCAGCTGTGCAATGACGCACAGGCTGTGCCCGGACACCCTAACGGTCTTTGATTAGTGTTTGTCCCGGATAGCGAAATAACTATTGAAACGTGGGACAAGTTCACGAAAATCAATCTGCGTCGGCGAAGCCACGGGACAACAGCTAGTTTTTGGGGTCCCGTACAAGAGGGTAAAAAACGGAACTCTGTTACTAAGACTCCGCTGTCCATGCGTCCATCTGTGCGTGGGATGTATTTCATGAACCATAACAGTATGAAATATAAAATTTCCAAAGAATGTCAATTTCTGTTGCAGCTATAACAACAAATACTAAAAACATAAAGGAATTTAAAATCAAATGGGCCTCCATACAAGAAACATCTTTTCTCTTGACTTTTTATGAAATTTACATGTTCAATCTTGTAAGCCCCGACTCACACTTGACCATCTTTTTAAACGACCTCATTTCGGATTCACCTTAATCTCTCATGATAATCGCGTCAGTTAGTTTTTCACTTTCTCATTTAGTAAATTATGAATAAAAATTTATATATATTTCATACTTACTTTACAACGGGAAAATTCTCGCGAATTAACTTACGAGAACTCGCTGTAATTCTAAATCGCGCGGGCTCGAGATTATCGCTACTCCACCTGTCCCATCCGATAGCCTGTCCCGGTCCTTGTCCCAGAACGCAGGAGATTATTGGATATGAATTATAGTTACAATTAAACCGGACAGGCGGGAAATGGCGCTAACACACAATGCATTAGATAAATCAATCAAGAAGACAATAGGATAGCCTTGGCTTTTAAAACTAAAATTTCAATTAGTCTAGTTTGAAGGGTCTTGTCATAAGGTTATATCATACACACATAGCTGAGGACGTGAACATCATTAAAAAACACTTGACACACACACACTTCTTTAGATTTTGCTTAGACTTTCTATGTAATTTATTTTGTCTGAGAAAATACAAAATTGCTGGCAGATAAAATTTTCGTTTCTTTCTTATGAATTCATTCATTAATATACTATTTTGACGACCTCGGTGGCGCAGTGGTGTAAAAAGCCGACTGCTACGCTAGTGGTTCCGGGTTCGAATACCGGCGGGGGCGGGACTTTTTGTTTCGCTTACCGCTCTTGGATGTAGTATTCTTATCTATGTAGTATATACCATATCGTTGCTTAGTGCCTGTGATATAAGATATCTTAGTGCAGGGCTGAGTCATTGTGTGTCGTTATTATTATAGCTATTAATTTTATGTAAAGTTTTTAATCAAAACAATACTGGATTTAATACCAAAACATTGTAATCATTAACTATAACTAATAAGCAATAATCCCGTATCAGATATTCTGTTTATCGCAAAGGGTGGCGTCGGCTGATGCGGTCCAACATTCAATGCAGATGAATGCATCGCCGATGTGACACCGGATTACCAAATCAATGGCGGTAGTTAATTAATTACTTTGTTTGTGTGTTAGCTATTTATTAATTTGGAAACACAATCCGTACGAATATTTACCTACCATTAAGGTGGCAAGCAAGCATACGGCCAGCCTGATGGTAAGCAGTCACCGTAGTGTGGAGGTTTGCAATACCAGGGGCATCACGCACGCGTCCCCTTTTCCTTAAGATAAATAATATTAAATAAATAAATAACCACATCACGACACACACATTGACTCAGCCCTGCAGTAAGTATCGTAAGAACTTGTGTCGCAGGTGCTAAGCAACTATATGGTATATACTAAATAAATAAGAATACAACATCCAAGACCGGTAAGCGAAACAATGCGTCTTGCAAATAACACAAAGTCCCGCCCCCGCCGGGATTCAAACCCGGAACCTCTAGCGTAGCAGTCGGCTGTTTACACCACTGCGCCACCGAGGTCGTCAAATTATATAAATATTATATTATATGAATAGTAAATATATAATTTGAATTAAAATTCATACAAAACATGATGTTTTATGTGATGTTAATCAATTTATTTATTTACGGGACCCAAAAATAGTTACATTATAAAGAAAAATAAATATAAAATGCAGGTTGACTGTTTACCCTTATAGTTGGACACAAGATTTTCATTAACAACAAATCATAACATTGCTAAATACACTACGGTAGGAACACATGAGACAGTGATTTGAAAACAATCGTTCATTTGTATACAACAATAATTAAAACGCATTCAATATAAAATAAATAATAATATTTTATAGATAATTTAAATCAAGATCTGGACATGATGTTCTGTAAAGAAAAATTTATCAATAAAAAGGCATTCTACACGAAAAAAAAATCAATAATTTTTTGTTTTTAATAGTTTTATGTGTATTTTTATTATTATTTTTGACAGCTAATATTAATCATTTTATTTAATTAATGTATTTGTTTTAATTGATAAAAGTATTAATATATTCGTTGCCCGCGATTCTTCCGCGAAAAAAAACAATTTTTTAAGCTTCGAAGATTACAACTTACCAAGCATTGGATGTTACATCTTTAATGTTGCAAGCGAGATGGGACAACTGGAGCTTATAGTCCCTATGGTGAAGCGGTCAAAACCTCATGCCTGTGAGGTCTCGGGTTCGAATTCTGACTTGGGCAAGTACTCAAAGTCAACTTCAAAATGTTTTTAATTCATAGACTTAAAATAGGTACTTTCAAATCGTCATATTTTTTACTACCACCGGTTCGGAATGCTATTTCTACGGCGAAGAATCCGGCAAGAAACCTCCGTAGTTGTACTTATGTAAAGAATTATATAATAGATATTAATCCTATTCATTTAAGTGTTATTTATCTTTGCATGTATTACCATTGCTTAGTATCCGCAACAAAAGCTTTAATATAAAAATTGAAATAAGATAGTTTGTTAAAAACGAACTACAATTTAAAAAACCACTTTCTTCTTATATAGTTGCATCCTTTTGTGGTGGATATTCCGACCAACCGGACTAAACGCTTCGATAGCTCCTTCGTAATGCGTACTGCAAGGGTGTGGAATTCTTTGCCTGCCGATGTGTTCCCTGACCAATGTAACTTGGGCCTCTTTAAGGCAAGAGTGAATAGGTTTCTCCTAGACAGGCATGATCCACCTTAGACCTCATCGCCGCTTAACAACAGGCGGGTTTGGGGTCAAATGTCGGCCTGGTCATGAATTAAAAAAAATAAAAAAAATCTATATATATACACAATATATAAATATATATATATAAAGCGACAGCAAATCCCATATTCGTAACATATTTCTAGCAAATAAATTTAATTTTAAATCAATCCGCCATAACACCGAACACTCCAATATTCAACTAATCCTACAAAGCTATAAACCCGACACGTCTAATCACAGACCGATAGACATTTGGACGGACAGACAGAATTGTCACAATCTGGCCTCGAACCCCCACCAATTAGTTACACGTACCGATATGAAATACTGCCGTGCATATCGGCTAAGACATATAGATTAACCGGGACACACTGCCGATTAGGATTGGCAGATAAATTAATATTTATTTTTATACATCCTTAAGGAAAGTGATACCGCCGCCAATTGACACGACGATGCCCTGATGTCTTGGAACTTGGAATTGGTGCCGCTAATAACACAGGCTCTCCAATCCTTCGAACCGAAACACAGCGAACTGCTTCACGTTGTAAATAGAAAGGAGGGTGGCACGAACGCAGACGATCTCACACATTGACCACCACAGAATAAATGAAATATTTCTATGTGCCTCTGTGGCGCAGCGGTGTAATGGTTAGCTCGTACACAAAAAGTTCCGGGTTCGTACCCCGAAAAAGTAAATTAAAGGTAGATGGACTGATTCGTTTATTGGCCATATGAGTACTTAATACCAATTATGGTTGCTTTTAGGGTTCCGTACTCAAAGAGTAAAAACAGAACACTATTACTAAGCCTCCGCTGTCCGTCTGGATGTCTATCATCGGGCTTTATCTCAAAAACCATACTAGAGACTCGTAAAGTTTTCAGAGAATGTCCATTTCTTTGGTTGCTATAACTACAAATACTTAAACATAGAGACATTTAATTGTATGTACCACCCTCGGCACCGACGCAGAATAACTCAGAATATGAACATATACTCTAAATGGATTGATTTTTTATTTTTTTTTAAATTTGTGTTGAAAAATTTAAAATCCAAACAGTTGAGAAAAAATCCATTTATTTTGAACTAAATTTTACTTTTTCGCTACAAAAAAATTTGTTTTATCGCCTGATTTTCGGTAACTCCAAAAAAAGTCTACTTTATTGAATTAAAGAAAAAAAAACCTACTTTTTTATTTGTAATATTTTTTTACGAAAATAGTTTGCGAATTTCGTGCATCAACTTTGAATTCATCTGTAAACTAAAATTTTAATTAAAAAATCAACACTTTTTTGGTAAATCGTAAATTTATTCCAAAAAAATTTAAACACCCAAAAAAAAAAAGCAACTAGAAACCAAATGTTACATATTTTTTGTACTACAAATAATATTTATGTTATGACATCAAACAAATTCCAATAGATGACTAAAACCGTGTGTCACTTACAATAGTTTCCACCCTATAACATATGCCAAATCCATTGCTGAACCGGTTCGCATGCAACCTCCCTTTTAGATGACGTCAATATGCGGTTACAACGAAACCGAAACGTCACAACCACCATATAAAACTTCAATCTGAAATCAATCTTCATTTTCAAGATGTAAGGTCGAATTTTCTTTGTATGGTGGTTTCCCGAAAACCTGGATGCAAGGACGGCTGTCACACCGTATCAGATATGAAATATAGTTCTCCCTTCATTGAATCCGTGATAAATTGATACGAACAGGAAGCCACTTATTGAATAACAAGTGATCGCGCGTCATTTGTAACCGTTTGTTTGGATCGCGCGTGACGTCGCGCTCGTGTGTAAACGTCTTTATGACTCGATGCAATTAATTGATGAATTTCTGCTTTATTGTTAGTTGTCTGCTTCTATTAGTTTGTGGCTTTGTTTTGTTGCATTTTTTAGGTATAATTGTTGTGATAGTTTAATTGGCTTAATATATATGATACTACATGATAGAATATGGTACCGTAGAGATTTGAACCTAGAACCTCACGGCTAGCAGCCTCCCTGTAACTATTGCGTCATGAAGACAGACGCTACTTGAACAAAAAAAAAACTTGTGTCGCTGGTGCTAAGTAGCAATATATAGTATATGCTACATGGATAAGAATTCAACATCTAAGAACGGTAAGCGAAACAATGCGTCTTTTGATTAACACAAAGTTACGACCCCGCCAGGATTCGAACCCATAACCTCTAGCGTAGCTGTCAGCTGTTTACACCATTGCTCCATAGAGGTCGTTTTATTTTAAATTAAACCAACAATTAAAAACACAATACAACATGGTAATTAAATTTCAATTTTAATTCTATTTTTACTGTCTCCAATACTCTAAACGGCTAGCAGAATTTCATTTTATTTTATTTAGCAGAAATTTTAAAATGTGTAATTACAATAACAGATTAAAGAGCATAAATAAAAAAATATGTAATCGACTTGACGTTCATTAAAATATGAATAAAATCAAGTTATTTAAAAATTATTAATAAATTTTATTAATTACTATTATTTACATATTATTTATTTATTGTCATTTTTATTAAACGGGAGGTCCCAATCACAGCAATAGTAATAAGAATTAAAATACAATATCAGAAAAAAAAGAATTAATTAATATATATATATAGTCATAATTAATCAAAGAGCTAAGCTAATCTACCAAGCGGCCAGCAAACAAGCAATTAAGCGAAGCGAATCTTTTGATCACCATTAATCTTGCAGGCCTAGTCTACATGCAGATCGGGCTGGGACATTTTCTCGACATTTCTGGACGTTCCTGGACATTCCTGGACGTCCCTGGACAATGGAGTGGGGTAGAGACGGCCAACAGATACATTTTGTCGCCTCACATCGCGGCCGCGGCGTCGTGGAGCAATAAACAACGGTGGATATGGCTTATTCTTCAAATAATTTAGTTTTAACGATTATATAACTTGTTTTTTTTTGGGTCGTAGGTTCAAAGATTGCTTTAGATTGAGCTGCACAGGTTTATCTTATTAACAGTTGGAAGTGTAGCTAATTATTATGTTGTAAAATTGTAAGTTGTTGTAGAAAATATCGTATTTGAATATTGAAAAATGCAACTACGGAGGTTTCTTGCCGGATTCTTCACCGTAGAAATAGCGTTCCGAAACGGTGGTAGTAAAAAATGACTAAATGTGCTTCTTTTAAGTACATTCGAATATAAAATTTTGACTTTGATTTCGGCTTGATAACACATTGATTGTGGTGGAACTGTTTTTTAGTGTGTGTAATACTTAATTAACATCATAATGTTATATTAATTATTAATATTACAACCCAAAACGTTACAATTACTGATTTTGATTCTGAAAAATTTACATGTAAAACATTTAGTTTTATACTGACGGAAACACCTACATTTCCGAAAAGCAAAATTAAGCCTTATGCTGCACATCTTATGAACGATACAAAATACATACAAGATACATGGCTGTGTACAACCAGGACATCTAATCTGAGATGCTCTGAAAATTCTGGCTGAATGATAAACCGATCTTACAGTCAAAGAAACACTGGTTTCAAAAGCTATGTGTCGGTGTATGGAGTAAGGTTTTTGATGCAACGAATGTCAAACCAAGTTCGATTGGAACAATTGGAACCGCTAACCAGACTGACCCGATTAAAATGCTCAGTAACAAATACACGAACATTATTTCTTTAGATTAAACGACAAAGTTTCTAAATTAACAATTAGGAATAGGGAATTTGCATGAAATTTTATTTGATTAAAAAAACAATTAATAAAAAAGTTAAGTATGTAGAAATAGTGTATTTACAGTAAAACAGAATTAGAATTGAAAGATAATTCAGTTAGATAAAACCATTAAGAGTAAATATACTCTTCTAGTTCATCATCTTGTATTTTGACGTCATTGTACATATCGGATCTCTCTGTCTAACTAACGACTTTGCAGATTTTTTTATATATTTGATATTTGAGTAAATATAACGGGTCTGTATATATATATGTTATCGAATTTTAATAAGTAAATAAAAAAAAAAAATGCATGTCCCCTATTTGAGACATCTTTAACTTCACTCATCAGCAGCTAGAATTATTATGTTGAATTTTTTTTTATTTGTATTAGAAAATATTGTATTTGAATATTGAAAAAAGCAACTACGGAGGTTTCTTGCCGGATTCTTCCCCGTAGAAATGGCATTCCGAACCGGTGGTTGTAAAAAAAAAGAAAGACGTTTTGAAAGTGTTTATTTTGAGTCTATTCGAATAAAAAACATTTTGTCTTTGACTTTGACATTAGCACTCAACTTAATTTTTCGTTGAATCTGGTTTAAAACAGACTTTCAAACTCCAAGACAACTTTCATTAGATATTTCTAGCATTTTTTTAAACCCTATAGTTGTGACAACGTACCTATACCTTAAGTTCCCTACTTACACCTATAGTTGTGTGTTGCGGCAAGCATTTTTGTTTGTTAATGCCACATCCTAACTTCTTACATCCCTTCGTGCGGCTGCCCGAAATTTAGATGTCACGAATGCAACGCTTTCTGCCTAATGTCCGCCGTGCACTACAAGCATGCTAACATACAGATATACAAGCGTACGAGTACAGTCGCACGCAATAGTTTGTTACACCTGTTTCACTTTACGAAGGACGATGGTTGTTTAGACCTGGCGAATGAAAAATTAGTAAAAAACTAATGTTGCTTGTTAAGGGAGCTGTGGATTTTTTATGGTTATTAAAATTAAAAAATAAACATCTTAATGATTTAAGACAATCGTCCATTTTGTCTCGTGCATATCAAATCAAGATATGATCAATCAATATTTAATTACGAGATAAAGTTTTGAAATGAAGTCACAATTAACAAAATAAAAAAACCAAAGATGGCCGAAATTGGGAAAATTTGATATTAGGTTATTATTAAATCATTCAAACTGTACAAGCATGCCTGTAAGATTTTTCTCAACAATAAGACTGCCTTTTCATTCGGGACATATTTTACCCTTTAACTTCATCCAAACTTTAATTAAATGTCCAAAATATATACGAACATTACAAGATACCTATACGAAAGTTACACCTATAAATGTTAAATACAAACAGTTTTTCAGACAACCGACAAATTAAAATCTTTCTTACATAATTTTCAAAATCAGCTACATCTCTACTCTTGGTCGGCTAGAACACAAATAGTTCAGTTTGCAAATGCGGTAGGGTAAGATTGAAGATAGGGGCACGATGGACGGGGTACCGTGTGCCCGGGCCTAATGGGGCATGCCTGTAAATCTACGGTCACTGTGTACCCCCCGATTTTAGTAATTGGCCGCACTATGGTGCGGTAGGATTGGCTTATATATGGGAAAGGCTGCAAAGATCCTTAATTGTCTAACTCAAACCTGACCAGTTAAATTCAGGGAAAATATTGAATTCGAAAAGTAATACTTTATCATGTACTCCATTTTCCAAAATTCCCTTTAATTAAATAATAAATAAACCACATCACGACACACACATTGACTCAGCCCTGCAGTAAGTATCGTAAGAACTTGTGTCACAGGCACTAAGCAACGATATGGTATATACTACGTAGATAAGAATACAACATCCAAGATGGTGAGTGAAACAATGCGTCTTGCAAATAACATAATGTCCCGCCCCCGCCGGGATTCGAACCCGAAACCTCTAGCGTAGCAGTCGGCTGTTTACACCACTGCGCCACCGAGGTCGTTGGATATGGCTACATATTATTATTATGATTAATGCAAATGACCTCTGTGGCGCAGTGGTGTAAATAGCAGACTGCTACGCTAGAGGTTCTGGGTTTGAATCCCGCTGGGGGCGGAACTGAGTGTTAATTGAAGGACGCATTGTTTCGCTTACCGGTCTTGGATGTTGTATTCTTATCTATGTAGTGTATTCCATATCGTTGCTTAGCGCCTGTGACACAAGACTCTTAAATCTTACTGCAGGCCTGAGTCAATGTATGTGTCGTGTGGTTTTTATTGATTTAATTGAATTTACTAAGAGTTTTGTTGATAAATGTATTGGTCACTTTCCATAAGGTGGTGGTGGAGCTATCCTATAAAAAAAGCTCTTGTTAAGAAATAAAATGAAAATTCCATCTTTCTTTCAATCAAACACCAAGAGGTGGAACCTTCAACCAATAACCCTAAAAAACTGTCATGGGATCCCACAAAATACCCTAAATTGGATTGACAAGAATCCCGACGACCAATAAAACATGGGAGCACTAAAACTATAAGTGCGTAAAAACAAAAATAAATACAGATACAATTACAGCGCTAGCTGTCCGTCTCGAGGAAAACATCCCTAGGGTGGCCGTTCCCATGTTCTAGTTCCGTATCTGGCCGCAACCGGCCTGGGGTTGGACATTCCAGAAATATGTCTAAAGGAGAATATCTAAGCAATAACCGCGACGATTCGGCCGAAACCCCAAATGTCATACCGATGAATTCATGTCCGCAATTTTTTGCCCGGTTTATCGTATTTCTTTATTACGGTCGGCCATTTTTGGGGTATTTTCGGATATTTTATTGCCGCCTGTTTGAGGGGTTGACGAGTTTTTCTGCGGGTTTTTTTTTTTCTGTCGCAAATAATTTGTTTGCGGCTGTCTCTCATACGAGGTTTTATTAAACTGGTGTTTAAGTTCGTAATAAAATGTCGATTACTTTATTTATTGGACGCAATGAAGAGGATGAGAAACGTTATGCACAGAAAGAGCGAGACGAAAGTTATCCAAGAGTATTTCTAATTGTGAATGAGCCGTATTGGATTTTTAAATGTTTTAATGTCAAATCCCCCTTTTTTTAACGTGGGGAAATCCTCATGGATCTCCTTCAGCCCGGGGGGACCGAAGGAGTATGTCGAACTCACGAAGAACCCGTGCCTACCGACTAAAACCCCGCGTTCCGCCAACACCGTTAGCTGTTAGAGCATTACGGGATAGAGGAAAGCCAAAGGAACTCTCAGACACCGCACTACTCCAACGGCCCTATCCCCCTAGGGTGACGAAGAGGAAAAAGAGTTAGATCTGTCACCCTGTTCGAACTGTTTTCACTATTTCACGGTTTCCTCTGTCCATCTATGGTTGAAACTATAACCTTTAAGACATTACTGTTCAAGTCAAGGTGTTGACCAATAATTTTTCATCTGATCTCAGCATTTTGGCTAATTAAATGCTACCTTAACAGTAGGGATAGAAGGCTGCGTTTTGCCAAATCTGATTCAGTTTATTTTAATAACAGGCAAATAAGAAGACGGTTCACCCGGACGGGACGGAAATTCATCCCGCCGTCTATTGACACGACGAAGACCTTAATCTCTGGAACGCCAAGAGTACCGTCAATGCGTTGCCTACGTAAAGATAAAGATGTTATACCTCTCATGCCGCTAATAACACTGACTCTCCAATCCTTCGAACATAAACACAGCGAACTGGTTCACATTGTGAATAGAAATGGTAGAAAGGAGGGTAAAAAAGAAGATTCCAGTGAAAACGCATTCGGTTTTCGCACGTCGTTCAAGTAATAATATAATAATAATAATACTTAATAATAATAACCACATCACGACACACACATTGACTTAGCCCTGCACTAAGTATCGTAAGAACTTGAATTTCGGGTGCTAAGCAACGATATGGTATACACTAAATAAATAAGAATACAAAATCCAAGACCGGTAAATGAAACAATGCGTCTTGCAAATAACCAGAGATTCAAACACGGAACCTCTAGCGTAGCAGTCGGCTGTTTACACTGCTCCACCGAGGTCGTCATTATAACTTGACCTAACGTCTCGACTCCATATAAGCGGGGGTCAACATGTTGTACATGTATTGATAATATATGCATATATAAAAGTATAAAGGTACTCAAGGTAGGCATAGGATGAAGTTTCAACCCCAACCCATCCCACTCCAGCATATTCCAGTAATAACGCCATACCAATATCACTTGTAAAATATAAATAACATGATTATGACACTACTACAAAGGGAGGGGGAGGTACATCAAACACTCAAATAATAAGACAATAGCTCCGAATACAAGGGAGGGTTTTTAAAAGAACCCTAAAGAGTGTTCCGTAGGGTGCACTCAATAATATTCGAAGAGACATCCATTAGGCATTATTGAAAATTTTAATATCAAAAATTGTCGCGATATCTAGAAAGGGGTTGTTTATACGTGACGAAGGCGATACGATTTTTCTATCTAACTATCTATACACGAGGCATGACGAAGTTTTGTCGTGGCATTTTATCAAGGGCAACAAGGATACACAAATTACACCAAGGGCTTGAACAAACGAATTTTAAGAAAAACAGCACAAGGTTTGGTAAGCTTTAGGTATTATCTCAGCCGGCTGATCAAATATGTAGTTTTCTGTAAGCCATGTTTTAAATGACCTGGTTTCTCAAAATTAATACCTACTTTTGCATGTGCTTCTTTAAGATTCTTAAAAATTACTTTATCTTCATATAATGGCTTCTGTGGTGAAGTGGTGTGAACAGCTAACTGATACGCCAGTTCAAATCCCGGCTGGGGAGGAAGTTTGTGTCATTTGCAGGACGCGTTGTTTCGCTTACATGTCTTGGCTGTAATTCTTATCTATGTAGTTTATACCACATCGCTGATTAGCTCATGTGACACAAGATTCTTAAATCTAACTGCAGGGCTGTGTCAATGAGTGCATCATTATGTGGTTATTATTATTACCTGCGTCCACCGAGAATACACCACACTAAAAAGTGAATTCAGAGTACATTTAACCATTTATTTATTGACTTGTGATCATTTTAGACACCGGAGTTCGCGTCTGCAAAAATTCCTATTTTTTCAAACAAACATAAACTCACGCTGTAATTAATCCCTCGAGAGGGGCAGGCAGAGGTGTTAAACACCGCATTTCGCATGTTTATGTTGAGTCCCCAGTGTGACAGAATGCGATTCGCGCACGATGAAAAACATTGAATCTACAAAGAACGGCAACCCAAGACTCGAACCTTCGACCTGTCGAGTCGGTTTATACAAGACACATAACAAACTGAGCTACCACATCGTCGTAGCTGGAGTTTATTTATTACTTTGGAATACTTTTGGGTAGGTTAACGAAAGAGAAAAATCCGTAAGTCTGCCTTAGGCAATTTCATGAATAATTCCCCTCAATATCGTAGTCTGTGAAAGACATTTTTTAAGTAAAATATTTCCCGCGATATCATTTCAGTTCTCGAATCCTTTTTGTCCCTGAGACAATCATCTTTCGATTTTAAAACGCATTGTTATGGCCTCTTAAGCTAATTCCTTTTCTGATAGATTATTTTTTCCCTTGTTTTCATATTGTTTTTAAGAGTAATATAAACTCTTTTATTATTTAACGTTTTGGGCGAAACAAGCCGACGGGTCACCTCATGGAAAGTGATACCGCCTATTGACACAACGATGCTCTTGATGTCTGGAATGCCAAAGGCCATGTTGATTGCTGATTCATCACCGCCGAAATTGATACCGCCGTCTATTGACACGACGATGCCCTTGATGTCTGGAACGCCAAGAACATCGCCAATGCGTTGCCTACGTAAAGATAAAGATGTGATACCTCTCGTGCCGCTAATAACACAGGCTCTCTAATCCTTCGAACCGAAACACAGCGAACTGCTTCACGTTGTAAATAGAAAGGAGGGTGGCACGAACGCAGCCGATCTCACACATTGACCACCACAGAATAAATGAAATATTTCTATGTGCCTCTGTGGCGCAGCGGTGTAATGGTTAGCTCGTACACAAAAAGTTCCGGGTTCGTACCCCGAAAAAGTAAATTAAAGGTAGATGGACTGATTCGTTTATTGGCCATATGAGTACTTAATACCAATTATGGTTGCTTTTAGGGTTCCGTACTCAAAGGGTAAAAACAGAACACTATTACTAAGCCTCCGCTGTCCGTCTGGATGTCTATCATCGGGCTTTATCTCAAAAACCATACTAGAGACTCATAAAGTTTTCAGAGAATGTCCATTTCTTTTGTTGCTATAACTACAAATACTTAAACATAGAGACTTATAGTGTCTTTCATACAACAATTCAATAGAAAAAACGTAATTTTTCCAACATTTTTATCTATTCTTGTTTATTTTACGAAATTAATTAAAAAGAACGTAATGTTTAATCTTATGAGATGGTACAGAACCCGTCAACTGCGAGTCCGATTCGCACTTGACCGGTTTTTACTTTTATTAAAAAAGGCACAAATTGAAGTATGTAATATTCGAAATTCGAATCAACTTTTTTGAATTCATAAATAAATTTTCTCATAATGAACTTTCAGGGCATTTATACTTTTGGGCTTAAATTACGAATATAAAAGCGAGACATATTCGAAATAATAATAACTTTAAACCTGTTATTCAACATAATATACCCCAACCCAAGATTCGATCCCAGAACCTTTACAATAGATGTTCGCATTTGAGAACTTGTCATCGATATTCTTTAGTTTCTTTTTAAAGTTCAATAATGACCTCTTTTTTTACAAATTCAAGCATCTGTAACGTTTCTGTGCTTTACTAAAATCCGTGTAAATTAAAAAAAAATGGATGATACGGTTTGAAACCGCTCTGTTTAAAATTTAAGATATCCCGCTGTGTATCGAGGATTTGGATTAAAAACCCAACATTAGGGTTCGGCACGGTTAAAAAAGTCACCGAAAACCATGAAAAAAATTTATAATTTATGCATGAACTTATTTATCATTTATAAAAATAATATTTAAAAAGTCTGCAAGATTAGATTGAATTGTATGTCTCGTTTAAAATAATTTATAACACGGTTGATAATTTTATTTGTGGTTTTTTTAGACCACTAAGGTGGCAAACAAGTATATGGCTAGCCTGATGGTAAGCAGTCACCGTCGCCTATGGACGCACGCACCGCCGACCCTGTAAAAGCTATAACACCCTTTTTGAAGAACTTCAAGCTTTAGTCACTTGGTAAAATAAAATTAGAAAGCCGTGAAAGTGAATTATCGACTTGAGTGAGACTGATGCTTTTGAAGATTTTCAAATTGTTTCGTATAACCGATTTATTTCCATTCTCAATAATCCTAATTTACCAATGATATAAATATGAATGTTTGTAAACATTTTTAATCACGCAATCACAAAAAAATTACAGAATAATACCTCATCACGACACACACACGTAAGAATGGATTTATAAAAAAATTGACACATAACACCCACTCTTTACCAATGAAAAAGTATGTAATAGAAATAGTCATCTTTTTGAAAATTTATTAATGTGAAAATTTTGTGAAATATCGATACGGAACCCTCACCGATCGCTAATGAAAGCCAGCCCTTCGTCACTTTTTAACGTTGAATAAAAAAAAAATCCCGCGATACAACCTGTGTTTAACCGCTGTCAGGGGTTGTCAATCAAAGGTTCCCCTGACCCCGCCCCGCGTTCGAACTCACGATTTGACAGGCCTGAATTTATTTATTATTTCACAATACCCCGGCTTTGTTTGCGCTTTTTAAGACAATAATATGTCAATTTTTCGGCATTTGGAATTCTGATTCCGGTGGGAATGTTATTCGCTGGAATACAAATTTAATTTTAACTTTAATTACATTGTTTTCGTTGCATTGTTTTTTTATAGGCAAGCATTTGGCTGATGGTAAGTGGGGCTACGGTCGAAGGTTGACCCTGGTGGCCAATAATATCCAAAGTTTAATTTTGGTTCGAAGGACTGGAGAGCCATTGTTATTACCGGCACGAGAGGTATAACATCTTTACCTTGGGTAACGCATTGACGGTGCTTTTGGCGTTCCAGAAATTAAGGGCATCGGCGTGTCAACAGGTGGCGTTGTCACTTTCCTTCAGGTGAACCGTACGTTTATTTGCTAATGATTTACGAAAATTTTGGTGGAAATTCGTGGAAAGAAACCGAAATCAACTGGTCGTATGGTTTTGTGATAATTTTAATTATTTTTTTAACCGTTGTTTTATTATATAATTGTATATAATACTATGTACTATTACTTATATACAAAGTGTGTCTAAAGTCATTACTCTTTTACTATTCCCTTTACAAATATATTTTTATATATACCTGTCAGACTTGTTTGTTTAGTCAGGTCAAGTTATTTTATTTTTTAAAACAAGCATCTTTTCATCCATTCATCATCATCGTCATCATCACCGGGTGATAGACTTCCATTGCCGGACAAAGGCCTCCATCAAACATTTCCAACTGTGTCAATCCTATGTCGCTTACATCCCTTGGCTTCATGCAACCCTATTGTAAATAAACCCTTATAATAAAAACTGAAAATATAAATATTAATCAAACACATGCTAATTAGAAATCATTAGATTTTTTATTTTTTTATTATTAGAGATAATTTTGAATGTCAGAATGTGAGATCCAATTATGTGATTAGCTACTTCCCTTCTAATATAAAATAAAAGTATAAAGATTATTTATCATTATATATTTTACAAAACTATAAAAATTAACCAAGATTTTTATAAAACTACAATATTGTTTATTTAATTGGATTACCAACGAATAATACACATGCATGCAACACAACATAGAGACTAATATCATCCCCTGTGTTTATCCAATTACAGGTAACCACAGATTACATAAAATAAAATTAAAAAAAAACATAAATTCTAGTTGCCATAAATACCAAACAATTAAAAAAATCAACAAACATTTTGTATATTAAATAAATTGTCATTTATCGCTTACATTTAGATTTTGAATTATAATCGCTTAGCCAATAAAATGAATTAAAAAAATAATTAGAGATGAGTTAAATACAAAAGTTTCTAACTATTATAATTATATATGTTTATATATTATTATGTAATTATATATTACATTTAAATGACAATTAGTTATGTTTTATTTCAATTTTATATCCGCCGGTGATATTCTTCAAAATACAATATTTTGTATTTGCTTATATACTTCAATAAATACATTAATGATTAGTCGCATCCCCTATGTTTCATGCAATTAAATACAATTTTAGTTGACTTAAAATTACTCATTGTTAAAAAATATTACGAATGGATATTTTTATATCAAGGTAGTCCTAGTAGCTTATAATTGTAAAACTAATAAGGAAACTTAAATGTATGAAAGACTATTGTAAATTGTACGAAAACCAACTGCGGAGGTTTCTTGCCGGCTTCCTCCCCGTAGATAGCATTTCAAACCGGTGTTATATAAAAAACGACGATTTGAAAGCACTTATTATAAATAAAAACATTTTGAATTTGAATCTGTTTGCTAGTCCCATCCCAAGGGAGCACAGCGACGACCACTCATTCATGATCTAACGATCCATGTTTAGTTTTTGACCACTGGGCTGTTTCCATTGCTATCTCCGCTTTGTTGGAAGGGGAGTCAGAAATCAGCTCTTTACTATCTCCTATTTCTTCTGATTAAGTTCGTTGCGGGTCCCAAGACAACCGGTAGGGTGTATGGACACAGCCTGTGCGTCATTGCACAGCTGCATTATTCATTGATTCTTGCATCGAAGGACGCCACTGCTGATCCTGGTGAACAGGAGTTAGTGGTGAGACAGAGTCGGGGCACACCCGCCACTCTGTCCCACCACTGCAACTCCTGTTTATCAGGATCAACAGTGGCGTCCTTTGATCGAATAATCAACGAATAATGCAGCTGTGCAGTGATGCACAGGCTGTGCCCGGACACCCTACCGGCTGTCTTGGGACCCGCAACGAACTTAATCAGAAGAAATAGGAGGTAGTAAGAAAGCGGTTTCAGACTTCCCTCCCAGCAAAGCGGAGACAGCAATTGAAATGGCCCAGAGGCCCAAAAATCTAAAGGGGAGACAGTCAGGAGACGCCTGACCGTCTAAACACCACGGTATGCCACTAACTAACAGGGGATAAATTAGACAGAGTGTCGAGTATGCCTGAAAAATACCGCCTTGTATCCTAATAGGCTATTTTATATTCTCATCTATAACTGTGTCAATGTGTCAATTTAAACTATTATACAAATCACTTAATACAGCTGAAGACAGTAATTATAGTTAATAACTTTTGCAAGTAAATAACAATTCATTTTTGTGTTTTATTTAAAAAAAAAAGTAAGCAACCTACACCTTGAAAGACCATTACCTAAACATTTGTCAAAAAAAAAAAACATGATAGATCGAACTCTTCATAATATTATTATTCATAAAGATTTATTGGAAATCAAATTGTAACCTGGCAACACTAGAAATTGTACTAAAAAGAACTTTCTTCCTGTGTATGTGTAAACCTGGTAATTTGTGGCGTGGTCCCAATAGTTAAATAACATTCAAATTCAAATACAAAATGTTATTTAAATAGACTTCAAAAAAGTGCTTACAAATCGTCATTTTTTATCCATCACCGATTCGAAATGCCATCTACGGGGAAGAAGCCGACAAGAAACCTCCGTAGTTGCTTTTATCAAAAATGTACAATACATTTTCATTTATTAGTCCATATAAATTTTCTGTAGATGTTATAGAAATTCTAAGAATATTATTTTATAAGTCCCAAAACCTCAATAGCATTTATATAAAATAGTTGATTAAAACGCCTGTCTGTATATCATTTTGATCGACACGAATCTAACTGACAACCAACGGATACATTCGCCATTTTAATTATAACCGCTCGACGATCCACGTCAATCCGTTGCGTCAGAGGATCGAAAAATCGAGAAAAAAAAAATATATCGAGAAAATCAAACTTCACTTATAATTGGCCGTTTCTTGGCTGCCAAATCTGTTATGAGCGCGCCTTAACATCAAATTTTCGTAAATCGAAAATCGATGTAAAAGCTCAGTAAATAGAGTTTAAAGTACAATGGGTGGGAAATAACTTTAAAGCTTGTACACACTTGTAATATTTACAAGATGTGCTTGTATCAGAACCGAAGGGCCGAGTTGCAGGGCCGATGACGTTTGATGCGTAGACATCCCCTTTATTGTTGTGGTGCAAAAATTTGATAATATAATTCAATAAAATATTATTTTTTATATTGGTATCCTTTTGATTATTATGATAAAATAAAGTGAAAAAGTTTGTATGTACGCAAAGACATTTAGATGATATTTGGCGTTCGTATAAGAAAATATGTAAAAATTAATTAATCTTGGTTGTCGGTGTTTGTATTTGTTATAATTTAATTTTTCATTTTAATCTTTTTTTTTTATGGGATTTTATTGTAGTTTTAATTACGCATGTAACTAGTATTATTATTTTGAAATTAATTATTTACATTTAATTTAATGGATTTAATGTTACCGTGTAATAATTTGAGCAATGTCACTATGAGAATGTTGTGTTCCTCTGTAATTGGGAGAGCAATTAACTTGTATTGTAATGGAAATACTGTTGTAAATTAAATATTGTGTCTCCTGTTGAGAATCCTTTTAAATAAATATAAATATAGTTTATCACCTGAACAAAAAGATACTTTTATCCCGAAAACTGACAGATGTATACTTTATTTTATACAACATCAAGCAGATGGTTCTCTTGATGGAAAGTGATACCGCAGCCTCTTGCTCTTCAAATGCGTCTTGCAAATAACACAAAGTCCCGTCCTCGCCGGAACCAATAGCGTAGCCGTCAGCTGTTAACACCACTGCACCACAGTCATCAAAGCTTTAACAGACATTTAATAAAAAATCTCATTTTATCAAAAAATCTTATAAACTTGTACCAATCAACAGAACTACAGCAAACGTTAGCAAATAAAACAAAGAAACATAGCTCATAGCGATGTAAACAATATTAATTCCATAGCTTAATAGAATATATATATGGTCCTACCTAAAAATTTGATGTGATAAATAATGTAACCAAATCTAAATAAATTAAAACTTAAATTATAAATTATATAAATAACAATACTGAAATACTTCTGAGTCAACTACCTTAACCAACCCAACACTTACCACGATTAATTATTATTATTATTATATTACAAAAATTGTATGTATTACGTAACTATATATATTAGCATAGCAATTAAATTTTCATTAACAATTATTAAGATAAATAAAAAGTTTAATTTTACCTAAAAATTATAAGACAATGAAAATAATTTAAATTTTTATGTTCGCTAATTAAAAATTTCCGATATCCAAAATTGTTCTCCTTAAAACAAAATTAAACAAAAAAAATCTATTTAATTTTTAATATAAATGAAAGATTAATTAAATTGATTTGATTTTGATTGATTTAAGAGAAAAAAATACATAGATTTTTTTTTTCTACAATGTAAAACGACGAACATTAAACACAGAAGCAAAGAAAGTTAAAGTCAAAAACATTAAACAAAGAAGCAAAGAAACAGCGAGTCCTTATTAATATAATAAAGGCGGAGGTTTGTGAGGATGTATGTTTGTTTGGATGTTTGTTACTCTTTCACGCAAAAACTACTCAAAGGATTTTAGTGAAACTTTACAATAATATAGCTTGTACATCAGAATAACACAAAGGCTATAATTTATAAAGATATTGTGAATGTGAATTGTCCAAAATATAACGATAAATGCCAATTAATTAAAAATCCTATTAGAACCATTTTCGACTTCTACGCGGACGAATTCGCGGGCAAAAGCTTGTAATATATAAAGATAAGTATATGGTATATAGTACTTTATATCTGTAGTGGAGTTGATCAGTATTTTCTGGTAGAAACTGACAAGCAATAAGTCCGTGTCTGTCAAGCAAGTCTCGTGGTAGACCGCCTCGATACATTCAATTACGGACAGATTAACAAGGATAAGACCATATAAAATGACTTCAGAATGTATCTGAAGTGGCAACTACATTCTGGTAGATCTATGTGAGAGATCCTATGGTTTTGTACCAAATTCCTTTCTATTTCTGCCGTGAAGCATTTCGCTGTGTTTCGGTTCGAAGGATTGGACAGCCATTGTCATTACCGGCACGAGAGGTATAACATCTTATTTCCAACGTGAAGCATTTCGCTGTGTTTCGGTTCAAAGGATTGGATAAACCTCATGGGCAACGCACTTATGGTGCTCTTGGCGTTCCAGACATCCAGAGCATCGTCGTGTCAATAGGCAGTCGTCTCACTTTCCATTAGGAGAACCGTCTGTTTTTTTTTCACATGAAGTTGTATAAAACATAAAGAAATTTCATAATGTATCTGAAATAAAACGTATATTTGTGTGCGTGTTTTTTTGTTTGTTGTAGTATTTGTCGACCTTTGCAGTGGTGTAAACAGCCGACTGCTACCCTAGAGGTTCCGGGTTCGAATCCCAGCGGGGGCGGGACTTTGTGTTATTTGCAAGACGCATTGTTTCGCTTACCGGTCTTGGATGTTGTATTCTTATCTATGTAGTATATACGTTACTCAGTTCCTGTGACACAAGTTCTTACGATTACTGTAGGACTGAGTCAATGTGTGTGTCGTGATGTGGTTATTTAACAAAAATAAGGCTGCAAACAATGCGTTTTGTTTCTTATATTATAATTGTAAGTTCAACTGGTTGTTTTCATTTTTCGCGGCTCACAGACCAATTTGTATCGTTACTGTTTTAATAAATTTGTTAAATTATTAAATAAATCACACAAAAGCAAACTTTTAAATTAATTTTACACTGTTAAAGATGGTGTCATGTTATTGTACCAAGTCGTTTTTTTTTCTAGAAGCGTATCCACATTAACCTGTCCATTGTAAATATCATTCACACATCGCCGAGCTTACGTTTAACTCTTCAATGCATACTTATAATGAAAAATATAAAAAAACCGCCTTCAAAAAATCACCCGCGGAGCAAACCTATGTCAATTGCTCCATAGAAATTAATTCGAGTGTGCGTATCAAAAGAATGATGTTAGAAAACACCGCAATTTCGTAAAAAAAAGGATTAAAGATTATACTTTATCGAAAAAGCCGCATCGATTTGGTTCGGTGACAATCCTTTGTGCGAATTAGGGTTCCGCAACTAAAAAAATCCAAATTGATCTCTTCAATATTTGTCAACTCACGACAAAAGAGTGGTTATTTTCGCAATTTATAGTTTTCGGTGGCGGCCTCTGTGATGCAGTGTGACAAGTGGCTACTACGCGTGAAGTTCCGAGTCCGAATCCCGGCGGGGGCGTAACTCTGTTATTTGCAAGACGCATTGTTTTGCCAAACAGTCTTGGATGTTGTATTCTTATTTATGTAGTTAATCGTTGCTTAGAACCTGCGATACGAGATTCTTTAATGCTACTGTGGGGCTGAGTCAATATGTGTGTCGTCATGTGGTTATTATTATATCGTATTGACACACATTACATTGTAATACGCTCCTTGTCTATTTCACTTACAAATTCAAGATAAGGACGTGGTAGCTCAGTTTGTTACGTGCTTAGTTTAACCGACCGACCCAACCCGACAGGTTGAGCGTTCGAGTCTCGGTTTGCCGTAAGTTGTAGCTGTCATGTTTCTCAATGTGCCCGGATAGTGGCGACAGATTAGCAACCTGTCAAACTGGGACTCAACATAAACGTGCGAAAAACGATGTGTAGCAAGCACCTCTGCCAACCCCTCTCGAGGGACAACGGCGTGAGTTTATGTTTTTGAGTTATATGTTTGCACAAATTCAAGTTTTTATTGGTTGTCACATTACAATTAATACAAAAGATGTTAATATAAATATGGTTTATATGTGAAACTTCAATTTTGTACGGAACCTTCAGTGCGCCAGCCCGAATCGCACTTTTAAGATGGTTTTTTGTTTTCTTGAATATGAAGATCAGTTCTAGCACCTGCTTCAAATTATAAAATATCTTGTGTATGGTATTTTTCCCCCAAAAACATGGAATAATTGAATCGATAGCCATCTATGCCAAAACGAGGTGAGTTTTGTACTTAGATACAAATTTTCTGAAAAAATATATTTATTTTAAATCAATAAATAATAATAACCACATCACGACACACACATTGATTTTGCCCTGCACTAAAGTATAATCTTGTATCGCAGGCGCTAAGCATCGATATGGTATAAACTACAAAGACAAGAATACAACATCCAAGACCGGTGAGCGAAACGATGCGTCTTGCAAATAACACAAAGCTTGCCGGATTCTTTCCCGTAGATCGGTTTTCCGAACCGGTGGTAGTAAAAATGCTATTTTATACACATAACATAAACACACGCCGTAATCCCTCGAGAGGGGTAGGCAGAGGTGTTACACACCGCATTTCGCATGTTTTATGTTGAGTCCCAGTGTGACAGGTTGCGAATCTGTCGCCACTATCTGGGCACGTTGAGAAACATGGCAGCTACAACTTACGTCAACCCGAGACCCGAACCTTCGACCTGTCGGCTCGGGTCGGTCGGTTATCCAAGGCACGTAACAAACTGAGCTACCACGTCCTCCCGTCACGTCGCATTTTATAGCACTTGACAAAAGCCTACTTGAATTAAGAAATCAGTTTCATTTTAATGGTAAGCTATGTGGAGGAAACTGGAGTACACTTGCCTAAAATAGGGTATATGCATGAAATTTAATCTATTTATTCAATCATTTTATCGTAAAGTATATGGAAATAATATCATTATAGTCAAAACAGAATTAGAATTGAACTATAAACCAGGGAGATACAACTATTAAAAGAAAATATATCCATCTCGCTCATCAGATCTACCTTTTCTATGAAAGTTGTATGGCGCCTGTTTACTTTGACGTCACAGTACATATCGTATCTCTCTGTCTAACCAACGACTTTGAAGCTTTATAACTTAGTTAATAAGTCAGATATTTGAGAAAATCTAACGGATTTGTGTAAATATTCGGTATCGAATTATAATACGTAAATTTAAAAAAGTCACGCATATTCCCTGTTACTATTATATATCCAAATTTTAGTTCTCGAATAACTCGAGGCCAACTTGTGTACTGTGTTAGGTACGTTGAAATATATATTTCTTTTATCTTTTTGTCTTACAAAAATGTTATTGGAAGTTATAAAATATCTTAATATCCTTTGAGAGTTAATTTAAATTCCAAATAATATAAGAGACAATCCGAAATCGATACAAAACTTTTTAAAATCAAATATTCCACTACTTTTTTTGTCTTTTTAAAACGACGTCGGTATCATTCGCGACCAATATTATCGGTTAATATGGTCAGCAAAAAAGAAATGTCCATGATTGTTTATTGTATTGAATCGTTTACCAGTAGCGATAGAAAAACAAAAACATTTTATGCTTTGAAAATAAATCAAATAATAAAATTTTAATACTGTTTATTTATGAGATGTATAGTGTGTGTTGGCGTGTGTGTATTATTCGAAACTTCACTCATCCGATTTCAGAAAACATTTTTTCAATATTTTTAATAGAAATTTGGAATATTTGGGTATTTAAAAAAATACGTTTACAAGAATGTAAATAACAATAATAAAAATAATGTATGGACGAGATCATCAAAGTGTAATTTTAATATATGTACAACTTATCCCAAAAAAAAAATCAATTAAGTTAACTTATCTCTTCGTAATAATACTAATTAATACCAATGTTTTATAAAAACTCACCACCAGATTATACCCGTTTGTGAGTTCGTTTGAATTGATTTAAAAAAAAAGTCCTGAAGCATAAAAGCTAACCTAACCATGTTAATCAAGATGATGAACTATGTCTATCCCTTTCATGCAAAGCCCTTCAGCCGTTTATTCGTTAAATTAAAAGTATAAAATATTAATTATTTCTCGATTTGTTTTTCCGACCGTACAACAAAATCCGATCGTAGTCAACGGTAGGCAAATGAGTTGTGCTCATGCCGATACCTGTGCGGTAAAACTTATTTTCATATTTGTCCACTCTAGATTGTTTATACTTTCCTTTCTAGGGTTGCCAACTATATCAATTTATCTTTAGATAAAGTTACTTGGCGGGAACGGGAAGTTTCTTATTTTATGGTCTTTTCTTCTACATCAGCAGAATTTAATGTGTTTGTATAATAAGTTGTACCTTGTCTTTATAAAATAATTGACAGTTTTCTTAAATGGAAATTTCCTTAAAAATGGAAACGTAATTGGCCAATTTTTAAGTTTAATTTAAAAGGTTTTGTTTGTGCTGTGGTTTTATGTGATAAAGGGGGAAAAAATGCAAGTGTTTTAACCAGTGAATATCTGTAGTGCTGTACAAGTTTGGAGAAAGTGAAATACGAAGATTTGGCTGCGCTTTTCGTCATCTCCCAAGTAACTCCTCAGAGCATACAGTAACCGTACTAGCATGTTACTATAGGCAGATTCATCATTTTCATTGTTCATCTTATCATCTTCATCTCATTTATCATCTTCAAGAATGAATTATAACGATAAGGCTAAAAAGGACTCGTATCCAGAGCCGTAAAAATATTTACAATAACAACGATTTTTAGATATAAAAACTCACGAAAAAAAGCACGAACGAGGTCCATGTCAATATCGACGGCTGCCTTAATCAAGGATGTCTTGAGTGACTTCATAGTGGGATGAGGCTTTGAGCACGCCTTTTCCTCCAAGTCTTGCAATATCTTGTAATCTAATGGATTCAAATCTGGACTGGAGGAGGGCCAGTCTTCGTGCCGGATGATGTCGATTTCACGCGCCGCCAGCCAGTCTTGTGTGCTCTTCGCTCCATGAGCTGGCGCCGAATCTTGTTGGAATACCCAGTGCCTGTTATTGAACATGGTATGAGAAACAGGTTCCACAAGGTTCGTCAGGAATTATTAACACTCAGTCTACCATGAGTTCGTATAGTTTTCCTACACGTCAGGTAACGTAGATTACTGCAGTGATTTTGTAAGTGCAACCTTAATTCCTCATCAATCCGTTAGAGACGCTTTACAAAGATTCATACAAATTTGTAACTGCAGTCGCGAGCGGCTATCGAAGGTGAATCTAATGATAGGCATATAGATTAAACTTTGGATATAGAATGCAGATTTCTTTCACGGTAGTTGTTTTTAACAAGCTTTTATTAAGTCGACCTGTATGTAACTATGTAATGGAATCTAAGGTAACCAATTTAACCATCTTCCAAGGGTCGTAGCGTAGTGAAAATTGCCAGCTGTATGTAGTTCTGATGACGCTCTACAATAATGGTCTCTTAAACTTTTGAGCGTTAAATTTCCTATAAGAATCAATGCAGCACAATCGATAATAATTATTACTAAGTCAGGAAAAAAAATAATTTTTCTTTAAATTCTTTAATTTATGACCTTAAATATCTTTTAAATGGTAAGATTAATCGAAAAGTATAAAATGCCATTTTTGTAGAGCATTTCATTTCCTACCAATATTGACGATGGCACAGGCTTAACAAGCTATTGGTGATGAGATATGACCATTTTAATATCAAACTAAACTGAAAATAGAAAACTATGATGAGGTTAATCTCATTAATATTAAGAGCCCATACTGGGTGAGTACTCTCTAATGGTACCTAGCAATAATTTTTTGTGTATGAGATCCAAAAAAAAAAAAAAAAATTCCACCCACCCTAATATACATGTACGCAATAAAATTGTTAATTAATGATGTTTGAATTAGCTATTGTAACAAAACAGATTAATTTCAGGTTGTCATTTCCTCTCATAAAAACTGTATGATTTCATCAATTATTTAATATATTGATGGGTTATAGCAGACAAAACACAGATTTACTTTTTCCAAAAAGTATTTTATTGCATTAAAAATTATTTAGAAAGAAAGCTTCAATCTCCATATTTTTTTATGGCCATAACTCTCGTCACCGGAATATCGCAACGAGGTCACATTCGATGCTACCTCAATAGTATAAAACTTATATTAATTGACATTTGATTTTTGTACTATTTCAATCAATCATATGATTTTAAATGTTTCCAAAACCTGTTTAAATAATAGAAAAAAAAAACAAATACGAGAATGCAGCTTTTTTACTGCTAGACAGAATAGAAAGAAAATTGTAGTTACCATTGAAAATATTTTTTTTATTATTGAATAGTACAGAACAATAAGAATATTTTTTTTGCACGAAATACGACCATACAGGAGGTGTCAAGTTTATAAAGTAGTTATTCCTAGTCAGGTCATAAATTCTGTCACATGTTTTATATAAAATAATTGAAACAAGTTTATTCATTATGTAACCATTTATATACCAAAATGAACTTAACAAAACATAGATTCTTATGACACTAAAGTTTATTCAAAATGACCTCCGTGATTTTTAATACAAGCCTTCAATCTGCGCGGCCAGTCGTCTATCGCAGCACGATCGAGGTCCATGTCAATATCGGCGGCTGCCTTAATCAAGGATGTCTTGAGTGACTTCAAAGTGGGATGAGGCTTTGAGCACGCCTTTTCCTCCAAGTCTTGCAATATCTTGTAATCTAATGGATTCAAATCTGGACTGGAGGAGGGCCAGTCTTCGTGCCGGATGATGTCGATTTCACGCGCCGCCAGCCAGTCTTGTGTGCTCTTCGCTCCATGAGCTGGCGCCGAATCTTGTTGGAATACCCAGTGCCTGTTATTGAACATGGTATGAGAAACAGGTTCCACAAGGTTCGTCAGGACTGTATTTTGATACACAACTGCATTCGTTTTTACACCTTTCTCACAAAAATGTACCTCTGTTAAGCCCCAATAAGAAACTACCAACCATACCATGAGCGAGGATGGAAAATGACCTCGTTGGACACGCGGAATACGGTTGCTCGCTTCTTCACTACTGTGTGCGTACACCTTATCATTTTGTTTGTTGTAGCTCTCTTCTACGGTAAAAAATTTTGCATCCGAAAAAAGAATTTCCCGATAATTTTTTCCCGCGTACCGCTTCAACAAAGTGCGGCATCTCTTCAGTCTCAGGTCCATTAGACGAGCATTCAAACGATTTCCTGTTTTTCTTCGATATGCCCGAAGCCCTAAGTCTTCATTTAACACCCTATTCACCGTGGTTCTGCTTAACCCCATCTGAAGGGCCAACAGTTTCTGCTTACGTTTGGGATTTCTTTGAATTCGCGCCTTCACAGCTTTTATCACTGCTGGAGTCCTAACAGACCGAGAGCGACCACTTATTGACCTGTCATCTACACTGGAGTCTTTATTGTATCGTTTGATGGTACGATAATCGAATCTTTTGGTTGTATTCAAATTTTTCAGTATGTCAAACGATGCAACGCAATAACTGCAACACGGTCTTCTTTCAGCAGCCACTCCATATTTAAAATGAGTAAAATTCTGAAAAGTATACATTTTTATTTTCATGAACAATTCTAAATTCGAATTCAATAAACTTTTTTTGTGGCCAGCATTCTATAAGAAAAGTTTTTACTGTGTGACAATACTTATGACCTGGCTGTGTACATATTTCGCTTGTATCAAGCATGCAAAATACCAAGTCAGAGCATTAGGTAAATTGAATTAAAATGAAGAAAGACCCTTATTAGAGGTTTCTATCGTCGAAATATTCTTTAACACTGTAATAAAAAAAAATGTTTCTGTTAATTGTTTAGCTTATACAATTCTAACGTTTAATCCGAGAAAATACTTACATTTAAGTTTGTTAAAATGGACTTATTTAATATACTTAAAAAGTGGCAGCCCTGCGGCTATGTTTGACATTGCCATGTTTTATCGTTCATTTTTTTTTTTCTAGATTGTCTCGTAAGCTTGATATTCAAATTAGGTTGCTCATTGTGCGGGCTGATATTAATACTGTTTGCCTATACAACGTAATACAGCCAGTTAAGGTATGTGTTCACTTAAAAATATTTTAAAATTAAATAAAAAAATCTACGTGCGAGATCCTCGTTCCTATTTCTGCTGTGAAGCAGTTCGCTGTGTTTCGGTTCGAAGGATTGGAGAGCCATTGTAATTACCGTCACGAGAGGTATTAAATACATACCTCTGCATGGGCGAAGCTTTTGTCGTGTCAATGATCAAACTAGTAATGCTTTAGGCACATCTATGTGCGAGATCATCTGGGTCGGTACCACTCTTTCTATTTCTGCAGTTCTCTGTATTGGTTCGAAGTATTGGAGATCCAGTGTAATCAAGGCGGGGGAGGTATAACATCTTTACTTCTACATGAGCAACGCATTGGCCGTGCTTTTAGCGTTCCTGACGTCAAGGGCATCGTCGTGTCAATAGGCGGTATCACTTTCCATTAGGTGAACCGTCTGCTTGTTAGCCGATGATGTTGGTAAAGAAATACGATCGCTGATTCAAAGCAGTAACTTTTTAAAATATATAACCTTGACTTCAAAAAAGAAGGCAGTTCTCTATTCGGTTATTGCTTTTCTTTATCAGTTTGACATGTCTGTATCGGTCTGTGTGTCTGTATGTGGCGTCATAACTCTCGAACGAACGAAGCGATTTTGATGTAGTTTTTTTTATTTGAAAGGTGACTTAATCGAGCGTGTTTTTAGCTATGTTTGATCGATATCGGTTCCCCCATTCAAAAGCTGTGCGGGGTGAAAGTGGGGGTGAACCATCGAATATATCCAATGGGGGGGTTTTTTAATTTGTTATTTTACTTGTTCTTACCTCGGATCTAAGTCATTTACAGTGATTTGGAAAATTATTGTATTGTTTGAAAGTATTAAGGTTTATTTTTTTAGTTTCAGCCGTAAGCAAGGTGAATGGTGTATTTTCTAATGTTACATGTGGACTATGCCTTAAATTCCTTTGAATAATTATCCTATTAGAAATATCATTTTAAAAGATAGCTCTATTTGTAGCTACGTAAGATACTTTTGTCTTCAAATCTCTTACAAACATCTAGATTTCGTTTCGTTCCGTTTTACTCGCTTATTATTAATAATAATAATTCTGTTTAACAAAAAAATAAAATAACTAAGATTCGCATCGCACATCAAACTAGATATTAACTTGCAATTAAATTTAACTTCGATTATTTATTATATTTTTTTATAAGTTTCTGTTATAAAGATTTGAATTAAAAAAAACAAATATACACGAGACTTATGCGTAACATTCTTTTACAAAGTTTTTCGAAAAAATTTGAGATTTTGCTTTTCTTTCTTTAATTTTGAAGTAGGCAAGCATTCAAACTCAATCCTGTCTGATGTTAAGCGGCGATGGAGTCTAAGGTGGAACATGCCTACCCAGGAGAGAAATTCGGTTTTGCCTTGAAATAATAATAATAAACCACATCACGACACACACATTGACTCTGCCCTGCAGTAAGTATCGTAAAAACTTGTGTCGCAGGTGCCGAGCAACGATATGGTATAAACTACATAGATGAGAGTACTACATCCAAGACCGGTGAGCGAAACAATGCGTCTTGCAAATAACAGAAAGTTCCGCTCCCGCCGGGATTCGAACCCAGAACCTCTAGCATAGCAGTCGGCTGTTTACACCACTGCGCCGCAGAAGTCATCGTTAAAAGATCCCCTCAAAGGTTATATTTATCACTGAACACATTGGCAGGTAAATAATCAATTCCATCATGATGCTTGAAGATGTGTCAGTTTACAGAAACACAAGTGACCTTTCTAAACTCGACAATAGCTACAACAATACCCCGAAAACAAACACATCACTTTTACCGAAAAAAAAAAATATCTGAATACGAACAACCTTTTCTTACCGCAAAAAGTTCCCCGGTGGTGGGCAGGCGGGCATTTTTCCCTTTGCCCTTACAAAAGGACCGCAATGAAAAAAAAAGTTGGCGGCCGGCGCTTGGTTCAACCGGGAGGAGGGCAAATTTTTATATTTTCAACATTAAGGGACATCGTTAGCGGTTAGCATTTGTTAAATATCTAAAATATTTTTGTGCTTCCCAAGTTGTCTGGCTTTAGGGTTCCGTCGGGAAATATTTAACCCACGTTTGGATTTTTTGTTATAAAGGTATATCAAATCTGCTTACTGAGCTTCTTTAGGTATTTTATATATATATTTCATGTATTATTGTACATTTTATGTATTGAGCTGTAATCTATCACCCTAGAATATGGCATATTACTCTTGAATTAACAAAAAGATGTGTACTAAAATACTTAAAATAAAATAAAAATTACAACTTTGTAATAATTATTACTTTGTAATCATTGAATAAAAAAGCGTTTAATGTAGAAAAAAAATATTGCACGATTTTATTTTTATAACTTCATGAAAAATCTACATGTTTAATACTTAATAATTAATTTATTTGAGAATTATGACTGCGCTGATAGAATTAGTAAATTATATTGTATAGGTAATCTACTCCCTGTGTATCTCAAACGAAAATTCCGAGATCTAAATTTAGTACAAAAATTAAATCGGACATGCGGAACCCGCGATACTGGAGCACAATGTAAGCTCGACCATTTTTTTTCCATTCGAACGAGTTGCCTTGTTTTAAGTAGGTGTTTAAAAAAATAAGTTTCTTTCATAATGTTGGGCTATCCCCCCCATTTTTTTTTAACCCGCAAAAAGGGTATTTCAAAAAGTTCGCAAAAAGGAAAAGTTTGAGATTTTTCCGATGTACATTCTTTATTCTGTAGGTAAATCATTGTTTGACGAAAAATATTTTTCGTTCGTTTTTTTTTCGCAAAAACAATCGCTCAGCGATGAAAGTTTTTTTTTCGGTTCTCAATTTCTCCCTTTCATAAATAAGCTCAAACGAAAAGATGATATTTTCTTAAAATATTAAAATATTACGGAACTCATCTTTATTATTCGTAATCGCTGTTTTTGTAAAAAAAAAAAATATATATACATCCATTGCTGTTTAAAATAATATTAAATGATTATTTCAGATTTAAAACATTCGCAACAATAACAAAAATATCGTCCAAGCGTAAGTCGGACTCAAACATGAAGGATTCCGTGCTAATTAACAAAAAAAAAAAAAATCTCTTTTGAAGATGATTTCGTAAAATAAACAAGAAAACATGTTAAAAAATGTTTTTTTTTTTATGGGAGCCCATTTAATGTTTATTTTTTTTCTGTTTTAGTCCTATTTTTATCACTATAAAAATAGTAGAAAAATTCTCTGAAAATTTCAAGAGTCTAGCTATAATTGTTCATGAGATACAGCCCGCTGACAGACAGACGGACAGCGGAGGCTTAGTAATGACAACCACGGTAGAGCAGTGGTGTAAACTGCCGACTGCTACGCTAGAGGTTCGGGTTCGAATCTCGGCGGGGCGGAACTTTGTGTTATTTGCAAGACGCATTGTTTCGCCTACCGGTCTTGGATGTTGTATTCTTATCTATGTAGTGTATACCATATCGTTGCTTAGTGCCTGCGATACAAGATTATACCTTAGTGCAGGGCTGAGTCAATGTGTGTGTCGTGATGTGGTTATTATAAGTAATAGGGCCTTTTTATACCCTTTTGTTTTAAAATTTTTTGCCTTAAAATACTAATACAAAAGAAATTTTCGACTTATATTAAATACAAAATAGCATTACTAATAAATTTAAACTGAACGAGATCAAAATGCAGTAATGCCGTTGACATAAGAGATCAGACCATTTCTATATCCCCAAGGACAGTTCGAAGTTCTAATGCGATCTGTTGATACTTGCAATTATGTACCGTTAACAAAAAAAACTTATTATAAAATTTATCGAGGGTTTGTTATTTTGATTAAATGAATAGGTTAATGTTTATTATTATGTTCGCTAATTGACAAAAAATCAATTTAAATCATTAGTAGGTAATCTAACACTGACTTTCTTGTATTTTTTTTTTGTAGAATTGAAAATAAAGTACACATAATAAAGATATATTTTTTTGCAAACTGTACTACAACAGGTGTCATGTACTTAGCACAAGTAGTGTAGTTCGGTTCACATCGGTTAAGTTGAAAACCTACATTGTCAGCCAGTTGTCGAGTAGGTAATTAGTAATTGTATCAAAATTGGTTTATATAGCAATACTTTGAGTACAGACGGCCACTCTTATAACTTGCATAACAAGTGCAATATCAATCCTTATGCTGTACAACTTAAGAACGGTGCAAAGTCCAAACAGGTTAGGTTGTTCCTGTGCTATTTATGGGTAAAAAAACTATACATTATTACCAAAAGTTGTCAAAGTTAAAGTCAAATAACAATTTGACTTAAAATAAGCACTTTCAATTCGTAATTTTTTACAACCACCGGTTCGGAATGCTATTTCTACGGGGAAGAATCCGGCGAGAAACCTCCGTAGTTTTAACAATTAATTTCTATTACAACTTACAACTTACATAATAATTCTAGCTTTCTAATTACCGAATATAAAACAATGTGCTTGATTAACAAATAAAAAATTACATTTACAAAAGTTTATTTGATTTGACGACTTCAGTGGCGTAGTGGTGTAGAGAGCCGACTGCTGCGCTAGAGGTTCCAGGTTCGAATCCCGGCGGCGGTGGATTTTTGTGTTATTTGCAAGACGCTTTGTTTCGCTTGCTGGTCTTGAATGTAGTATATACAATATTGATGCTTAGTAACTGCGACACAAGATTATATCTTAGTGCAGGGCTGAGTCAGTGTGTGTGTCGTGATGTGGTTATTATTTTATTTGCTTGAGTAGATATTACATACATGATTATTAAAGAGCAAGAGGTCAAAGTCACTAGTATATATGAGACAGTGACTTAGTCACTTAGTCGAGTACTTTTTGAGTGTAGACAAACCTTTAGCCCGATCATTGTGCATGACTTTAGGGAATATATCGGCGACATATTCAACTTTGTTCAATTGCTGCTCGCTTTACCTTCGAATTCTAAATGCATTCAAATATTGAAGTATCTTACGCCACCTGTTTTATTGTACGGTTTGTATTATTCAAGTACTAATGTCTTTGATACTTAATGATTAGTTGTAAACTTAACTACATGGTTTTATCAATTTTTTTTAATATTCAACTCAGGATTCTTCAGTAAATATAGTTTCATCTTTTAAATTGAATATAAAAAAGTTTTAAATTGAGAAATATAATCTTACTATATTTTTTTTGTATTTATTTTATTATTAAAATTATAACCTAAAAAACGAATCTAGTAAATTCTAGAACGTTCTTTTTCCATCAATTAAAAAATCCCCGCCGATACAAATTCGATTTTCAAAAAAATTATCTTCTTACATTTCTCTTGAACACTATTGCTTTAGGAATAAGGTTTACTTTTGTTTGATACGAATGCAGGTTTAGTCTTGGTTGTCACAGCCTAATGAGTATTTAATAACACAGTTTTTTCACTTTGTTTTGTGCCTTTCTTCCATACATTTCAGATGTGTCCCTTCGGGCGAACTCTTATTTTTAAATACAGTGCAGTATGATAACAGTGGTTATTTAACTAAGGGCATTCAATGTATGATTTAGAAATTAAGAAATTAATAACAAACGATTTTGTATTCGAATTTGATATTGAAAAAAACCATACTCTATTATCCTCCTCGACCTCGGTGGCGCAGTGGTGTAACAGCCGACTGGTAAGCTAGAGGTTCTGGGTTCGAATCCCGGCGGGGGCGGGACTTTGTGTTATTTGCAAGACGCATTGCTTCGCTCGCCGGTCTTGGATGTTGTATTCTTATCTATGTAAAATATACCATATCGTTGCTGACACAAGTTCTTATGATACTTACTGCAAGGCTGAGTCAATGTGTGTGTCGTGATGTAGTTATTATTATTGTATAGAAATATAAAAAAATAAGTATTTCTTTATCTTTTTTTTCTATTTTTGGCAAAAAAAAAAAAAAAAACTAAAACACGTTGCGTTTATAAAACTGATGAAAAGCAATGTGATTTAAAGAATCGTCATCTAAAAACATAACCTCTACATCAAAGCTCATAAAACTATAGCTTTAACTCAAAAAAAAAACAAAAATCTCACTATTTACAAAAAAGCTCACTATATTCAAAAATATACTGTTTAAAAACCCATAGAGAAGACCTTTCAATCATTATTCTGTATAATTATTTAGATATATACATTTTTGAAGACAAATTCGAACTGATGAAGCCGCAGGCGTCACGCTCCCCTTGCCTCTTTTCTACAAAAAAAAAAAAAAGGCGGGCACTTTTTAATTGCCGTGCGGTATTTATTAATTTTAGAACTGATCACCCGTTAAAGATGCGTAGAAGGTAAAAAATTGCATAAGTTTTTTTAAAAACGCGTTAAATTTCCAACAGATGGAGTCTGTAAAAAATCTAACGTTATGAGGGTTCCGTAGACCATATCCGGAACCATTACAGTGTCGTCACCTTTTAAACGGTTAGTACTACAAAGATTGTGTATTTACCGCGTCGATTGTATTCAAATAAAATCAAAATTTTTTTTTAGGGGCATACACGTAATGTGGGGATGATTTTTTTTATCGCGTCTACCCCATAGTGTGTCATACCATAAAATTAAAAAAAACATGAGATGTTGTCAAAAAGATTTTTCGATTTAGGGATCCTCCGATTGCGAGATTTTCAAATTTCATGCGATATTATATTATTATATAAGGATTTATTTATTGAGAAATTTTGTCTGAATTTTTTTTTTTATGATCTTAATCTTTTTTTATGATTTGAATACAAGAAATAAACGGCAACCTAATCAGTTGGTACATGTGGAAGCCGCCGATTCGTCAAAATATGGAAAGAGCTGTTTGATGATGCGTGTTCGGATTTACAATAACTTACCTGAGGATCTGAAATTGCTTGACAAGAATTTATTTATTAAGAAATTGTTTAAATGGTTGTCTGAAAATATTTTTTATGATCTTAAAGTATTTTTCGTAGAAAATATTATTGAGAAAGTTACATTGTCGGCTGTACTGGCGCGATCGCGGATGGTGTGATCCAACATTTAGTAGTGGCATAATAATAATTATTTTTTTATTATTTTTTTATTACGGAAAATTTACCATTTGCATGTCTTATGAAAAAGGCAAAAACATGAGCACTGTGTATTTTCATACCATGTTTTGAGCAAATAAATTATTGATTGATTGAGCGTTTTTCGTTAAAATAGGGCTTCTCCCCCCCTCTAAAAGCAAAACGGCTGGTTTATTGAGGTCTGAGTAGTGGTGATTGTTGCTTAAGACGTTAAAATAAATACTCAAATTAGTATATATTCATATTTTGTTTAGGAAAAGTATTTAGAATCAGATTTTTAAAGGATTCGGTTAAGTTAAAGTCGTTCTTCTTTTTTTATATCAAAAATCGATGTTTTTAAAAAAAAAAATGGTTTTTGAATTAATGATAAAATTATGGTTTCAGTGTACGATTTGAAAATTGCATCTGGTTTTTCATTAAGACTAATGTTTAATGAGATTCCTTTTCAGGCATTTTTTTAAATGTGGTTTTAAAAAAAATAAAACAAATGTATAAAATGCTAGTTGGAGATAGTGAAAGATTACCTACATAACATTAGTAGAAAAAAATATATGGACGTTAATTAGAATATTATAAACCCGTAAATCAGTGAAGCTCAACGTAACCAAACATGGCACGCGGTAACAGGCTGTCAAGCTGTTTAAAGCTTTGCCATTTAAAATGTGTTTTTACTCAGTAAGCGAATTTCTAAAATACATTTTTTTTTTTTAATATCACTACAATGACATTAATTTACTTTATTATTATTATTTTGATCCAATTTTTTTTGACATACTGTTTTTTGTTGACTGTGAATTGTGTTTTTTTTTATTTTTTTTTTGTATTAGTATTTTATTGAATTATTAAATGTGGACATTTCAAATACGATTGTAATTGTTGTTACTGAATAAATGAAGTAAACTGATCAGTATAATCTAATGAGATGCCACGATAAGATGAAGGACAGGCTATTGTCGGTAAAAAAGAACGACCACAATAAAATAATTACTAAAAATCAGATCATATGGCTGTAACGAGTTAAGTGATTTTCGGGTCTAAATTTCAATCGTTTGTAATATTAGTTAGTTTAGAGAGATGAACGGATGGACGGACGGACATCGGAGTCTCATTTTTCATCCGTTGGGTACGGAACCCGGAACTAAAAAGAGTTTTTCTTTCAAATTCTTTTAAAATTTAAATTTTAGTAAAAAATGTGTACAAATATTTTTTTACTCTTCGATTAGATTAAGACAGAGCCTAATATCCAACAACAGTCAGTCATGCAGGATATACAAATTTTTGTTTTAAAGCTGTGTTTTTTCCCTTCTATTTATTAAAAATATCACCAAAATAGTGTACACGTAGTCATGCAATTAAAGAACAACAATAGTATAGTAAAAATCGGTCAAATTACACTATAATAAATTAATAATTTAAAATCACGAGAAAAAAATGGTTGGAATTCCGGCTTCATCATCAGACCTGGAAACCTAATATCTTGGTCAAAGTTAATTACAAGACTTTTCTGAGAAATCCAAAACAGCTATGATTTTCTTCCAGTTCATATCTTCCGGCTCCATGATAAGTTCAGTTCGACAGTACCATATTATTGTATTGTCATCAGAACTACATACAGCTGGCAATTTTCATTACGCTGAGACCCTTGGAAGATGGTTAAATTGGTTACCTTAGATTCCATTACATAGTTACATACAGGTCTACCTAACAAAAGCTTGTTAAAAAAGGTGAAGACGACATGAAAGAAAAAAGTTAGGTAATATAAATTACAGTAACCCAATAACAACAAACAACACAATATAATAATTTAAATAGCTATTAAGTACAAATTGCAGTGTCAAAGCTAAAAGGGCTTTAATTCTGAGTACATTGTCTACAAAAATATCAAATGTATCTGTCTTTTGGAGATAATTATACTTCCTAGTTATTATACTTCGTACTTCGTACTTGACGACCTCGGTGGCGCAGTGGTGTAAACAGCCGACTGCTACGCTAGAGGTTCCGGGTTCGAATCCCGGCGGGGGCGGGCCTTTGTGTTATTTGCAAGACGCATTGTTTCGCTTACCGGTCTGGGATGTTGTATTTTAATCTATGTAGTATATACCATATCGTTGCTTAGCACCTGCGATACAAGTTCTTACGATACTTACTGCAGGGCTGAGTCAATGTGTGTGTCGTGATGTGGTTATTATTATTATTATACTTCCTAGTTATTCTGAGTTATGCCTATTTATTCATTTATGTAATTCAACCCCATCTTCACTAGAACAGTCCTGGAACAAAGCAAAATGTTTTAAATATATAAAACATACAACAATTATTATTAAGTTTACTACAAAAACAGTCAATAATGAAGCGAAGTCCCAAGCTGAACTAATTCGCCGCCCCGGGGCGCGTCACGTTACAGGGAGTTTATATATTTTTATCGCCCACTCATATCTGTAACGTTGGATTAATGATCCGTCGGGTCTAGTCATTCGGTGCCGCTTGCCGCTGTAAAAACCGACTGGGTTCAGTTGCCCCAATGGCGTTCGATTTTCGGATGCGGCATTTCATTTTAGTATATATTTTTTATTACACAAAACAATTGAATACGCAAAAGCAAGTAAAGTTTGATATTTATTTTATATATTTATATACTACGATTCGAATATTACTTCATACATGACTACATACAAAAAGCAGTCATAACTGACTTACTTTTAATAATATGAGTAAAACAATAATTGTTTTTATTTGGTTTCCACGATAAATACCACTATGCCACAGATGCACAAATAAAAAATCAAAAATTATAAACACATGGAAAATACATAAGCAAACGTAAAACAACTCACGCAGTAATCCCTCGAGAGGGGTTGGCACAGGTGTTTAACACCGCTTTTCGCATGTTTTATTGAGTCCCAGTGTAACAGGTTGCGAATCTGTCGCCACTATCCAGGCTCATTGACAATCATATAATCATAAAATCACTCGACCTGTCGAGTCAGTGGTTTATCCTAGGCACGTAACAAACTGAGCTACCACGTCACTATCAGATTTAAATCAGGTGGTTAGTAGCGAAACTTCTACTAAATTATCTTTTTGTACATGACTCAGTTACATACGTACGGGTTGCCGTACCTTGTAGCTGCCATGTTTCTCGATGTGGCCGGACAGTGGCGACAGATTCGCAACCTGTCACACTGAGACTCAACATAATCGTGCAGAAACCGGTGTGTAGCACCTCCGCCTACCCCTCTCAGGGTTAAAGGCGTGAGTTCATGTTATGTGACAAAGCTTTAAAAGCCTACGTTATTTTTTCATGAAATCAACACAACCCATAACCTCATCTGCCGCATCCAGAACTCTTTACACATCAACGTGGACCCAACCTTTAATTGTTGTCATCTTGATATGGCTGTTACATCGAGCGTCAAAATGGGTTTTTGGCGGGTGAATTTAGGCAACTTTGTATAACGAACATTATCGGATTTGTTTCGGCCGTTTTTTGCGGGCGTTAAAAAGTCCCAGCTCGAATGTGTTGCAGTTTTAAATCGCACAAGCTTTTGCCCGCGATTTCGTCCGCGTGGAAGTCGAAAATAGTTCTAATAGGATTTTTAATTACTTGCCATTCATCGTTTTATTTTGGACGATTCACAATATCTTTATAAATTACAGCCCATGTGTTATTCTGATGTATAAGCTATATTATTGTAAAGTTTCACTAAAATCCATTCAATAGTTTTTACGTGAAAGAGTAACAAACATCCATTGATACATTTTCACGTTAAGTGAGGATTTGTTCTAGTTTTTAGATTACTAGCTTTTTTGTCTTAGGCTTTACGCTAACGACCGATATTTTGTTAGCCTAAAAACTTTTTGAAAATTTTCTTGATAGTCGATTTTATTAATGAATTTTTGAAGCTGCGGAATTTCAATTTTACAATCATTATATTTTTCATCTACAAAAAATCGGGTGACTATCGGTTGTGGGTGAGATCCCTTAGGTTTAACCTTCTCGTCTTGTTAAATGAAGCTTTGTGTCATTTCCAATAGCTTTAATAAAAGATGGTCACAATGTACTATTACAATGGTACGTAAAGTAATCCTAAATGCCTGCGCGGACGGGGGATTATTATTTATTATAATATAATAATAATAATAAACCACATCACGACACACACATTGGACTCAGCCCTGCAGTAAGTATCGTAAGAACTTGTGTCACAGGAACTAAGCAACGATATGGTATATACTACATATACAAGAATACAACATCCAAGACCGGTAAGCGAAACAATGCCGTTCCGCCCCCGCCGGGATTCGAACCCGGAACCTCAAGCGTAGCAGTCGGCTGTTTACACCACTGCACCACAGAGGTCGTCAAATATTTGTCCTTTAAAATAGATTCCAGCTTTAACTTATTTATTATTTTAATTGTTACTAGCAGCCGACTGCTACGCTTGAGGTTCCGGGTTCGAATCCCGGCGGGGGCGGGACTTTGTGTTAATTGCAAGATGCGTTGTTTCGCTTACCGGTCTTGGATGTTGTATTCTTGTATATGTAGTATATACCATATCGTTGCTTAGTTCCTGTGACACAAGTTCTTACGATACTTACTGCAGGGCTGAGTCAATGTTTGTGTCGTGATGTGTTTTATTATTATTATTATCAGATGATTCTTCTGCTTGTACAAAAAAAGTATTTTAATCAAGCTTCTTGCTTACCACCTCGCTTTACAGGAAAATAACTCAACTACCTACGTGAATAATAAGATATATTCTAATGTAAGAATTTAATAAATCCCATCTGATATCTTTCATACGATCCACACGTACGGGCATAAACTCGCTGGACCTTTCCGAGAAAAAACCTTCGACCGATCAGGCGGAACACATCTCTGTCTCTCTCTAACTTAAAGGATCTAGAGCGGGACAGCTGTAGGGTCAAACGGACCACGCCCACTTGATCGAATTGATAATGGAAATGCGCAGGCGACGATTTTGATCTTATGAAGTCTCGACGTATGTACGCAGTCTTGGACTGGTTTTATTAATAATTTATCTTTATTGCAAATAAGCTGCTTAATGTATTATAAACTACATGTGTTTCGCTTTCTTTATAATATATATTTAAAAACTAAAATCCGACTATTGACAACAGCGCTCTAAAATCAATGAAACAAGAAAATATTATTATCTAAAATTGTGAGGTTAACTATTCAATGTAACCGTTGTCATGCCACCTGCAGTATAAGGCAAACTTACTCACTTGTATTGATTTGTTATCTTAGGTTATGTCTGGTGTGGCATAAGATTTAAGAATCTTTTATTGTTTAACTTATTTGTGGTTTGTTAACCCGACAGGTCGAGGGTTCGAGTCTCGGGTTGCCGTACGTTGTAGCTGCTATGTTCCTCATTGCGCCCGGATAGTGGCGACAGATCCGCAACCTGTCGCACTGGGACTCAACATAAACATGCGAAATGCGGTGTGTAACACCTCTGCCTCTACCACTAGAAGGATTACGGCGTGAGTTTAGGTCGTGGGAGATATTTTTTATAAACGCTTTTTCCGTTTTGTTCGTGTAAGAATGATCCACAAACCAGATCTCATAAAGATTTTAGATAAAAACTAAAAAATCTAAATAGGAATGTGGTTATTTTGCGTTTTGAATCTTAATTTAGGTACTACCTATTTAAGAAATTAAACTTAATTATTTCAATTAGTTTTAACTTACCAACTCATTAAAAATTCAACGTATTCAGCTACTCAACAAGAGATGGCAGCACTCACCTCGTAAATCTCGAAGAACTCCCACGCATAGGAACAGCGCCATCTGTCGAGAAACAATAAGAAACTTAAAATCCTTCGAGCATATCCATTTTAAATAGACCTCTAAAGTTGGTAATGACGTATGAAGAATATGAAGAGTTGAGAGAGCTGTGTAAACTGGTGATTAATAATTCGATTATAATGATAGTGGGTATAATGATTTGAAATATTAGTATTTCGATGAAATAAATATGCGATTTAATTTTATAGCGAATGATTGCTTGAATTATATTGTATCGTTTGTCTAGACGTGTTTGTGTGAGATGGAATTTATAAACATTTCCATTGATTACTAAATTATGGTGCATTCCGAACCCTCGATTTTGTACTTATTAATCGATTTTCAACTCTTAATATCATGTGAATTGCCGTTAGTGAATTTAAGTTAATTTCGATCGAAATGCTCAGCCTGTAGGTAAAACAATTATTTTTTAAGCTTAACTTAAACACCTTCACATGAACCCTGACCCTTAGGGTCGCTGTCAGTACAACAAAGTAACGAAATGCTGCAGAGACAAAGCTTCTAAGGAGTGTCAGTAAATACTCAAATGGTCATTGTGTCTACCTTGACCATTTGAGTACCATGTATTTGACCATGAGTCCGTATAGTTTTCCTACTCATCAGGTAACGTAGACTACTACAGTATGAGCAATCTTAATTCCTCATCAACCCGTTAGAGGCGGTACAAAGATTCATATGAACTTGTAACTCACTAAACAAATAAAAAGTTAACAATTATTTCTATAAAACGTTTTTTTTTTTTTTTTTTGTATTTATAAAGAAATAAGACCTTATTTGTTTAATGTAGATTTGCGTCAAGTACCAACGCATCCGTCAATTATTGATAAAAATGTAAAACTCGAATGGATTTACTTTAATTTATGATTTCACTGTGATTTTTACAACTGAGCACCATTAGGTATAGGCTCCTATAATTATTTCAAATAATAAATTTATTTTCATGTAAATAAATAAATTAAATGTTATTTACAGAAACGATATAATAGTTTCTTTTCAAAATCTTTTCAAAATAAGAATATATTTTTCATCTTCCGATCCATAAGATTTGTTCAAAATAATGACAAGCCATACAAATACCATACAAATTGATATTACAATCATAAGAAATTAATGAGGAATTCATCTTTCCTTTAATTATAATTAATTAATCTTAAAAACACAAAGGTTTATACAGAGATATCATTTTATAAAATGAATTTAATCACATAAGGCACGTTTCGTATTAGTACGAGTAGATCTGTTTGTACGTCGTATTGTCATATTATTTATGATTTCTTTATGAATTAACTCACTGAGATTGTGGCAGAGCTAACAAAATTTAGACATGGACTTAATTTTTTTTAAACAATTACTTTTTATGCTTGAATAACTCAAAAAGAAACAAATTTCCTTAAAAGAATTTAATGTTGAAAACTTAAGTGTTTTTGTGAATGAAGGTTGCCAGAGTAAAAAAATTGCTACGCACACAGCTACATTTTTTTACGAATTGGTAACTTGTTGCCTGCATGCTTGTAAGGCCTACCATGGATAGATACTCCTCAAGTTTGGCCTTTTAACAGGCAAACGCTAAATCTATCAAGAGTTACATCTTGTGTTGCCGCTATAAAAATGACATGAATATTCGTAAAGCGTCTCCGGATAGATAAAGGAAAAATATCACTAGATAACTATGGTTGTATACTGCATCTAAACTAAAGAAAAGCAATCCGAGAAGCAAGTAAGACGGCCTATGTGGTGAAGTGGTATAAACAGCCGACTGCTACACTACAGGTCCCAGGTTGAAATCCCAGCGGTGACGAAACTTTGTGTCATTTGCAAGATTCGTTGTTTACCGGTCTTGGATGTAGTATTCTTAGTATATACCATATCGTTGCTTAGTTCCTGTGACACAAGATTATTTTATCTAACTGCAGGATTGAGTCAATGTGTGTCGTGATGTGGTTATTATTATTATGATTATTAATGCACACTCCTGGCAAGATTACTCACTAGTAAGGGAACGACGCATAAATAAAATCTTTCCCAATAGCTCTAAACTCGCATTTTTTTCGGCCATAGACTTTTTAATGTATTCAAATAATTTTTTGCCCTGTTAGTAAGTTTTATTAAGTATAAAGCAGGCCATTCATGCAGTCGCAGGCGACGCATCCCGCTCGGAACCATGTTCTCGCCTACGCTGTGTTAATGCATTAGGGTTGGCACTGCACTGAAAAGGAATAAAATCAAAAATGTTTTATTCTCTGGCCGGAAGGCGTAGTGTTTGACGGTGAGGTAGATATACGTTCCTGCAAGGCAAACTACTACTGTGTTTTTGCTGTTGGTACTGGATAAAACCAAATAACACTCTTATTAAATTATTTGGCGAATCAATTCCAGCATTGAACTTCTTCCTACAGATGATGATAATATTTTCGTTACAAAAAAAAAACAATGAGCTAATTAGTGACAAAGTAACAGTACAACGTAAGTAACGCCTGCTAGTTTATATATTTTTACGTCTTTTGAGGACGTGGTAGCTCAGTTTGTTACGTGCCTTAGGTAATTGACCGACAGTTTGAGGGTTCGAGTCTCGGGTTGCCGTAAGTTGTAGCTGCCATGTTTCTCAATGCCCGGTTAGTGGCGACAGATTCGCGACCTGTCACACTGGGACTCAACATGAACATGCGAAAAGCGCTGTGTAGTAAGCACCTCTGCTAACCCCTCTCAAGGGACTACGGCATGAGTTTATGTATGTATGTTATGTATGACAAACATAATATTATGTCAATGATTAAAAAAAAAACACTCAATACCAAAAACTCTATTTTTTTTACTAACATATCAAAAGCAATTTAATCGTGAGTGTAGCAACCCTAAGATCCCGAACGCATATATCATCCGTGGAGCATATTCTGCGATATTTTTACCTCTCAACCACGCATTTGATTCAAACCCTATTGTGGTCCATTTAACAATACCTCTACGGTGTATCAAGATTACTAAGGTGTGTTGATCAAAATTAATTTAAAATCTAAAGTTTTCCTTACTATAGTTCTTTCTTTCTTTAAGCGTTTTTAGTTCTGCCATTTCAGCTGTTTCAATTATTTTCCATTGTTTGTTTGGGAGGAAATTCTAGGTTTTTGATATATATTTTTTCATACTATAGAACTGGCATAAAAGCTTACTGCGACCACCCTGAGTCTACCATCAGTTCGCATGACAATAATAATCACATCACGACACACACATTGACTCAGCCCTGCAGTAAGTATCGTAAGAACTTGTGTCGCAGGCACTAAGCAAAGATATGGTATAAACTACGTAGATAAGAATACAACATCCAAGACCGGTAAGCGAAACAATGCGTCTTGTGTAACTACTATTAAGTTATTAATGGTAACTTAAAGAGTAGCAGTATCCTATGAAATACGACTAAGTATTCCATGCAACTTGCCAAGGCAAGCAAACATTTTACTGTCAGTATCGCAGGACCAATTTGGGACATAATGATCCACTAATTAGAAAGTGTCGTCAGTACAATATTTTTCATAGCGACCTTGATATTTCTTACGAGAAACCAGGAGCATTTAGGCTTGCGCTGCTTAATGCAATAGCTGGCAATATGGCTCAGTACCTTGTATCTAATTAATAATGTATTGTTATTTATTCTCTACTTTGTTTAAAATTTAAGGGTTCTTGTATTTGTTTATGTTGTCTAGTATTATTGTGTGTATTTTTTATGAATTTTGTGTATAATTGGCATATATATCTAGATGTAACATTCAGACTGTCCATATTTAAATGTTTTGATATGTGTGCTGTTGGTGTACCAAAATAAATAAAATAAATTAGAGTTCCGCCCCCGCCGGGATTCGAACCCGGGATCTTTAGCGTAGCAGTCGGCACAGCTAACATACATTACTACAGTGATTTTATGAGCATTCTTAATTCCTCATCAATCCGTTAGAGGCACTTTACAAAGATTTGTACAAAAATTGTCCAAAATGTAAGGACCAGAAACCCAGGGTCGATATGGACTGAACAGATCTGATGATGTTCATCCCATGTATAATTATACAAAAAAAAACCCTAGTTGGTCAAGATTTTGTTAAAAAATGATACCTTGTCCTTTTGGTGGAATGGATTGTTTAATCCAACCTTTAGTAGTGACTTTATTATTATTATTAATTTGTTATTGATTTTTACCGTTTCCTGTATTAAAAATTTGTGTGTTTAATGAGAAAAGCAAACCATGAGCACTTTTAGATTATTTGAGTGTGCTATTTAATGAATATACCTGCCAGTAGAGACATAGAAATGCCATAACCTCAATTTAATCATAAAATAACAAATCAAATCACACCGAAATTAATCCCTCGAGAGTTGTAGGCAGAGGTATTACACACCGCATTTCGCATGTTTATGTTGAATCTGTCGCCACTCCGGGCACAATAAGTAACATGGCAGTCACAATTTACGGAAACTAGAGACTCGAACCCTCGACCTGTCTGGTCGGTCGGTTAACAAACTGAGCTACCATGTCCTCCACTGTCAATGTCACGTCAATTTAATCAGGTTAAACATTATTTAAGCGTCAGTCAACTTTTTAAGGTGGATTATTTAAAAAAGTCACTTCTCCAGATCTCGATCTGATGAATCAGCCTCCCCTTTCAAAGCCTATACAGACAGACATTCAGACAAACAGGAGGCTTTATTCGCGAGGAAATAATAAATCAATGGAAGCCTCCAGCCAGAGGTACCAACGTAAGCAACTAAATCTGTCGCCGCCTCTAATCCTATACAGATCTTAATGCTCTATTTTTATAGTCTGCAGAAAAAATACAGATTAATCCTCATTTTTTTTTGCCACTCTTTTACTAGGTCGAACTGTATGTAACTAACTATGTAATGGAATCTAAGGTAATTTAACCATCTTCCAAGGGCCGTAGCGTAATGAAAATTGGCAGCTGTGTGTTGTTCTGATGGCAATACAATAATATGGTACTGTCCAATTGATCTGATTATGCAGCCGGATGATATGAACTGGATCTTCATGATGGAAAATTTTATTATAGCTGTTCTGGATTTCTTAGAAAAGTCTTGTAATGGTGGTCAAAGGACCACGATATTTGGTTTCAATGTCTGATGATGAAGCCGGAAAATAGACGTATTTTTCTAGTATTTTTCAACTTGTATTGAAAAAAATAAAAGCTTACAAAAATTCTTGTATTTATTTTAAGAGCCATTATGCAGAGCACTTTACATATTTCAAATGTCTTGTCTTACTGTGTTGTTGTTTTTTTAAACAAAAATCTAATCTGAATAATACTTGACAGAAGAATGTGCACTAAAGAAGAGATACCAATATTGGTTTATTAGTTTTACTAATTAAAAAACCTGTATTTAACAAGAAATAATGAATTACACCTATCGAATTTAGAGGTCCATTTCACTTTTAATCAAGCGAATCAAGTTTTTATTTATTAAAATAGACTTAAAATAAGTAAATTATATCGTCATCTTTTATACTACCACCGTTTCGAAACGCTATTACTATGGGGAAGAATCCGGCAAGAAACCTCCGTGGTTGCTTTTTTCATAATAATCAGGTACAATAAATTAATTTCTTTAACAATTTTAAATCGTCTTTTCTGCTTTTAAATCGTCTTTGGTGTTGTGTGAACAAATATTTTTAATCTGTAATTTTACATAGCTATACTATCTTACACCATTTCTGTTCAAGTACAGTCCACATGTTTACAGTCAAAGATCACCAGAAACCTTTCAAACTATCTTCATCTCGTAACAAAAGCCCTTTCATAAGACCTTATTAATTGCATCCGTCATAACTTATAACAAATTAAGGTGTGACAAATCTATTTAATAAGATGGCGTATCGTTTATTAATGAAATGAAATGAATAGAATTTTTTAAATGAATTAAGCCATAAGATCGAATTTGAAAGGAACCTCTTAACTAGACAAAGGGATTTTTTTTTTGTTTAATTGGCTGTGTAGGGATATAGAAATATATATCATATATAGAAATATAACATTAATTCACGCCGTTATCCCTGGAGAGGGGTAGGCATTGACACCTCTCCTTATATTTTATTCCTCTTAAATACCATACAATACTACAAATGAGGATACAGATCACCGTGTCAGTAGACGGCGGTATCACTTTCCATCGATCCATTTTACAGGTGAACCGTCTGCTTATTATCCTGTAATAACTAGCTTGACGTTGATTTTAAATATTTCTTCTTAAAACGATAACGTATGGGGCTTAACCCAATGGAATATTCATATCACTCCAAATTCTGTTAATCTATGGAATTAAGTACTCACACATAAACTCACGCCATAAGTAATCCCTCGAGAGGGGTAGGCAGAGTTGGTAAATACTTGATTTCGCATGTTTGTGTTGAGTCCCAGTGCGACAGGTTGCGAATCTGTCGCCACTATCCGGGCACAATGAGGAGCATGGCAGCTACAATGTACGGCCCGAGACTCGAACCCTCGACCTGTCGGATCGGGTTTTTCAGTTAACCAAGGCACGTAACAAACAGAGCTAACACGTCCCCAATTAAGATAATTAAATGACGAGATAAAATTAACATATATAGCGCCACTTTCATTATTACCAATTAATCAAACGACGCCCAATTGGTCGGAGCACGCGCATTAAAATAAGGAAATGATTTTAATGAATTCATAAACTATAGCATGACCCGGTGGCTGAGTCAGTAATTACCAAGTGACGCCTGACCAGCCAGTCTCACACCTATCAAATACGCCGGCGGTTGTCAAAGTTTCTTGATTGGGGGTCGGCTGCTAACAAAAACAAATTCACACAATTGCGATTCATGAGGTTTTCGGCGACCCCCGACCTCTCCACTAGCGGTTTAATACATTCGGCTGTTTTATAGATTTAGAATTTATGATTTATATTAGTATCGAAAAATATTTAAATAAACAAAGTTAAAAGTAAATATCGTAGCCTACAGATAACACAACGAATTGAATTGACTAATTTCATACATAATTGCGGATAAAAAACATCTTACAATTAATAATATTTACCTACTTGGAACACTATTTACAAATCTTTGATTATGTTAACATTCGTTTCGTATAGGTGGATCAGAACTATATTTCAGGTCGAGGATTCGAGTCTCGGTTTACAGTAAGTTGTAGTTGCCATGGTCCTCATTGTGCCCGAATAATGGCGACAGATTCGGAGCGTGTCACAAAAGACTCAACATAAACTAGCGATATGCCTCGTGTAACAACTCTGCCTACCCCTCTCGATGCATTAATTACGGCGGGAGTTTATTTTTTATTTCTTAAGAAATATATAGTGCAATGCCAAAGGTTGAGAACCTGTGAATTAGATAATTTAATCCTATAGCTGCCCACGCGCAAGGAAGTTGAATTTGAAGGAATTGAATACTCTTTAACAGCGTTAATCTGATATACTACGGTTTGTCGCGGTTTCACTTGTCGACAAGGACAAATTGATGACTCTAATACATAGGATAATGTCAACGTACATACATAGATTGTTGTATAGAAAATTCAAAACGAAAGCAGGTGTTGACAACCTCTTCCAAAATGGCAACTTAAATTTAATTATAATTTTAATGTTAACTTTATTAATGAAATATTAAATATTAATAAGTTGTTAATGACAATTTATTACCATTAAACGTACGAATTAGTTCTTAAATTTAATTGTACGTTTTTAATTTTAGTTTTCACTTTATATCTACTTATGAAGGAAGTTGCTGTAATTTTTATGTCTTCCTAAACAAGGCTCAATTAACGGTCCAATATTGAAGACATTAAATCCAATAATACTTACGGCTCAGTATCATCATATTCGTTCTATTGTAATTATAATCTGATTTTTTTTTTGATTGTAAAGAATTGGAACTCTCAACCGGCGGATGTGTTCGAAGATCATAATAACTTGGTCCTCTTCAAGTCAACAGTAAACAGGCGTTTTTAGGCACGTAATACCCGCCTGTCTTTGACTTTTACCAGGATCAACGGTGGCGTCCTTTGATCGAATAATCAACGAATAATGCAGCTACCTGTATTGGGACCCGCAACGAACTTAATCAGAAGAAATAGGAGGTAGTAAGAAAGCGGTTTCAGACTTCCCTCCCAGCAAAGCGGAGACAGCAATAGAAACGGCACAGAGGCCAAAAGCTAAAGGGATTCAGGAGACGCCTGACTGTCATAACTTCCTTATTGTTGCTTATTGACTATGATCAAAGACTTACATTGACAGGCGGTAGACCTACATACGAGGGTTCGAGTCTCGGGTTGCCGTAAGTTGTAGCTGCCACGTTTCTCAATGTGCCCGGATAGTGGCGACAGATTCGCAACAGTTGAAGCAGTTCGCTGAGTTTCGGTTCGAAGGATTGTAGAGGCAGTGTAATTAGCGGCACGAGGGTTATAACATCTTTACCTCTACATGGGCAACGCTTAGGGGGTGCTCTTAGTGTTTCACGACATAAGGGGCATTGTCGTGTTAATAGGCGGCGGTATCACTTTCCATAAGGTGTACCGTTTGCTTGTTTGCCCATCAAGTTGTATCAAAAATATTTAAAAACAATTAAAGGTTAATCATTAACATATTTTACTTAGCTCTGTATATTATTAACAAGATTTTTAAACTGACACATCTCAATTTCCTCTCACATTATAAAGTCCATTGTGGGATGATTTAGTGTCACTTTACATACAATGATGTGGTAGATTGATCTTTTACGGCGATCTGTCCTCTCATATTGACGATTTGCATCATAATTAGGTTAGATGCATTTTTGAATCGTCGAATTGTAATAAAACATTTTATTTAGAAGGTACAACGTGTTGCCGAATTTTCCTTTAAAAAAAATTACGAAAGACACACACACAAACCTAATTGCATTTAAAAAAATACAAAATTTCATATGTTTTCTTATAAATAGTCAAGTAGGAACCGAAAACTTTAATAAAACAAATGTATACATTTCTGATTCTTTATTTAAAATAGACAAACTTCGCTTTTAATATTTAATTAATACGGAATATGTATGACTTTTTTATTTATTTATTATAATTCAATACCTTATATATCCATCCTCATATCAGTTAAACTTTCTAAAAATATCTCACTTATTAACTAAGTTATTAAGCTTCAAAGTCGTTGGTTAGACAGAGAGATCCGATATGTACAATGACGTCAAAGAACATAAGCGTCATACAACTTCCATAGAAAAGGTTGTTATGATGAGCGAGATAGATAGATTTACTTTTAATGGTTAGGTTATCCCTGGTTTATCGTTCAATTCTAATTCTGTTTCCATTGTAAATGTATTAGTTTAGCTGTTATGTTTTTTTTTCTTACAAAAAAAAATCATTCAAGACATTAACGTTCTATTTAAATATCAATCATATTCAACTTTAAACAGGGTTGATTATCGAACGAACATCTGTTGTTAGTTAAAACGTTTTAATTTGTACGAGTTACTGATGACAAGTCTTATACAACGGTGTAATAAGATGCAGAAGTCAATTAGTATAAGATGATATTACAGTTAACTAATTAACACTTAAAAAAAAATTCCACTGACAATTAAAAATAAACAAATTGAATAATAAATAAATAAACAAAAAAAATGCCTTTTAATTAGCATACACTTTAGATTTGTATTTGTAATTAATTTTTAACCATACATTGAAAACTACCCCTGTGTAATGCTGTTGTGCCAATAAATAAATAAATAAAATAACCTAAAAAAGTGCCTCCTAAATTCTGTAGGTTTGCTATAAGCACGAGTAGGTAAGGCCACCAAATTTATACTTTAAATATGTTCTTATAAATTTACCTTTTGGTTTTTTTATTTGTAAAACACAACAGGTAAAAAGACTGTGACCCAACAATTTTGATATCTCTTTTTTTTTTTTTTTTCAAAAATTATTAGATCACTTTAATAAATAAACCTGTAACGTGGACATACTTGTGTATATATATGCTACTTTTACATAACTATACATCGCTATACAGAATGGAAATGCCAGTGATATGGGCACACTGAATTATTTTTATTAGGTATTTTAAATGTATTAATTAATTTTTATAATGTAAATTCGAATTAAGATAAAGGAAGCTAAGTTTTAAAATTAATTAAAATAAAAAACTTGAACATGAATTACGTTTAAAATGTTTGAAATGATATTTTTTTTTATAATGTAGTCGCTAAAGCTACAACACAATATGTATAAGTATGTAGTGTTGTAGTAAAAGTGAGCAAATCGGTATTTTACGACCTATCCCTCAGACAAACCATCGTTCGATGGAGCCAATCTAACTTTGTCGAGATAGAGCAACGTTTATAGCTTTACACCGTGTTGTAGCTAATTTGCAATTTCCTACCTTGTTTAAAATGTCTGAGCGAAACAAAAGGATTCTTATTATAGATATTTGAATTCGGAAAAAACCACCTCGGTTATTTGTACATTACTATTAAATTTGTGACTAAAAATGTGTTACGTTCACTTGCAATCATCGCACTTGTAGTCCCTTAAAAAGCAATATATTTATTAATATGTACTAATGTCTTTCCTTGACAAAATACCTAAAATTATTTACCTAAAATTTTTGGTCTAGTTAATGTTTTGGCATAGCATCATTCAGTTAAAACGATTTCTTGTAATGAGTAAAAAAAATACAAAATTCATTAATTTTGTTATACTACTTGTTAATACGGTAGTCAATTAAACAAGCAGACAGACTTATGTCATTCACTAACTATTGTTTTGTTATTATGAATTTGAAAACCTATAGTATTTTGAAAAGGCGGTGTGATGATAACTGAACCCTATTTTTTTTTGCTAATGGTGATGATGATGGTGAACAAGACTCTTCTTCAAACAACGAAATGTTTAACTGTACCGCGACACAGCACAAACGTATCTTATTTTAAGTTTTTAATGAAATATCCTACGCCAAAGCGTATAGAAAGAATAATTCAGTATAAGTAATATAATCAAAGTGCCCAAACTTTGATGAACGTTTACAGACTTCTCATTAACCCTTGACAAGTTTGAGAACCATGGTTAGGTCAATCGCCCATAGAAGGTCGTTGACCTTTTTTTTTTTTGTCCTTACTTGACTATTTAAAAAAAACTATCGAAAGGTATTCTTGTCGGGACAAAATAAGCGATTTTTTTTTTGATAAAAAAAAAATGAGTATATATGTGAGTGTGTGTGTGTAATATTTGTGTTGTGAAAAGAATTCAGGATAAATTAAGACAATATGGTCTTATAATTTTATGATATTGTAATCCTTTTTCTCCAGGCTGTTAAACAATATACTAGCATACTGTGGTCATTTATATAGGTTTTGTACACATTTGCAGATAGCATATCTATCATGACTTATTGGTAACATTTTTTTTTTAAATATTTTACACACACACTTTTTTTTTTTGTCATAAAAGTATCCAATCAAATAGGTTTTTCAATGAAGAAATTTAGTATTTAATCAAAATACAGCAGTTATCTGTATTTGATGTAGAATCTAATGAATGAACGAATTCGTTCAAGACCGACGAAAATCGAAATGAGCATGGAAAGGCAAGGAAAAAATTTAAAGAACATTATATAAAAGTTTGATTGAGGTCCTTAGGGAAAAGTTTTGATTGTATCTCAAAGATTGGGGAGGCCGGGCATAAATAACAGGAGCGAAAAACAAGGGGAGAACGTGGACAATTTTTCCGTCGATATAGGAGAAGCTCAGAATTTGAAATTTCGATTATTTACTTGAAACTTGACATAACTTGTAGATTTATATAAAATCATGGCCAAACAAGATGGTTCGCCTAGTGGAAAGTGATACCGCCTATTGACACGATGATGCGAATGATGTCTGGAACGCCAAGACGCCTATGGGTTGTCCATGTAGAGCTAAATATGTTATACCTCTCGTGCCGGTAATTACACTGGCTCTCTAATCCTTCGAACTGAAACACAGTGAACTTTTTCACGGCAGAAATAGAAAGGGGTAGGGTAGGGTTGAATCAATTTAAAATTTTCAATAATGTCAAAAAGATATTTTTGTAACCAAAATTAAAACATAATGGATCTTTTTTAACATGAAACACTCACGAAGTAATCCGTCAAGAAGTTGGCAGAGATGTTGCGAATATGTCGCCACTATGCGGGCACAATGAGGGACATGACTACAACGTACGGCAACCCGAGACTCGAACCCTCGACCTGTCGGCTCGGGTCGGTCGGGTAATTAAAGCGCGTAACAAACTGAGCTACCACTTCCACGACAAAATAAAATTTGTTATATCTTTTATTCCATTAATTACTAAACATTATTATATTTCTATAGGCTTCTCGTTTTGTACAACCTAGCACATAATAATAATAATAATAACCACATCACGACACACACATTAACTCAGCCCTGCACTAAGGATCGTAAGAACTTGTATCGCAGGTGCTAAGCAACGATATGGTATATACTAAATAAATAAGAATACAACTTCCAACAGCGGTAACCGAAAAATACGTCTTGCAAATAACACAAAGTCCAGCCCCCGCTCAGAATCGAACCCGGAACCTCTAGCGTAGCAGTCAGCTGCGCCACCGAGGTCGTCAAAACATCACCGTCTTCAGCTCTATGTTGCAGTAAAAACAATAATTCGAGCTTATAAAACTTGTCTCGACAATAAATTGCTAAGATTGCAAAACAATCCAATGCGAGCGGTAACCACATTTTAACATTAATTTTAGTGACATACAAATCACTGGACACAGATTCAATATTGTATTGTGGCTATAATCGTGTATTTTGTAATAAAATAACTTTTATTACAGCAGCCCGAGTTAAAAGCTTTCGACTCTTGGATTTTGTTTTTTGTGAAATAAAAAAAAAAGGCAATTTAGCCATGCATCTTGATGCTACGGTAAGCCAAAATTATGTATTAAAACACTGATTTGCAGCTTTTCTAACAAGAAAATTATATCCATTAACAATTTGGAATACCGAGTTACTTTTGTCGGGGCACACCCGTCACTCTGTCCCACCACTGCAACTCCAGTTTATCAGCGTCCTTTGATCGAATAATCAACGAATAATGCAGCTGTGCAATCACGCACAGGCTTACCAAGTTACTTGACAGGAACGTGAAAAGATGTATTCTATATCCTATTTTTTAATCTTCTCTTATATAAGCTCACACAGACAATATTGTTTGTAAAAATAATACTAATGTATTTATGTAACAGTAAAATGTAAAGAACTATAAGTGTGAAAATTTTGAAAAATGATTATTATCAAACATTTATTTATTTATTTCACATAAATATCCAAATGTAGTCAGTAAACATCATATAACTGTATTAGAACTAATTTTTATTAGATAAAATACATAAAAAATCAAACTTAATAAAATTTAACAATATCATTTAATAATAAAACAAAATTAAATGAAATCGAACTAGTAATTAAATATCATAAAAATTTATTAGTCATTATTATAATTCACAACGAATATTTATAACAAATTGCTGTTATTGCGAGACACGCAGACAATCAGTTGATAGCGTTAAAATATCTCCAATGGCATCTGGATATGGAGCTATTAAAAAATCACTTCTTATCCATGATTATTTTTTTCGACAAAGTTTATAAAAAGTTCAAAATCAGTTCGTGAGTTCGAGTCTCGGATTGCCGTACGTTGTAGCTGCCATGTTCCTCATTGTGCCCGGATAGTGGACAGATTCGCAACCTGTCACACTGGGACTGAACATAAACATGCAAAATGCGGTGTTTAATTACAGCGTGAGTTTATGTTCATGTCGAGAACAGGCCCGCTACCTCTCATCGCTTACAACCAAACGAGTAACTAATGTCCACATTGAATTATAATTATTGCCAATATAATGAATGTCTTTTTCAGTTAAAAGTCAGCTTGTCTTTATTTTTCGCTGTCTCGGCCGAGACCGCATGCTGTTTGGAAATTAAAAAAAAAAAAGTCACAAAACTTCAATGCGATATCGACGACATTTTGAAATTTGTTTCATTTTTTATTTTACTAATATTAATTATATTTACAGTATTAACCGATTAGCATTATGTTTTTTATTTATTTGTAAAACACAACAGATCACAATCATAAGATTTATCAAAAATATAGTTAAAATTACAATACAGACTGCGACCCAAAATGCAGTGGCGGTACTGTCATAGGAGCCCAAAAGCCCGGCTTGCCCTATCAAACTAAAATAAGTTCGCGCTCTTATTCATTCATTAACAAATCAAACGACTTTTTTAAAGCCACCGAAATTGTGGTTTTGCTGACATGTTCGCAAACTTCCGAGTGTTTTGCTGAGCTCGTCCACGCCGGCAAGTCACCAACGGAAGTATGAAGTATATCTCTGCCCTGTACTAAAACTCTAGGCATGCCACTGCCAAAATGGTGTCTCAATAGCATAGTCAGCAAAAAAGCAAAAAAACAATAACAAAATCAATACTACGAGTATGTTTGATACATGTATAGTATTGAATTTGTTATTTTACTAAACTCATTCGAAAAATTTACGATTAAATAATTTATTATTATTTTTTGTTATAGCTGCCTAAGAGATCTAATTAGAATTTTAAATATGGTTTATGATACAACCCGCTGACAGACGGACAGCGGAGGCTTTTGGATATGGAACCCTAAAAACTATGTTCCGGTATCGAACATATCAATCTCTTTATTTTTTTCATAGCTGAAAGAAGCTGAAAGCTGAAGCTGAGAGTGTGCGCAGGAATTGCACAATTTAATTCCACCGACCCCCTTTTTATAATCGGAATACTAGACGTAAGCTGAAGTTGCATCCTTTTGTGGTAGATATTCCGACCATCCGGACTAAACGCTTCGATAGCTCCTTCATAATGCGTACTGCAAGGGTGTGGAATTCTTTGCCTGCCGATGTGTTCCCTGACCAATATAACGCGGGTGAAAAAAAGTAGCTCGGTGTAAAGACGACATCCTGACCAATGGATTAAATAATGAAGTATTGTTTTCTATAATTGTCTGATATTAGTTAGTCTGAAACCGGTTTGTTACTACCTCCTATTTCTTCCGCCGGTAGGGTTTCCGGACACAGCCTGTGCGTCATTGCACAGCTTCATTATTCGATCAAAGGACGCGACTGTTGATCCTGGTTAAAAGGAGTTGCAGTGGTGGGACAGAGTGGCGGGTGTGCCCCGAATACGAAAACGATACAGAAGTATTGCAGGTGTTGATTATCCTTGGCAAAGACAGTGGTATAAAGAAGTAAAAAAAAACTCTAAATTTAAGGCTCACTACACAGACACCTGGCAAAAAGGATCGGTTTTAAATAAGTCACAAAGATACAATCATGAAATACAAAAGCCCGCGCAAGCCAATCAACTGGACTTTTTAAAGCAGCTATGTTATTACTGAATTTGCTCCCGAAGTTCTAAAAACCAATTCGAATTAAGGCAAGTTTCAAACTAACGCTTGAAACGTTTCAGAATACATCAGCCGCATTTCTGCGCGCTTTTTTTCTGTAAGCGATCAATTATATTATACAATATTTCCGATTTACCAATTTATTTGATCTTTAGTCTTAATATTGAAGATTGTGCAATGATTGAACGGAAACTTGAGCGTGTAATCTTTATTGCACCATTTTTTTTATTGTGTCGTGTAGAATCAGTATTGCACAATACATGGGTATCAATCCCATACTCCGACTGAAAGCGAAAACATTATGCAGATCGTATTTTTGTGCAGTATAATTAATCGTTAAGGTTATAAGTGCATTTCAATGTCATTGTACATTCAATATAAACAATTATAAAGAAATACACTAAAGAAATACACTAAAAGTTTTAAAGTATTGTACAATCAATATATTGTATTGTATTGTCAAAGTGTTGTGCAATATGTTGTATGTATGGTCTAGGGAGCGCCTAAGAACTTCTTAGTTCAAGCAAGCGTCGCTTTGGCTTTGGCTTTATTTTACTCGAGCTGTCTTGAAACTGAAAATTAACACGTCCAGATCTCGATCAATTCGATTAGTGTTCGGTATAACAAACATTTGGGCGTTCAATCGAGAAATATAATCGAAAATCTTCAATCGTATTACCAATTACGGCAGTCCAGTTCGCTTGACTTCTAACATAAGTGGCTAAAGTTGAATTTTCATTGTATCCTATCGAAAAATGTTGGTTTTGTTTACTGATCAACCGGTAGCTAAGTTCTTTTGATCGGAAAGATCGAATCAAATGCATTCCTTTGATTTCTTTGTGCTTGTTTTTATAAAACAACAGTGTTGTGTTCTTAAGGTTATTTAAAAAAAAACAACTGTAGCTCCCTGCCTTTAAGCTTAAAAAGTATGCAGTTCTGCTGTGCTCATTCAAGTGATAGAATAGGCAAGCATTTTCAACTTAATCCAATACAAAGTAGAATCGACATGTAAAGTAGACCTTCAGGATAAACGTTAAAGCAAGAACTTAGAAGTTCCGTAATTCTGTACCAATAAACCAATGCTCCATATTCGACTTATTTTTATTTATTCTATAAAAACATGGGCAAAAAAGCAAACGATTCACACGATGGAAAGTGATTCCGCCGCCTATATACACGACGATGTCCCTGATCGTGGAACGCCAATACCGCCTTTTTGTTTCCCATATAAGATGTTATTATACCTCTCGTGCCGGTAATCACACTGGCTCTCCAATCCTACGAACCGAAACACAGCGAACTGCTTCACGTTTTAAATAGAAAGGATGGTGGTACCAACCCAGACGATCTTGCATGTAAAACTACATTGAGCTATATGCATAACCTTTTTGAGATAGTCTATGCATGGTGCACCAGCTAACTTGTCACACTCCTGCATCTCCTGGTAACCAGGATCAGTAGTGGAGTGCTTTGAAACGATTAATGCACAGGCACAAAGCACAGGCTACATGCCCGGACATAGTAGCGGCTGTCTTGGACCCGCTAATTTTAATCAGAAAAAATGGTATAAAGTAAAAAACTATTTATTTATTTTGTATAACTAAAATTTAAGGGTTTCGGAATTAACATTGCTTACATTTAAAAAAACTCTAAAAACCTTTCTTCAAAAAAGCCTCACCCGAAAAACAAAAAAAACTCAACAGATATCTGTGAAAGTGGAAAAAATCGAAACATTTTAAATTAAAAATGTTTCGTTAATGTCTCCAAGAAAACATTAATCGCTTTTGAACAGACGGTTGAGTAAGAAATAAAATTGCCGTTTTATTCGATTCCAATCGATAAATACCGAAGATAAGGTAAATTTATAAGTCTAATGTGAACATTTGTAGCGATATTTCTTCATTTTTATTTTCATGATAAAACTTTTAAATTATATTTTATTTTATTTAAAATCACCTTTATAGTACTAGCATTATTATTAGACTTCAAAAGTTATAAAAACATGAAAAAAATACTAAGTCATAATTAACCAACAAAAGTGCTAATAATTAATTAATTACCTAATCATTTTTAGTCAAAAAAAAAAAAAAAACAAACAGGGAAGAAATCCATTTTAATTTCCCCCCCCCCCCTTAACTAGCAGATTGGTTAAAAAGGCTAAGAATTGACACGTTTTTTTAAACGACGAGTGCTGCGGTCCGGAGGCCTTAGCAGCTTCACAGTGACTTTACCGTGGCTATCGTTCCCTATACAATCGATCAGGCTGTATCGTCTTTATAAAGACAACAAGACTGAAAGCATGGGCACGACTACCATAACTGTCCGCCTCCCCATCGAGCCTGGCCTAGTAGAATTTACATGTTAATTTAGTCAATAATTAGTTATTTATATATCTATATGGTATTGAGGACGTGGTAGCTCAGTTTGTTACGTGCCCAAGGCACCGACCGACCCGACCCGACAGGTCGAGGACTTGAGTCTCGGGTTGCCGTACATTGTAGCTGCCATGTTCCTCATTGTGCCCGGATAGTGGCGAGATATTCGCAACCTGTCACACTGGGACTCAACATAAACATGCGAAATGCAGTGTATAAGACCTCTGCCTACCCATCTCGAGGGATTAATTACGGCGTGAGTGAGTTTGTGTTTCAGAAATGGTATTACTAAACAAAAACAAATTAATTCTTTTAATAATACAAACAAATACGTAAAACTGTATCTGCATTACAAACTGCAATAAGAGTATATTTTTGCTCTTTGAAAATCCGACTCTAAGCCTTTAGTATATGGTATATATCGGAATAACAAGCTTCCAATACGTGACGAAGACATTGAGATGACCACAATCAGGCTGCTGCATCAGAACTTGGAGTTCGCTTCCTGGAAGGTTGACCCTTAAAGAGAAATATTGTCAAAGCATGCCCTGTGTTGGTAAGACAGCAATAGTTTGTTTATTCACTTAAATTTCGCTTATTTTTGCTTTATGGACATATTAATAAAATTTAATAATATTTATAGTGTTCGTTGGTTGTAACACCTGACCGTTGCTTAGAACAATTTCAATTTTTATTTACCATTGAAATACAGTGATCAAAATAGAAAAATAGTCATACCATAGACTTCATTTCTATATAAAGAAAGAAGAAGAAAGTTGCAAAATAACCTTAGGACTCGAACCCGGGACTCATAACACAACCAGCATTTTAGATCTGCGACACAGCCGCAGTCAAACACCGAGTTCTAGGAGAAAACATTTATTGATAAGACCGCCTCGATAAATGTATTTGATTTTAAATCCACATCACGACACACACTTTGACTCAGCCCTGCAGTAAGTATCGTAAGAACTTGTATCGCAGGCGCTAAGCAACGATATGGTATATACTACGTAGATAAGAATACAACATCCAAGACCGGTAAGCGAAACAATGCATCTTGCAAATAACACAAAGTCCCGCCCCCGCTGGTATTAGAAACCAGAACCTCTAGCGTAGCAGTCGGCTGTTTACACCACTACGCCACCGAGGTTGTCAACTTCATTCATACCATGATAAAATACTAATAAAATAGCACTTTATGTCTGTATGCGTACGTATCAAAGAATCACATAAGTCTTTTTTGCATGACAATGAATAACGCCCGGCTTCGCTCGCTTATTCTAGGAAGCACCCACGCTTTAGTTCGGCTGGACTGAGCTTACATATTAGTTTTGTTCGGGACATAAATTCTATTCTGGAAGAGGCAATTTTTTGTACCTTTTAAAAGCTGTAAGTACACGAGTACTTATGAGTACTATACATATATGCATGAGTTCTTCATGAGGTTTATCAATAACTATACTACACACGATTATTATTATTATTATTACTTGGATAAACAGACAATATAAAAGGACATTGGTACCCAAGATTTAACTTTATTTAACTTCTCAAAATAGTTATTGTTCTATACAAACTTTAAAAAACTAGGTATTTCATCCGCCATTCTTATAATGTGCAATTTTGATGTCAAAAGGAATATAATAAAAAATTGTTACATTCAATTGAAAAAAGGTAAAAAAAACTTTAAAAATTAATAATAACTTATTATAGCATATGATTTTGTAATGTATACATGGAGTTATCATAGTGTGTGTGTGTAGATGTAAATTTATCTGCACACACACATATATATTTGTTATATTTAACGCATATATAGACGCATTGTTTCGCTTCCGGTCTTGGATGTTGTATTCTTATCTATGTAGTATATACCATATCGTTGCTTAGCGCCTGCGATACAAGTTCTTACGATACTTAGTGCAGGGCATAATTCAATGTGTGTGTCGTGATGTGGTTATTTATTTATTATTATTTATTTATATTTAAAATTATGAATGCATTATGAATTTTGGTATTTTAATTTGTATCGTATGGTAGCTTTCTAAGATACAATTAGATTTGAAAGACGAAGCAAATTTGTGTCATTTTTTATATACCACCGCCCACCATTTTTCTCGTTTCAGCAACAAATTTTAAGAATTAATTTTGTATGATTACAACATAAAAATTAAGGTGTTTTTAATCATTTGAAAAAAGGTGGTTCCAAAAACGTTCAGATTTTATTCCGATTTCTCGAATACGGTTTTCTCAATTAAGTAGTTTTTTGTTTGTTTGAAAGAATGTACTTTCATGTTGGTCTCGCACAGTTTTTATAAATCAAAGTACGCTGATATAAAAGTATTTTTTAAATTTATACCTTAATAAATGTAACAGGAAGTGTCGATCGATTTTGTAGTTGAACAAAAAAATTTATTAAAAGTAGGTAGGTAGAATTTTGAATGGTGCCGTTTCCACGATATTTAATTCCGTGCCACATCTATGGTCGCGTGGTGTGGTCAGGGTATTTCTCTTTATTCTTTGTCTATGCTTTATTGTGCACTATTAGTTTAGCCCTTTGTACGTGATCTTATGAATTAATTATAACTTCAAATGGTAAATCATTGCGGACCGCCCTTAAGACTGGTCAGGACCAGTTTAGGATTAAACGAATGAAACGGAACTTTTTAGCCCTTGAACCCGTTTAGAAGAATCTAATGCTGTAGGATAGGTTTGTAGGATAATCTTAAAAATTAGAATTTAAATTTTGTTGTGCAGCAATAGGGAAGCTGATACAGTTCTCTATAGTTTTGATTCTTAAGCTTTTTGCCTACTTTACTAATTCTTTGTTTAAATATGCATTATTAAAGAGAAACCCGAAGTCTTCTGACTAGGTCTAGTCTGGTATATTTTGCATATTTTCATAGTATTATGTGTTATGGGTTACTACTATGGGGTAGTGCGGCCGAAACAGATACGATATTTATTTAACAAAAAAAGAGCTCTGTATAACTTGAAGCCGCGACATTCATTACGACAATTATTTAAGAAAATTGATATACTCACCTTACCGTTCCAATATATTTTTGACAATATTATGTATGTAAGGAAACATCTAAATGAGTTTGATAGACTAGGTCACGGTATAAATACCAGAAATAATGATAAATTACGTATCCCTACTGTAAGTTTAGCAAAAACTATTAAGTCATTTATTGGAAATTGTTTCCGTTTTTCTAATAAAGTATCAAGATATGCATGTGAAAAAAGCAACGGAGGTTTCTTGTCCGATTTTTCCTCGTGGAAATAGCATTCCGAACCGGTGGTAGTAAAAAATGACGATTTGAAAGTGCCTATTTGAAGTCTATTCGAATAAATGACATTTTACTTTGACTTTAACTTCTCGAAGAAGACCTAAGAGAAGATTCTAACGCCAATTTCAATACTAAAAGACCTACTAAGGATGTTTGCTACTGAATTCTATCTTGTAGATCATTGCGAACTGATGTTAAATGTTGGCAAAAGAAAATAGCTAATACTGTTAAAGGTATACTCATCACCTCATCATCATTATTATCATCACAAACTCATGCCGTATTCCCTCGAGAGGAGTTGGCAGAGGTGTTAAACACCGCATTTCGCATGTTTATGTTGAGTCCCAGTGTGACAGGTTGCGAATCTGTCGCCACTATCCGGGTACATTGAGGAACATGATAGCTACAATTAACAGCAATCCGAGACTGACCCTTGACCTGTCGACCCGGGTTGGTCGGTTAACCAGGGCACGTAACAAACTGAGATACCTCGTCGTCGTTATAGGTATAAATGCTGTCTTTTTTTTTATTCCACCAAAACAGTGAAATGATGAAACAAACCAAAAAACGTTAACATTTTTCAAGTTATCCAAATAAAATCAATAGAAACGAAACAACCAGAAAAAAAACCTAATGACTCATTAAAAAACGCAGGAAAAAAAGGTAAAGACCAAAAAGGTCGGATAATCTATTAACACCAAAAACAGTGGCTGTAGATACCAATGACCTGCGTATAGATTTTAAATTTATATCCATCCAAGTAAAGGTCAAAAATACCAATCAAGAAAACGACGAGAAAGACGAAACATTTAAAACTGAACTCTACGCTGCAGATGATAAGGATCTAGATACAGAACAGAACGGTAAAGATGAATTTGCAACAGAATCGAAATCTAACAAAGACACAAATCAATGGTTACTTCTATCAAATTACAAAGCAGTCAAAATTAAACTTTGCGCCAATGGGATAGAGTTTGATTTTGAAGTTGGGGTGGGATCGATAAATATTTTTAGTATTGATACAAAGGCAGTTAAGGTATTTCTTACATGCGGAGGGTCCGTAATAAATAAATATCCACACAGTTTGACAAATGAGTGAACACTACCTTTATGGAGGCGGCTTCACAGAGCCTCGCGGAGTTATTCTTAGCGGAGAATATAATATCAATTAGTTTCTATCAAATAAAATTTTAAGTTCCTATACATTTGGTAATTTTTATCTATCGTTCAGTCAGGGACAATTTCGTAGAAGTTTTTCACTTTAGACACTAAATGCAAACTTTGAAATGTTAGCATTTTTTTTTTATACGAATTTCTTTTATTTAAATGAATAAAATAACAATCTAATGCGAATCTAAAATTTGAAATGTTTCAGTAATAATAAAGAAGAACTAGTAATAGCGAAAACAAACATAAATCTGACAACCATGAGCAACATTGAAACAAGAAACATTCAAATAACTTTACATTTGCATAGGAGAATTGAGGATATAGAATTGAATACTGGCTGTAATAATTAAACAGTAGTAGAAATAAGTCAATTAAAAAGTTAAAAAACAAAAAGCAATGAAACAAGTAACAGACAGTAATAACCCCGCAACAGCGAAGGCGTATCAAATTCATTTTAAAACCAAGTAAAACACAAACAGAATTCATATTAGCCGATTAATAAATTCCCCGAAGCGGGAATAAGACATAAATTTTGAATAAAATATACCATAATGTATTTATCGGCCGTTCCGATCTTAAGTGCAGTCTCTTCGTGGCTTCGTATTGTTTTAAGTCCTGATGATGACGAGATTGCTCCTCCTCGTGATGAGAGATTCAGGCAATAAAAAGATTTTGTGGAATAAATAGTCTTTGTCGAGATAATAGAAACTGTTCGAGGAAATAGCAGTAAAAGTAGAAACGTTTTAGTTGAGGCTAGTTTAACTGGATTTGACAAAAAATTGCTAGTTTTTATTGAAGTTTAAGAATTTTTTAATCTTCATTATGTAGTTACATATCCACAAGAAGGCTGTTTTACATAACATTGCTATATTTAGTTAGCAAGTATATAGTGTGACCGTACCAACCATATTTTGCGATACCTTCCAAATTGCAATATCATACTTGCCACCGCGTTGCTCGCTACCTGTGATTCTTGATAAAGAAAACAACAATTTATTTATAAACTTCTCTCTCTTTCTACGGCCTACGTGGTGCAGTAGTGTAAACGGTCGACTGCTACGCTAGAAGTTTCGGTTTCGAATCCCTACGGGGTCGGAACTTTTTGTTATTGCAAGACGCATTGTTTCGCTTACCGGTCTTGAATATAGTATTCTTATCTTTGTAGTTTATACAATATCGTTGCTTAGTTCCTGCGACACAAGTTCTTACGATACCTACTGCAGGTTTGAGTCAATGTGTGTGTTGCGATGTATTTATTATTACCCACTTTAAAACCAAACGCTACGAATAAAACCGCATTAATATCCAACCAAGTCAAATTTATTTCATGATCCTCAACGATCTCTATCCACAACGTATTGCCAATAGCCGACCTATATTTTATTGAACGTTGAAATCTTTGGTACTCCTCACCGACAATTTTTTTCCTACTAGGTAATGCTGTACCACAAAATGTCACAGTTACCATTGCAAAGCGCAGTCTATATGGACCTGCAACGTTTCCCACATAAACCAACAAGACTTTTCTCATGCAAAAATTTAATCTTCTCAGCTTGGATAATCAAAATAATAGCAATTCAGCGGTCGCCGGGCCCACCGCATTCGTTTCGATTACTAAAACAGTGTAATTAAGGCGCCAGATAGCGAATGTAGGAAATTACAAACGAACCACTGTAATTGTTACAACATCGGCTACCGGTCTTACTCCAACAATCAGTTTGGCGTCGTTCCCATCTCTTTCTTCACCACCACCTTCTATATCTTCATCTCTTTTCGTTTAGTTTTATAATTTCGAGCTTTCATCTGGAATGGCTTAAAGTTCTTCTTCGGTTTCAAGTTTTGAAGCTTATGTGGTTAGGATAGGGTTTGGTTTTGTCTGCGGTCGTCAAAGGTATGAAAGAGGTATTACTTGTGATTGGAAGTCGATTACTAAGAGAGATTGCAGACTGGGTTACTTCAATAATTTCAATATAGGAGTTGAAGTTGACAGGTGCAGTATAGACGTAAAGGACTTCATCTAAGTCAATCTCTTTATGATGAAAAACCAAAGAATCACGATTTTCATTATAATTGCATAGAGTTACATGAAAAAATAATCAAGGTGCAATACTGTATCAAATTGTAATGATCCATATTAATTATTTTATTAAAAATAAATAAATTATTACACTTTTACAATTTGTTAAAGATATATTTCCATTGGTCCCAGTGCTAGGGCTAGTCTGTATCTCGGGCCACCGGGATAGAATTTTTTTTGAGTGAAAATTATTATGCCTCTTTGTTACTCAGCATACCTGAACACCAGGTACCAGTTAACCAGGTTTATATACCCAAGCAGACGATTCACCTGATGGAAAGTGGTACCGCCGCCTATTGACACAACGATGGCTTTGATAACTGGAGCTCCAAGAGTTAAATATCTCGTGCCGGTTGTTTCAGCTCTCCAATCCTTTAAACCGAAACAAGAACTGCTTCACGAGAAACAGAGCTTGTGGTATCAAAATAGACGATCTCGCACTTAGTGTGTATGTTTTCAAATGTTTTTAGATGGAAATTCAAAGATCGCATAACTGAACAAAACTCAAGCAATAGATTAATTTTTAAATACAAGCAAATCCTAATAAAATATTTCAAATTACGAAATTTATTCCATCCGAATGAGAACTCATCAAAGGCATTAACGGCCACCCAAATTAGATACTAAAACTGAATCGATTCTCGGATTCGATGTGCAGGCGCCATTACGAATGGCCTTTCCGATACCGAATGATTTGTTCAAGATCAAAGACGCCGCGTCGATGGTCGATTTGCGTGCTATCGTAATCAGGGTTGCCAACACGAAATTTGTCAAGTGTGGATATAAAAATGTCGTGCTCAGATAGATGGGCAGGGCAAAAAATGTTCGGACGAAAACCCGAATATAAAACATAACAATAATTCCCTCGAGAGGGATAGGCAGAGGTGTTTAACACCGCATTTCGCATGTTTATGTTGAGTCCCTCTGTGACAGGTTGCGAATCTGTCGCCACTATCCGGGCAAAATGAGAAACACGACAGCTATAACTTACGACAATCCGAGACTCGAACACTCGACCTGTCGGGCCGGGTCGGTCGGTTTAACAAGTCACGTCATGTTATATAAAATGAATAGTTCATCTAAAGCAAAAATCTATACATCCTAAATTGGGGAAATTTCCAAATCAAATATTTACATGCAGATGTTGTTACATTAGGTAGTCTATATGTTCAGTCAGTCACTTGGCATATTATTTAAACATGCCAGAAAAATTTTAACTGATGACCCTAATCGTGATTATATTCCGCCCGATTTTATTTGAGTCGATCATTCATTCGTCAGCTACTTGTTTTATTGATGGTCATTCGATTGTGTGTGTTTGTTTTGTTGCCTCCTTTTTTACTTGTGGAGTATGATTGGATTTTTATTTATAGATCCTTTTCAGAGTTCCCTGTGAAATCCGTAACCTATTTGCGACGACTGTTGCGAGATCTGCGACATTTTTGTTCGTCAAGTGAAATTTTTATCCTGAAACTCATGGGTTTGTCAAGTAAAATGTATTTTAAGCTGAAACTCATGGATAATTAATTAATTTTTCTATGAACAGAAAATAATTCTACAATTAAGATAATAAATTGATTGTTGTTTTTATCATTTTGTTTTGAGAATTATTTTATCTTTATTTTTAAAAAGACAAGCAGAGCCCTGAATTTGATTTTAGTGACTTACACTTGGTCATTTTATCGTCGTTTTTGCTTTAAAATTTTAATCAAATTAGATTCAAATTTGCTGTTATAGACACACTTAATTTAGGTTCAATGTTATAAAAATTTGACTGACAAGCTACAAGAGAACAATGCAATTAACAAAAAATAAATGTATGACTTCAGATGATTTCATACAAAAAAAGTTACAAAAACTTATTAACTGCCTTGTCTTTATAGAGTTCTAAAGAAAGATTCTGATCTTAAAATAATTTCCAGTAGCTTTACCGCAGGTTAGCAAGCCCTGATAAGAAAAAAAAGCAAACAGCCCGACCTTTTAGACTCTAACCCAAAACGATAAGGTTCAATTTCCTATAAATTCTTGTAGTCAGTAGAGTCGGTGTGATTTTGAAATTAAAGAGTGCGCAAACGCAATATGGTATTACTTTCTATTAGGTTTGTGAGGCTACTGTTGTAGTTACTCGGATAATGTGATAGTGTATTTATTTCATGATTTTTAATAATTTCAAATCTGACAGTCAATATGGATGGTACAATTTTATTTGCCTCATTTCATCTGCTTAAATCAGGGTAATAGAAATTTTTCACATTTTGTCATCAGAGTATTCTTGAATATGTTTGTAGTAGTTGGCCAATACATACAATTTATTATTTTGATTGAAAAGGATGTGGTAGCTCAGTTTGTTACATGCCTTTCACAACCGACGGACCCGACCCGACAGGTTGAGGGTTCGATTCTCGGGATGCCGTAAGTTATAGCTGCCATGTTCCTCATTTGTTGATTTATTTATATATAGGTCCAAATAAAAACAGATAACAATCGTTACATTATAAAGAAAATAAATAAAAATTGTGCCCGGATAGTGGATAGATTCGCACCTGTCGGGGTTAACCAAGGCACGTAACGAACTGAGCTACCACGTCCTCCCATTACCAGAAACAAAAGTAGTATTTTTGCCAAAAATGTCACCACGAAGTTTTCTGACTGAGGTGTTGATATCCAAAAGGAGTGTGGTCCAATAAAACATGCTTAATTACTTCTTATTACAAAAAGCGTGGTCTCGTTTACGCCGGCAACGATTTACTGTACCAGCACGTTTGATTTATCAGTCCATGCTCTGATGCTGTATAAATTATCACTTTTGGACATGTTACTGAGAATACCAAAGAATTATACACAAACATCGACCTTCCAGTCAAAGGTGACGCCAACGTTGAATTCTATGATGAAGAAATTAAAGAAGATTTTGCTTTGCTTCAAGATGATGCCAAGGGCGATGCGGCCAAAATTTATGAGTGTCAAATACGTGTGACGGTATGCAGACTTTGATAATTTCCGATGAAATCCTTTTGATAAGTTCCATAATTTTTTAATTTTTTTTTTTGTTCGCTTTTTACGCAGAAAGGAGTTTCGATGATGTCTTATGGTCGCATTGTTTATATATCTGCTTGTATCCGAGAAATTACTGCTCCTGATCATTTTGATCTGATTTACCTTGGAATTATTTGTTTTTAAAAGTATTAAATTTTGGGGATATTCTAAATTCAATTTTTATTTAACACTGATAGTATGCATATTTTATCTACTTTTGAATCACTCTATATATTAAAAAGAATCTAATCAAAATCTGTTGCATGGTTTAAATATCTAAGCATACATAGGGACAGACAGCGGAAAGCGTCTTTATTGTATATACTACATAAACTGATTTCAATTCCTATGTATTTTTGATAATTTTTAACAAAATTTTCGGGTCAATTTAATATTAGATTTGCAAAGCTGATAGCTATGGGATTTATTTGGTCAAGAGACCACATTATTTGATTGGTAGGGGCGGCATTGTCTACCCCACCACCAGAGTCATCGTCCCTTTCAACTAATTCGCTTATGGTCTAAAGACCGATTGCAAATCAAACAGGAAAAGGGCTTTTTGAAATTCAACCCCTGAGCGTGAAAAATAAGGGACGAATGTTCATGTGAATATTTAAAGAAAACAGATCGTACTAATAAATAGTAAAGGAATGCCATGAAAGAGGATACAAAATATCGCATCAATAAAAAATCCGATTGATTTTTGAATATCCCACGACTTTTTGTACAACGGAATCGATGTCAACTTTTGAAATTGGGATAACAATCGTATTTTTTGTGATCCTTTTGTACTTCAAGGGTTTGTCTAAGAGGATTATGATTTAGATCGCCTTATTGAGGCTTATTTTGGAAGATCTCATTTACCGTTTCACATACCCTATTGTTGAGTTGTAATGCCTGTTGATAGAGTATACATTTTTATTCTACCAGGTGTTTTTTTTATATTAAAAAACACGGCGTTTTGAAAACTAATTCTCGAAATAACCTCTGTTTGACGACCTGTGGCGCCGTGGTGTAAACAGCCGATTGCTACGCTAAAGGTTCTGGGTTCGAATCTTGGTGGGGGCGGAACTAAGCGTTATTTGCAAGACGCATTGTTTTGCTTACCGGTCTTGGATGTTGTATTCTTATCTATGTAGTTTATACCATATCGTTGCTTAGTTACTGTGACACAAGTTCTTACGATACTTAATGCAGGGCTGAGTCAATGTGTGTGTCGTGATGTGGTTTAAAATAGTGTAAACAGAAAAAAATCTGGGCTATACATTAAGTTTTTTTGTATACAATTTTCAACCCTTATTAAAATAATCATGAAAGAGTTAAAAATAAATATATAAATAGTAACGGACAATTGTACGAAAAAAAAAATCTTGCTTCTTCCCCGTAGCATTCCGAACCGGTGGTAGATGAAAAAAGACGATTTGAAAGCACTTACTTTTATTCTAATTAAGAAAAAAAAACACTTTTAGTGTTCGAATTTTGAATCACGATCAATGTTTAAAAAATTACAGAAAATTAAGCAAAAAAGAAAAAAAAAGTCTTAATTAATTACAAAAAACCCCATCAAGCCGATACTGAGGAGAACAATGGAACAAAGCATTTTTTCAGTTGAATATACCATTGAAGGGAGGGGATGTAAATATGGCGGGTAAGTGTCACCGCCGCTGGATTTCTTTATCAATCAAACAGAACGACAGAGAGACGTACATATATCGAACTCAAGACTCTCATGTTAATGGATAGGTGCGTCTACCACCGCGCTTTGAGGGTTGTCTGTGCTTTGTCAAAGAGTAAAATGTACATTATTTGTTTAATGAAAAGAAACACCAAAGTTGCTTAAAATTTTCGGAACTCTCATGACTCATGGAAAATTGTTTATTCACGTAAAATAGTCAAAACACCAGTTAGTTAAAAACAGCTAATTGACATTATTTTTACGTAATAATGTAACGGAATAAAATGTTGTGAGTACCGGCTATGCTATTGATTTTTTTCTAGACTTCCTTTGATAGTTGCAGAATAATTTGAACTATTTGAATAAGTTTAAGTGACGACCTCGGTGGCGCAGTGGTGTAAACAGCAGACTGCTTCGCTAGAGGTTCCGGGTTCGAATCCCGGCGGGGGCGGGACTTTTTGTTATTTGCAAGACGCATTGTTTCGCTTACCGGTCTTGGATGTTGTATTCTTATTTATTTAGTATACACCATATCGTTGCTTAGCACCTGCGATAGAAGTTCTTATGATACGTAGTGCAGGGCTAAGTCAATGTGTGTGTCGTGATGTGGTTCGGTGACTCACACATCCAGCAGTTCAAGGACTATATCCTGGACCTGCTGACTGCACTGAACTGCTTGAATATATATATATGATGGCTGATAAAGAATTATATATCTGCAAGGAGGCAAAAATATTTATTATTTCGACTCAAGGCCGATAAAACTTTTGTCTTTAGTTTAAAATTAACTTATTGTAATTTAAATCAAAGCGATGCAGCTATTTGGCACAAATATGATGAAACTTGACCCAAATCCAGCAATCAACCGAACAATTAAATGTTTAAAATTAGCTGGTGAATTTACTTTGTAAGGACGTTTTGTCGGTAATTAATGATTGTTTTTATTAAGACAAATGTAGACAAATATTTAAAACAAAATAATTTCTTTGCATTTTTTTAGATTGATTTCATTCGAAAAAAAAAAAACAGAATTTCCAACATTTTACAACAATACAGCAATTCATTGTGTCATACGATCCTCAAGACAGATTATCGTCATTTCACAGACGTTATCAATCACCATCAGGAGAACCGTCTCATTGCTTGCCTACGTTTGATTTTGTGTAAAAAATTACGGATATTTCGGGACTAAAATAGAAGGTAGAATAATTAAGATATGAAATACAGTGTTAAAAATATATCTGTTTGACTAATTAGCGAGACAGGTCTCAATTTGTGTTAAGAATTTAATACCTTTTAAGAATTGTACATTTTGGAAACTTTCCAATCTGTATTGGGGTCTACTATTGGTGAATTGAGTAAAATTGATGATAGAGTAGTTTTTAAGTATTTGACATTAAATTCAATTAATGTTGGTTTTGCTTATTAGATGAGATACTGATATGGACATTTTAGCTGCAAAAAATAAGTAAAATTAGTAAGGCACAACGACTGTTGCCACAGTGTAACATAAATTAATCAGAATACGATATAAAAGTTTGACATACCTTCTTCTTCTTGGTTTAATTCTTCCCTTTTGTCGGGAAAGGCAAAGTGCTTTAGCCCATACAGCACAAGTCTTCCGCGTTATATTTTTCTCCTTTCTTAATTGCTTCTACAGTACCATGCTAGTAATGTTAATGTAATTTTGACGACCTCGGTAACGCAGTGGAGTAAACAGCCGACTGCTTTACTAGAGGTTCCGGGTTCGAATAACGGCGGGGGCGGGACTTTGTGTTATTTGCAAGACGCATTGTTTCGCTTACCGGTCTTGGATGTTGTATTTATTTAGTATATACCATATCGTTGCTTAGCACCTGCGATACAAGTTCTTACGATACTTAATGCAGGTCTAAGTCAATGTGTGTGTCGTGATGTGGTTATTATTATGTTTATTATTATGTAGGCTTTATTGAGTTACTTGGGAGACGACGAAAAGAGCAGTCAAATCGTCGTATTTCACTTTCTCAACACTGGTACAGCACTACAGATGTTCACTGGTTAAAACACTAGCATTTTACACATTAAACTCTACTGATACACAAGAAAAGACAAACCACCACTCCCCGTTCCCGCCAAGTAACTCCTTGACATACCTGTATGGATGTATGTATCAGTAGATAATTTCAGTTTAAAATAAAAAAAATTGTATGAAAACTGCGTTTTTATTTTAACTAGGTACAAGAGTACTCCTACTCTACTAGTATTTGTTTAAGAAATCCAGGAAGGACAGGTACATATTCAATTACGACAGTTCGAGGACGCAACGAAAACTCGTAGTGGCCCCCGGCGACACTTGTTTTTCTCGTCTGTCATAATTATTGTTTATAGTGATAATATACTTACGTATGCTCGTGCCACAGCAATATTGTCCGTTTGTCTGTCTCGTGCCACTTTGATCTAAACTCGCCACCCATGTTAGAATTGTTAATAGCAATTTTAAATATAACACATGAGGTTAGTACAGAATTATTAGTACTAATGTAAATTAGCACTCAAAAATGAAACGAAAGCTAAAAAACATGACATAAACTCAAGCCGTAATTAATCCCCCAGAGGTGTTAAACACCGCATTTTGCATGTTTATGTTGAGTCCCAGTGTGACAGGTTGCGAATCTGTCGCCACTATCCGGGCACAATGCGGAACATGGCAGCTACAACGTACGGCAACCCGAGACTCGAACCCTCATTCATCACAGATTATTAGACGCTTGTTTGGCTTACCGGTCTTGGATGTAGTATTCTTATCTATGTAGCATATACCATATAGTTGCTTAGTTCCTGCGACACAAGTTCTTACGATACTTACTGCAGGGCTGAGTCAATGTGTGTGTCGTGATGTGGTTATTATTATTATAATTATTTATTTATTAATACTTTTCCATTTCCCGAACATTATTATGACTTAAAATTTTATATATACATGTTTGTAATGTGCTCGCCAATAAATTTCTTTTGATACCAAAGTTATATAAAATATTGATATGCTTTATTTACTCTATGTCACCCGGGTCATGATTACGAATCTTTTGACGTATTATTCATTAAGATCGGTCTAGTAGTTAAGACGCTACGGTGGAACAAACATACATGTATACAGAAACACATTACCCACTTTTGGCTTGGCCGTAGTCGAGTAAAAAAGCTGTGAAATGTCGCTATTAAGCAACTTTAAAAAGTAAAACTATTGATTAATAGTTATCTGACTCAGTAACTCTTCAACAGGACGTTGGAATGGAGCCAGGATCTTTGTCATGTTGTGTGGATCACAAATTAATACGAATAATTTTTAACTATTTCATATCTGAAAGAAGTTCGCTTTAAGATTTTGCAAAATCAGATGCAATTCCATTGTGTATTTCTGTGGGATGAGTAACCTTATGGAGAGTGATACCGAAGACTTATGACACAATGCCTTTAATGCGTTTAAGAACTAATGCGTTTCCCATGTAGAAGTATAAATTCAATACAAACGCATGCTTGTACCTACACAACTATTTAAGTATGAACGTTTGTATGTCCGTCCGCATGTGTTGACAACAAAAGATAATTCAATGGACCATACATCGAATGGAATCGAATCGACACCTACGGGGTTTTGTATAATCACTAAGAACAGTCGGGTGCAAAAGTTACTTATACGTATTTATTTATACGTAATATTTTTAATTTAAATGAAATTTGAATCTTTAATTTTTTTAATTCTCAGTGAGTTGTATACAAGTATTTATGTATTTTAAGTGATCATGAATGTCTTAAAGTGTTTTTATATAAAGAAAATTTTCATTTACTTCCATTTTGCCCATTTGCACATAATAAAATGGTCCAATAACTCCATTTGTATTGAGTTATTTTAAGTCAGCTCATACTATTTAGGTACTATTGACTACCTCTATGGCGCAGTGGTGTAAACAGCCGACTGCTATGCCACAAGTTCTTGGGTCCCTGCCGGGCGGAACTTTGTGTTATTTGCAAGACGCATTGTTTCGCTTACCGGTCTTGGATGCTGTATTCTTATTTAGTTTATACCATATCGTTGTTTGGTTCCTGCGACACAAGTTCCTACGATACTTACTGCAGGGCTGAGTCAATGTGTGCGTCGTGATGTGGTTTATTTATTGTTGAGCTTTTAAAATATTTTTTCTTAAAAGGTCTGTACTCGGTTGTACCTGCAAACAATGATGGGATTTGTTTCCACTATGCCCTTTTAAAGTAACCTTACCATAACGTTTGTTTTTTCGACTATCGTGGTAACTACAAGACCAATGGTGACCTGGAATATATTTGGACCAAATTTTTTTAATATGTATGTGTATGTATGTATGTAACTTCAAAAGGAATAGGATTTAATTAAAAAAACAGGTATATATATAGATTTCATATAATGTACTTCAAGTAAATAACAACTAATGTACCCGTAATATTACATATGCAAGTTGTGCTGTGATAACAATAATAGTATAGTAGTATATAGTAATCGGTTATTTGTTTGATTTATGCGTTCGATACTGGTGTTATTCATAATTTAATTATTGTTTCAACAAAAATCAGCCCTTCTGGCCATTGGCAACTACAATCTTAAAATTACTACAATTAAATAATGATGTCAAACTCAAAAACTAAATAAAATTCATTAATTTTTTAAAATCAAAATAATGCCGTGTGTCATAAAAACAGTTAATGAGATCATGTTTTCCCTAAAAAATCACTCTCGCGGGTAACCATGGAAACAGCGCCAGCATCCGCGGTCCATAAATCATAATTAGGCCAGATCTAACCTTTCAACGGCTGCCGATCGGCGGAGTTAATCCCTTCGGCCATTATCGGCCATTCCCGGCCTTCGACACAATCGGGCGTACGTTATCGATCCTGACAATAAATATGACTCTTAATTAAATTATTTTCAAGTTATGCGATCGACTTCCTCTTTAAAATGTTTTGATGTGAAAAGATATTTTTTTTCTTTTTTTTTTTTTGCAAAAAAGAAAATAGCATTTTGTTTTTTTACTGTATTAAATATTTTTCTTTGCCTTTTCAAATACAATAACATACTTGAAAAATATAAGTAATTAAATACATTTATTTCGACAACACCTAGAATGGATTTTGATATGCTGTTTTTGTTAAAAACTTTAACAAAAGCTATCTCATTGTGAACCTGGACTTTTGGAATTGTCAAAAACTTAAAAGATATCTTAAACTCACATAATTATCTGTAAATAAAACGAATATGTCAATACACGTGACGTATAAGTCGTGGCGTCATCCATTCCATTCCGATATTTTAAGCACTTAACATTATTTTGACGTAAATGACTAATTGAATACGTCCCAGGCCGGATGCCGGAGATTCATGGGCGCACATGAAACAGGGCCGGATTTGAGTAAATAAAATGTTATGTTATTCGAATACCGATACGCGGTACGACACTGGTAGGGCTAGGTACGATACTGGTAGGGGTAAGCGCTAAATTAGAAAAAAATAAACATTGCTTTAAAACTTTTTTTTCAGCTACATTTAGCGGAGTTGTCCTTCGTTTTAGCAACAAACAATGATACAATTAAAAAAAAAAACAAACAATTTCAAAATAAACAAATCTTTTTAAACCTTGGGAACTACGATATCGATAAAACTTTAAAATTTTGTTAAAAAGCGAAGTGAATTCAAAAAAATTACAGTTTTATAAAAAAAAAAATCCAGTAAAGGTTTTATGCTATTCGAATGTTTGTTCTAAATACAAAATCAAGAATGATATTAGATAAAGAAATAAAAAAGAAATGAATATTGAAATTTTTAAATCTCGACTTACACGCTTTTGCTGGTGCATACTATAAATAGTTTTTAGCTATAATAAATACAGTGGTCACAGTAAATCAATTGATGGATGACCTGTCTCCGTAATTGCTTATAGGCTGTGGCATTTGATTCGTGCAGATTCTTAGATAATTAGTACCCTTAGAGCTTATCTTTTGATTTGTGTTCCCTAGTTAGCCCTAAAACCTTTATTTACGACCTTATGCACTTGCAGAAACACATTTACAGGTGGCCTTTCTTAACTGGTTGGTCTACTCCTCTCAATATGCCGTGAAGCAGTTCTTTATGGTTGAAGGATTAGAGAGCCAGTGTCTGTAACCTCTACATGGGCAACGCATTGGCGGTGCTCATGCTGCTGTAAGATATTAAGGGCTTCGTTTGTGTGGTGAACCCCGACTGGGTCTGTATTAGGCTAGGCTCGATGGGGAGGCGGACAAGTATGGCGGTCGTGCCTTGCTTTCCGTCTTGTTTTGTCATCTTTAAAAAGACGATACAGCCTGATCGATTGTATAGGGAACGATAGCCACGGTAAAATCACTGTGAAGCTGCTAAGCCCTCCGGGCCGCAGCACTCGTAATTTTAGGAAAAACAATCCATCAGCTGAATCTGCTCTTCTTTGCCCGTGAAGTTATACAAAAATAATGAGCATGGAACCAGAAGCCAAAATTGAAAGGGCATCCCCCTTTCAATCCCTAAACTACTACAAGAATATATAGACTACTGCGTTTCTAGATAGTTCTACCAAGAGGATTCTTACGAAGCCATTTCTTAAAAGCTACTTATAAAAACTGCAAAGACTGATTAATAGTTCAGTGTTGCCAGTAGCGTTTAGATTTTTTTACTTTTTCAACGTCCGGCGAGTCTCTATTGTTGCTGGCAACATTTATCAAAATGTTGCATTACAATACAACTTTTTTAAACACCACTAGCAGTCTTAAGTGAAACTGAATTATCTCTTACGATTTTATTAGATTTTCATACAAACTAACGCCAGTGAAAAATTGTTGTGGTAAAATAGTAGTTTTGTGTCGATTTTTTATTGATCTCGCTGTTCGATCGGGTGGTATTTGTATAGTGTTTTACTTTTTTTAAGACGCTACCGGTAGACGGATATTTTATTGTGATTCATAGACGTCTCATTTATAATTCCAATTTTTTATTTAATACAAACTCTTTTGTGTTTCTTAACTTAGATGTAGCATTTAGTTTTTAATATGTTAACGGATGTTACTTATTTTCTACGTATGATCTCTTTGGTAGTCACATTTAAACTCGAAAACGGCTGGATCGATTTTAGTGATACTTTTAGAGGTTAAGTAGGGAAAAAAATAACCACATTGACTCAGCCCTGCACTAAGTATCGTAAGAACTTTAATCGCAGGTGCTAAGCAACGATATGGTATACACTAAATAAATAAGAATACAAACAAGACCGGTAAGCGAAACAATGCTTCTTGCAAATAACACAAAGTCCCGCCCCCGCCGAGATTCGAACCCGGAACCTCTAGCGTAGCAGTAAAAGGCGAAATGTTTCTAAACTTACGGTCACGTGGCAAGAAAATGATCTGGTCTATGCTTTTTTACGGGTTTTAATAAAAATTGTCGGGTATTATCCAGGTGGATCTCTATGTGCGAGGTCGTCTGGGTTGGTACCAGCCGCCTTTGTTTTTCTACCTTGAAGCAGTCCGCTCCTTCGTTTTGAAGGATCGGAGAGCCTGTGTGCCATCAGCATCTTTACCTCTATATAGGCAAAGCATCGGCGCTCTTGACGTTCTAGATATGAAGGGCATTGTCGTGTCAGTAGGCAGCCTCATCCATTTCCATCGGTGAGCCGTTTGCTTGATTATTCGTGATGTTGCATTTAAAAAAAAAAAAACTAAATGGACTAAAATTCTTACTGAATTAACTACAGGATGCTAAAGTAAAAAGGGAGACAGGTATAGAGGTGGAGAGATGAATATTGGAGGAGCAATATCGACAAGAAGAACATATAACAGAAAAGGATAGAAAGAACTGGAACAGGACAGGCTAATTACGAGAACAGGATTTTTTTTTTAAATTTAGAAGTAGGCAAGCATTTGTCCCCAATCCCGCCTGATGTTAAGCGATGATGGAGTACAAGGTGGAACTATACAAAAGATATGTTAAAGATGGACATGTTAAAGAGCCCCAAGTTAAAATCCGATACAATAAACTTTGTAGTTTAAAATGTGGTATTGAATATTTAAAAATCTGTATTATTAGCAATAAAGGCCTAATGAAAAAAGTAGCTGTAAGTAAATACCAGTGGTTTATAAAAAATGAATACATCAGAGAGAATCAGAAAACCAATTAAAGTAAAGTGACTAATATAACTGGTCAATAACGATCGATCACAGTTGTTTCCCCTCACGTTGCCTGGTAGATACTTATCGCCGATAAGTCCTTAGATCGAGATCTGTATTGGTGTTGATCTCTGATCGGAGAGCTACTTCTTTAGGATACAGGGTGTTCTAAAAAACCTAGTAAGAAAAAGTTCACAAAAAATTTGGGATTTTCTTAAACGAAATCTCTTCGTGTAATAAATAGAGGAAATGGTCACCATTATCATCATCAGCAAGAAATAAAAGAACTTCTAAAAAGTTGCAAATAATAAAACAGGTATGGTTAATTTAATAAATCTATTAATTGTGCGGTATTTGACAAATGATCGATGCGCTGGACGGATTTAATAAAGGCGGCTGTTGGTGACCCTCTACATGAGTGCAAACGTGTGACGGAGAGCAGGCAGAGGTGGTGAGAGGTAGTGCGGCGAGTCCTAACGGTTGCTAACGATATCATGACAACCACGACCGCTCTGCTAAGAGTGTAACGACTAAGAAGATGATTTGAGAATTTGGTGATGCAAGCTGCCCAGAAAATGAGAATTCTCACTTCATTAAAACTTGAACTACTTTCAGATGAACTGCTACAGTGTGGTAACCGCTCTGCGGGCTACAATTAATATAATAAAAATAAACAGTCTAATCTAGAACCTCCTGTCCTTGAAGTCGCTTAATAACCACGTAACAAACAGTAATTCAAACTGAACGCTTCTACCTCGCGGTCACCTTGTGTCTACCACGAGTTCGTATAGTTTTCCTACATATCAGCTAAAATAGCTTACTAGAGTGATTTTGTATGAGCAATCTTAATCCCTCATCAATCCGTTAAAGGCAATAACAAGAATGACAAAAATTTGTAACTGTGTGCCAATGATCATGACCTAACTGTGGTATTGACCTGCAGATAAATTTAAACACCCTATGTATACCTGAGTGGGCAGTATCGAGATCTTAATGACATGATAACGTCTATTTGATAGATAATCTTGAATATCGAACACTTTCGATGCGCAGACAAACAAAATCATTCACTATAGGTACCTCTTAACTATAGTTGTCCGATCAATTTATAATTATATCTGTGGATTTAGTTAATTTTGGAAATCTTAAGGTGCGTTACAATGATTTCAAAAAATATTTTTTTTTACAAAAAAAATCTACGTTGAGGACGTGGTATTTCAGTTTTTTATGTGCCTTAGATAACCGACCGACCCGACAGATCGAAGGTTCGAGTCTCAGTAAGTTGTAGCTGCCATGTTTTTCATTGTGCCCGGATAGTGGCGACAAATACGCGACCTGTCACACTGGGACTCAACATAAAATGCGAAATGGGGTGTGCCAGCTCTTCTCGAGTAAGTTTACGTTATGTTATGTGTGAAAAAAAAGATGAAGAAATCGTTTTTGTCGCCTACAAGCTAAAAACCAAATGATGGTAGTCAGTGGCAGAGACATAATTTTGTACCGTCACAGGTCAGGTACGTACAGGTCTCACCATCGCCTGTGGACTTGAAGTCTGAAATCGGTCTCTGACTACCACCTTCCGATTAAGTTCGTAGCGGGTTCCAAGACAGCCGGTAGGATGTCCGGGCGCAGCCTGTGCGTCATTGCACATCTGCATTATTCGATCAACTGACGCCACCGTTGATCCTGGTGAACAGGACAGTGGGGCAGAGTGGCGGGTGTGTCCCGCAATAGCCTATGGATTTTTGCAATACCAATGGCATCATGCAAAGTTAGTCGGGAACTATTGTTGCTTGCAACACAAAAAATATTAAAAGTGCGTTACCGACCCTTCTACAATTGAAATTACAAAAATTTTTCTCTTTGGAAACACTTCCATTAGGTATATTTTTTAATGGACTACATTCATAATAAATAAGTTCGACTTTGATTTTGGATCATCAAAGTTTACATGAATTTTTCTAAACAGAAATCTTGAAAAATATTTTAAAGGTAATTAATTAACTTATCATGAAAGCGGCTTAATTTTTTTAAATATCCCTATCAATAATTCACTGTCCTATTAAAGTTTGTCGGTAGTCAAATTACAATATATTTTGACAGTGTCATCTATCAAACGCTGCTGTCACGAACTTTTTTCATTTTTGACACTTTTTATTCCTCTTTCGTTTTTTTGAGAGATTCGATTAGAAATCAATGCTTCTAAAGTTATTCTATTATTTTAAAAACTAAACAACATTTTGATAGGAAGATTTTTATTCACATAATAAAGTTGAAACCTTTTATAATAATAATAATAACCACATCACGACACACACATTGACTCAGCCCTGCAGTAAGTATCTTAAGAACATGTGTCATAGGAACTAAGCAACGATGTGGTATATACTAAATAAATAAGAATACAACATCCAAGACCGGTAAGCGAAAAAATGCGTCTTGCAAATAACTCAAAGTCCGGGATTCGAACCCGGAACCTCTAACGTAGCAGTCGGCTGTTTACACCACGGCGCCACTAAGGTCGTCGTTATATGTTTGTAAGGAATAAACTAAATATATCAAAATATAGGTACTGGATAGATTTATATAAATCTTTCACCATTGGAATGCTACATGATAACCACAACGTACAAGATATAGGCGGGGATATTGTTGACGACCTCGGTGGCGCAGTGGTGTGGTGTTCCAAGTTCGAATCCTGACGGGGCCGGGACTTTGTGTTATTTGCAAGACGCATCGTTTCGCTTACCGGTCTTGGATGTTGTATTCTTATCTATGTAGTGTATACCATATTGTTGCTTAGTTCCTGTGACACAAGTTCTTACGATACTTACTGCAGGGCTGAGTCAATGTGTGTGTCGTGATGTTGTCTATTTATTTATTATACGACAGTGAAACATATATTATCAATCAATCAAATCATAAGCAACTCTATCCGATAGAAGCTTGCAACACATGTAGTATCACGCCAAAAAATTACTACAATCAAGAAACACTTATAAAAAAAACAATAATCCACAAGATACAGTGAGAAAACTTGATTTACTTTTAAAAAAATTTGAATTTTCTATAATTTTCTTGGACAAATCGTTATTGTAAGAAGATTTTTTTATTTATGAATCAAGTAAAAACCCTTTCATCAACAAAAAAATCCGAAAAACAAATCCCATACCATCCACACTCATGAACACAATACATTCTTGTACACATAATACCTAATCCCGTAATATATTTCAACGGATATCGAACCAGCGACCTATTGTCTATCCAATGATGGATAACTCTACACATACATACATACACTCATCACATAGTAAAACTTTACTGCTTCGTAGAGCGCTAGTTGTTATTGTTTGGAATGGCAAGAGAACTATTTTACTAAAAAAAATTCTTCATTTTTTAATTTATCCCCCGTTATTTAGTGGCATATCGTGGTGTTTAGACGGTCAGGCGTCTCCTGATCTGTATCCCCTTTAGTTTTTTTGGCCTCTGGGCCATTTCAATTGCTGTCTCCGCTTCGCTGGGAAGTCTGAAACCGCTTTCTTACTACCTCCTACTTCTTCTGATTAAGTTCGTTGCGGGTCCCAAGACAGCCGGTAGGGTGTCCGGGCACATTCTGTGCGTCATTGCACAGCTGCATTATTCGTTGATTATTCGATCAAAGGACGCCACTGGTGATCAGGAGTTGCAGTGGTGGGACAGAGTGGCGGGTGTGCCCCGAAATTTGCTACTAGTTTTAAAGAAGCACACCTTTCAACTCGTAAATATACAGACGGTCACACATAAAACTTCCCATAACAAGTGCAATATCATTCCTTATGCCGTACAACTGAAGAACGGTACAAAGTACAAACAGGTTAGGTTAATCAGGCATCCCAAAAAGCATCGTGATGATATCGTATCGCATCAGTTAGACAGCGAAACGATGTCGTTTCGATTTCGAATACGCTACGTCCAAATCAACATCCAGCAAGAATACTAAACCTATTTCTAACAACAAGTGGGCTAAAACTTAGTCCAGAGCTTAAGCTAGGTGGAGTATTTAAATGCCTTAGTTCCTGTGTTTGATACGTGATGTGTGACGTTGGCGGAGTAATGGTGTCCTTTATTGGTGCCTATCGGTATTGTCAGTTCAGTCCATCTGGTTCACGACTTGTATTGGTAGGGTGGCTGCGACTGATGTTGGCAGTTTTAAAATAAAATGTTTTATTTTTTTGGTCTTTGAAAACTCAATGTTTATACTAGGTATAATTCTTGAAACCTTTCGACCAACATTATTAAAGAAACGCCCCCGGATATTATGCATGCATCATATACATATAACCTTCCTCTTGAATCGCTCTATCCATAAAAAAAACCGCATTAAAATCCGTTGTGTAGTTTTAAAAATCTAAGCATACATAGGGACAGACAGCGGGAAGCGACTTTGCTCTATAATATGTGATACTTGCTTTTTAGAAATGTTAAACATTGTAAAACAAAAGGTTCGAAAAAATATTATTAAGTTTTTACATTAAATTAGTTTTATACAAATGTATTTACTTCTTTCAGCACCTTATTAATCAATTGGTATATTTTAAACATATTTACAGCTTTTTTCATATCGCTTTTTTTGATAATTATTCATTATTTTAGGAGCCTCAAAAAAAAATCCCCCAAATAGCTAAAACAGAATTTTAGCTAGAGATCAATTCATAGCCGATCACTGCCGCTTTGGCCCTGTCATTCTTTAAGTTTCACCTCCTACTTAAATGCGGCTCTCAGACACAATGCAACCCGCGATATTTCATTGTCAAAGTTAAATAAAGTCATTATTTTGATTGAAAGCTTCGTATCATGTTTTTTTGTCGCTCCAAATTCGATCTCAGAAATCGATCGTGATGGATACCGACGCCTCAGCTTATTGAGATGTTTTATTTTACAAATAAGAATACAATCTTATTTTCACAAGGATAAGGTATAAATTTGTTTGTTATTGAAGAGAAACAAAATAGAAAAAAAAAAACGAACAAAAATATATCCAAAATTTAAAAAATCACCGTAAAAATCGCTTAGAATTTATAACGTTTACAAATCGCATATCGAGAACACTCATTAAATATATCATGGCTTTTAAAATGTTTCTTATTAAGCGATAAAGATTAATAATAGAAACAGAAAATAGTAATTCTGACCGCATTTATAATAGAACCGCAAGATTTCTTCTCATCTTAATCACATTATATCAGTTGCTTTAAGAATAATCCAAGGCTAAAACAAAGCCTCCATTTATTAACTGAAGATTGTATTTAATATCTACGTCTAATATTGGTCAAAAAAGAATTAACGACCTCGGTGGCGCAGCGGTGTAAAACCGACTGCTATGCTAGATCGAATCCCGGCGGGGGCAGAAATTTGTGTTATTTGCAAGACGCATTGTTTCGCTTGCCGGTCTTGGATGTTGTATTCTTATCTATGTTGTTTATACCATATGCTTAGTGTCTGCGATACAAGATTATATACAAATATAAGTGCAGGGCTGAGTCAATGTGTGTGGCGTGATGTGATTATGATTATTATCAGTTATACATAAACTCTTGCCGTATTGCCTCGAGATTGATTGTCTACACACCGCATTTCGCATGTTTATGTTGAGTCCCAGTGTGACAGGTTGCGAATATGTCGTCACTATCCGGGCACAATGAGGGACCCGTTTACAGCGTACGGTAACCCGAGACTCGAACACTCGATCTGTTGGTTCGGATCAGTCGGTTAACTAAGTTACTTAACAAAATCAAAATCAAAATTACTCTACCAACGGTTCGGAAAATTTATGTTGGGGAAGACACCGGCAAGAAACTCCAGCTTCTGTAATTTCGTAAATGAACATGTTTTATACTTAGCCACTAATACATCTTACAGTCTAGGATGAGAGAATGTGATAAAGCTCTTGTAACAATATACGGATTAAAGAAAAACAAACTGAGCACGTCCACGATCAATGCAGTCCAGTCAATAAACTGTTTAATAATAACCACACTACGACATACACATTGACTCAGCCCTTATAATCAACATTATTATAATAAAGATCTAAAAGCGAGGGTCCTTACAAAATTAAAAAAAAAACACGAAAGCATTTGTCGTTTAGTCACAATCCAAATTAAGGAACTACATTCTACCAAAGACTAGGCGGTATGGTCGAAAGACTGCGCCATCGGCGAAAAGTTAAAAACAAAAAAAAACATAGGAACTACACATTTAAAAACCTACAATTTATTACTGAGTAAACTTATTCAATTGAAAAGAGTTTTTCTAGAAGAGGTCGGTACAAAATAATTATCATTATTTTTTTATTAAACGCACCATTAAAACATCCACTTGGACAACACAAGGTTGAAAATCGTTTGGCATTTAAAACAATCCACACAGATCATAAACATCGGATCCAAGCAAGAATCGTAACCCCGTCATGTCTTAATTTGTAATCCATCCTCAAAACATGATATCCGAAGTAACTTTTAACACTTACAACCGAAAGTAGGATTTTGTTTGGCTAAGGAGTCAGTTGAAGTGAACAACTAGAGAAGTTGTTTTATTTAAATAATGTAAAAACAATACAAGATGACACTACCTTATTGTGCGACCGTGCTGTTATCGGGTTTAGAAGATTTAGAAAGAACAAGAAAACTTAATTTATCCGATAGGCATGAAATTTAATTTGATTTGATGCAGTTTGTATACGAAAATTACAAGTAAAAGAATTAGCATTGAACGATAAGCCCGAGAGACATCACCATTAAAAGTAAATATCTCGCTCAGAACAATCTTTTCCATGGAAGTTTTATGGCGCCCGTGTACTTTGACGTCATTGTACAGTACATATTGGATTTTTCTGTCTAACTTTGAAGCTTTATAAGTCAGATATTTCAGAAAATCTAACGGAGTCGTGTAGAAATGTGGTATCGAATTATAAAATTAATAAAAAAGTCATGCATATTCCCTCTTCTGTTCTGTAAGAGAGTTTTTCCTTACTGCCAAGGAATTGGAACTCTTTTCCAGCTGGAGTTTTAGAACAGCTTAGATTTGCGTTAAAACCAAAGCTTCTTCATCATCATCATCTTTACTGCTGAACCAAAGTAGATAGTTCCGGATTTTTATCGCTTAGCAGCCCATACAAAATCGACGCGGGTTTCCTTCAAACACTAAGTTTTCCTGGTTGTGGTTACCACTTTACAATCATTCTTACCCTACCATTATTTTAACAAAGGCTGCTCGTTATCTCGCTAACACGCAGAACATCCTGAACTGTTCCATTAACGGAGCCTTTCTACTTAAGAAAAACCCGAAATGCCAGTTCTATCGGATTCAACGCCTGATGCAGAGAGCGGCATTGACATCAACAGAGGGATCTAAGATCGTAAAGCAACAGCAGGCCCGCTCGTATCAAGTTGCAATGGCTGCCTGAATACTAACACAAAACAACAGACACAACAACCACTACAGAACAGCTTACTTCTAGTTGGAGACTGCGGTCCCGTGTCTCATCAACTAAGGGATCCTGCGTCGTGGACCTTTGGTTCCATCACCACCTTTACCGTCACTTACAGGTATAGGTTTTCCAAGGGACACTTTCTGTAAGCTGTGACTCGTTTATTTTATATGAAATTAACTAAAAACTGGAATGTATTTGCTTTGAGATGTCATTATTTTTTTTATATACAATAAATAGTATAGTATAGTGGTAGTTCTTGTATATCTCTTGTGATTACTAATATTGGGTATCAGAACGTATTAACCAGAGTATATAAGAATTGGAAATTGAGTTAATATCTAGTAACAAAAGGGAAAAACATAAAATTTAATTTGATTATTCAATTAATTTATAGTAAAGTACGCGGAAAAAGTATATTTGCAGTGAAAACAAAATTAGAATTGTAAACATATCTATCTCGCTAATCAGGACAACCTTTTCTACGGAAATTGTATGGCGCCCGCGTACTTTGACGTCATTGTACATATCGGATCTCTCCGTCTAACCAACGCCTCAGAAGCTTTGTTAATAAGTCACTAAGATACTTATTTGAGAAAATCTAACGGATTTTTGCACATCTGTGGTAACGATTTGCAATTAATAAATAAAAAAGTTATGCATATTATTGACTGATATGATTTCTATTTTTATGGAAACTAATCTCATTCCCTCTAATTCAGATTTCATATCAAATTCAGTGTATAGTAAATTATTAATAAAATAATTTCAAACTGCAACTGCTTTTCATTAGCAATTCCTTGCAGGTGTTGATTCTTTTTAATCCTAGGCTGGAATACGAGTTCCTAGTAAGACATCCAGCATCACAAACATGCCAAAGATTTATCTCGAAGATCTCAGCCTGTGAAACAGTCATATCTTGTAAAATATTGAACGTTGCCGCTCTGCATCTTTATTGGTTTTTAAAAACGATAAAATAGAAGGTTTTATTCTTATTTCATTAAGCCTGCGTTTTAATTGTTTTCGCTTATGATTTTATATTAAAAGCTTGGTAAAGTAAAATTTATTTAAATGCCATTTAATATCACTTGCATCTCTTCACGTCAAAAATATTTTTCAGGATATTTATAAGGACACACATACGAACAAAAAAAAAAATCCAAATCGCTTTGTAAATTACGAAGTTCTGAGGTAACAAACATTAGAAAAGCAACTTGCAGAACCTCCTTTGCAGTCGGCTAAAACAAGGTCGATATCGGATTGTTTTATTAATTTATTTACTGCCCAGCTCTCTCTTGACTGTCTTTTAATTGATTTATGTCTTCTTTATACCCTGTGCTCCTGGTGTGGTAGGTGTAATGTTACATGCAAGTTACGACGTTCCTTCGATCGTACGAGTTGTTAAGATTTGTGTACATTTCGCTGTATTGTGTGTAATTTTTTGTAGAATTTCATATTTTAGTGAACAGCGGCTAAGACACAGGGCTTTTTTCGGGATGTACTATCTCATTTTTTTATTGTTGAAGGCAAAAAGAAAAATGTCGACGGAAAAAATTCAAGGACACAAAATCCACTTCAAATTTGCTCACAAAATAGTTGATTTGAAATATCGTTTAATTTATAACACAGAAAACTTTAGATATTTTTCTAATTTAGGGTTTTTTTCATGGAATTTTTTATATCCACACACACAAACGCACACTGACGCCTTCATCCCAAAGGGGTAGGCAGTGACAAAGTTTCGCCATACGCAACGATCCTCACATACATCTCTCGCTTCCTCCACATCCATGCATCTCATACACACACGACGGTTACGGGTTAGATATCAACTTCCTAAGAAATAAGTCGTAAAATATCAAAAAATAAACCGAAACGTTATTTGTTTTATAACAAGCATACTGACGGACACACTAAACTTTGTAAACGCGCTACCGACTTACATCATTTTGATATAAATTACTTAAATTTCTTCGAATAGACTATAATATTTTGATCCAATTACTTGTACATGTTCAAAACCACTATTAAATACCTTCCATCTCTCTCCCCCTGACCTTTTTAACTTAATGAACAAGCGAGATAGATAGCTAAAAGTTGAGGTTTTATAGTAGAAGTTTTTTTAATCTTCTCATCAAATGTATTTACGTGGTCAGATGATATCTTTGGACGAAAATGTTGAGATTGTTAACATTTGAAATGCTTATTTAAATTGAATCTTATTATTAGAGGGACAGAGTTAATTTTCACAGCTGTTTCTGAAATATAAAGTGCAATACAAAAATTTGTTTGTCCAAAACTCAGTAAGTCACGAGAACTCGGTGTCGATGATTCAAAAGATAATCGTTTTATGAGTTTTGATTTAAAAAACGTGTTTATGATTAATCTCACTCGGGTGTTATGCATGATGCATACATTTTGTTTAAAATTTTATGTACCTAGTATTTATTTATTAAAAACCAATACCTACTTATCGAAAAATCATGTCCATTAAAAATATGACCCTCCTTTCTATTTCTGACGCGAAGCAGTTCGCTGTTTCGCTTATTATAGATTGAATTGAAAAAATTAAAAATATCTTTAAACTGTATGAAATAGTTAGAAAACTTAAATGTTCCAAATTGTAATGAAAAACTATTGTACATTTTTAAAAAAAGAGCAACTACGGAGGTTTCTTGCCGGCTTCTTCCCCGGAGATAGCATAAAAATAATGATTTGAGAGCACTAATTTTGAGTCTGTTTAAATAAAAAACAATTTGAATTTGAATTTGAAGAGACAGTGTCATCTCCGGCACGAGAGTTATAACATCTTCACCTTTACATGGGCAATGCGGTGCTCTTGGAGTGCCAAGACATCAGGGGCATTGTCGTCATAATAGACGACGGAATCACATTCCATCATGTAACCGTTTGCTTGTTTGTCCATGACGTTATAAAAAAATTAAACAAACCAAAAATACATAATAAAACTTTTAAAGCTTACTAAACACGGCGAATCCTCACGTAAATTTCAAAAGAAGAAATAAATTAGATCAAAAATTTCTCATTGCACATAGATACGAGTATATCGAACTAAAATGTATCTAACTTGAACTAGGGTGTCAAGAAAAAACCTCTTCAAGCGGTCTTCAGGGAGGTTATTTTTTCACCGGCCCCCAGTTACCCCCAGGCCTGTGTGTTAATTGTTTGCCTTCCATTATTGTCATCTTCAATTGCCCCATTGTCTCGGCAGTTCTGTTCCTCGCACAATAATGCGTATTATACTCGTATTTTGACGGCCACCTCGCCGCTGATTCCGACCCATTATTTCGAATGCGATACCGAATTGTTTTTCAGTCGTCATTAACTTACTGGATTTTGGGGTTCCTTTTGGATTTTTATAACAAAAAAACGCTTAAGTCGGACTCGCAAATGATAGGTTCCGCATCATCTTGTAAGATTAAATATACTTTTTAATTACAATCCCATAAACGCCGTAATAAATCCCTCGAGAGGGGTAGGCAGATGTATTACACACCGCATTTCGTATGTTGAGTCCCAGTGTGACAGGTTGCGAGTCTGTCGCCACTATCGAGGCCCAATGAGGGACATGGAAGCTACGACTTACGACAACCCTCGACCTGTCGGGTCGGTCGACTAACCAAGGCACGTAACAAACTGAACTACCACATCTTTAACTCATTTTCACTGCACTTTTTTAACTTTTCGTCACTTTTTAGTTATGAGTACGCAAAATATATATATATATATAATCACGTTTCTTGTAAGGGAGGGCGACTCCTCTTCAATTTTAAATTTCTTTACGTTTTAGTACTTGTGTTTAATAGCGACAATAGAAATAAGCATTCTCTAAAAATTTCAAAAGTCTAGCTGTTTTTGTTAATGAGATACTACCCGCTTACAGATAAACAGACGGACGGACAGCGGTGGTATATTAATCCGGTCTCGTTTTTACCCTTTACGTAAAACTAAATCGATGGGTAAATCATGATTATTTTTCAATCATAACAAATAGTTAAAAGTTTGTATGTAATAGGAAATTTTGGAAACGACTTATTTTATATTACAAAATTATTCCAAGTATTCTAGGTTATTTATTCAAGATTGGGTGCTAAGCGTTGACGGACATGCTACACTTGCATATACTTATTATAAATTACTTATTTACTCACATACTTATTATAATTTTGTTACTTATATACCTATTTATTGTTAAAATAAGATTGAAAAAAAAACTAGAATTGCTGAAGCAGTTCCAGTTCTTCCGGCGAAATGACACGAGAGATTATGGGTTTGCATCTAAATTTAATTTTCACATTCCTTTTTCCTGATGTTTATAAAAGTGAAAAACGATTGATTTATTCGATTAAATCCTTTTAAATAAGAAAATACTTTGACATTAAACACAACGGAACCCTCTACTTCGCAAAACTTTCTCTCATTGGTTTTTTTTTTTTTTTGGAATGTCATTATTTTCGGCACAGCCCTTCAGCGTAGGAAGCTCGATCATAGAGCCCTTAATTAATTAATAAACTTCATTGTTAAAGTTTTGTTTATCTTGAATTTGTTCGGTTTTAATAAAACCAACAACGCTGAGTTGAGGATTATTTTTTTTGTTGTGGAGGAATTTTAGTGAACTATTTTACAAGTAGTTTTGACGACCTCGGTGGCGCAGTGGTGTAAACAGCCGTATGCTACGCTAGAGGTGTCGGGTTCGAATCCCGGCGGGGGCGGGAAAATCCCACGCAAATTTGATCTTTATTCTTACGAAATAAAGATCATTTAGCTATTACAACTTGGACCTGGTCGAGTTGATAGAAAATTGGCATTTTCTAGGCGCGCTCAACCGTTGGCTACATCATCACAATTAATACATTCGACGACCTCTGTGGCGCAGTGGTGTATTCAGCCGACTGCAACGTTAGCGGTTCTGGTTTCGAATCCCGGCGGGGGTTAAACTTTATGTTATTTGCAAAACGCATGTTTCGCTTACCGGTCTTGGATGTTGTATTCTTATTTATTATATACCATATCGTTGCTTAACACCTGCGATACAAGTTCTTACGATACTTACTGCAGGGCTGAGTCAATGTGTGTGTCGTGATGTGGTTATTTATTTATTTAGCTAAGGTTTTTGGACAATCGGTAGTAATGTTTGTTCATTAATTGATCTATTTTCTTTATACACATTTTTCATAAATAAGGCGAAAAATTTGAAACAAATTAGTTTCTTTGTTTTCTATGGAAAGTAGTCAAAAGTCAAAGTCAAAATATTTTTATTCAAATATACCTAAAATAAGTACTTTTAAATCGTCATCTTTTCTACCACCGGTTCGAAACGCCATTTCTATGTGGAAGAATCCGGCAAGAAACCTCCGTAGTTGCTTTTTTCAAAAGAATCAGTAACGATAAATTAAAATTTGTAAATAAAATATAGTTTTCTAATTGTAAACCAAAGTTTTTCTATAAATTTAAGTTATATAAAACAATCTTTATGTAATATATAACAAATCTTTACTTGGTAGGTACTTGCGACACATGATTATACATTCTTACTGTAAATTGCAGGGCTGAGTCAATGTGCGTGTTGTGATCATTTTTAAGAAAAGGATTATCCATATCGAGGATTACAAATACTCTCTCAAAGTTGGAATTATGCCTGGAACGGTTCATAGACTTGGGCCATAATATATCGTACTAGATTTTGCCCGCTACTTCGTTCGCGTATAAGCCGAAAATAGTTCTAAAAGGATTTTTAATTACTACGTTGTATTCATAAAATATCTTTATAAATCATAGCCCATGTGCAGTGGCGTGCCTAGAGCTTTAGAATAGGGCAAGCCGAGAGATACGTTATTGCAGTTTTTATAATTCATTTCGATAAATGTCTTATTGCCTCATTACTCTTAAATCTACACTTCATACTTTTGAACCATGCTATGCAAAGCATGTTGTTATTTGATTTGAAAAGTAATGAAAGAACGAGAGCGCGAACTTACCTTGGTTCGATAGGGCAAGCCGGGCCTTTGGGCTTGTATGACAGTACCGCCACTGCCTATGTGTTATTCTGACGTATAAGCTATATTACCGTAAAATTTCATTAAAATCCATTCAGTAGTTTTTGCGTGAATGAGTGACAAATATTTAATTATCGTTACAAATATTTGCGTTTATAATATAATATATATAAAGCGGGAATGCGATTTACAGACGGCCTATATACTTTAACATACCTAAACACATATACACACATACATAAATACATACATTATACATAGCAGCCAACTGTGAACCGCCATTGCCACAATCACTACATAGCATAAAACAAAGTCGCTTCCCGCTGTCTGTCCCTATGTATGCTTAGATGTTTAAAACTACTCAACGGATTTTGATGCGGTTTTTATAGATAGAATGATTCAAGATGAAAGTTCGGTTGTATAATATCCGTGTGAAGCCGGGGCGGGCTGCTAGTATATTACATTACAGAACACGTGAACGCTTAAGTTTTTTTTAGAATCCTCTTCAAAGTAATCCAGTAGACCTGATCTACTGATGAGGACGTGATTTTAAGGGTATTTGTCCCTACCTTCGCTTGAAAGGAACGGAATAAATCCGAGTCCTTGGGGACGTGAATTTGGCATTTGGAAAAATTGCGAAAAACAAAATGGCAGCGGGGCTAATCTAAATTAGTACGGTCAGCAACGAAATCAAACGATTTAATTTTGTAGTCGTTTTTGTATTGATATTTTTTTTATCATATCCTTTAGTCAGTTTTATCATTTAATTTGTTTGTGGTTTTTTAAGAAAAAAATAAGTTTTGCTGAAAAGTAATATTTTAGAATAATTAAATTGAATTTTCTATCGTTTGATATAAAATTTTAGGTACTTTCACTTGCAGTATTTTTTTTCAACTTTATACTGAAAAACTTATTCGTAATAAAAAATACGAATTTCATTTTGATTTAATTATAAAAACAGGTACATTTGTACCTACTGCAAATAAGCAAAAAAATTACTAGCTAGTTATTTTTTGCTGACCGTACCTGACAATCGGAACCAATACTAACTAAGTGGCTGTACATTTTTATTTTGTAATTAGTATTAGCACAAGAACTCCATTAAGATTAATCTTCCATTTTCTTTTTTCCTTAAAAAAATAAACACACGAAAAATAAATGTCAAAATTTTGTTTTGCATTCTTAAATTTAAAAAAGCCATTTTTATGGGACAAATGATCGTCTTATTGATTAAATTTTGACAAAAAAAACATATGTATTTAAATCAATGTCACTAGGCGATGGTATCACTTTCCATAAGGTGTGAAGTTGTATTTAAAAAAAATCAATCTAAGAATTAAGTACTTAACTTCAAAACGAGAAATTTGTAGAAATCAATTACAAATTAATTTACAAAAATCCATTTGTCTTTTATCAATTAAAATAATTATACAATTTTTTGTTGTTTAATTTAATTTCTAATAGTACTTATATTAAATTTAATTGCCTCTACCGGGATTCGAAGCCAACAATTTGGTATTTTACATTTTTCATTTTAATTAAACGATTGATTTATCTTAATTCATTTCAAATATTTTTGTGTTTATCCATCCCTAAACAAATCCACTCGACGAGTCGATCGGGAAAGTTCAAAAGCTGAACCGACTCCGGTGAAGTGTCATTGAATTTGTAGCTCTGACAGATTCGTCGGAAAATCACAAGTGAAAAACAAACCTTTGTCACGATCGACTTTGTAATATTATTGCGTAAATGATAGACACTGGTTCTTATTAAATACCTTCCTATCAATATCGGTGGCTGAAAACTGAGACTTTCAAACGATACACTAGTAAAATGGTTACCAAATTATTCGCAAAGCCAAATCCACAATTATACATACACGAAATAGTCGTAAAAATGTTTTTACATAACACTTTGTTTTCAATTTACATCATTCAATTGTAAATAGCTAGAACGAAGCTAATGTTCGCATCAAAACTACTAGACATAGAAACCGGAATGAAAATCTAAGTTCCCATAAAATTACATAATACCTCCTTCCGGGGAATCGGAAAGTACTACAAATCAACTGTTGTTAAAATTTTCGAGATCACCAGCAGACACTAACAACCCTTTGGTTGAGGGCCCTCGGTGACCCTTCAAGGGTAGAGGGCCTCATTCCGATTGTCTTGTCCTGTCTTTTATGTTTCAGCTGCCTTTGTGTTCTAGCTTTACGTCTAGCTGATGCCCTAGACTTGGCTTGCGTTTAAAAAAGACGTAGTAAAAACGGTATCTTATTACTATGCCTTGCTGTGTGTCCGTCGGTCAGTCTCTCTGCCATCGGGCTGTATCTCATGAACCATAACAGCTAGACTCATGAAAATTTCAGAGAAAATCATTTATTTTTTGCCGCTATATTAACATATACTAAAAATATAAAGAAATTATAAATTAAGGGGGTTTGCATACAAGAAACGTTGTTTTTTCGATTTTTTCTGCTAGTTCTTGTTTCTTTTACGAAATTATCCAAAAAGTACAAAATGTGTAATATTATAAGATGCTAGGGAACCTCTCATGTGTGAGTCCGACTCACACTTGACCGTTTTTCAAACGGTTTACCTGATAGAAAGTGACAGCGCGTATTGACAGGACGATGCTATTGATGTTTTCAAACGCCATACATACATGCCTTGCCTATGTAGAACAGGTGTTACATATACCTCTCGAGCCGGTAATCACTCTGGACCTCCAATCCTTTAAAACGAAACAGCGAACTGCTTAAACCATACTTATTGCAAAGAACGATACATAGATGAATTGTTCCACATATTATTATTTTATTAACTCGCTCATATTAGACTATGCAATCAACGTAAACAGTAAATTATAGTTTGGATTTTGTATTCAATATAATAAACATGTCAAGAAAAAATTTGTAAGCTGCAGTACTAGATTCGTAGTTAAAAATAACAAATATCGACAAGAGCTGGCTATCAAAATTAAGTAGGCAAAAGGCATCGGATCCCCGACTTCATAATGCATTATGTCCAAAGGCACCGTCAAATACTTACCTGAATACATTTAAAAACGCTGATAATCTTCATTAATCCTCATCTCCGTCAGAGCAATTTGACGAAGGAGAGCAAAAAGATTTCGCTTTCGAAAAACAACCGGTAGCCTTAAAAAAAAAAGGTATAAATAATTGGAAACGTGTCTCCATTATATCTGACGCCCACGAACAAACAAACAAACACAATAAAACCCAAATCAGAACCAATTTCCAGTCGTTCCGATCACTGTTTGTCTGCCAAAATCAATTAGCTACTTGTAATCACGAGAGCAAAATAACCAGTACAACCTCATGAAGGGGTGGTGCTCCAAAAACGACTTTACTGCCCAAAGGTTAAGGGTCTGTTGAATCTTTCCCGGAGGTCAAGGGATTTCAGCTGCCCTTAATCGTAGGATGTGCAAACTTACAAGACATTTCGGATTACCCAAAATTACAACGAAACGAAGACACCAACTCGAATGATGACCAAACATTTCTTCCATCTTAGTTTTCGATATGAAAAAAAAGTATAAAGACGATGCAATGACCGCGAGCGGCGACATCAAAAGGGCTACCGGCGAGATTTTTTCTCTCTTTCCACCTTGAATTCTTAAAGGTGGTTAGAGCGAGATGGATGTGAGATGGCGAAGATAAAAAACTCCTTTGAGCTGTATGAGCAGGAGCCGACGAATGTCAGTGGATATTTATCAAAACTGCGAATGCTGTTTGTAATGCGCTTTGCGTTTAGCAAATGTTAATTTTCATAGCTGAATGCCTATGCAGCCTGTTTGAGGAATTAGATCAGTAAACACTTTAGTGGAACAAACTCTCAAAAAGTTGATATGTCTCAAGAAAACGATGAGTTATGAAAAGTTATTCCCATCAAGCGAACTGTTGGCATGTTTTTTATCATCTTGTTAATTAAAAACAGACATCTGTATGTGCAAATTGTAAAGCATATTTTGAAAATTAGTACAAAATGGAAAGGTTACTTATAAATTTTTTGTAGTATTGTAGGTATAGAATGATATTTTTTAAGTATGTAACTATTTATTGGATGTATAGTAGAAAAAATTGTTAAATAATTTATTACAGTGGATTGACGTCTTGTCAAACTTAGCATGGAGACAAACAGCTAGTTTAAAAGTAATTTTATACACTAGTAAGACGTGATGCCTTGGATAACTGACCGACCCGACCCGACAGGTCAAGCTTAGCTGTAGCTTCCATCTTCCTCATTGTGCCCGGGTAGCGGCGATAGTTTCGCTACCTGTCACACTGGGACTCAACATAAACATGCGTGTGTTTATGTAATGTTATGTGTAGTACAGGAAATTAAGTTTCTAAATATTCTTACATTAATACCACAATATTGTTAAAACTTAATCATAACCACATCACGACACACACTTTGACTCAGCCCTGCACTAAGCTTGTAGAATCTTGAGTTCTAGAAACGATATGGTATAAACTACATAGATGCGAATCCTACATCCTACATAGTTTTTGATAAGTAAAAAGTTTATTCATTTCGCCAAACATATGCTATGTGTAAAAGGACAAGCTTTTATAAGGACATTTCATTTAATAATTAAGTACTGCGAAAATTTTCATTAAATATTTTATTTAATTTTATCGTTAAAATCAATGATAAAGTAGAAAACATTCTAGCTTGCCACCTTCAAAGCATTAAAAGGTTTTACAAGCGAACTTTTAATCAGAATTCAGAAGAGGGTCACTCATTTTTCTCACGAACTAGAGAAAGTGAAAACTATCCACGAAATAGAACTATGATGAACCATAGTATGGCAATTTACCAACCTGTCATTAACAACAATCATGTTGTCCTCATGTGTTGACTTCATGCTTAATAATTTTCGTTGATTTTTGTTAATGTTCATGATGAGCAGCTACATTTTTATGCCCAGATGGGATTTATAACCTTTCAGTTCTTTAGGCTTGAATATCCATCGTGGTGGTCCAAGAGAGTTAAAAGCAGCTGCGCTCTTTTGCAAAGACGTTTAGTCCATTTTTTTTTTCAAAAGAGTGCAACCGGCTCAGGCAGCTCTCCTGATGGTAAGTGATACTGACGCCCATGGACGCCAGGCAAAATATGTCATGCGTTATGCTTTCAGCAGCTGATTCCACAGGTAGCACGTTGGCACTATATAGCACTGATGATAACACGAGGCAGGAAATTTCGCATAAACCGCACGGTTGTGGATGTTTTGACGTCAAGGCAATGTTCTATTTAACAACACCTAGCTAGTAGTATAAGCGTTTATGCACTCAGAATCGAGAACACGTCGTGCCCCTTCTACTTGGGGACATTGAGCTTAAAAATGGTGGCGTAAATCACGATCTTCGGCCCTAATTAATTCCTCCAGGCTTCGTTAGGGGTCGCATTGGGGTGGGGGGTGAACCGAAGGGGGGGAGGGGGGGGGGTGTTGAATTATTTGAAAAAGTTTCAACTCTTCCTTTGGCTTTTCATTATCTTTCGCCATTCACCTGTGTTCGGTTTTTGTTGTGATCTGTGTCTTTGTTGTTTTAAATTTTTGGAAGCTTTACTTAAAAATGTTGCTATATTTTTTCGCGATTTATTTACACTAATTATCGTAATGATTTATAATCAAGTTAAATAAATATTTTAGGTAGCAAGAACCAATCAATTTATTGCAAACTTAAAAGTAAATAAAATATCGATATAAAAATTGAAGTACTTTTTGAAAAACTTATGGACATGAGTTTTATTCTGTAAAAAATTTAATTAGTTAGTTATGAATTCATTTTATTTTCCTTGCAGTTTACGTGTGTTTATCTTATGGGCCAATGATGTGGACACCTTTAATTGGCATACACTTTCGATTCATATTAATAATTCATTTGTAACCATACATTGAAAATTACCCCTGTGTAATGCTGTTTTTGTGCCAATAATAATAATAATAATAACCACATCACGACACACACATTGATTCAGTCCTGTAGTAAGTATCGTAAGAACTTGTGTCAAAGGAACTAAGCAACGATTTGGTATATACTACGTAGATGAGAACACAACATCCAAGACCGGTAAGCGAAACAATGCGTCTTGCAAATAACACAAAGTCCCGCCCCCACCGGGATTCGAACCCGGAAGCGTAGCAGTTGGCTTTACACCAATGCGCCACCGAGGTCGTCAATAAATCAATAAATTTAGTTTGATTCTTAAACAGGAGATATTTCGCTATAGGATTAGTCACAAAAGAGTTTGATTATAATTAATTTCAATAAAAACCTCACAGTTAATAAACAAAATTCAATATTGAGCCTATGGGAACCGTTTCGAACGGAAAAAATGCAGCTTATTGCTTTTTTATAATCTTTAATGGAAAATAATTTCGATTCTTCGACAAAATTAAGTTGAGCAACTTCCAAACCGATTTCTGGTTCTTAATTCGAATATAGAAGAACTAAATTGGCTTGTATTGAAGCGTCTAAGTTTACACAATAATTTTGTCCTCTGCACTTGACCGCCACGTTCGTTTATTTTGAATTAAACTCTCTGCTTTAGGAATAAGGTTTTTATTTGTATGGGATACAAATGTAGTTATTAGTTCGGATGATCATGTCCGCGATGGATCAAAATCGATGGGATTCGCTTCGAAATTGATTTCAATCAGTTTGACAGTAGGTGGCAACTGAATTACGAAAGGAGACTGGCCCAAAAGATGCTCTACTTTAAAAATATGAAACAAAATCAATAGAAGTACCTTCAATTCTGTAAAATCTTCTTGGTTATTGGGTCTAAAACTATCAATATTAATACGTTTGTCTAAATAAAAGCCCACTAGTCTCTGATCTTGTCATCCTATGATAGTAAAATTATTGTGAATTATAAAAAAAATTGTAAGAGAGCAACTTTCAAAACAAAAATGTCAATTTCATTATCTTATTTTTTTTTGTCAACAAATCAATTCGATACTAAGATAATCTTGATAAGGTACTTCTCCCACAGCAATAGACAAATCCGGATGATAGATATTGGATTAAACCGTTATTAAATAAAACGGAAATCAGAATAGAATATTTATTTATTTGCATAAAACATGGTTATAACAATATAAATATTAAAAATAAAATATAGTTCCACATGTTTTATCACTTGAAGTGATATGAAAAACAAAGTCGATAAGTATTTTGAGTAATTAAATGTTCCAAATTTTAATAAAAACTATTATAAATTTTTGACAAAAGCAACTACGGAGGTTTCTTGCCGGCTTCTTCCCTGTGTCTTTCCCGAACCGTTGGTAGATAAAAAAAATGACGATTTGAAAGCACTTACTTTAAGTCTATTTAAATAAAAACATTTTGATTTTGAATTTACTATAGTAGTCGTTAGCTCAGTTTGTTACGTGACTTGGTTAACAGGTTCCGACAGGTCCAGGGTTCGAGTCTCGGGTTGCCGTATGTTGTAAGCTGCCATGTTCCTCATTGTGCCCGGATAGTGGCGACAGATTCTCAACCTGTCACACTGGGACTCAACATAAACATGAGAAATACGGTGTGTAACACCTCTGCCAGCCCGTGGGTAATTACGGGGTGAGTTTATGTTGATGTATTAAATAAAATTTATTTTACTTTTTAAATCCCAAAATACTATCAGTATTTATGTTTTTAACAGGATTTACTTTGTTAAAAAAAAACGAAAATGGTGGGTGTTCTTAGATATACATTTGCAACACTTTGGACGTCAAATGCGGGTTGCTAAACCTATTTTTAAGTTGGTTGTTATACAACGTGGAAAGCAAACAAGCAAACGGTTCACCTAATGGAAGTTGATACCGCCGCCTATTGACACGACATTGCCCTTGATGTCTGCAACGCCAACGCTTTGCCCATGTAGAGGTAAAGATTTTATACATCTAGTGCTGGAAATCACACTCGCTCTCCAATCCTTCGAACCGAAACACGAAACTGCTTCACGGCAGAAATAAAAAGGAGGTTGGTACCAACCCAGATGATCAAATAAGTTTTTTGGGTTAAAAATAAGCAAGCTACTATCTCACCTGATGATTAGAGTCAATGCCTCCAAAAACTTGCTTGTCTAGAAAATTCCTATTTTCTTTTATTCGATGTGGTCCATTTAAAATAAATTAAAGATAAGTAGGTATCTCACTATGTTTGAAAGATTCTTGCAATTAATTAATATGGCAGGATTATAATTATAGGTAACATGACTGGTTACCAGATAAATTTTTTGAAATACCTGACAAAAATTCCTTTTAGATTTTCGAATAAAATTCCTGACACTTTGGTTTGAAAATTTAAAGTAATAAAGGCTTTATGTTTTTTAATCAATATACGTAAATACCGATCATTAAAAATTTCATTTGATTTGCTGATTAAATTTTTCCTTTACCGGCCGCATTCCTGACAATTGGCAGAAACTTCTGACATATCAGGAAAATTCCTGACGTCCGGTAACCCCAGACGGTATCAATGTACAATGAAAAAAATGCAATGATCTTTTCACAGATTAAATATTTTATAATTTAAGGATTAACAGACGTCAAGTTAATACGGTGGCAGGTGATCGGATGACGTTGTCATTTAACTGTATTACTTTGGACATGAATGCGCACGCGACTGTATAATTCAATCGCTAATTGTTGCTAAAAATATAGACTTTAAAAAATAGAAGTGACAAAATATTTTTTAGCTTCTAAAGTAATACTATATTGCGTTTGCGCACTCTTTCATTTCAAAATCATAACGACTCTACTGACTACATTAATTTATAGGAAATTGAACCTCATCCTTTTGAGTTAGAGTCTAAAAGGTTGGGCTGTTTGATTTTTTTATTTTATTAGGGCTTGCTAACCTGCGGTAAAGCTACTGGAAATTACGAGTATTTTAAGATCAGAATCTTTTTTTAGAACTCTTTAATAAGTTTTGTAACATTATTTCTATGAAATCATCTGAAGTCATTTAATTTTTAAGAAGATTTATTTTTTGTTAATTGCATTGTTCTCTTGTGGCTTGTCAATCAAATTTTTATAACATTTAACCTAAATTAAGTGTTTCTATAACAGCAAATTTTAATCTAATTTGGTTAAAATTGTAAAGCAGCCTACCCTATACCCTACCCTAGGCCTTCTCTCGAGGCTACCTACATTCAGATCCATCTGACGCCATCACACCTTTCACATGATGGCCTAACTAGTGTGCCAGCCGAATGGAGCACTAAGAGTTTCTATCCTAGTATAGCGTTTAAAATATATATGAGTACATATCGCAAGATAATTGCAATTGGATTATCACAAAAAACTTAGGGTTCTTACAAAACAACAAAAGATCGGAAACAAAATGTTAATGGCATGCCATGTTCAATGACAAATTACCTAAAACCAAAAAACCTAACCTAATCCACCTGAAGTGTCGTATATTGTGGCTAAGAATGCTGGTTTGGCATATTGCATTTGAATCTAATTGTGATGGTCATGTTAAATGGTGAAATGATAGTTTGAGACTTCCCTGTCAGAAATCTAAACTATGGCATTGGCATCATGGCTTTAACTTTGAGTATTTTGCCAGTGTCAAATTACAATGTTTTGATGAGAGATGAAACGATTAAACATACATAAACATAAGCTCACGCCGTAATTAATCCCTCGAGAGGTGTAGGCAGAGGTGCACACCGCATTTCGCATGTTTATGTTGAATCCCAGTGTGACAGGTTGCGAGTCTGTCACCACTATCCGGGAACAATGAGGAACATAGAAGTTAAATCTTACGGCAAGACTAACCCTCGACCTGTCGGGTCCGGTCGGTCGGCTGACCAAGACACAAACTGAGCTACAACGTCCTTAAATGTAACGATGATGAGATGAATATTGAAAAAATTAAATCTATTGATGGAATGATGAATCTGCCTACAGTAACATGCTCGTACTGTTACTTATACCATTTTAACATCAATTTGAATGATGGCTAAGAATTTTGTCAGTAAAGACACTGAAAAAAAAAATGAAAATTTGCCATTTCTAATCTCTTCTTATCTCTTCCCCCAACTATTTTCAGTTCAATTGCGAAACTTTAATAGCCCTCAAGTACACACAAAAAATATTGCCAATTCCTCATTTCCCGGATACGAACGAATATCCAGAATTTAAACCGGATAACAGAGGTGACCGATTTTTTTTAATATTACGACCTTTTTTTTAATTACTAAAATAACATCACTTCACCTGTCTCGAAGGAAATCTAATTAAATATCACTCAGAATTTACTGTGTCTTATTCTATTCTGTTTTATTTGTTGAACCGATTTTAATGAACATTTTAGTATCAGATAAGTAGTGTATTTTCAATTTTAACATATATTTGTATCTTAAACGAAGTGATGAGAAAAAAAAATTACTCAAAACATGATCTACCTGACTGCATAATTTCACCCAAATCGGCTCAACGGTTTGCGGGTGACCGTGTCACAAACATTTTGACATCTAAATCTACTATTAATTACAAGTAATTTTTGTGTGTGGACGTTTAAAAAAGTGGTAAAAATAAATTTCGTTGCTAAAAAATTAATGATTTCCATAAGAAGTCGCGGTCAAAAGCTAGTTTAAACAACTATAAGATCAGTTCTTAGATCTGTAAGTGAATTACAAGATCGGACATAATCTCTAAAGATTTAAAACTATGCGCGCGAGCACAGAATCCTGTTTTAATGTGATTTATAAGAATCTTTAATGTAAATAATCGCCGTGTCAGCCGTAATTAACATGGGTAATTACTGAGGATTATAATTAATAGCTTTCCAATCGGTTTTATTTTGTTTTGTTTGTATCATTTTGTTGGAGGGACCACACTGATTGGTTGTTTGATTCTTGCTGACTTCTGCCTGCGTTTTCGTTCGAATCGAATTAATGTCTGAGACTAATTGAAGAAATTAGGCCAATATACTGTCTCAAAGTACATAAGTACTAACAAAAGGTCTAGATTTCGGCTTTTTCCTTTTAGCTACCTTTTTATATTTTTTTTTGACCCTAACTGTGGCCCTATTGGCCTTCGCAGCGTAACCAAACTAACCGCGCGGCGAGTGCTTCCCCGCAAGAGAGCAAGGCGCAGCGTAGCTACGCTTCGCTTCTTTGCGTTCATGCCCTCAAACCCGGGCATTACGTTAGGTCTACAAGCCTTAAGGCTAGTAGGCCTCAAAACTTGTAGCCCCAACGGGGTTATTTTAATTTTGGATGTTTCAACAAGTGCAAATCTAGACAACGGGCTCATCCTAAGGGCACCCATAGTGGGCTCGGACCTCGCTTAGGTCGCGCTGTTTTGTACGAGTAAATCTATACTGACTACTGAGAGAGACGCTTGGTGTGGATGGGCCGGACCTTCGACGCCAAGTCGTCATTACCGACTGGTGATACCGGCTAGTCTCATCGGATGTGATAACAGCCTGTGCGGTTGTCCGCTGAGAGAGGCTCAGACGTTCCAACCGGACTGGGAACTGATTTTGGTTGAGGCTTCGTGAGTGTTCTCTGCGTATACACTGAGGTGGAGAGACGGGGCCGCAGCATCTTTAAGGGGTGTCTAAATTATACCAGGCTTATATAGTGGGCTTCGACAGTAATCGATACCGCGATGTAGAAAGACAAAACTCCATCTATTGACTTTGAATATAAATAAAACAGAAGCTGACACAAACTTCAAATACCACTGAACCCTGATAGTTTGTATGTAGGATATTGAAAATATCTGCTTTTTTTTGCATTTCTGTATAGAGAAAAACTGTGGAACGAAGCTGTGAAGGGTAATTAATAATGTTTAAAAAGCAACTCAAGTAATTTATCGATTAAAAGTAAAGTTCATTGACATATATTAACGAGACGAATTAAATGGAGAGCTATTTAAACTATAATCCCTTACTTTACAACGTTAAAAATAATGACAGAAATCGTCCGATGCTCCGGTGCAAGAATCGAGAGATCGTTGAAAATCGATATCTAATCGAATTAACATAATCGCGTTATACTCTTTACAAACACCTGCCTACATATATTAAGTTCTGCCATAGATTAAGGATAAAACAGAAGGTTGTTCGAGACGCGCGTTTGAAAAGACGTTTTAAGTGAAATTTTAATGGCGTCACTTGGCATAGATACACAGATTTGGACATCAAACGATCAGCTGAGTCAATTTTTTAAAGAGTTTCTTAAGCAACATTCTGTGATACAATGAATTTACTCTACACGGGTGACGTATTAGCGGTGATCTTGGCGTTACAGACATCAAAGGCATTGACGACCTCGGTGACGCAGTGGTGTAAACAACCGACTGCTACGCTACAGAATCCGGGTTTGAATCCGGACGGGGGCGGGACTTTGTGTTATTTGCAAGACGCATTGTTTCGCTTACCGGTCTTGGATGTTGTATTCTTATTTATTTAGTATATACCATATCGTTGCTTAGCACCTGCGACACAAGTTCTTACGATACTTAGTGCAGGGCTGAGTTAATGTGTGTGTCGTGATGTGGTTATTGTATTTTGTTATTATAAGGGCAATGTCGCGTCAATAGAGTATGACAGTTGGATCTACATACTTCACCTGGCAGTGAAACTCAGCAATGGCTGATCACTGCTGAGTATCGCCAGAAAGTTGCATACAACATCCACATTTTATAAAGAATTCTGCCAACCTGTCAGTAGATAGGTACTTTTTGACATAATCTTTGACAGAAACTTATCTGGAATCGTTAGCCCATTAGAACACGTCACAGAATTAATCTAAACGGCACCAGTGATCAGTCACATTGACAGGCTGTTTTAATTTATATTATAATATATTTAAAACGTAATATAATATGTTTTATGTGGTTTATACTACGTATGTTTTGGGAAACACCGAGTTTCGATGTTAAAGGAGGTCGCAAGCCCAAAAATACGTATAGATTTTTTTTTATTTTACCACATCACGAAACACACATTGACTCAGCCCTGTAGTAAGTATCGTAAGAACTTGTGTCACAGGACCGGTAAGCGAAACAATGCGTCTTGCAAATAACACAAAGTCCCGCGCCCGCCGGGATTCGAACCCGGAACCTCTAGCGTAGCAGTCGGCTGTTTACACCACTGCGCCACCGAGGTCGTCAAATTTGTTTGTTTTTTAATCCAAATACCTACAAGATGATACCAATTCCAAAATACAAGTGGCTTTTGAGACTAATTCTTTAATCCGTTTTCGCAATATTTTGCGATCAGAACATTAAAATGTTTCAAAATTGAAAATTGAAATGGCGAAGGTCATTTTTACTGTACTTTTTTAACACAGCCCTTTTTAAAAATGAAGGTCGCAAACAAGCATACGGCCCGCCTGATGGTATGCAGACACCGTAGCCTTTGGACGTTTGCCTTTTTACCTGATTGCAGCGAAGCCAAAAGGAGGGGTAATGATTTTGGTAGTCTATGTATGTTACACCGTAATGCCTAATTATCAATTGTTGGCACGAGACCTCTTGTTCTGATTTGTTGCAAGTTGCGAGCATTTATACCGGTTACCGTAAGATCAACCTCGGTCATCAAGAAAAACAAATAATAAACCACATCACGACACACACTTTGACTCAGCCGCGCAGTAATCGTAAGAACTTGTGTCGCAGGAACTAAGCAACGATATGGTTTAAAGTACAAAGATAAGAATACTGCACCCAAGACCGGCAAGCGAAACAATGCGTCTTGCAAATAACACAAAGTTTCGCATTCGGGATTCGAACCTCTAGCGTAACAGTCGGCTGTTCGCACCACTGCGCCACAGAGATCGACTGTGTGTTTTTTATTTAGATTAATTTATGATTACCTCAGTGCTAGATCGCTTCAGATCGGAGAGTGGGCGGTCAACAGCAATAGTCCAGGATGCTCCGTTTGCTCGCAATCAATTTTATAGCCCACTGGTATTCGCTGCTTATCTGTACACTGCCGGACAAATTATACGTCCTTTTTCAATTAGCTTTTTGTCTCTAATGCGCCTTTTCATTGCGTCTACGAATTAGAAGTGAGTTTTCAAAACTACATTTTAAGAACTAAGTTTGTGACTGGCTTAATTTATTTATGTTTTGATTTGGCAAATTTCAAATAAATGGTTTATATTAAAGGTAAAGTGTTATAGTAAGGTGAAGAACGGCTTAGATTTGATTTTCAACTAAGGTTACCGTCTGTTTTCACAGCCATTAAAGGGTTTAGGTGTGAGAAACAGACATTTATCTTAAATACTATAAAAGAAATCTATATATCATAAATATATAAACAATTTTATATCAAAGGAAATTTGGCAAGAACAGAAAATGTTGACAAAAAAAAATCCTCAAAAACGAAATGAAATACTGAACTAACAGAGTCACATCCATAATGAAAAGGTGTTAGTAAAATATTTAACATTTCAAGTGCCCGTTTATTTTGTCCGCAGCAATCTAATCCTAGATAACCACCAAAAACTGCTCTTACATGAGTGATGATGTGAATTGATAAAGGAAGTCAGTCTGATGCCAAATTGTCAGCCATCTGATACACAATTACAGACAGACACAAACTGGCACTAAAGGTGACTAACGCAAATAAAGGCTGACGCAGCTGAGCGACTAAAAGTGGCTACTGTTTTAGCATAGCTACTAAATTGATGTTATAATAATATCGCGATCCCGCCAATAACACAAATATTTAGTTCCCTCAGGATCGCAATAAAGCATGTCACCTACACATGCCAACTACATGATTTGATTTTAATTTAATTGTTTGCAAACAAAGCAAGACACAACCATGATTATTCACATTTTGCATTTGTTATAGTTCACACTGGATCTAGTTCAGTTATGTATGTCTGTATGTGTGAATACGTTATTGAATTAAAATAAAACATTGCAAAATAAAAATTAAATAAACAAAGTACACTTAAAGATGTCAAAAGTTTGTGTTATAAAATTTATTTATTTCTCAATTTTATTTTTATTTTTTTTCACAACACGACACACACATTGACTCAGCCCTGCACTAAGTATCGTAAGAACTTGTATCACAGGTGCTAAGCAACGATATGGTATATCCTAATTAAATAAGAATACAACATCCAAGACCGGTAAGCGAAACAATGCGTCTTGCAAATAACACAAAGTCACGCCCCCGCCGGGATTGACTTAATAAATTAAATTAGGAATACAAATATATTACATAAACTCACGCCGTAATCAATCCCTCGAGAGGGGTAGTGTTAAACACTTTCGCATGTTTCTGTTGAGTCCCAGTATTGCGAATCTGTCATCACTATCCGGGCACATTGACGAACATGGCAGCTACAACGTACCCGAGACTCGAACCTTCGATCTGTCACGTCACTCATTTCGGTTAACCAAGCCACATAACAAACTGATGTACACACAAAAAATATATATTTATATGGTATATATTATGAAAGAAATGATTCTGAACATTCTTAAGCTTTTTACCCGAATTAAAAAAGGAGGTCAATTAGGTTGTATTTCGTTTTTTTTTTCTTTCTGTATTTTTCATCACTCGTGAGCGACGGGCCTTACTTCAACATAAAACATTGTGACTAATACAATAACTGAGTAATCTTTATTGTCTAGACCTATTTAGCGTTTGATTATAAAATAGCTGGCCATTATTAAAATTGTCCAGGACCATTTATAAACGTTACCTAAACACGGCTCAGTCGCAATTACCGTATGAATAAATAAATTTATTGATAGGTTTTTTCATGACCAGGCAGGCATTTGACCCCAAACCCGCCTGATGTTAAGCGGCGATGAGGTCTAAGGTGGATCATGCCTGCCCAGGAGAAACCTACTCTTGCTTTAAAGAGGCCTAAGTTATATTGGTCAGGGAACACATCGGCAGGCAAAGAATTCCACACCCAATTCCCAATTCCAATTTATTTGTAATAATGAAATTTATTACTATCATTAATTAATCCATACCAAAACCAGTGATATTTTTTATCAAAATCAAGTCATGCTCCTTCTTTACTTTTAAGTTAATTTTCATTTTACTATGGTCATCAATAATTTACCTATTTTCAAACTCATTGCACCAATTCCAACATCGAAAATCTAAGATTTGTAATATAGAAAGCTAGAATGCGAATTTAAACTTTTACTGTGAAAAATCGCCAGTAAACCCTATAGTAGATATTCCGTAATTCGAAATTCCCATACGAACAGAACAAGATTAATTGCCGATCCTAGCTGCAGACAGACGGACAGCCAAACGAGCGGGACACCGAGGTCCAATGCTCTCGCAATAATCCACAATTTCTGTTAACACCTACGTCGAAATGACTTCGCGGGTATATTCTGAGTATTGGTCGAAACGGACGGATGGACGAAAGATCTTGTCGTGGCTGCAGGAGAAAAAGATGGTATGACATACTTCGAGACGTAACTTTTCCAATAATGTAGTCTTTTCGGAGTACACCAGGCACTCTTTCCCACAACTGTAGCTCAGTTCGCCAGGATTAAAAGAGACGTCCTTCGATCAAAGAATCAACGATCGAAGATCTGCACGAATGATGAGGTACAAGTTGTGCCCGGACACCCTACTGACTGTTTTAGGTTCGGAACCCGCAAAAAAAAAAAAAAAACTAGAAAAAATTCAGAAACCGATTTAAGACTTAATTGATGAGTCTTAACCCATACAAAAATGAAGTAGGTAGTTACGTTTTAATCTTGGGATCATTGGCTTCGATCGACTAGGTGGATGGACAATCTTTTAAGGACTGCAGGGAGACGCTGGATACAAGCAAGCAGGGTCGCTCTGATTAGAAATATTTGTGACAGCCCTGAGGCCAGCGGTGGACATCTTCTTTCTGATGATTAGTATATTATTTTACATCAAAATATGTAATTTGTGTAGCTTCAACAAAGATAACAAATTCCGTGTTTTTTTTTTTGTGTTTTGACTTTTTCTGATTATTTAGAAATTTAATTTAACCTGGTATCATACACAAGAGATTTGTCACGAAAAACTCTTTATTCACTTGTGAAAACGAAATATCCGCACGTATTAAAAGGGATGCCATGAACCACTCCAATGGTTAAACCAGCTTATAATTTACTTAATAGAATTGATGATTGATTTAGACGAGACAAAATACTATTTGGGGTCAGAATTCATGGAGTTAGTACTGTAGGCGTAAGCCATGTACCAGATTCATATTTTAAGCATTCATTTATCGCCTTTTATTCATATTTATTTACTTTTCCACATAAATGACTTCTCCTCCAAACAATCACCTAGTAACCGTGCCCGTCATCTCACCGTCATGTCACCGGAAGTCGCGATGTTTAAAAAAGATACTCCTTGAAATTTTACGTGTAATTTGAATAGAATAATTTACTAATCAATCTGAACATTATAACAAATGCCAAAACAGTACGGAATAACACCTTTTATTTGTCCTCACCCCAGAATAAACCTCAACGACATGCGTATCGGCTTGAAGGATTCCCTCCTCGGCCCTCTCTAAATCAAATAGTCGATAAAAAGCTAAATGTTGTTCGATTGCAAGGCGCGAACTCTTGCGCATAAATTTATGCGGTACTGATATATTAAGTGACGTGTTGTGGTGAGTTATGGCCGTGCTGTACTGTGAGGCCTGGTCGCATTCGATACTATTGCATAGAGTTTAGTATTCTATTGGAAACGGGCCTCACCTATGGTTTTAAGGGAATCTTCAGTTTTGGGCTCAACGGTGTAGCGAGGTACAAAATTTTCGTAAAATACCAAAAATTTTATACAAACTTCTTGGACAAACAAATAAAAGGTTAACCTGATGGACAGTGACACGACGATACCCCTGTTGTCATGAAAAGCCAATACCCTTTGGATTGTCTTTGTGTCGTGAAAGCTGTTATACCTCTCCGGTAGTTACACTGGCTCTCCAATCCTTCGAACTGAAACACAGCGAACTGCTTCACGGCAGAAATGGAAAAGAAACTTCTGCGTCCCATTTTTTTTATGTTTAATTAATTAATAAAGCAAACGTGCAAAATAATAATATAATTATATTAATTAAGAATAATAACAAACTCATATAAAACATCAACAATTTATTGTTAAGGAATTACAATGAATTTAAATAAAAATGATAGACAAATTGAAATACAATTGATATAAAAAATTTATCATTATTAAACTTAATCAATATAAATATAATTGAAAACAATTAAACAATCAGCTTATAAACTGAATGACGAACATGCAGAAAAAATGTTTGTCCAAGAGTCGTGGAAGATATCAACAGAGGCATTTATCGACAGATAACTGATCTTTGTCAATAAAGTCAAAAAAAAAAAATTATTTCATTTTATCTTACTTTATTTGGCAAACAAACAGTTATTATAATTAAAATTAATTCAAAAATAAATAAAAAAACATTAACCAATCAAGTTTCTGCTGAATTTTTACAAAACAAATAATATTGAATTTAGAACAAAGAAATTAAAATTAACATCAATTATAATTAAATACAAAAAAACAGCAAAATATTATACATAATTACTTTTAACGATTCTCCTAAAGGAAGAATACGTGCAATTAAAAATATCGGCACAGTCACAATGATTTAAATTAAATGACTTACATGCTCTTGTTGTAAATGAATTAGCAGCAAACTTCCAAAAGGAGGTCTTATCTTATCATACTTGGTGAATGGTGAAATTGAAGTGCCCTTCGAAGGGCCTTGATATTCTTCGAAAAAAAAATCGAAACATGAACAATTTTGTTGTTAATTTTGACCTTTACCTACGTAATACAATTAGATTTTGTGTCAATAGGTGGCACTTTCCATCAGGTTAACCGTCGGCTTCTTTGCCGATGAGATTGGAAAAGAATTTGTTACAATTAATATCATTTTCACTTCCAAATTCCAACTTTTTTCCCTTGCGCAATGAAATAAATTGATACAAATTCAAACTCACACTGATTTTTATCGGACGAAAGCTTACCGATTCTTCCAAAAATACGGAAACTCGCACCGTTTTATAACTGCTTGTCCCTGTCCCTGTCAAATTTGTCCGGCGGACTTAAAGGCACGTAATCCGAATTCGAAGTACAATGCTTTGTTAAAACTGAAGTACTAATTAATTTAACAGCAAAACGAAGTAATGTAAGTTCACCGACTGACTTGTAACGATGATTTGGGACGGCGAGAATTTTTTCAAGCAAAATTTCTCGATCTCAAAGATATACTACAAATTCTCGGAGACGCCATTTTTGGGTGAAATTAATGGGGACAGAGATTTTTCACCGCCTGATTCTCTGATTAACACTTGATATAAAATATTTTTAAACGGTCACTTATTCGCATTAAGAGAAATAAAACTTACAGCTGAGAGGTGTGAAAGAACAAATTTGGGAAGATTCTACATCTTGAATGTTTTAAAAAGCTGTAAGCAAATAAAAAAGCAGTCAAGTGTGAATCCGATTAGCACATGAAGGGTCCCGTACTATCGTAAAAGATTATTAAACAATTAGTAATAATTATTGGTATAAATTTTGTCGTTTCTAGCTAAATGTCTTGTATGACGAATGTTTTTCATTAAATAATTTATTACCATTTATTTTAATTTATTCTTTTTTAATTATTTCGCAATAAATCACGTAGCCCCCTTTCCTTTTAAACTCCTTAATATTTTTAGTATTTGTTGTTCTAGCGGCAACAGAAATAGGCATTCTCTGACAATTTTAAGAAGCTGGTCATTATATTTCATGAGATACAGCTCACTGACAGACGGACAGCGGAGGCTTGGTAACAGGGTCCTATTTCTCACCTTTTGGGTAAGTAACCCTAAAAATTGTTTCTAAGAAAAGGTGGTGACCTCGGCGGCGCAGTGGTGTAAACAGCCGACTGCTAAACTAGAGGTTCCGGATTCGAATATCGGCGGAGGCGGAACTGTGTGTTAGAAATAATTGAGATGGAGAGAAAAGTCTTTTTTAATCATAACAATCACATAACGACACACATTGACTGAGTCCTGCATTAAACAGGCACTGAGCAACGATATGGTATAAATTGCATAGATATATTCCGAGACCGGTAAAATTCGCCCCCGCCGGGATCCGAACCCGGAACCTGTAGCGTAGCTATCGGACACAGCACAGATATGGCTAGTATCACTAAAGCCATTCGATTTAGGCGTTTACTAAAGACCTGTACAGACAATAAAAGTTTAAACAGAGGTTTGATTTAAGGCGCATTCATATTGCATTGTAAGGGTGCGTTCACAACGCCCACGGTAGCCTGATCACACGCTAGATCTTATGACCGCCCGGTAAGAATACGAGATGATACATTATTGTGGACATTACCTTTCTTAAATTTGAGTTCCATCACATTATGACTAAAGTATTTCAGTAGGTTTTGCGTGATTTTTTGAAAGCGTTCTGGAAAAAATATGATAAATAGATTTAAATTTAGTTTTTTTTTTATTATTACAATAAAACCGGTCAAGAGTGAATCGGTCTCCTATATGATAAGATTAAACATTATGTACTTTTCGATAATTTTGTAAAATTGATGAGAACAATTTAAACATTTCATTGAAACCACTTTTATATGGGAGCTGCCTTAAATTTATAATTTATGTTTTCAGTTTTTGTTATTATAGCGGTAACAGAAATAGACATTCTTTTAAAATTTCACGAGCCTAGCTATAATGGTTCATGAGATACAGCCCGCTAACTGACAGTCAGTCAGACGTACAGTCGAGGTCTGCCACGGAGTATCATTTGCCATCGAAATTTCTCTGTCCGCGATAATACTACGTTTCAGGGGTTGGATCGCAAGCGCCATCCTAATTGGCCGTAGTAAATCTCTATTACCAATGACGGTAAAGGGAGCAAATCATTCATTGAAATCATGATGTTGTTTTAAAAGTATGATAATCTCATCCATTCACAAATATAGTATGAAAGCCCCCAGCCGCAAAACCTGCAAGCAAAACTCGACCTTAAGGTGCGCGCCCATGATTGTACAGCGGAGGCTTAGTAACATCCGTTTCTACCTTTAAGGTATGGAACCCTAAAAATGCTTGGTAAAAAATACGGTAGAATTATATTGAATAATAAAAATCTACATTTTACTTCGTATAATTTTTAGTTAAATCAGTACAGTTTTTTTTTATGGTATATCCACACTATGCTAGCTTACCGTGATATCGTTGTAATAACAAATAATAAAGAATCCATTCACTTTTGTATGGAGACGCTTTAAATAAATAATTATTGAATCAATTCTTTACCGATTCGTAACTAATCATTAGACAAGTATTAATAATTGATTGAAGATCCCAAGCAAATTTGTTCTTTATTAACACGGAATAAAGATCATTTAGCTATTACGACGTGGACCTAGTAAAGATGACGGAAATAGGCATTTTCTAGTCATTTCTGGTCATTTTATATCATCACTTAGCAACTATAGTAATAATCATTTATTTCAGGCCTATTTGCCCATACATAATTAATACATTCGACGACCTCTGTGGCGCAGTGGTGTAAACAGCTGACAGCTACGCTAGAGGTTCTGGTTTCGAATCCCGGCGGGGGTGGAACTTTATGTTATTGCAAGACACTTTGTTTCGCTTGTCGGTCTTGGATGTAGTATTCTTATCTATGTAGTTTATACCATATCGTTGCTTAGTACTAGCGATACAAGATTATATCTTAGTGCAGTGCTAGGTCAATGTGTGTCTCATAATGTGGTTATTATTATTACATTACTGAAAGATACAAATCAAATTAGCATTACAATAATACAGACACTACAAATACTACACATTGAAGCTTTTTTCGAAAAAAAAAAAAACAACGTGAACATACAGAACTACATTTTTTAACAACTTTTTACATTGATCTAAATTTATTTTAATTGGTACAATAACCTCAAAATAAAACTTATTATACCCTATTACAAACCCATAACAATATAACCTTAAAATAATACTGACAAATAGCGGATACGTCGAAAAATATAAAAGCGATAAATCTCAATAGCGTCGGACATAATTTAATCGCTCCACTCGATTTTAAGTATCATAAATAACAGAATTTAACCATTTTTTTTTTTTGTAAAATTAAAAAAAAAACACAACATTTTTAATATGCCGTATCGGGTATAAATCACTGCGAGTGGCTTTTCTTCTTTGGTGGTATCGAATCTTCTGGAAACTCCAAACCAAATCCAACCTTATCCCCTTTAGCATAAAGCTGTAGATCCCCTAACAGGCTGACATCTAAATCCGAAATTCTCAAACCAGGGAAACTCAACCTTTTCGAACTAATTATAAAGTTTAAATCTCTTTGTCTAAACCAGATGATTTCTCATATAAATCAATGGTAGTTTTGTTTCCTGATCGAGATTGTATCGATACTGTCCGAGGTGTTGTGAGTGCATCCGTCACGGGCGCGACACGGGCACGACACGATATTAAATCGGTCCGGCTGAGGTATGTTTTGGTAGAATTGATATAATCTTTGAGTAACTTACCGCTCTTTGGTGAATAATTGGTTAGTTGATTTCGGAAGAGGTTTGGTTGCCTGTAATAATATATGGTTGTCTTTAAAAATATATTTTTTGCGATAAATTAGCCAAATAAAGTACTTTTTAGAGGACAAGGTAGCTCAGTTTTTAACGTGTCTTAGTTAACCGACCGACCCGACCCGATTGGTCGAGGGTTCAAGTCTCTGGTTGCCGTACATTGCAGCTACCATGTTCATCATTGTGCCTGGATAGTGGCAACATATTCGCAACCTGTCACACTGGGACTCAACATAAACATGCGAAATGCGGTGTGTAACACCTCTGACAACCCCTCTCGAGGGATTACGGCGTGAGTTTATGTTGTTTATAAAAAAAAAAAACGATGAATTTATTACATTTTTATAATCTTTAATTTGTTTAGTAAAACCTATGAAAACAGAATTTATTTCCCTTAACTTTAAAACAGTTTTTTCTATAATATTTGACACAAAATTTAGCCTCAGATCAACCTGAAAGTGCATCCTAAATGAAAGTGAAAGAAATGGTTAAGTGATTAGCTTTGAAAGAAAACTTTATCTTTTATACTATTTGTGTATTTTTTATTCATCATCACGCGCAAGCAAGCAGATGGCTCACCTTACGGAAAGTGATACCGCCGCCTATTCACACGACGACACCCAACCGCCGTCAATGTGTTGCCTATGTACAGGTAAAGTTATAACTTTCGTGTCGGTAATTACACTGGCTCTCCAATCCTTCGAATCGAAACGCAGCGAACTGCTTCACGGCCGAAATAGAAAGGAAGGTGGTACCAACACAGACCACTTCGCACTTTACAATAATGTAACTTACATCATTGTAAAGTCTCATTAAAATCCATTCAGTAGTTTTTGCGTGAAAGAGTAACAAACATCCGTACATTCTTACAAAATTTCGCGCTTATAATATTAATAAGGATTTCAGCTTGAGTCGACGAGATGTCATGTAGATCAGATTTTTTTACCTTTACCTGTTCTCCTAAAATTTACCTTTTCGGGTAAATTTCACCAGAATATGTTCATCGTCCTTAATTACTACACAACTGAATACAGTTAAACAATAAGCAAACAGCGACAAATGCGTGTGGACATTCCTATTAAATGAATATATTCCTATAGTCCTGTCAAAGGGCCATCGACACGGCATCCTTATTACGTGTTCTAATAGCGTGTTGGTTATTAATTAAAAATAATTACGATTACGACCATATTCAATGACTCTGGTGTTACAGCTATTAACACTTTAGTGTTGTGCCGAGTCCGGAGGAAGTATCGATAGAATGCTATTGGTATATTCAGTTGAATAAAGACAGCGAAAAAATATCACCTGATAAGTGACAGTCGAAGTTGAATCATGTTTGAAATGATGATGTCTACTTACTTTTGACTTAAAAAGGTGCATTTAAGAAACACATTCGCTTGTGGACAATTCAATTTAGGAATTTTCAGGTAGCTATTTGTTCTATTTTTATTTACTGTTGGATCGAAATGTAGTACCAAAAACGAGTAGTCCCGTAAAGCGTCAAATTTACTGAATGGGAAATCATTTTTTATTGAAAATTGCTTGACAACATTAAGTGTACCTATGGCGACACTGCAAATAAAATGTATTTTACTATTTACTTTTAAATGCTAAAAATATTTCAATCAATCAATAATATAAATTCGGTTTATTAACGTAAATTGTGTAACAAAACCCATTATTCTGATTATTTTGAAAACCTATTACCTTTCTTTTATTTTATCGACATACCTATCGACATAACTCAGCTGGCTTTTAACATCACTATAGTTCTAATTAAGGCATCGGCCGGGCACCGAATGTGTGTTTAATCAGGCTCATAGCCGGCATCACTTGTTTACTTTGTATTTACAAGTATCAACTGCCTATGCCAATGACCGGCCTATTTTTAATTAATTTTGATCCTCTATTGGCTTTGTTATTTAATTTTTAGGCTATTAATAGACTGGACATTTTTTTTAAACGCCAGAGGAAAACATGATGAATAAATGTCTTTTTTTTTTTGGTTGATTCAAAGGCACACAGATGGTAGATCCATCTACTTGGTCGGTAACACCCTCCTTTCTATTTCCAACGTGAAGCAGTTCGCTGTGTTTGGGTACAAAGGATTGGAGAGCGAGTGTAATTACCGGTATTAGAGGTATAACATCTTCACCTGTACATAGGCAACACAAGGACGGTGCTCTTAGAGTTTCGCTATTGTAATAACCACATCACGACACACACATTGCCTCAGCCCTGCCGAAAAATTGAAGAATCTTGTATCGCAGGCACTAAGCAACGATAAGCTAAAACATCCAAGACCGGTAAGCGAAAGAATGCGTCTTGCAATAATACAAATTTCCTCCCCCGCCGGGAGAACGAGTTCGAACCCGGAACCTCTAGCGTAGCAGACGGCTGTTTACACAACTGCACCACAGAGGCCATCAAATGCAAATTAATCACAAAAAGCGACTTAAAAATAAATTAACCTATTTCATAAGTATTTCTACTAAATTTTAAATCCAATATGAAGATGCGCGGGCGCAGGTAGTGGCAATAAAACCGATTAATGTTTAAATTTTGTCGTTAATTTCGTTATAACGACATACAATAACGATAACGATAAATATAACGATCCAGTGTCGTCGTCGATATATCCAGGTATTTTATTACGATCGAATTATTTATTAATGTAACTTATTTAAAGGGAATTTGTTATAAAGTTTTGAACGAAATTTTTAAAATTGAAACAAAATTCAAAAATTGAAAGAACAAGATGTAAGTTATGTAATTGACTTGACATGGAATATTTTTTATATTGTACAATGCGATCTCGATAAACTGACATTGGTAGGTATCGTGGATCTGCAAAAAAAATCAATTCTTGAAATCATTAAATAAAACAAAATTATTTTATAGTAAAACCACATCACGACACACACATAGACTCAGCCCTGCAGTAAGTATCGTAAGAACTTGTGTCACAGGAACTAAGCAACGATATGGTATAAACTACTTAGATAAGAATACAACATCCAAGACCGGTAAGAAACAACGCGTCTTGCAAATAACAAAGATCCATTACCGCCGGGATTCGAACCTAGAACCTTTAGCAGTAGACTGTTAACACCACTGCGACACCTAGGTCATCATTTTCATCACAAAGCATATATTTTTCAAAAGTACTGCCATACATTTAAATCTGTTTTGCTGCCTTACCTTTAGAAAAATCAAAATTAAACCTAATTTCGAATTAATCGTATTAAGTTCTTAATAAAAACCTACTCTGTCATTAAAAAAATGTCTCCATATTGCATTTTTACGATTCATAATGCGGGCCCGAATGTATTTTATGGTTCCTTAATTTAGGAAACCTTTTTTAGGGATTTGTTTTTTTTTTTTTTTGTTTGATTATCGATTTATTTGACAACCAAATTAGTTAATTTGTTATTAGTTTTTTTTTTCCTTTTGGATATTCTAACCATACTTATATGGACAGAAAATATCCAAGACTCTAAAGAAAAGTATATGGTTAAAATAGCTAAAGTGGCGGGACTCGAACCTGGGACCTCACCAAAAACAGCCGACGCTTTAAACCTCTGAGCCATATATTATTAATAATAACAATTTTGCATTTTTTACAACAAACAAGCAAAAGGTGCACGTAATGGAAAGTGATACTGCAGCCAATTGACACGATGCCCCTGATGTCATGGAACGCTAAGAGTACCACCTTTGTGTTGCCCATGTATAGGTAAAGATTTTATACTTCTCGTGCCGGTATACAAATACAAATACACGGAATAAAAATAGTTTGTATTAAAAAAGGTTGTACACTAAATCAAATGCATAGTTTTTATTTACTTATCAGCCATAACTCTGTATATTAGGAGAAAAAAATATATCTGGGTTTTACTAGTTTTTATTTTATTTATTGTTTATTTTTATTTAAATACAATATAACGAATCCTAAGCAATAAATATTAATTACAACAATAAAGACGGTGAATTACCATGCAAGAAGAGGAGCAGTGTTGCCAGTGACAATAATTCACGAGTTCTTGAATGTTAATTACCGATAGGATTTTCTGTCGCTATTTAGAGGGGGTTCGAGGGGGTAGGGGGGGGGAGATTTCGGGAAGTCATTAAGGGTATAATTTTCGTAGTAATAAACACCAGGCGATAAATATCAAACCCTTTTATTTATAAGTCTGTGGGGTTGCCTACGTCTGGATTCAGACAATTAAGATTTGCGTATCGATTTTGATCTTTCGTCTTTGATTTGCAAAGGTTGTGAACATCTGTAATTTTTACTCAACTGCGTCTAAGCATATATGATTTATTATGATTATTTCATTACAAAAAGAAATGCAAATAATTTGTTGTAAAAAGTTGAAAAAAATATCAGATTTATTGTGTATTGCTGTTTTTTGGCTAAAACCAAAATAAGAATCGTATCTAAATTATTTTTGGCATTCTCTTTAATGTAGTCGTGTAAACAGCTGACTGCTACGGTAGAGGTTCTGGATTTGAATCCCGGCCCGGGAGGAATTTAAGTGTTATTTGCAAGACGCATTGTTTCGATTGCCGGTCTTGGATGTTGTATTCTTTTGTGTAGTTGATACCATATCATTGATAAGTTCCTGTGATACAAGTTCTTTCGATGCTTGCAGCAGGATTGAGTCAATGTGTGTGTCGTGATGTGGATTATTATTGTATACCACTAAAGGCAACAAAGCATACGACTCGCCTGATGGTAAGTAGACCCACTTGTCCGATAAGAGTGGTCTAAAATACATTATTTTTTTTAATTTAGTTGGTTAACTATTTTTGAATTTATAACTGAGGTCAATAATAATATATTCTTTTGTCTTACAATGAAGTAAAATTCAGTAATTCCTATTATAATTCAAATGAGTCGCTGTTTGATTAGGCGCGGTGCATATTGGCGACAAAGGCATACCCATTAAAAGGGGCACTACACTAAGTCTACACTGGAGATTTATGACGAAAAGGGTTCCGTATCTTCGGCATTTACTATGGTATGTTTTTTTTTGTCTGTCAGAAGTCTGGCTTTTGCATTTGCGTTTGTTTCCTGTGATGTTTTTTTAGCCAATACTAAGTTAACTATTATTAATTAAAATAAAATAAATACTTTATCAGATAAGTTTGGTTAAAATAAATTAGGTAATAATATGATTAATAATAATTTATGAGGACTATGTATTTATATACGTAAATAACTTAATATGTACCATGTTTTTGAGCAATTAAATGATTGAATTGAATATATAATTCTTATTTAGTTTATAAGTTTTTAATATTAATTGTGAAGCAATTTTTGTGAATAACACACGTTTAATCTATCAAAGATAATATTTTAAAATATAAAATAAATACGGGCTGTTTTTTTTAACCGGATTAAACCTAAGGTGAATTCTTGACTAGAAGATCGTTTGCTTTCAAAGAAGCTGACTCCCTCGCTCGCTTAGGCTAAGGAATGAACTCTATGCCATGGTTCTCCCAAGTGACTGCAGCATGGGGTTCTTTAAAAGATCTAATGTTTCTTGCAGGGCTGGCAACGCCTGTATGATGCCTCTGCAATTGCGAGCCTCCAAAATCTACGGTGACTGCTTACAAGGATCCTGGTATTATCTTAGACCTTATCACATCGCGGGATTGTGGTCAAATTCTTACTTAGTTGTAAATAAACAATCCCTTCAAGCGTGAGTCAGTGTAACACATAATGATCTTTTAAGCTTTAAAAAATGGCCCATCGTCAAAATCACGTTTCTTGTTTGGTGGATTCAATTTATTTATGTTTGTAGTATTTTTTGTTTTAGCGGCAACAGAAATTAGACAGTCTGAAAATTTCTTGAGTACAGCTATTATTGTTCATGGAATACAGCCCGCTGATGGACAGACGGACATAGTTATATGGTCCCATTTTACTCGACTACGGCGAAGCAAACGAGGGTTATGACCACGGCTAAATCGAATTAACTTCACAATTTCAGATGAGAATATTGTCTTGTTTCATACATTTTAGATCGCGGTTTTTAGTTTTTATTATCCTTTGGCTACGGAACCCTAGAATAAAAAAACCTTCACTGACCAGCTCCACGGAACCTTAAGATTTCAAACAGAACGAATAATCCCCATAAAAGTGACAATTACCACACAATTTTCGCCCGGCCATTACGCCATCGACCTTCGGTCGAAGTCTATTAGTGCGAGCAATAAAATAAGACACATCCAAAATATTCCAGCATTAATTGCGACACGGTACGAATTTACTACTGGAAAGGGTTCCCATAATTACTTTTAGGAATTCCGTATAGACAGAAACAATGGGTTTTCGGAATTAAAATGAAGTCCCATGAAAATTAGTGGGGTACCCGTGAGTTATGGGGCGAGACGGCAATAAGATATTAGCAATAAATAGAACGCTGTTCACACCTTAGACTTAATTTAAAGATTTTTATACCTCTTGTTCAAACAAATAGACATTACACCCGATGGACACGACTTGTAGAGGTAAACTTATTATACCTCTCGTGCTGGTAATTACACTGGCTCTCCACTCCTTTAAAGCACAGCGAACTGGTTCAACGCAGCAATAGAAATGAGGGTGGTACCAAACCAGACGATCTCGCACGTAGACCTGTACCTGCTCATACATGGCCATTTACAAAATATTTCAAAAAAGTTTTGACAATAAAAGCTAGGCCTGGAATATTTGCACTTGATACATAATATGCTAATAATAACCACATCACGACACACACATTGACTAAGCCCTGCACTAAGATTGAAGAATCTTGTGTCGCAGGTGCTAAGCAACGGTGTGATATAAACTACATAGATAAGAATACTACATCCGGTAAGCGAAACAATGCTTCTTGCAAATAACATAAAGTTCCGCCCCCGCCACTTTTCGAACCCGGAACCTCTAGCGTAGCAGTCGGCTGTTTAAACCACTACAGCACAGAGGCCGACCATCACATTTTTATCAATAAAAGCATGAAGAAAAGTATTATATTTTTTCGATCTTGTGTCTACCAAAATCTTATTTGTCTTATGTTGTCTTGATCTTATCGACGTGTGGTCGACGTAGTTGGTTGTCTGTAGTCGACGTTGGTTATCTGTGGTCGACGTTGGTTATCTGCAGTTGACGTCGTTGGTTATCTGTGGTCGACATTTTTGGTTATCTGCGGTCGAAGTCGTTGCTTATCTGTGGTCGACATGGTTGGGTATCTGCAGTTGACGTCGTTGGTTATCTGTGGTCGACTTTGTTGGTTATCTGTGGTCGACGTCGTTGGTTATCTGTGGTCGACGTTGGTTATCTGTGGTCGACGTTGGTTATTTATGGTCGACTTTGTTGGTTATCTGTGGTCGACGTCGTTGGTTATCTGTGGTCGACGTTGGTTATTTATGGTCGACTTTGTTGGTTATCCGTGGTCGTCGTTGTTGGTTATACATATGTTATACTCGTAACTATAACATTTATTTGTAAGCCTTTCTTGTAACTGTTTGTTAATCCGTAATAAAAAAACATTTATAACAGATCAAAATTATACCCATTCTAGTTAAGTTTTATCAGTCCACGAACGGAATTCCTAAAACCGATAAAGACACAACAAAACTCTACACTAATTAACAGATTTACATTCGAATTCAAATCACGGGTATCTGGTAGCGATCGAATTGAATTCTTTCACCAATTACCATACATTAAGTGATTTATTCTATCATTCCATGAAATCTTTGTACTATCGCTAGACATCTATAAATCGTATACGGTAATTGGTTTGATAATTATTGGAAGCTATTTCGGAATGGATCAGGTTTCTCTTTTTATGTTTTTCGTTAATTTGTTTTATGATACAAAATTTAATATCATTCGCATAGGATCGAGTTAAGAATTGGAACTGTCTGCTGGTGTTTTCCGAGCGTTGCAACTTCAACCTCTTTAAGTCGACCGTAAATAGAAGTATAGGAATATCATAACATCAACGTAAACTCTCACTGCAATCCCTGTCATCCCGATCATCATGAGGAACTTGGCAGCTACAAGGTAAGGCAACCCGAGACTCAAACCCTCGTCCTTTCGGGTCGGGTCAGTCGGTTAGCCAGGGTACGTAACAAACTGAGCTACCACATCAAAAATATATGGGAATATTTAGTTAAGCTAGCTTGTTTCACCATTGGCCTTGTCATTACTTACCATCTTTATATGCTATGGAAACTGGCCAAAATCAGGCTTCAAACAAATTGCCTTGTCGCCCATTGAACATTATACATGTAAGAAAATCTATAATTTTCTTACATAAACTCAGGGGTTGGCAGAGGTGCTTGCTACACACCGCTTTTCGCATGTTTATTGTTGAGTACCAGTGTGACAGGTTGCGAACCTGTCGCCACTATCTGGGCACATGGCAGCTACAACTTACGGGACTCAAACCCTCGTCCTTTCGGGTCGGGTCGGTCCAGTTGGTTATCCAAGCACGTAATAAACTGAGCTACCACATCCTCACTCGTCGTAGTCAAATACAGATATTTCTACAAATAAAAAAGAATGATAAAACAGATATCAATCACTTCTGGAAGGTGTTTTATTCAAAAAATATTTGTTATAACAAATCTCACACGCACATTTTCTTGGATTTAAACGCGAGAAAATTAAAATTTAGCAATATTTTTAGCAATATCTAATAAAGACGAAATGTTTTTGATGCTACATATTCAACCAAATATCTAATTTACGTATTTGCTGTGAAATTAAAAACAAAATAAAAGTTAAAAAAACATGACTGAACGATTCATTTCACAGATTCAATAATGTAACAAAAAGTTATCACATGAATACCAATTAGTTAAATAAATTAACATTTCGATCTCCTTAAAAACTAATAGTAATTCAGTCACGATATTTCAAATCGATTACGACGCCCCTAACCATTTAAAGTGATGTGTCCAAACACCCGGACTAATCGAAATGCGGAAATTTTTTAAAACTAAAAGTTGTCAAAGAAAAACCTACAGGAAGTTCCTTTTCTGACAGAATCTAGCGCCACAAATTAATGTTTGTTACTTAAATATTATATTCCGATGTCGAAACGAAGGTTTCTTTCTAAGAAATCGAAATATACGTGAGTCGAGATTCGATTTTTATCAAATTTATCGGGACGGCTTATTTTTTTTCCACTTTTTTTCGGGGACATTAAAAATCTCGCCCGCCTTTTCCGAGAACAATAAAATTTTATGTCTCCATCTCAGTGATCGTGGTTAAAAATGATAAAAATAGTTCACGTTAACATAATATTGGCTTTCTAGAAAGGGGATGGTGACCAGGTTATTATTATTTTTTTAATAATACATATCGTATTTTGCTTTATATAAATCATACCTGCCAAAAAAGCAACCCTCCATTAAGTATCGTAAAACTTTTGTCGCAGGAACTAAGCAACGATGTGGTATAAACTACATAGATAAGAATACTACATCCAAGACCGGTAAGCGAAACAATGCGTCTTGCAAATAACACAAAGTTCCGCCCTGCCGAGAACCCAGAACCTGTAGCGTACCAGTCAGCTCTTTACATACATAAGCTATCAGAATATATAATCGTAATAAGCTAAGGAACATAGAAAAATATAACGGTTTCACAGTAACACTTAAAATATTTAGTAATACGAAAAAAACATTTCATTCCAATAAAAACGTCATACCATTAGCAAAACTGCTAATAAAAATTAATATACACGCAGACGAATTGACAGAAATACAAGTTTTCACAGGTGTCAACACGAGATTGTCACGAGATAAAGCTGTAAATTGGAATTGTCGTCGAATGTCAACCGCCTCTGTTTGAAGTGGCGGCCTATTTGAATCGGTAAGGTATTCATTTTTAAAAAGTCAGTTTTCTCATAATAAAAATTATGTTTGTTTCGTGAATACTAAGGTTTGATCGTTGTTACTAGTTTTGAGTATAGTCAATGGGAAAAGTGCTTTATACCATTTCTTTGATAACCCAAAATCATTTGCATTTGGGTTCTTCAAAAGCTGTGTTAAAATGTTATTGAAGGGTCGGCACTGTGTGACACCCCTGGTACTGCAAACGTCCATACGATGACTGCTTACCATCAGGCAGCCTTATACTTGTTTGCCAACGCAGTGGTTTGAAAGTTTACAGGTTAGATCTGCGTGCGAGATCGCCTGGGTTGATACCACCCTACTTTCTGTTTCTTCCGTGACACAGTTCGATGTGTTTTGGTTTGAAGGATGGGAGAGCCAGCCGTTTACCTCTACATGGGCAACGCACGGGCGGTGCTCTTGGCGTTCCAGATATAAAGGCCACCGTCGTGACAATAGGTGGTGTATCTTTTTCCATCATGTAAACCGTCTGCTTACTTGATGTTATATAAAATTAAATAAATAAATAAGTTTCAAAGGGTTGCAAAGTCGTCAATAAGCTAAAAGTCTTGCGTCCCCGCGTTTGGCAATATTGGTTTAATTTAAAGACAAAAGGGCTCTTGAAGCCTAGTCTACCATTTTAGACTACATTTTTTTATTAACAAGTATACACCTTAATCGATGATTTGCAGCAATAAGTTTTCATTTATACTCAGGCTCTGTGTTGCTATGGTAGCTGCTACACAAGTTCTGGGTTCAAACCTCGTCGTTAAACTTCTGGGATAAATTGTTTGGCTCTTGCCTTAGGTGAGATATTTTTACTATGCCACTGCCATAGTGGCAAAACTTTGAGTATTGTGCCAGTCTCAAGTAATATTTACTCTCAAGTTAAGATAATAATGAGAGGATCCTAATAGTTACTGTTAATACAGGCTTTATTGAGTTACTTGGGAGGGAAAAGATCAGCCATCTTCGTATTTCACGTTCTCCAAACTTGTACAGCACTACAGATATTTACTAGTTAAAACACTAGCATTTAACTCATTAAATTCTGCTGATATAGAAGAAAAGACAACGAAATAAGAAAAAAATTACCACCACTTTCCCGCCAAGTAACTCTTGTTCATAAACTCACGCCGTAATTTATCCCTCGAGAGGGGTAGGCGGAGGTGTTACACACCGCACATCGCATGTCTATGATTAGTCCCAGTGTGACAGGTTGCTAATCTGTCACCGCTATCCGGGCTCAATGAGGAACATGGTAGCTACAATTTACGACAATGCGAGACTCGAATCCTCGACCTACCTGTAACTAACTTGCACCTCTCATGCCTTTGTTAGCTAGGTAATAATAATAATTACCACATCACGACACACACATTGTCTCAGCCCTGCAGTAAGTATCGTAAGATCTTCTGTCACAGGAACTAAGCAACGATATGGTATATACTACATAGATAAGAATACAACATCCAAGACCGGTAAGCGAAACAATGCGTCTTGCAAATAACACAAAGTCCCACCCCCGCCGGGATCGAACCCAGAACCTGTAGCGTAGCAGTCGGCTGTTTACACCACTGCGCCACCAACGTCGTCAAAGTAGTTAGGTTAGGTTAGGTTTATATCTTTGTTGGTTAGGTTCATGTCTTTGTTTTAACTCTTGTTACTTTGAATTTTTATTAAATTTCTGACGCTAATTTTGTCGTCGCAACTGTACAGAACGCAATGACACGTCCAGGTAAGAACTTTATAGATGCCGAATACGATAGTACGAGGTACGAGCTTAATAGCTTTTATGACCAGCCCGGGAATAACTTGTATCTGTTTATGGAGTATGACTAATCAGGTGGGTAAGGCCGTTTTATTTGGTAGCATTGCCTGGTGTTGGTGTCCCCTGTTTATAGGGTCATGGCATTAATAATGATAATAATAACCACATCACGACACACACATTGACTCATCCCTGCAGTAAGTATCGTAAGAACTTGTGTCACAGGAACTAAGCAACGATATGGTATAAACTACTTAGATAAGAATACAACATCCGAGACCGGTAGGCGAAACAATGCGTCTTGCAAATAACACAAAGCCCTGCCCCCGCCGGGATTTGAACCCGGTACAAATGTAGTGAGAAATATTACAACTTCCATGTGTCTACCATGAGTTTGTATAGTTTTTCGACACGTCAGGTAACATAGACTACTACAGTGATTTTGTATGAGCAATCTTAATTCCTCATTAATCCGTTAGAGGCGCTTTACAAAGATCCATACAAATTTGGAACTGCAGTCGCAAGTGACAACAGAAGATAAAACCTATGGTATGTGTATATAAATAATCGTTTATATAAAACCACTCATGATAGCTCATAAACTGCACTGGTCGACCTCAGTGGCGCAGTGGTGTAAACAGCCCATGAGCTTCCGGGTTCGAATCCCGGCGGGGGCGGGACTTTGTGTTATTTGCAAGACGCATTGTTTCGCCTACCGGTCTTGGATGTTGTGTTCTTAGCTATGTAGTATAGCTTATCATAGCTTAGTTCCGCTGACACAAGTTCTTACGATACTTACTGCAGGGATGAGTCGATGTGTGTGTCGTGGTGTGGTTATTATTATTATCATCAAAAAATCTAGGTAAATATGCAACACTTAATCGAGCCCTTCTGCTCCTCAATGCGCTGTCACCTACTGTCGATATATTATGTAGTTAACTGGCTTCGATCACGAAAGCTACTTACGTTCACACCTGTAAACTGTAATCTGTATATATATATATATTTACTTATTGCATTTCAATTACACCTTATGTATTACAATTATTAATATATTTTTAAAGAATATTGATTACAAATAATAATGTTATTTTAATGTCTTCTTATTTAAGTGCAATATTGGAATGGAGTCTTACACCTTATGTATTACAATTATTAATATATTTTTAAAGAATATTGATTACAAATAATAATGTTATTTTAATGTCTTCTTATTTATATACAATATTGGAATGGAGTCTTTTTATTATAATATTGTGATATTATGCATAAATAAATATAAATACACTCCATACAATTTTTTTACTAAAAATGAAAATAGCCGAAAAGACAAGAAGACGGAAAAGTTTCTCGCCACACCTCTATCTGTCATTAAACAATTCGTAGAGATTGAGAAAAACTCAATAGATCATGCCACAGCAATTCCTGGTCACCAAAGGTTTCCAATGAAATTGTAGCTCCGTAATCCGTGCAGTTTGGACTACTCACCTATTTAATTTTTTAAACATCATGGGCAAACAGAAGGGTTCGTTTAATGGAAAGTGATACCGCCGCCTATTGACACGACTATGCCCTTGATGTCTAGAACGCCAAGAGCACCGCCGCATGTAGAGATAAAAATATTATGCCTCTCGTGGCGGTAATTACACTAGCTCTCCAGTCCCTCGAACCGAAACACAGCGAACTGCTTCATGGCAGAAAGGAGATAGAAAGGAGGGTGGTACCAACGCAGACGATCTCGCACGTAGATCTACCAGCTGAAATAGTGTCTAGACCTATTTATACTCAATTCAATTTTTGTTTTATGGCAAATATCTTATTGGACAACCAGTATTCCATAGTGCGGCTTAAACCGTTGGATGTGACAAATGAGGTCTCGGGTTCGAGGTATTTGAGGCAGGTATTTGTTGTGTGATGAACAAGAATATTCGCTCTCAGATCATGGTTGTTTAATTAATTTATTTATGTATGTCCCGAGATATTATAGTAAAGTTCTAGGCATGGTAACTCAGTTTGTTATGTGATATGTTCTTGATTATGCCTGGATAGTGACGACATATTCGCTCTATCCAAATTTCTAAAAGGAACAAACCAAATGTAGTTGGGAATGTACAAGGGGATATTTTAATAATGTTCGGGGCACACCCGCCACTCTGTCCTACCACTGCAACTCCTGTTCACCAGGATCAACAGTGGCATCCTTCGATCGAACAATCAACGAATAATGCAGCTGTGACGCTCAGGCTGTAGATGTATGACATGGTGTCAATATGGGGCACATAGACCGTGGGTATGCCAAGCCGCAGTTTAGCGGGCAGACGCTGCAATAATGATACCATCTCGAGCTGCTGCCGGCGCCATTACGCAAAAATTGCGATTACCGTAATGAAATACGTACAAAGATGTCTTCGGATGTGTGAGGACTTACAAAATAGAATACACACAAAATAATTATTCTGATAACTTTAAGAAAAAAAATACTTAGAATTGTAAAATGAAATTAATTTTTTCTTAAAAATTACTCGACCACCGGTTCGGAAAATTTATGTTAACAAAAACTCCAGATTCTGTAATTTTGTATGTCAATTTTTTTAAATACTTAGCCACTAATACATCTTACAGTCCAGGGTGAGAGAATACGATAGAGCTCATGTCACATTTTAGGAGAATTTAGGATGCTTTCGCTAATCTGCTTCAGGATTTTTTTTTTGTTTGTATCGCGTCGCATCAATGTCATTTCATTTGGTAAAATTTTTAGAGGTACCAAAAATTTTATATTCCTACTTACATCAAGATCCAAAAATGTGTCGCCGTTCAAATTTCATATCTAAATTCAATACTGTTTCCTTCTATTTCTTTTGATTAAATAAGTTGCGTGCCCTATGCAATATGTGTGTTGTAAAATTTATATTATTATTTACGTTTTTTACGGTAGGGTGTCCGAGATCACCCTGTGCTTCATCCACAGCTGCATTATTCGTTGTTTTCGATCAAAGGACGCCACTGTTATCCTGGTGAACTGGAGTTGCAGTGGTAGGACAGAGTGGCGGTGTTATTTTTTTAATACCATCATTCATAAGCAAGCAGTTCCAGCGTCTTTACATCCCATGAAAACCCACGGTGGCTGGTAATAATTACGCGAGGCTTCCACCATTACTGGGGACGATTATACACAGATAGCGCCGCTCCTCTGAACACATTCTTAATAAAAATTACGCCTAGCTAGCTAACTCCAGGTGACTTCCCCTGCTTTGATTCTGTCCTATGACATATCTTGGGGCAGTTCACACCGGTTTAGTTTGGTGATTCGGTATTCTTACAGCAGTATACCAAAAAGCATCAATGTTTTGCAGGGTCATCGGTTTTAGGCTATATTTGGACATTTTATAGGCTTATTATTAATAAGACACCATAATTGTTTGCCACATCTTTTTAAGTCAAATTCTTTGGTTTACCTCTCTCGGAAGGAAAAAAATCAATATTTACCTTTCAAAGTCAAGGGAGATATTTCAAACTTATAAACGGAATTCAATTGCATTAACATCTTGTTGCGACAGACAGACACACAGTTATCTAACTAAACCACTATTTTTAATGCTGAGATAATGCGACCAATGTTTGTGCAAGCGAAAAATTAACAGAGAGATGTCTTCATGATGGTTTCGCAAAGCTGCGGTTTTGATATGAAATCGTTTCAATTCCTTGTAATTCATAATCTCACTGATAATTGATTTTGTAATTTGTTTCATAACTAGCTTGTTTTTTACTTTTTCTTTTATTTATGTTTTCAGGTCGATACTCCAGACTGTTCGTTCCTAATTTACTTTTATCTTCATCTGTAGTTTTAAATTCTAAATTTATAATTTCTTGCTAAAACCGCCTGAGCGCTGAAGCGAAACCAAGGCCTGATGACAATCGAAATACTGAAGGGACAACGTAATTACGGCGTATACGCATCTGCAAACCTCCAACATCAGCTAAAGAAAACCCGACCATATCCTCAAAGGCAAACGACACCAATTCCAAAAACAACCTAGCAAGATCTCCAAGATTCTTGATCGAGTTAAATTGAAACTTATTTTTAGAGGTGTAGGGTTGAGTGTTTCAGATTTGGGGCTGGATATCTACCCTTGTGATCTAAACGACGTATCGACGGTTGTTCTTGATTCCTAATATATGATGGGAAGGAATAGGTAAAAATACGATGTGGCTAATTTGAAATGTGCTGTTTTAATAATAGAAAATGTATCGAATGTCTTTAGTCATCAGAAACATTTGATATCATTATCTTAAAGTGGGTAATAGTGAGATTTTGAAAAAATAATAAAATTCCGTGATGATGATTGAATATGGTCTTTATTTACAGCTAGATAAGGTTGGTGAACTGTTTAAAGTTCTATTGAATGTTACTATCATCAATAATAGATATGAATATAGTATTACTGACTCATAAATATAAGTTTTTCAGTTTAGCATGAACTTACGCCGTAACGAATCCCTCAAGAGGGATAGGCAGAGGTGTTACACACCGCATTTCGCTTGATTATGTAGAGTCCCAGTGTGAGGTTGCGAGTCTCGCCACTATCCGGGCACAATGAGGACCGTGGAAGCTACAATTCCTATCCTGTCGGGTCCAAGGTACGTAACAAACTGAGCTACCACGTCCTCAAATAAATAAGTACGCAAGTTTAGATGAAGGAATTTTTCGAAGTAATCCATGTTCAGAAATTTCTTTAGGCTTTCGTAAATTAATAATTTGCATAAACTTTGTTTATTAATGTTATAACTAACGGATGAGATTGTCATGTCTGTAGACAAAAAATTACAAAGAAATGAAGAAAAACAAGTTACTATTAGATAGTCATGCAAGTTTAATATTAAAAGTGTTTAAGTACTTCATATCAGCTGTAATGCCTTTAACGAGAAAGCTGTTCACCACAAAACATGGCGTTTCGTCCTCATAAAAACAATGTCAAAGGGGAAATAACTGAACCATAACCGGCAATTCAATAAAAGAATCGGCGATATTCAAATGGCGTCCCATAAATTGATGTAAAACACATCCTCCGTGTAACCGCCATTGAGGCCGCTGTAAAAACATCAATCAATTCGTCGCCAACCCTATCATCAGCTGATACAATGCGAACGATGAATATAATCTGTGAACCGGAACAAAATCTGATGGCATAGATTATGGATTTCGACAGTACTGTGAGTTCGTGATATACATTGGTAATCTGATATCAATTATCAATAGGTAAAAAACTTTACCATCTTTGGTGTTTCCTGCCCAAAGAAGCTATGTCAAGTCGTGATATTAATTATTTTACTCTATTTACATTAAACGAATCGTTTTAGTTTTTATAGACCAATGGAATACAATTGCACAGTTTCTAGTAATTATGCTCTCTCCAAAAATAGACTAGAAACGATCATATGGTAAACAATAATAATAACCACATCACGACACACATTGACTCAGCCCTGCAGGAAGTATCGTAAGAACTTGTATCGCAGGTGCTAAGCAACGATATGGTATATACTACATAGATAAGAACACTACATCCAAGACCGATAAACGAAACAATGCGTTTTGCAAATAACACAAAGTTCTGCCAGAATCCAGAACCTCTAGCGTAGCAGTCAGCTGTTCACACCACTGTAGCTCAGAGGTCGTTAAAGAGAGAAGGTAGGTCTCATCTACATGATATTTTTGCTCTTTGCCATCTGATCGGAGGTAATTGAGGTACCAAACATATTCAATAGTCAAGCAGTAGTTAGACACGCTCCGGTGGACACCAATAATTGTCGATCTGATTGACAAGAGACCAAAGTGCATTTTGCGATGTGGGAGTTTGTCAGTACTCACATGAGTCTGATGTTTTATGGTAATATATTCCGTCAATTGTAAGATACAGCAGCGGGGCTAAAATAACCACCTTGATTCTAAATATGATGACGATGTGAAGCCGACAGCTACGCTACAGGTTCCGGGTATGGATCCCGGCGAGGCCGAAACTTTGCGTTATTTGCAATCCGTTTTTTCTTACCGGTCTTGGATGTAGTATTATTAACTATGTAGTCGCTTAGTTCCTGTGATAAAATTTCTTACGATACTTACTGCATTGCTGAATCAATGTGTGTCGTGATGTGATTTATTCATTTCTTTATATAGGATGCATTGTATTATTCTACTATTACTGCAAAAGTCCAAAGGCTACTGTGGCCACCTATTTTCTGCTGCCATCAGGCCGTATGCTTGTTTGCCTTAGTGGTAAAAACAAATAACAACCACAAAAAAATTTAATAAACTAAGATCTAAGTATTTGGTTGTTCTTTCCCCACAGCCACTGGTGCGTGTCCCACTAAATTCCTACCGGCGGCTGGCTGAATGTTTTTGAATACATTGCCTTTAATGGCGCCTCTCCATTTGTTAAGTATTTATTCCGATTCACCCGATACTTGTCAATTATGTTGTATATGGTAATAGGACATATTGAAATGTACGCTGTTTTGTTTCACTAGCTTCTGTTGCTTTGGGTGCGTAGATTTCGTTTATCTATTTCTATGTGGAAATTTTAATCTCATCATATCATCTTAGATAGGACTTAGACAGAGATTAGATCTGTGAGTTTTTCAGATATTTTCTGTTAGTGGTAAATATTTTTTAATATTGTCAATGTGTGTGTGCTCCAATTTAATTTCAATTGTTTTTTTTCCTTTGTATTTGTTTTTTTTTCTATTGAAATTAGAGTTGTAGTAATAACATTGTAAAAATAGTTGTGTAATTGGATGCTTTGCTTACCTGTTTAATTATTAAAATTAAAAAAAGTAATTCTTCTAAGTTTTTAAGATTGTAAGGTACGTTTGTATCAAAAAAATTTTGAAATCTAGTTTGTCGTGAACGAAATCGAGGGCAAAATTCCATTCGACTATTCATCCCCACTTTCGACCCCCATAACTTTTGAATAAAGAAATTAATATAGATCAAACATAGCTAAGGACACCCTCGATTAAGTCACCTTTCAAACGAAATAAACTAAATCAAAATAGCTTCATTCGTTCCACAGTAATGATGCCACAGACGTACACGAAGACGGATACGCAGACAGAAACGTCAAACTTCTAACACCCCCCTTTTTGCGTGGAGGTTTAAGAACACCCAGAAGTGTAACGACGGTAGTCATGGTAACGGTTTGATTTTATAAATCATGGGTAAATAAGAAGCGAAAGCCACAGTTCAACGATTTGCGTATTGCTTAAAACATATCTTCTATTGTATTGTAAGTCAGTTACGTAAGGAAACCATTGGATTTCCACAAATTAGGGGATACAGTACGGTAATAATACAAAGTCGGCCGAACAATTCGGTGTCACGTTATTTTTTTTTTCTCAATAGAGAATTCAATAAGGCCCCTTTGTCATACAAAACCTTTGCTTGCTAATGGTCGTCTATTACACCGCGTAGGAGTAGAAAGTGGACATGAATTAAAAAACTTGATGGTTATTACGTTCTCGTTCGAAAATCGACGGATTAAAAGAATTTGAAATCTAAATTTTTGAGTGAAATTTCCTTTCAAGTTTATGGTTTTATCCATATTACATTATATTTATATAATAGCATATTTTTTCGTAAAGGCTTAGTGAACCCTTAAAGTGACTAAATAATTGTACAGATACGAAAACAATATAAGGAAGCTGTTTCGTTCGTAATTTTTCGCTCCCACGTTCGCTGCGGTGTGTTGGGCGGCCCCAAACATCTAATAGCGATCCTATTGTATCACAAAATGCAAATGACAGGAAGGCAGACGTCTAATTTGACGTTTGACATAATTCCACCGGCTATTATGAGTTATCAAAGATATTGTGCCACTGTCGCAGTTCGGATATATATTTTTCCTTTGGAAACGTCAAAAGGACAAGACAATTATCGTTGTATTTGCGTCGCGGAAAAAATGGCCCTTAATAAGAATCAATAGGATGATTGGAGACATTTTAGAAAAGCTCCATTGAAACAATTAATAATAAATTGTCTTAATTATCGGATTTTTATTAAATATATTAAAATATAGAAGGGTTGGCAGAGGTGTAACACACCGCATTTCGCATGTATATGTTGAGTCCAAGTGTGACAGGTTGCGAATCTGTCGCCACTATCCGGGCACAATGAGTAGCATGGCAGCTACAACGCACGGCAACCCTCGAACTGTCGGGTCAGGTCGACCGATTACCACGTAAAAAACTGACAAACCAATAATTTAATTAAGTTTTATATTAATGTAATATTTAATTCAAAATCATACAGATAATAAACAAAATTATTATTTTCGAAAGGTAACATTTAAAAACGAAACTTTTGAAATAAAAAATAAATTTTAACTTTTAAATAAATAATAAAAAAATTAAAACAAAATTGTGGGAATTTAACCAACTCGAACATAATTATAAATAAACATTTCTTACTTCTTAAGAAGTGTTAATGTTGACACAGTATAAAAACCTGTTATTTAATTAAAAACGCCACATTAAAATCGAGATAAAACTTTAAATTATCAATTTTATCACCTCTTAGTGCGCGGTGACTAACATAGTTCCCGAAAATGATTTAATTATTTAATTTTACTGCTGCTTTCTGATTTCTTTTGATAAAGAAAGACATTTTTTTTTAATTCATGACCAGGCAGACATTTGACCCCAAGCCCGCCTGATGTTAAGCGGCGATGAGGTCTAAGGTGGATCATGCCTGCCTAGGAGAAACCTATTCACTCTTGCCTTAAAGAGGCCCAAGTTATATTGGTCAGGGAACACATCGGCAGGCAAAGAATTCCACACCCTTGCAGTACGCATTATGAAGGAGCTATCGAAGCGTTTAGTCCGGATGGTCGGAATATCTACCACAAAAGGATGCAGCTTGAGCCTACGTCTAGTATTCCGATTATAAAAGGGGGCCGGTGGAATTAAATTGTGCAATTCCTGCGCACACTCCGAAATGTATCCTATAAAATACCGATAGACACGCAACTTCACGGCGGTGGCTGAGGTCATGAAAGTTAGCAATATCATCGTCAATCCCGATGATTCTTCGGGCTCGCTTTTCAACAGTCTAAAGCTGCTAGCTGATACTTGGCTGAACCATCCCAAAGGTTACAGCAATATTCCAGGCCGAATTTGCGCCTTATACAGGACAAGCCGTTGTTTGGGCGTGAAGTATCGCCTAACCCGGGATAGAACACCAAGCTTTTTAGCCGCCGTTTTGGCATTTTTTTGTAATTTCGTGTATTTGATATAAAATTTTAAATATAAAAATTACTACTTTATTTATCATTCGCACTTTTATATGTGTAATGTACATTCTGTTTGTATATATATATGTTCTGTATGTGTTCTGTAAATTTTTATCTAAAACTGAACCGAAATATAGGCTCGAAGAGTTGTTAGACAGTAACTTTGGCATTGATTTACTGGTTGGTTTGTTTTACTAACAATTGCCCGCAACTTCTTTTACATAAAATAATTCGTTTCCAATCCAAAACATCATCTCCTCCTCGACCTCGGTGGCGCAGTGGTGTAAACAGCCTTCGCTAGTGGTTTCGGGCTCGAATCCCGGCGGGGGCGGGACTTTGTATTATTTGCAAGACGCATTGTTTCGCTTACCGGTCTTGGATGTTGTATTCTTATCTACGTAGTATATACCATATCGTTGCTGTGACACAAGTTCTTACGATACTTAGTGCAGGGCTGAGTCAATGTGTGTGTCGTGATGTGGTTATTATTATTATTATTATTATCTCAATGTTCAGCGGCCTCTTTGTGAATCTAAACTATTTACTAGATATCTAACTTTTTACTAGATTATTTTAAAAATATTAAATTTTTCAACGCCGCCTGTCAACCCCAATATTTCTACTAAAAAGTGAATCAAAATCCGATCACCGGTTTAATCGTGAAACGCACCAGACAGAATATCGTTCGCAATCATTAACCAGTATCCGAGTATTTAATTTCTTGTACAACTTGTAGTAACAGTGTGTGTTCTTACAGTTTATCTACACGTATATTACTACAGTGATTTTGTATTAGCAATCTTAATTCCTCATCAATCCGTTAGAGGCGCTTTACAAAGATTCATACAAATTTGTAACTGCAGTCGCAAGCGGCGATCGAAGGTAAAACTCATGGTACGCAGGACACAGTAACTTGTATTGTATCAGAGATAATTTTGTATAATGAAGGGAAGTTCTCATGGACCTTCGACGATTGTGTAGTGTGAATTGTCGATGGCTAGATCTTCTGATAGTGTGCCTGTACAGGCGATCCCAGAAGACTATAAAATGTCAGTTTCACAAAGAATTAAAATACATAAACACAACACTAGGTTGGAGACTTCATAGAATCTCCATTGAAACTTAAAAAATTCAGTATTAAAATGAAATCAATTCACAAGACCTTCAATTATTGGATATTAATTATTTATATGCATACATAAACTCACTCCGTATTAATCGATAATAGGTAAAGATGTTAAATACAATTTCGCATGTTTATGTTGAGTCCCAGTGCGACAGGTTGCGAAGCGGTCGCCACTATCCGGGCACAACGAGGAACGTAACAAACTGAGTTACCACGTCCTCTTAAAATGATTAAAACTTTTCGCAAAATACAAGTCTACCGAAGGCGCGAAAGCTAAGGTTTTTTTTTATGATCTTTAGAGAATTTTTGAAATCGGAAAATTAGTTATTAATACATAAAAAAAAAATTATAAAATTTATCATAGACTCCATCCGCGTAGAAGTCAAAAATGTTCCTCATAGGAATTTTAATAGTTTGACATTTATCGTTGTATTTCGGACGATTCGCACAATATCTTTATAAATTGTAGCTTACGTATTATTCTGATATGTAAGCTATAAGTCATCATCGTCTTCATCAGCTGAAAGACGTCTACTACTGGAAAAAGGCCTTCCCCAAGGTCTTCGAACATAAAATATTAAAAAATTAAGGTAGAAAAGTCCAACAAGAAAAAGTTAAATAAAATATTGAATTAGAATTTAAAATATCGTCGCAAACTTAATGCCATGAACTGTACATCAACTGCACTATTGTAGTAAAATTGAAATGATATTGATCATGATTCAACAAATACTTGATAACAACATGGTAATTTTTTTTCAATAACTCAATCGACTCTATTGTTCTAGTTTTTTTTCAAAACTTAAATCAACATTAAATCTTAATTTAACATAGACCTCAGTAGCGCAGTTGTGTAAACAGCCGACTCCTACAGGTTCCGGTTTCGAATCCCGGTGGGGGGGAACTTTGTGTTATTTGCTAGACGCATTGTTTCTCTTACTTCTTGGATATTGTATTCTTATCTATGTAGTTTATACCATATCATTGCTTAGTGCTTGCGATACAAGATATCTTTTTGCAGGGCTGAGTCAATGTGTGTTTCGTGGTTACTATTATTATAGTCATCATGTTCTTTAAAAAATTGTATTCAAATCCTTTCCTTGTCTCTCAACACCCATCAGAAGGGTTAAAAGATTTGCTACCGTCTTCAAGTTGGCTTTTGTGCCGTTTCAAATGCTCTCGCTTTTGCTGGGATGGAGGTCTGGAATCGGTTTTTCACTTACCTTTTCCTATATCTTCTGATTAAAGTAGCCGCAGATCCCTTGACAGCCGGTACGGTGTTCAGGCATAGCCTGTAGTACTCCATTCTACACCTGTAATATTTGATAATGCTGGTACTAAACGACGCCACTGTTGATCCTGGTGAACAGGAGTTTCAGTGGTGGGACAGATAGGCGGGTATGTCCCGAAAACTCCCTAAGCTGTTGGCTTTGACACGTCGGTTTGAGTCCAGGCTCAGGCAGTTAATTGAGCAAGCTGAAGTGTTTATAAAAATATGTCAATATCTCAAAATAGGTGTATAAATTTTTACACAAATAGTTTAGGCCTGGGATTGAATATCTTACTAAGGCAGTTAAATATAATAGTCAAGTATTTATTATTAATAATAATAAGTGTTAGACTGTAGCTCAACCAAAACTAAAAAAATAAAAAAAAACAAGTTAGCCAAGGCTCATTATTTCCAATAACAAATCACATATCGCTCCTCAATCACGACCACACGCCACTTCCTCCCATTAAGAATGGGCCAGCTCACGGTTGGTTGGCTCCCTTAACGAGACCGCCGGCCAATGGCAAGGGCTGGACCTTGACGAACTGAAGGTGGGCTAGGATGAGCTTGGAGTTTTGCGACCTGATTTCATGACCATGGCACTTGATTTCATTTGAGGATCTGCACATAACTTAACGACTTAGAAGATCGCAGACAAAAATTTATGAGTATCAATTACTTTACATAATCATTGAGGTTAAATTATCCAATATCTATCAAACTTAATGAAAGGATATACCTACATATTTTTCTACAACTGACTGTTGCAGCTTTGTCATTCGCTGCCGTCAAAACTTATTAGAACTTCAATGTTTCGTGTATATCAATCGTTGTCTTTAGATGCTACGTATCAATAAATTTCTTTATTTTTTCAATAAGGCCGTCACGGTTCGGTCGGCAGCGTGGTTGACTATACACCCTCGTAACCACATACCATTGAACTATAAAACACCCAAGCGAGGCCGATACATTGTTACCTCGACTAGGGTGCTATGCGTCGGTGCACAATCTGATAGATGTGGTTTCACTGGCAGCTAGTGAAAGCAAGCAGTCATTTATATGACGACACTAAACTACGTAAACCGCTGACTGCGATCCTAGAGGATCCAGATTCGAATCCCGGCGGGGGCGAAATTCTGTTATTTGGATATCGCATTGTTTTGTTTACCGGTCTTAGATGTTGTATTCTTATCTATGTAATTTATACCGTATTTTGCCTAGTATCTGAGACACAAGATTTTATATTATGGTTTGGGTCAGGCCTGAAACAATGTGTGTGTCCTGATGTGATTATTATTATTTCCAGATAGCTTATGTGCCTTTTCGGGCTGGACCTTGAACTGAAGGTGGGCTAGGATGAGCTTGGAGTTCTGTACCATCGAACTGGAAGACATAATGTTGGATAGACCCTGATGAGGTGGAAGGACGACCTTGTGGGGCTTGGAAGAAACCACTGCAACAGATCCAGGAGTTGGCTACTAATTTACAAAGCTTGCTATAGACGTTCTTCACTAGCTTCCAGCTGTGAATGTTTCAGCGTTTGGCGTGATGATATAATGGAGATTGTCGCGACGCCATTGAAGTATTCGCTTCCTTCCTGCTGGCTGAGTGCTGGAGAGATACCATCGGCTTGGAGATCTGCTTTATGCTCTCCAATTTTATTATTGCCTTTAACTATACCTCCATATTTCAGTTTGAAATACGTTTCTGATTCCATTGTTAAGTATCAATATTATAGTAAATATTTATTTTAGACGATACATGAGAGGACTCAAATCTACATATATAGGGTTAGTAGATAACTATAGGAAATCTCGTAAGACTAATTTTGGTGTAGTAAAAACACACGCCAATATAGCAACCTTAGACCCAATATAAAAATCCTCTACTTTAAGTACCTAGTCGAAAAGCCATGGTTTGCAAAATTTTCTTATTCAATAGAGCACTCATATAGGAAATTAAAAAAAATAGTTTGTATTTTGTTTGCGGAGGATGTGATACACGAGTTTGTTATTTGCCTTGGTTAACTGACCGATCCGACTCGACAGGTTGAGGGTTCGAGTCCTGGGTTTCCGTACGTTGTAGATGTTTCTCATTGTGACCGGATAGATGCAACAGATTCAAAACCTATCACACTTGGCTCAACATAAACACGCCAAATGCGGTGTGTGACACCTCTGCCTACACCTCTCGAGGGATTAATTACGGCGTGAGTTTGTGTTTATGTGATAAGTTTGTCTGAAAGATAGTTTTCAAAATTACTTAATCAGAAAATGAATCTCCAGTATTTTGAATGTAATTTCAAGGTGGTCATAGGCTAAACTGAGTTTCAGGCTAAATTGAATCAAAAATTGAAGGTCAAAAGCTAGTTACTAGAGAACCCTCTCACCCTCAACTCCTGCACCCATCCAACGCATCACCGCATCACTAACTGATAATCATATCGAATCAATCAATCCTGCACCTTTCCGGACTGTGGTCCTGTAATGAGGCGTGACATTTAATATTGGTCGGTTTAACCTCAAAAATGACGAAGTTAATGAAGCGAGTTGTTTGTTTTGTTGGTTTATTAATACGCTGTGTTTGAGGCTGGAGGCCTTACTGAATTTAAACCGTGTAAAGAAACATTTTCTCGTAATTTCTTCCATGTAGAACACTAAATGTAGGCTTCGGCTACATAAGCATCTTTTAAGTTCATCGTGAATAAACATAAATAAATATTTTTTTGGAAATAATATGAATTTTGAATAACATTGACAACCTGCTTGGCACAACGGTGTCTACGACTGCTACGCTAGAGGTTCCGAGTTCGAATCCCGGCGGTTATTTGCAAGACGCATTCTTATCTATGTAGTTTATACCATATCGTTGCTTAGTGCCTGCGATATAAGATTATATCTTAGTGCAGGGCTGAGTCAATGTGTGTGTCGTGATGTGGTTATTAATAATATAATTTCGAATATTTAACTTTAGCTCTTTTTTATATCTGTAAAGAACGGTAACCATTTGCACACAATATCACCTGACGGTAAGTCTATTGAGGGCTAAACTTACATGCTACATCTTGCTGTCTACACTTGAAAACATCAAAGTTACAGTGCTCGGGAAAAATATTAGATGGGACTGATTCTAAAATCGGTTTCTACTATCTCCTATTTCTTCTGATTACTTTCGTCGCGGGTCCCGCGACAGCCGGTAGGGTATCCGGGCATAGCCTGTGCGTCATTGCACTGCTTCATTATTCGTTGATTTTTGGTCAACAGACGCCACTGTTTATGTGCCCCACATTGACACCATGTCATACATCTACAGCCTGAGCGTCACAGCTGCATTATTCGTTGATTGTTCGATCAAAGGACGCCACTGTTGATCCCTGTAAACAGGAGTTGCAGTGGGACAGAGTGACCGGTTGTACAGACTTTGGTCTGGGTTTCTCTTGAGGCTTAATCTTCTTAACAGGTGTAATTTCCTCCATCTGCACATCTATCTACTTATTTTTCCACATTTTCTTTAATGATTTAAGGATGGACGTATATGTTCCATTTAATAAATAAATATCAACTAGAGACCGTTCTAGCAAACGCCAACAATAATCGAGGTGGGGATAATTAAATAACCTCCCGTTCTTTTGAATTCATAAAAATAAACAATAAAAAGCGTCGTTAATGTAGTTAAAGATAAAGTTGGTCGTCGTGACAGGCAAGACATGGAATTACTACAGCCATTATAGTTGTTCATATTAAGTAAATCATCCGACTATGGAAATTGATGCGAGATAAGAACCATTGTCATCGCATAAATCACGACGAGAGATCTACGCACAATAAAGCAATTAACCACAATAATTGAGTTTGTGAAATTATTATTTTTTATACACACTTACAAGATTTTTTAAAGATTTTCTGCCTGCTGATTTTCTGCTGGGGTTCGTGTCGGTTTGGACAACAGGTGACGTGTTTATAGAAAAAAGATGGACTAGCTTATGGTGCCTTTTAAACGCAGAAAAATTTGGAACGAGAAACGGGTTTGCATTATTAATTTTATAGTCAGTGTAATTACCGGCACGAGAGGTATCTTTACATCTACATGGGCAACGCATCGGCAGTGCTCTTTTCGTTCTAGACATCAAGGGCACCGTCGTGTCAATAGGCGGCGGTATCACTTTCCATTACGAGAACCATCTGCTTGTATGCCCGTGAATTTGTAAATAAATCACGACACACACATTGACTCAGCCCTGCACTAAGTATCGTAAGAACTTGTATCGCAGGTGCTAAGCAACGATATGGTATATACTAAATAAATAAGAATACGACATCCAAAACCGGTAAGCGAAACAATGCGTCTTGCAAATAACAAATAACACAAAGTCCCGCCCCTGCCGGGATTCGAACCCGGAACCTCTAGCGTAGCAGTCGGCTGTTTACACCACTGCGCTACCGAAGTCGGTTGTATTAAATAGTAGAAATAAAACACTCAATAAGCAATGGTTACCGCTAACAATGTATAATGGCAAACCTTATGTGATTCCACCACCAAATAGCAAGAAGTTAGATGCAGCTATTTACGATCATCATATGAATTCTCGTAATGGAGTTCTGCAGTGGAGACCGCGCATGAGCAAACGTAGTGCTGGACACCCCCTGCTTGATGGAGCGACGATCTGCTTAGGTGGCTCAAAGTCGAGGAAAGTGTCGTGCCTTGGGAGAGGCCTGATGTCCAGCAGTGGACTGATGCAGGCTGACGATGATGTTGATAATGACGATGATATGAATTCTAGTTATCCAAAAATAAAACTAATAATTGAGTACAGTACTAGTTCCAGTGCAAAATTGGAATAAACGGAGCGAGAGAAGGAAGCGAGTGTGTCGATATCGGTGGATGATCAACATAATGCTACTATGGACTCAATTCGACTATAGAGAATAGAAGTGAGAAAGTTGTGAGAAAAAAAAATAAGCATTTTACCACATTTAACATATCTTCCTCATCGCAAACAGGAATAACATTTATGACTCATGGAACTTATATTTTTAAATGCATACATGAACATGCATAACATATACTCACGCCGTAACTAATCCCCCGAGGATAGGCTGAGGTGTCAAACACCGCAATTCGCATGTTTATGTCGAATCCCAGTGTGACAGGTTGCGAATCTGTCGCCATTATCCGGACAAAATGAGTGTCATGGCAGTTACAACCTACGGAAACCCGAGACTCAAACCCTCGACCTGTTCGGTCGGTTATTTTAAAATGGTTTATAATCTTTGTACATCTTCGTTTAACAATTGATAAGATTGTAGCAAAATATAAACTAACCAATTACTCATAAATATACCATATCATTATCATCAATCGAAAGATATCGAATACTGGGCAATGGCTCTCCCAGATTTTTCAACAGAATCGATCCTATGCCGCTTGCATCCAACGGTTTCCTGCAGCCTGTACAACACCGTCCGTCCACCTGGGAAGACCGTCCAATACTACATCTTCCAGCCCGTGTACGCCAATCTAGAATCTTAAAAAATCAGAGCACACCAGCCACTCTGTCCCACCACTGCAACTCCTGTTCACCAGGATCAACAGTGGCGTCCTTTGATCGAATAAATAACGAATAATGAAGCTGTGCAATGACGCACAGGCTGTACCCGGACACCCTACTGGCTATCAGAGAACACGCAACGAACTTAATCAGAAGAAATAGGAGGTAGTAAAAATCTGATTTCACACATCCCAGCAAAGCGGAAATCTTATAATATAAAATATACTTTGCCTATCGAGAATCAACAGTAGGGTTGTCGCACACGATCAACAATCTAGTAGCTTCCTTAAGCAACAATAGTGTTAACCGTGCCTAATCAGGAAGCGATGCTATCTACAGCACCTGGCTTCGCTTGCGATTGTTCTGCTACAGTTTATTAACTAACAGCAAGAAGGAAGATAATCATTGCGTACGAGAATTACTATGAACATTTTTCCTTTTCAATATTTATTTATCAGTTTTTTTTTTGTGAAATGGTGTTGACGACCTCGGTGGCGCAGTGGTGTAAACAGCCGACTGCTAAGCTTGAGGTTCCGGGATCAAATTCCGGCGCGGGCGGGACTCTGTGTTATTTGCAAGAAGCATTGTTTCGCTTCCCGGTCTTGGATGTAGTATTTTTACCTATGTAGTATATACGATATCGTTGGTAAGCACCAGCGACATTAGATTACTTAATCTAACTGCAGGGCTGAGTCAATATGTGTATCGTGATATGATAATTTTTTATTTATCTCTCCGTACGTATATATTTGGAGGTCTCTGTCCAACAGTGCACGTCTTAATCTGATTTTTAATTAAAAAGTTATTATTAACTTTTTTCGAAAGTTTACTCTTAAAAAGTACTGCATTTGTAAAAATAGTAATAAGGAACTTGTCACTTTTCAGTGTTCATAATTTATTTATTCATACCATCTTCCAAGATAACAGTTACCATCAAAAGCGTTGACATAACAATTTTACCTCCCAACTATTGAATTATTTGTAACTGAAAATATTTAACTCGTCGATTTATACAACAGTAGATTATTATAAAAAGCAATAATGTCAAATTCAATACAAATTTGAAATTAACGTCAATCTCTGTTTTTTTTTTTTTTTTTTTTTATGGTCATAATGCATTTTTTTTTTCATTGTGTATTTAATTCTTCTAGTCAAGCCTTTCAATTGTGTGTCAAAATTTCAAAAAAGTGGGCGTCATCAGGGTAAGGTGCGAGCACAAAACACAATGATCACCGTTTCTTTACTTCTTTATTTAAGAAGTTCACAATCAGAAATGAAAAGAAGGAAAACTAAGACCGAGCAGCGAGTTCAGAGTACCTATCCTACTATAGCCAACTCTCTGATCCAACTCGATCAGTGCTTCTGGCTTGAATGCCGCACAAGATCTCTTCCCATCGCTAAAGTAAAGATGGCGACCCCGACTTCGCTCGAGGCACGTGCTCTGCTCTGATTGGTTATTAAATTAATCACAATATTCTTTACTATTATTAAGTTTCTAGACTTTAAAGAAATGGTATAAATGAAGTTAAATAAAATAAAGATTTTTAAAAATGATTAAAACGTTAACAGATCATGTTGTAAGTCACGCATGAATACAACAATCAACTCTATTTATAGCTTCCTCCGACATCTATATATTGCGGGGGTTGTGAAAAAACATGCAGTCCGCCATTTTGTAGCGGCGGCCATCTTAGATATACAATGATACTGAGTAATTATATTATATTGTATTGTCATCAGAACTAAAGACGTGTGCCAAAAAATCAGGTCGATCTGTCATCAGGAAGGGGGTAAAATTTGACCCAAACAAACTGGTCAAGCCTAAATAAAACCGTTTAAAAGACAATAAATTGCTATGAAAAATAGACGAATAAAAAGTGGCCACAAACCACCTGAGCGTTATTGTCGTAAAGATGCACATTGTAAGAGCGTGTGATTACAGTATCTTTACGTATGACTAAACATAGCATAATATACAAACACAGAATTCCGATGAATGCATCAAGACACTCTAATGGCGCCAAATGAAATAATGTCTTTTGATTCGAAGCTCTTACTAACTTGCAACATTATGAACAAGCAATTAATATGAATCAAAGTCAAAATCAAAATATTTTTATTGAAATATACTTAAAATAAGTAATTTTAAATCTTCATCGTTTTATACTACCACCGGTTCGAAACGCTATTTCTACGGGGAAGAATCCGACATATTAATTCAAGTTTTAACAGACCATTAATAATGCGAGTAAATGCAATTTGGTATTTTATTGTTTAATAAATTCTAGGTGATAATTTTTATATGTATACTGAAATGTGTCTAGGAGCTATAGTATTTATCTTAAACAAAACTTGGAGGACAATTATTTAGAAAATAGGTGAAAAAGAAATGAAGATCAGAGTAAAAAAAACATTAATTTATTGTTTAATTAACAACTGAAAAAAATATATACTTTCATAACAACATGACCAATGAATCATTAATCATTTGATTTTGATTAGGTTTTTAAACGTATTAATTAAATTTAATATTTTATTTGATTTTTAAATATAATTATAATGATTTAAAAAATCAATCATTACAATTTCTACTTAGTTCAAATAGGTTCGTGTACATTTTGTCTTTTGTACGAAAAAAAAACACAGATGTTAGATGAGTGTGTTTTTTTAATGGTTTGTAAAATAGTCAAACGAGTTCTTGGACTGTTCTTTAGTACTTTAGCTTCGTTTGAAATAAATTAAAAAAATATCAAAATTTCTTCTTTCATCGACACATGCCCATAATTTAATTACTAACCTTTACTGTGCCTTTTGTTGAAGCTTAAATAAAACAAGTCATAAAATCAAAAAAAAAAATCTTAAATATTCGAATTTTTAACTCAATGACTTTATAAATCAGTAACAACATTTTCTTAATCCCGCTTCATGTGTATAATTCTACCAGTTTTATATATAATACATACTGTTAATATCTCTCTGAATACATAAAATTAAATAACATCAACCTGTATACTGACCAAGCTTAAACATCTCGTATTTCCTGGTATTCCACCAAAACCGTAGCTTCGAAATATTTACATTGAAATAACAAATGCTATCTCGTCATATAAATCTAATGTGCCGGTAGTTTTAATGAATCGCCCTCAAATATCCTGTCCTAAGAGACATTGCCAAGGAAATAACTCTAGATCGTATATCTTTTAGTACTAATCTATTTTGGACAGGAACTTACGTTTAACTATGTTTTACTTCCCATTTCGGTTAAACAAATAGTGTTAATACAGGTATTATAATATTACTCGTAATCTATATAATGTAAAAATGAATCGCAAAATGTGTTGGTAAGCGCATAACTCAACAACGCAAGGACAAATTTGGCCAATTCTTTTTTTTTTAATATTCGTTGAAGTTCAAGGATGGTTTTTACGGCGACAAAAATTCGAATAATTGCCGGAAATACTATAAAAACAGCCCTTTTCTCTTTTCTAACTAAAAAGAAATACGTAGGAACAAAAAACTTCCACATTACAAATCTGTATGACAGGACGAAGTCTGTCGGGTCCGCTAGTTACAAATAAAACCTTGCGTATTGGAAGTTTTTATTATGTCAAATATTATTTTTAAAATAATTTGTAAAATAGTCACGCTTTTGGACTACAATACAGCCATAGCTTAAGAAACAACAACATTTATTGTTCTTTACTGTAATCTGTTGCGTTTGAAATAAATAAATAATAAAAAAAAGACTCCCTTAAAAACGAAAAAAATCATTCACCCTATTAAATTCATCCAAAAAAAAAATATTTTTTACGCATTTCATTTATATTTTAGAAATGAATGTTTTTTCCATTAAATTACACATAATCGAATTTTCCCTATAAGTTGGTAATATTAAGTACAAATTAGTTGTTAACTGAAAGAATCATGCAAAGGAAATCAATTAAAAATTGGGAAATGTATCAATAAAAAAAAACTACAACAGACGTGATTATAAATAAAGGTCAAAGTATTTAAAACATTAATTAATATTTCCATAGAAATAGATAAAAATACCTAAATTAACAGTATCAGGTTGACTTACAAAAACAAAATGGCCGCCAGATACCAAACGCAGATCTCCAATAGATAGATCTGAACGCACTCGAGCGGGTTTTCCGAGCATTGTTCGAGCCTGAACATCATCGTTAAATGCAAATACGTTTTTATCTGTGAAACAAAGCGTTAATAGCACTGATTTTAAACTGATGTGGTTTAGGTTTATAGGTTCAGTCAGTAGATTGAGATCTAGGCTGCTAAATAGATCTACTCAATTACGAACACTCAATGGAAAGTTGGAGAAATTAAAGCTGTTAAGTATGATAGAAGGCTCTCGTTAAGTTTAAGGAGAGAAAAAATAAATAATATCTACGAAATTTTACCAGTTGGTCTTAGTCGAGACGATGGTAACCAGGTAAAGATACCAGGCGGAATAACTATGGTGCCTTGGTCAATGGGTTGTCTTTTAGTTTGGGACGTCACTTGTGTCGACACCTTGGCTCATTCCCATCTCCCTAGAACATGTCTTCAAGCTGGTTTAGCCGCTTCCTTTGCCGAAGAAGCAAAAAGGCGCAAATATGAATCTTAATAACAATTATATATTCGAGCCGTTTGGTTTTGAGACTATGGGTTAATGGGGTGCGAATTTCAATAGATTATTCAAAATTTTAAGTGTCAAATTAAAAAAAGACAGTCGTGTCCGTAACGCTGGTCTGCATTTCGCTCAAAGGTTGAGCATCGCTATACAGCGTAGAAATGCAGCCAGTGCTATGGGCACACTCCATTGTACACATGAGTTTTATTAGGTTTTTAATTTATCTTGTAAATTTTAATTGTAAATAAATTAAAAAATATACTAAAAAGGATTTAATGTAGTTTAAACCGCAGGACTTTCAACTATTACAGATGTAAATATCTTTTCGGGCACACCCGCCACTCTGTCCCACCACTGCAACTCCTGTTCACCAGGATCAACAGTGGCGTCCTTTGATCGAATAATCAACTAATAATGCAGCTGTACAATGACGAACAGGCTGTGCCCGGACACCCTACCTGCTGTCTTGGGACCCGCAACGAACTTAATCAGAATAAATAGGAGGTAGTAAGAAAGGGACAGATGTAAATATATTTACAAATGTAATTTAATGTCTAACAGTTCATTACACATCCTGTATTTAGAAACCATACGCTAAATGTGTGTCTACGACAGTTACGGCAGGGTAACAAACAATTCCTGCAATTAAACTGACAAATGACGTTTCTGTAGAAGAAATAAAACCGTCAAAAATTAACGCTTTCCCAAACGCATTACATACGGACGCCGATTGCTGTGATAATGGTTACACCAGTGAAAATCAGGGATCGTTTAAAAACCCATTATATAATTCGGTTTCACCGTAAGCTGCTCGAAATGAACGACACCCGTTTAAATAAGAACAAAAAAAGTATTGTCACCTATTCATGAACAATCGAGCGATTTTGATGATCAACATCTTGATTTTGCTAAAGAGAAAACTGGAGTTGAAGGAAATTGAACTCTAATTGTTAAAGACGAAGGTATTAAAGATGTCGTAGCAGATACAGTTGACAGTGGTATCGAAAAAACAAAAGCAGTATTCAAATTTGAACTTTAAAATGAAAGGAATAAAAATAAAGAACCGTTTAACAGATCTTACAATAATATCGGTACGTGAAGTTACGTTAACAAACGTGAAGAATCTGATGCGGTTAATTTTATAATAGAAGCTACAAATTTGAACTCTACGCCATTGTCTTAAGATTTATGTACAATTTTAGGACTTTTAAAAATTATTTGTTTATGAAATATTCTTATTGTTAATGACGTCATGGTGTATGAAGATGAACGTATTAAAATGACATTAAAAGGTGTCCGGAACAGTTAGTTTCGTTCACGGTTCATACTTCAATATTTAAATGTGTTTCGAAAGTCGATAGAGAATCTCTGAACCGAAAAATATTTATATTATTGTTTTAGTCATATTACTACCTTGATTCAAGTCACTTTGACTTACTTTTTATATAGGTAAGCAAACTTTTAGCCACAATCCAAACCTCTGTGGCGCAGTGTAAACAGCCGACTGCTACGCCAGATATTCTGGATTCGAATCGGAGGCGGAACTTTGTGTTATTTGTAAGGCTTTTTTTCGTTTACCGGTCTTGGATGTAGTATTCTTATCTATGTAGTTTGTACGATAATCTCTCACAATATTCTTTAATCTTACCGCAGGGCTGAGTCAACGTGATGTGGTTTATTATTATTATTTATCATAACTAAGGGTAAGTGAAGGTGTAACTACACTTGATCGCTGTCACAAAAAAAAAACCAATTGAAAAAGAACACTTCCTAAATAAATTTCTTCTAGTAAAAATTTGAAAGTTTTTTAAAATTTCCTCTGTAGGAATTACTTGAATGTCTGTTAATGTTAAAATTGTTAAAAAGTAACACTAGCAAATATAACCTGAGTTACTCAAGCGGCAAGACCAGCAGTTCTTCAAACCTACAATAAAATTTTACCAAACCTCTTTGTTATATCATAAAAAAAAAACATAACACACGCGACTATATTCGTCGTTTAATTAAGCGAATATCATCAGCGCGTAGCAGAATCACGTTTTATTTATAGAGAATCAATGATGCATCGACTATGAAATGCGTATTGCTGTAATGATTTGTGCCAGGACAGCTGCTCAGTCGATACGTCTTTCCATCCGATTGTTTAAATCACAAATGATAAATTAACGCTATTCCCTATAACATTGGTGGCGAAATGGAGACGATGCTTAAAGATATTGTATACTGAAATAGATCTTTCTTACTACCTCCTATTTCTTCTGATTAAGTTCGTTGCGGGTACCAAGACAGCTTGTAGGGTGTCCGAGCACAGCCTGTGCGTCATTGCTCAGCTGCATTATTCGTTGATTATTCGATCAAAGGACGCCACTGTTGATCCTGGTGAACAGGAGTTGCAGTGGTGGGACAGAGTGGCGGGTGAGCACCAAGTTTTTTGTCAATCCTAAAAAAAAAAAATGTTTTGTATTAACGCGGTATTGTATATTGTTAATGACGCAAAATTACACTGTCAGATGTTATGTATTTTTTATATGGTTCGAGGTTTTTCATTACTCTAAGGTTTTATTTTAATACAGCTTCAAATTTTAATAGTTTTTTTACTTTTTTTTGTACCCGGACAGTGGCGACATTTTCGAAACCTGTCACCTGTCAAAACATGCGAAATGCGGTGTGTAACCTCTGCCTACCCCCCTCGACTTAATTATTTATGGCGTGAAATTATGTGTATTTCCTTTGAACATGAGCCTTTAAAAAAATATGGAGAAAAAAAACTTTATATTTTTCATATGTCTTAAATCAAATCAAATCAAATCAAAAATCAAATAGATTTTACAAATACTTTTGCACGTCAAATAAATACATACACCAAAAATGGTTAACGCGAAATAAACTTTACTTAACTTTCTTAAACTTAATATAAACAACAGAGCAAACTATCATGGCCATGAGTTCTTGTCATCAAAATAATCTTTTAGGTTGTAATATCCTTTACTCATTAGGCATTTCTTAATACATAATATAACCTAATTATTGCAACAACAGCATAATAAATTCAAATGACACTTACGTTTGCCATCCGTCTAATGATATTTATTAATTGTGCTCATTAACCTATGACTTTTGGCAATCAAACTGACATTAATTCGCACACAAATTTTACCGGATGATCACGAGCTAGCATGCTTGAAGAATGTTGAAGTATGTAAGAAAAATAACCAACAATTTTTTTCAAAGGAAAACGCATTTGTTATTTTTTTTTGGTTCTGCAGAAATTGTTAATACAAATAAATGTATTATTTACTCTTTTCAATAACAACGCTATATATACGCTAATCACAATATAAAAACACATAAAAAATAATTAAACACATTATTAAAATCAAGAATTAAAAATTAATTTATTTTAAAGCAATTACATTATTTTATACATTCACTATATTTATTACCTTAAACTTTGCCCACATTGCTTAAGATCAGGTGAGATTTTGGCCAAACTATATTAAATAAAAATGCTATAGATTTTTGTTACTAAAACATTTATTTACAAAAATAATACAAACATTTCACAAAACATATGAAGATGTAGAACAGAAAAGCCTAGTATGATATATACACATGAATATTCTATGAACAAACAAACTACCGAAAATAACCCACGTCCCCGGGATAGAGATCCAACTATCGATCTATAGTAATCGATGGCAGCGGTATCGAGTGGGGATCGCGGCATGATTTGTGCCCGGGCAGGTGCCCGACGCAAATAACGCGAGCTTCAGAATCAACTCAATCGGCACATCGGGGCAGACGGTTCTCAAACTTTATTAAAAACCAATATTTTACCAAAGTACCAATAAAGCACTACGCTCTGAGACTTTTTGTTCGCTCCGCTAAGATTTGGAATATCTGATGTCAAAAAAAATATGCAAGCATGCTTACCTTAGGTCATGTCAACGCAATAGGTGAAATTGTGACTTTAGCTAACATAAAAAGTAGCGAGAAAAACCTTCACAAAATCACTGGTACAAAATAATAATAACCACATCACGACACACACATTGACTCAGCAGTAAGATTGTAGAATCTTGTGTCGTAGGTGCCCAGCAACGATATTGTATAAATACATGGGTAAAAACTTCTACATTCAAAACCGGTAAGCGAAACAATGCGTTTTGCAAATTTCCAACAAAGTTTCGCCCTAACCGGGATTCGAGCCCAGGACCTCTTGCCTAGCAGTCAGCTTCCCAAAGAGGCCGTCAAAACGTAGTAAAGAAACTGACCTCTGCTCTTGACTGTTTTGCACTTTTCTTTTGAGTCAATACAATTACTTCAATGGTAAATTTTCATACATTCCATATTGTAAACTATGGAAAATAAGACAAAGTAATTCAATCGACACACCATCACATCATCATCACATTGTGTCATCATTGGCAAATGATGTTGGCAAATTGATCGTCAAACATGATCGATGTCATGAACACAATTAAAATATTTTACAAACTTACTACTACCATATTAAATGAGCCTTAGCGTCTCTGCAAATCAAAAAATATAAAAATATGGCATTTTATAAACGTCAATAGATATCCATTTAAACATAAACTCACGCCGTAATTAATCCCTCGATTACACACCGCATTTCGCATGTTTATGTTGAGTCCCAGTGTGACAGGTTGCGAATCCGTCGCCACTATCCGGGCAACCCGAGACTCGAACCCTCGAACTGGTCGGTCGGTTCAATTTATTTTGTTAATTTAATGTTTTATTATGGAAAGTTTGACAAGCATTACTCATAACTTCAGTCCATCGATAAATCTATGAAAATGAACGCAGCTTTAATGTCGCAGGAATGCTTTCATGATCTGTCTATGGCAGGGACTGACCCAGGGGATTGAATATTTAAAAAAGTAATAACACCAAATGCTTTAAACATAATCTGTCCAAAATATAATAAATAAATAAATTTTGTTCGTAAAAGTAACTAGTCATTCGATATACCGAAGTGAAAATAAATTTTCAATTTAGACCTTTGGAGCAGAAAATACAAAAAAATAGTAACATGTACATGAAGTCGTTGGCAAATATTATAATTAGTTTTCTGATTTTTGCTTAAATTTTTTTTTTTTCTTAAAACTACTGACACAAAAAGATCAGGAATGACTTTACAATCCAAAAATATATTAATGTCAACATAGACCTAAACCAACATTTTGTTTTTAAATGTATTAAAAAAAAATCCTTTTAAAAACCTAAATCCATCCCTGGATCCGTCCGAAAAGTCATAACTAACCGTACGACCGACACCTCGGATCGAAGAGACATTCGGCGACTAAATATAAAGTCGTGGCGACCAAATATAAGTCGCCGCGACCAACAGGCGCGGGCGCACACGCTTGACACTTTCTAAGAACGCGTCAATGTAAGACAAATTAATCGCAATGTATATCTTTGACTGCTGGCGTTGTTGAACTTTGCCCGTCTTTATTTCTATTTTTAGGGTTCCACTTTAATAAATAAACCGGTCAAGTGCGACACGTACTTGCTATTAAAGGATTCTGTATCATTGAAAAACCACTGTTTCTGGAACGAATAATGAGGTCAGAAAAAATCACAAAATTGCCATTTTTTATGATAAAGACGAATGGAGAATGGACTTCTTCAGAAGTAGAAGACATAGGATTTTGAATAACAGGCAAATCAAGAAGGACGAATCAGTAAAAAGGTGACAAGGACTAGGTCCCTTAGACAAATTACATAATCCGCAAGCGTTAACGCAAACAGACATTAAATATGTATGGAAATGACATAACAATGACGTAACTCGAGCGCGAGGAAATGTCATTTCAATACAATTCAATTTTTCTGTTGGCGTTACCGCTTGCGGTAAAATGGCATTTGTCTAAAGGGGCAGAGCGTTTTTTTTTGGTGTTAAAACGGCATTAGCAATACACTCTGTAATTTTTATATGGGAAGTAATTCTTTGTATTGTTTTAAGGTTAAAATTTGGACCTGATTACTGGATACCTGAAATAGGATGGGAAGTTTTGAATATACCTACAAAGTCACTTCTTTATAATAAAGATGTAGATAAGGCTAAGAATTAACACTGCTAATTAAAATTGCTTGATAAGATCATTTAATAACTAAATCTGAATGAAAACTCAACTTCTAGAAGTATCTTTGTGTTTTTTTTTTCGGAAATTCTTCCGGTGATTTCATTCGCTGCAATTTCGCGAGGGAAAATCTGACATTTCCACAAGCAGAATCAGGGGAGGGATACTAGTTAATGACGGTCTTTAAATGAAATACAGTTTCATTTTTACCAACTTTTCAAGAGTGGGAGACCACTAGCATGAATATGTTTGAAAAAATCTAAACTTAAACCTGCATATTCGAATGGGAAGCGTTAACGCCAACAGAAAATAAAATTAAAATGACTTTACAATGACGTAACTCGAGCGCGAGGAAATGTCATTTCAATACATTTTTTGTTAGCGTTAACGCTTACGGAATAATGACATTTATCTAAGGGGGCTGGTAAATAAAAGCTTGTTCGCAAGTTGTGATCTTTGGTTCAACTCCTTAAACCCCTACATACTCACTACCCTTCTCTCACGTAAATAGGCTTAAATATATCTCTGAAAATAAGATAACAGTCAGAGTCACAGGCATAAGCTGGAATTCATATTTTCATGACACCAATTGCATATTCGTATCCTTTGCAGCAACAACCTTTTGGACTTCGAAGTTCCTATCATTCGTAGACCCAACTTCATGTTTTATACAACATCATGGGCAACCAAGCAGACGCCTGTTGGAATGTGATACAGCTGCCTGACACGACGATGCCTTCATGTCTGGAACCCCAACAGCACCACTAATGTGTTGCCTATGTACAGGTAAAGATGTTACACCTCTCGTGCGTTACACAGTAAATAATCACACAGTAATGTCCAGTTTGAAGGGCATCAGCATGAGGAAACAAAGCTTTCCTTCTCCGCTTCCTCGCAAAGAAGACACTTTGTTGCGCCAAGTGTGTAGTAGAGACCGCATTAATGTTTTGACGACATCTGTAATGCATTGGCGTAAGCAGCCGATTGCTACGCTAGAAATTATGAATTTGAATCCTGGCGGGGGCAGCCCGTGTTATTTTCCTGGACTACGATATTTGCAAGACATTGTTTCGCTTATCTGTCTTGGATGCAGTTTATACCATATCGCTGCTTAGTTCCTGTGACACTAGTTCTTACGATACTTACTGCAGGCGTCATTGTGTGTCGTGATGGTTAATTATTGTTATTATTAATATTATCTCGTAATCATCATCAGTTAGAGTCCACCGTTGGTTAAGGCTTCCCTAAAAAAGTTCCTATCAGAGCGATCCTGTGCCGCTTGCATCCAGCGGCTCCCGGCAGCCGTTACAAGATTGTCCATTCATCTCGTGGAGGGCGTCCAACATTACGACTTCCGGCCCATGGTTGTTTCCCTAAAACCTTTATTCATCAGCGGTCAACGGACATTCGAGCTATCTGGCCCTTATGCCACTTCAACTTCTTCCACAACCGACACGAGCTGTAACATCTTTATCTCATGGGCAACGCATTGGAGGTACTCTTGACGCAATAAGACATCAAAGACATCGAGGCAATAGACGGCGGTATCGCTTTCCATCCTCGGCGATATCACTTTCCATACTCGAAGATCTCGGTTGCGTAATGGTGTGGACTCCTACGCTAGAGGTTCATTTTGTGCTAATTGCAAGACGTATTGTTTCGCTTACCGGTTGGACGTTGTATTCTTATCTATGTAGTTTATACCATTTCGTTGCTTAGTGCCTGCGATACAAGATTATATCTTGGTTCAGGGCTGAGTCAATGTGTGTGTCATGATGTGGTTTTATTGTTATTATTCACTTGCTTATCCAGACGACTACGTCATCCTCCTACAGATATAATCGTTTTATTTGATTGCGTAAAGAAAATTAATTATGTAAATAAAATAATAAATCGTCAGTCCCGTGCTAGTGGTGCTCAGTCCTATAGGTGTCGCCACTCACACTATGAGACGGTAAAAAGCAATCTAGGTAATGGAATTTCAATTTCACCGGCAACCCATCGCGGAGCTAGTGCTGCGCGAACTTAAAAATAACGTTACAAGTAATAAACCAGGGACTGACTCGACTTGCTTAAGCTATAGGTAACTACTTAGAATTCAGGTAAAAATTACTTTTCGGCATAGATCGTTACAGACTTTTCTCTTACATCCTCGTTGTTAAAAAATCTAGAGTTAGCGAAGGTCGGGTGAGAAGTGATAAGCGTCATTAAAACGAAACATATTTGATACTATCAGTCCTTAAATAAATAAATAAAAATAAATATATAACCACATCACGACACACACATTGACTCAGCCCTGCACTAAGTATCGTAAGAACTTGTATCGCAGGTGCTAAGCAATGATATGGTATATACTAAATAAAAAAGTACAACATCCAAGACCGGTAAGCGAGACAATGCGTCTTGCAAATAACACAAAGTCCCGCCCCCGCCGGGATTCGAACCCGGAACCTAAAGCGTAGCAGTCGGCTGTTTACACCACTGCGCTATTGAGGTCGTCAAAAAAATAAAATAAATTATTTAAAATTATTGAGGTTAAATTTTTATCTTTCACAAAACAACCATGTCATTCCTTTTTTAAAATCCCGCCTTAATTGAATGATACTCCTTATTATACTACTCGCTCGTTACGCAAGGAGCCTGCTTCCATTCTGCCAAATGTTTTATGCAGCTATGAAAACAACTTTTACACATATCACTTCAAATACCAAGTACAACGTCAAAGTCAAAATGTTTTTATTCGAATAGACTTAAAAATAAGCACTTTTAAATTGTATTTTTATTTCCACATTATATGAATACATCAAGACGCAAACAATTATTATAATAAGTCACCGATTAGAAATGGTATCCAGTCCAGGATGCTATGAGGTTATATGCTACACGATATCTAAACCTTATGGAAAGTGATCACCTCCTATTGACACGACGATGCCCTTGATGTCTTTCGACGCCGAACACACTACCCATTTAAACATGATATGCCTCTCATACAATATTTTGTATGAAATAAATGACATTGTTTATGAAAAATTGATTTTTAATCAATGTACCTAATCAAATGTACGAAAATTGATTTCAGAAAGTTAAAAAAAAACTTACTTCAAACATTAAAAGCACCTATTCAATAACGCTACCTTAAATAAACGAAGAAAAAACGGTTACAACGAAAAAAAAGAGACCAAGAGCAAAGATAGGAAAGTAGTTTAAAATCGTTAGGTGGTGGGTAAAGGGGAGGGGGGCGAAAAAATCTATAGCCCAGGGGTTGGGGGAGGGGGTGGTATCTATCCTGTCTCAAAAGGAGACTGCCTTGTGTACGTACATATAGATATTTCTAGAAAGTTCCATCGACTTTTTCTATGCCTTCCTTTTTCGAATATAAATCTGACATTTTTCAACTGTTTGACGTCATTCAGTTTTGTTTTTTTTTTTAGGTAGAGAAATGAAGGGTTGTGATTTAAGCAGCCTTTAGATATTTGTGTACACGATTATGCTTAAGTAATGACCCGATTTTGATGAATGAGGTGTTGATTCGCGATTAATATATTAGTAATTATAATTAAGGGAAGACAAATTATGTTTTTCTGTTAAGTAGAGTAAGATTTTTTTTTGTATTTATATATTGCTATTGTAGGTTATCTGGATAATAAATACACCATAAGCATTGCAAGCGTAAACTACGAAAGAGGCATACAGTCAGATACCATAACGATTGTATGCTTTTTAATTGAATATTGTTTGTAAAATACATTAATTAATTAATATAACCTCAAAATCAATTACATACAACTAATGGCAGGTTACTACAAAGAACTTCAAGAATCAGCTATCAATACATAACGGGTATATAACATTCACCAAAACGTTCACTCCCTTTCACGGAAGGAAAAAACGTGAGAAAAATCTACGTTATATGGAACCAATAGCTCTGCGTAATCGAACCTTTAGCTTTTCACAACACCACTCTAACAAGACCTTTAGATCTGATTATGTTTTATGAAATTTTCCTAAAGGGGAGAGGTCTAAGTAAAATGGTGTGGTAGTATCGAGACCGGACGAAGCCTTCCGATTGGTTGATCGGTTTCGCGCCATTGGATAGAACGGCGCACACTCGAACCGATACGAGTATTTACGACGTTCGACGTTAATACAACGTAGATGTGTGCGTGCGTGAGCTAAAACCGCCTATCGATAGGTACTTTACGATCGCTCGATTGACAGTAGGTATCGATTGGAGTGACCGCCCACAACATTCGAATTTAATATAAGAACGAAATTCAAATAAATTCAGAATTGGAATCGCCACTTTTTTAAATCGAACAAAAGGCAAATGCAGACGTTCCGTTCAGCCTCATTAGCAAATACGAAAAAGTTGTAAAAACCTACGGGCGAATGTTGAATCAGGCATGCATTTCTCATCAACGAGTACAGCTCTATTAATAAAAATGCGCAATCCCCAGTTCAGTATTCACTACTAATATTTAACGAACTCCAGATAACGTAAATATATGTGCTTTTCCGTGTACTTATTTAAAATGGAAAAATATTTTTCCTACGTCCGCCCGCTCCGCTCGCAGAGGGAGGTAACTGAGTTATTTTCATTTTTCATTCACTTAAAAAGTACGAATTAAATATACCCCGTCGCTTGTAAGACGTGGGTGAATGACATTTTTAACTAGGTTTCTTGTTGTCGACGGGGAAGTTAAAAATTATTATGAACACACACGAGTTGACTTCAATTCACTCTGAAGTCGGAGCGTTTGACTCAAAACTTCAAAATCTCAGTTATTCAATTGGTTTTAAAGTGGACCTTTTAAAACTTAATTGCTTAATAGCTACCGTTAATGCTATGTATATAGAAGGCAAGCTTTTGTCCACAAACTCACCTGATTGTGGACAAAATGACCATATTTGTATCATGTTAAAAGAAATGTCGATTAAATCTTGCTGTCATCTATTGCCTGGAGGTGTCCATGGACGTCGGTATCACTTGCCATCAGGTGAGTCGCCTGCGGTTTGCTCCCTTCTAAGATAAAAATAAAACTCAACTTTTAAAACTCCGGGAACACAGTGTGTTGAATTGAATGTCCCAACTTTAAAAATGACTCGAAGAGATAAAAATTGTAAGCCCATAACAAAATGGATATTAAAAGATAAATTCCACGTTACGCCTGTATGGAATCGGGCCAGTATACAGTGGATAGGTATCCACATCCGACCGGTCGGTCGAGCTAGCGGAATATTCGTAGAACTCGCCTTCTAGTATACTGAGATATATAAAATGTTGGATATACTTATATCAAAACGAATATAACGTTTGCTTCTTGATCTTTTGGTAGCGAAAAAACATTGCCTGGTGTGAAACTGTGAAATGTTTTTTCGTACGTTTTTAAACTGTAAAAACAGGATATCTTGAAGGATAATAAGGATCCTTTATAAAACCTCAAATTGCATTGATCTATTATTGTAACCAAAGCGATATTCGCTGAGTTATTCGTTTTACTTATAAAATTTAAATCGGTTTGTCTGTTTGAATTTTTATACAGATATGATATTTCTACGTGTGAGAACGTCTGCGTTGGTACTACCCTCCTTTATATTTCAACCGTGAAGCAGTACTCTGTGATTCGCTTCGAAGAATTGGAGAGCCACTGTAATTACCGGCGCGAGAGGTATAACTTGTTTACCTCTACATGAGCAACGAATAGTAGAAAAAAGCAACTACGGAGGTTTCTTGCCATTTTCTATATCCTTGAAATAGCATTCCGAACCGGTGGTAGTAAAAAAGTACGATTAGAAAGTGCTTAATTTAACTCTATTCAAATTAAAAACATTTTGACTTTGACTTTGAATTGGCGGTGCTCATGACGTCTAACTAAACTAAGACTGATGTCTGACTGGTGGCTTGATAGCCGTATCAATATCATGAACCGTCTTTGTAAGTGGATTTGAATAAAAAAAGTCTTCGATTCAATTTAAAGATTATTCTATCATTTTATCTTTCATTTTATTTATTTATTTGGATTACCAATGAATAATACATACAACACAACTTAGAGACTAATATCATTCCCTGTGTTTGTTCAATTACAGATAACATAAATATAATTAAACAAAACACAAATTCTTGTCGTCTTATTTGCACACGATAAAACCAAAATTGAATTTACAATTTAAATTGTTATACAGTAAAATTTAATAAACATTAATTTAATAGTAGGTGTTCGAATAAAAAATATATAATCTTCCTTATATGTAGGTATATATATATCGTCATATAAATTGCATCAGCTCAGTGCATCTTGCATATCGGAGGCAGTGGCCCGGTGCATTTCGTTTGCTGCACTCCGTGTATGTCGGGGACACTCGATCCGGGTGAAACATAGCTATAGGGATGTCACTTTACATTAAAATGCAGGAATTTATCGATAAAATAATAAAAATTAATTAAAATTTTTAGTGAACATGAAGTACTTTGAATCGTCAAAAATTTCTTTAAAAAAAGCGAATTAAATTTAAACTTTAATAAAAAATTACTCGATCACCGATTATATGTGACATTGATATAGTAATATTATTATTGGTAAAGAAAATAATAATGAATTCATCTTAATATAAACAATGTAGCTAGCTGCTGCAACAAGCTGCTTCACACTGCTGCTGCTGTGTTACCCTTTCATGGTTTTGACACAGCATCTTAATGTAATCGTTTAGGTTAATACGTATTCCTTTTTAAAACACTGTGATGTGAGATACTGAGTGATTCTATGAATAAAGTTCTTACTTACTTACTTCGAAAAAATTTAAGGGGGGAAAAAAGGAGTTGACTTCTTCGCAAAAAAGAACTCGTTATAGTTAAAACTAATAGTTAAAGGTTATTTCTCGTCTATTGGTAGAAGTTTTGTCCATAGACTATATTGTTTAACGAATTGCTGGTGCTGCTCTAGAGCGGGCTAAATTGTAGTCAAACAATCTATTTGGATTGAATATTTCCTAACTTGTAGATGTTCAAAAAGATTACGTTGCTGTGCTGGAATCTGGTTTAAATAGTTATTGAATTAAAAGTCTTTATTAACAAAACCCATTAGTAATTTAAAAGACAAAGTAATAACAAATATACTTAATTGCTTTAACATTTTTTTGCCCACCACTGCAACTTCTATTCACCAGGATCAACAGTGGCGTCCTTTGATCGAATAATCAACTAATAATGCAGTTGTGCAATGACGCACAGGCTGTGCCCGGACACCCTACCGGCTGTCGCGGGACCCACAACGAACTTAATCAGAAGAAATATGAGGTAGTAAGAAACTGAATTCCGACTTCCCTCCCAGCAAAGCGGAGACAGCAATCGAAATGGCCCAGAAGCCAAAAAAAAATCTAAGGGGGGAGACAGTCAGAAACGCCTGACCGTCAAAACACCACGGTATGCCACTAACTAACAGGGGATTAATTACGTACTACCCTTAATCTTACACCAGTAATACTAGTGGCAAAACTTTAACATAAAAACTATCGACAAACCGAACGCCCGGCACTAAAAACGATTCCAATATAATATTTCACATTTAATAGTGATGTGCAAAAATCCAACGCGAACGGCTCTCTAGCTAAATCCACATCCACACAGATCCAGTCGGAGTCCACTTCAGTTCTGATATTGAGCCTTTTAATTAATTAAAATCTATGAAAAATGAACACTTTTTTAATTAAGGATTCGGTCTGAGTTTCCCGTGATTAAACACATAACCCTCGTGGACTGAGTGAGTTAATTGGAAAATGCATTTTATGAAAGTTTTCGTTTTAAAACTGTATTTGTTCGTGTGAATGATGCGGAGAACAAAGATATGGGCTATACGCCACAATGGTTTTTTCGGGGCACTCTGTCCCACCGCTGCAACTCCTGTTCACCAAGATCAAGAGTGGCTTCCTTTGATCGAATAATCAACGAATAATACAGCTGTGCCATGACGCATAGGCTGTGCCCGGACACCCTACCGGTCTTGGGACCCGCAACGAACTTAATCAGAAGAAATAGAAGGTTGTAAGAAAGCGGTTAACTACTTCTATGGCTATGGGGTTTAATAGGGATTATCACCACTTGCTAAGTCTACCACCAGTGCTGGTAATGGTGACACTACCGTTGCAACCTTCAACGCTTGTAACGCTAACCATGATACGCGAACGTTATCACAAAATCCATAAATGCTGAAGTCATTCAGAAAGAGGTAAAGTAAATGTCAGATATAATTATTATATACATTAAAATAATAATAATAATCACATCACGATACATACATTGTCTCAGCCCTGCAATAGTCACCCACTTTCAATCCCACCCCATCATCACCATGGGCCCGAAGACATTCTTCGAATGGTTCTTGCAGGGTCACCGACGTGATACCCCTGGCATTGCAAACGACCATAGGCTACGGTGACTGCTTACCACTAGGCGGGCAGTACGCTTAAGAAAAAAGGAAATGTTCAAAAAAGCTTCCTCCCCGCAAGTTATCAGGCCGTGGAAAGAACTTCCTGACTCAGTCTAGTGACTACAGCTGGGAATTCTTCAAAAAGATTCATGCAGGGTCGAAAACGCTTGCTTCACCCCTGGCACAGCAAACGTCCAGGCAATGGTGACTGCTTACCACCAAGACGTAAGCTTATGTGCCAACTTAGAAAAAAAATAAACGTGATCAATAACATAAATTATAAATTTAAAACCTGCGATTGGACATATTTTCGTACATTCGATTGTTCATCCCTACTTTCATCCCCCATAACTTTTGAATAGGTGAACCGATATTGATGAAATATAGTTAAGAACACGCTACTTTAAGTCACCTTTGAAATAAAAGATACTAAATCAAAATCGCTTCATTCATTCGAGAGTTATGAAGCCACTGACAGACACACATTCAGACACGTCAAACTTATTAACAGCCTTCATTTTGCGTAACGGGTTAAAACAGCCAAAGGTAGTTCACTAATCCATAAAATGTCCAATATCCAAACCTTATTTCCACCAAAAGGAGGGAGTTTATTAAAAATATACCTTGAAAATCCGTAAAGATGCCCAGCTAGGAAACTAAACTGGAAATCCAGCGATTTATAGTGTTCATAAAATAGCTAAAGCGCACTGAACTTTGATGCAGTTTTAAAAATGCTACCAAAACTTATTCGATGCTCGGTAGACTCGAAAATTTTACTTTGCTTGCCTGATACTTAAATTTTTTAGTATATAAATAATTATATTGGATTTTGGTAAATAATTTAGATAATTTAACATAATTATTTACAAAATTAAACATATTACATAATTCAAATATAAGATAAAACAAAATCATAACACCATAGACTAGGTTATAAAAGTACACACATTGACTCAGCCCAGCAGTAAGTATCGTAAGAACTTGTGTCACAGGTGCTAAGCAACGATATGGTATATACTACATAGATAAGAATACAGCATCCAAGACCGGTAAGCGAAACAACGCGTCTACACTAATTATCTAATAAAAATGATTCCACAAAGGAAATATCCTAAATGAGAAACAAATCAATGAAATGACATAGATTATGTTAAAGCAGGGCAAGTGCGAAACCATGGAGAATACATTTTAAAAAGCGTGTAAAATCACATTTCTTTTCCCTTCAAATTTGTTGAAGTTAAAAAATCTAACAACACCATTTCACCTTTAAAAAAAAATTAACCAAACTTATGAACTAGAGGTAACAATCTTTCACCTTTGAGTAAGAAAATCCACAGAATTCCTTTGGCTAAGTGAGAGAGGACGCAAGTTGGGAACTACTCAAGCTATGTATGCATTTTAAGTTCGAAATACCTTCTTTATGCATAGACATTACCGAGCTTTCGGTTGAGTCCTAAAAAGCTGCTTAGAGCAATTCTTCTGAAGTCTTTTTTTGACTAATCATAGACAATTTTTCGATTTTTTCCAAGATGGCCGCTCATTTGTAGATATGGATCACTTAAAGCAATTCTTAGAAAGGCATTTTTGCTTTCGCTGATATACCATAGACAACTTCACTTATTTTTCCGCTTAGTATAGATGGTTGTGAATCTAACTTCACAAGCAGTAAGCCATTGTACGATTTGATGGTTCATATTTAGATTTAAAATAATATTGCCGAAGCGGTCTTTTTAGCTCCGCAGACTTTCGGTACAGGAGGAAATTTTCCTCCGATGCAATGTAAAATACCACCCGGGAGCAGCCAATAGCGACGCCGGATTTGAATAAAGAACGCCCGCTCGGAATTTATAACGGACACGGGAAATTTAAATTTAACGTTCGAAAACGGTGTTCGAAATTTAACTGGTTGAAAAACTAGCTTTTAACGGTTCCGTACTCAAACCTGTGCTAAGTCTGTTTGTCTGTCAGTATGTTCAGGTAATTTTCGCTTGTAGAGTGTTTCGCTGAAGAAATAGGAGATGAAAGTTATATGGAGATTAAAAGGTTATTTCAGTTCTTGTCAAGGTTGTTGCGATGTGTGATACTCCTGCCAGGTTGCCAAAGTCCACGGTCGCTGCTTACCATCAGGCAGTCCTTGGTATAAAATGTTTCTTAAGCAAATCTGAGGTGAATCGACTGGTATACTTTAAGCGGTAAATAGGTATTAAATATATATCCAGGTGAATGCATCCCCAAAACTGCAGGTGTTCGAATATTTTACGAAAAGCAAAAATATGTTTCACCCCCCATTCCCTGAAAGCTGCACATGAACAACGTTTATCACTTATGCCATGGGAGTCCCCAGATTTGTTGGGAAACAGAAATTGTATTTTATTCGGAATATTACTTGGTATTTCGGTAGGTATATTTTTCAACTGAACTGGACTGATGCTGTTTTCCAAAAGCGTTAACGCTAACTAAAAAAAAGTTTTTGAAATACCATTTCAGTGACATATTAATTTTCTGTCGGCGTTAACGCTTGTGGAAAATGGAATTTGTCTATTGTTTGGGATGCCGATCAAATAAGGCCATAAAAATTCTAAAGTTTTAATTTACAAATCAACATATCTGACAGTTTCTCTAATTTTTACAAGATGGCTGCTTATTTGTATTGAGCTCTTACAGTTCAAAAGCAGTAAATTACCGTGTTACGATTTACCATACGTATGTTTTTTTTTTCGGGGCACACCTGCCACTGTCCCACCACTGTAAGTCCTGATCACCAGGATCAACAGTGGTGTCCTTTGATCGAATAATGCAGCTGTGCATGACACCCTTCCTGGCTGTCTTAGGAGATGTATGCATATTCAAAATTGCAAAACGGTCTTTTGACTCCACCGAAAGTTTTTGGGTTGGAAGTATTTGGAGTAGACCTTCGGCCAGCAGTTGACGCCTTCCGGCCATGATATTGATATGACTAATTTGCTGTCTAGGTAGCTACCACATTCTGCGATAGCGTGTTGTCTATTTCGATACACACTTTAAAAATATCTAGATATGCGGTATGGAACTCTTCGTTGTTCGACTCACACTTAACTAGTTTTTTTTTTCGAAATTTGCAATCTCATAAAATTAAGTCAAATTTTAACTCCGATATATTCCTGAGCCATTCCGCAAAAGATTTCTAAGCAATGTCCGCCCTGGAATGAAATTTTCCAATCTCATGAAAACCGGTTTTAAACTAATAATGCAATAGCAAAACTAGTTGAACAGATTGCACCAATACCCTGCACCTGGTCGGTGGGGGGGCTTGTCACCCCGGGGGGTTAAACCCCTTTACTCCCCCCCACTACAGGGGGAATGGGGGGCGGAGATATCAAGTGTACCGAGGAACGTGTGAAGCGATTTTTAAAAGTATTTATTATGTTTAAAAGAGTTTCCCTACCGGTTATTTAAGCCTTTGCTTTAATATTTATTTCAAAAACTTGTGACAATTGTGAGATTTCTTTCAGGATATAAGAGAATTTATAAGTTTTAAAAGTGAGGACACAACAGAACACTCAAAATGTATATAATATATAGTTAAGATATATTAAAATAGCATTGTACATCGTATTAGGTTATGCCTGTAATAATATATCCTGTATTGTGCAAACAAATAAACAAAATTGAGCTAAAAATAAAAGACATATTTCTAAGTTGCGAGACAACAACCAAAGTTTCATTGGATCGTGTTTCTGAGAGTGGATAAGCTTGCCAGAACTCATCTGACATAGTTAAATTAAAAGTTAAATAGCAAATTTAAGATTTTATATTACAGTAATCTCTTTTGTATTAGTAATCGGAAATAATTTTGAACTTCGTGTTAGCGTTTTCAATTTAAAAAACTTTGTTGTAAAACAAATCATAACTCATCGAATAATACGTAGAAACAGTAAACTGGGAATTATCAAGAATTAAAATGTAAACCAAACGTTACCATGTTTCTTTATGCATCTTCTAGTTAATGAAAACTCTTTGATGTTTTAATGAATTATATACTGATATAATATTGCTTTTCTGCATATCCTCAAAACAGATTCTAATAATGTATTAGAAGTTATAATGTTGCTCAGATCATAGTGTTCCCATGTTTAAAAATGATGTTTTAAGTACCGATGTTGCATAGAAATGTATTCAAATTAAATAAAAACCGAGTCTTGAGACTTAGTCAAGTGTTATCCAAACCATGGGTCAGTCATTAAATCTATTTGTTCACTAGGTAGGTATCAGGTACTGAAGAAGGTGGCATCATAATCTGACCTATATTTTCATCATCCTTTGTCATATCAATAAACATTTTATTAATATTGATCCTTTCTCAACGCGACCTCTTTTATCGAAACCTTCCTTTTTCAAAGCTGAACAATTTCGAAAAGTAACCTCCTTACAACTAAGTAGGTCAACCTGTGCCACCTCACGTTCCCGCTAATCCTGGCCGTCGAGAAAAAAAATACAATTCGAATAAGGAACATTATAGAAAGCTCGAAGCAGTTCGCACTAGCACATAATGTAAAGAAACCGCCAAGAAGCAAAATGTCAAATGTGATTTTATTGTATAGATTACAATTAATGCTATTGCTGGTCTCTGACGATGCGAGAATATTGCAGTATTACTTCCTCGATAGTGAGGCTAAACATTGTTGGCGGCGGAAAAAAACTTAAAGCCCAGTAGAAAACCGGGCAGCTGGTGGGAGCTGGGGATCATAAGGCATTTTTCCGAACACACACGTAGCACCCCCAACTCTTGGCCGCCCACCCCCCCTAGTGATCTGGGCGCTCAATTGCATAGCGTACGTTAGAGGTTACTTTTACGAAGGATGATATTTTGTACGATAATGTCGTACATTCATTGTAAGTTATGGTTGCTTAAAATATTATATGTATGTGGACTTCATTTGGCTATAAGCATTTATGGTAAGATATTCTAGAAGTAAAATTCTTGAAAAACCAATAGTGAAGTCATTCAGTAAGGAGCTTTAAATGTCACCATTAATCTTTGTATCTAATTAATTTATCTTATTGCGTTGCGGTTATATCCCATTTGGTATGATCGGAAAAAAAACATTGAACTCTTATCATCTATATTTAGGATATATTATCATCTATATTTGAGGTTTGAGCGACCATTTTGGAAGTAAATTAGAGCAACGCCTCGAACTTCTAAATTACAGCTACTTTTTCGTCATCTGATGACAACAACTTTGGGTTTTTTGCTGGTGATAAGAGCTACTTTAAAAGTTGTTTTGATACCGTATAAGACAAAATAATAACGACCACAATTAGAATATCTTCAAAATACGACACCAGTTACAAAGGTCGTTGTAATTTCTGGCAAATTTTACCACTGTATCCCCGTAAAACTGTGGCCACTCTTTGCTTCTTCGTCTCGCCGATAGTCGTCGATGTGTGCGGCATTGGAACGCTGAAAGACGCCCTGTGACGCCGGGGCCTTCCTGAAATGTATGCTCCCCACCCGACCCCCCCCATCTGTGTGGCGAAAACACCCACACAGGCGCACCCGAGGAAAAAACCTCCTAAGTGTTAGTGATCGACACGGAAAATACGAACGCTCGCCTCTGTGTGCGGGGATTCTATGAAAGATTACTCTATATAGCCAGATACATATTCCTTTAGCGGAAGCTTGTGTGTGTGTGTGTGTGAAGCTGTGTGCGTCACACGTACTGTTTCGTATTTTTCGCTCGGCGCGCCTGTGTGCAGTTTATTGACATTTTTATACATGAATTTTATGTGCTCGATTTAGATGTTTCCGTACATAGATAGGTATGGCTATGTATTAAATTGTATGTAGAGTGTCGGTTGTGTGGGTGAATTATTTGCGGTCTCTTTCGATGTTGGTTGAATACTGAAATGTTGTAATTAATTCGATGGGAATGTATTCCAGTTGTGAGTGTTTCGCCGCGAAGATTGTTTTTTAAATCGCTTTGTTTTCATAATTATAAATATCAGATCTGACTTTTTACTTTTTAATCGCCTCTTTAGGATAATGTTGTCATATAAAAAACTATAATTACATAAGATTATAACACTACTATACTATGTAGTGTATACCATATCGTTGCTTAGTTCCTGTGACACAAGTTCTAACGATACTTACTGCAGGGCCGAGTCAATGTGTGTGTCGTGATGTGGTTATTATTATAAAGATTAAGGAGCTTACAATCCGGCTAATAGTTAGTAAGTAGTTTTTATATTTTTATATTTAATATGCTTGCAACACTGAAAGAGTATAGATTACATTACCAACAAAAAACAACCTTCGACCCCGGAATGAAAAATTTTGTCAGGTAAATTTACTTTTTTTAAATTTTTTATATTTTTTTTGTTTATTTTGAAAATTTTTGTATCTAAGTTTAGTATAAACAGAAAAACAATTCACAAAGGACAAGCGAATAGTTTACCGTTTTCAAAACTATCAACATCAGACTTGCCTTTATGTAATACTAGCTTTTGCCCGCGACTCCATCCGAGTAGAAGTCGAAAATGGTTCTAATTGGTTGTTTAATTACTTGACATTTATCGTTATATTTTGGACAATTCACATAACATCTTTATAAATTAAAGCCTTCGTGTTATTCTGATGTTTAAGCTATATTATTGTAAAGTATAATTAAGATCCATTCAGTAGTTTTTGCGTGATAGAGTAACAAATGATTCGTCGTAACAAAGTTTCGCGTTATTAATTATTAAATTAAATTAATGATTGGAGGCCAATCATTAATCGATGTGTATGTTTCAATGGTAGATTTTTCTTTAAATAAGTCTAAACATACATATGGTATGTGTGACCTTTGTACATTTACTAAAGATGTGATGAATAAATAATTTATTCATTAAATAGGTTTAGTTAATGTCAGACACCAAATATAAAATTATTCATGAGTAATAAATGTAGTTTCGGAAACTTTTTTCTCTCCCTTTTTCTATTTCTACCGTGAGGCAGTCCGCTGTGTTTCGGTTCGAAGGATTGGAGAGACAGTGCATAATCATTTTCTACACATGCAACACATCGGCGGTGCTCTTGGCGTTCCAGACGTCAAGGGCATCGTCGATTCAAAAGATGGTATCAATTTCCATTAGGTGACCTTTTGTTGTTAGCCCATGTTGTTGATTTTATCCTAATAAAGTGATGTTTTTCCATTACATCCCTATTGTTTTTCATTTGCTCAATTTAATTCAATAATGACTAACGAATGAATGGCGCGTAGCAGTAACGTTCTTATTAATATTCATTATTTAGCATTATCATATAAATGTGTGAAAACATTTGCCATTGGATTTTAGACTTTATCACTATACGAATAAAGGCTAAGAAAAAATGATTATTTTTGATATTACTCAACGTAGGTTTAAGTTCTGACGAGAATATTGTAGATCAGCTCTTGAAAATCAAAGTCAGTGTTTTTTTTCGATCAATTATTGAATAGTTGTCTTCGTCATTATGAGCCAGAGGACGTCTACTGCTGGACAAAGGTCTACCTCAACTTTCCGTACGGAGCGATCCATTGTCGCTTGCATCCCAGAAGCCCTTAGATCGTCCGTGCACCTCGCGGAAGATCACGCAACACTACGACCTTCTTTCTTCTAAAAAAGCCTAAATCAAAAAACTTTCATTCAGTTAACTTAATACAAGTACTTTGAATGGTCAAAAATTAAAAAAAAAAACAAATGAAATTTAATCTCGAAAAAAACTGACTCGACCACCGGTTCGGAAACTTTAAGTGGGGGCTGGCACCGGTAAGATACCTCAGATTGCAGTAATTTTTTTGTGTGTTTTTTTTTACGAAAAACTTACTTACCACTAAAAATATCTACTCAAAATCCTTCAAAATCGATATTAACATTTAAAATTGCAAAGCCCACAGCCTGTGCATCATAGCACAGCTGCATTACTGACGATCAAAGGAAGCCGCTGTTGATCCTGGAGAACAGGAGTTGCAGTGGTGGGACAGAGTGGCGAGTGTGTACCGAAAAAAACGAAAACTATATAGATTAAGCTCAATTTACAATGCCTATTTATTATAACAGTTATTAACGTTTAATGGTCATTATTCAACTCTAAACAAAAAATATTTACCAAACAATATCATTCACACTCATCCCCATGAAAAAATCAATATTACACGATATAGCTACATAATAGCAATTCACATCCTGCCTTTGATATATAGCATGAAATAAATAGGTCAAACTCAGAAAACAGAAGTTTACAGAAGCGACATCTCTGTCTCGTGATCTTCGCTTCAGAGAAGTTCAGAGCAAGGTTCTGAAAACAAATCGACAGAGTTTGCCTTCTTTAAGTATGAGTTATAAAGGATTTATGGACTCTAAATCAAATATATGACGGTGATACGTGTGGTCTCGAGTTCGATTCCCGGCTCGGGCAGATTTTAGTGTGATGGACACCAAAATTACTCAGAGCTAAAGGTTTGCGTATATCGTTGCTTAACCTAGGGTGCCACCGGCAGCGGGTTACTCAAGCTACCGGTGATTAGGGCTGCTGAGAGAGGAACCTCCTGACAATGCGCTGCGTATCCAGGAGTAGTGCCTTCTGTATCTGACCCTTGATCTAGCTATCTAGCGAGAGTCTCATCAGGTGTTGGTCAAGACTCTTCGCTATGGGACCGTTGCTGAAACATCTATCAGTAAAATCGAATAATCACATTTATATTATTATTATAGCTTTTGACTGATCGAATAATAGGGTAATGTTTTTTCTGAGTCTAAATGTATCACCATGACACTACATTCTAAAAGGTGAAAGAGTTCGCACGCAATGTATGTATGAGTTGTTCCTTGGATAACATAAAAATTATTGACTTCTTTGTAATATTTACTTACTACTAGTACATAAATTGGAAACTCTGAAAAAAAAATGTACTTTGAAATGCTAATTAGAAGACTAAAATTATAAATTTAGAACCTCTCTTTGAAGTGATGTGTCGATCTCATGCACCCGATAAGTTAATAATGTGATTTTTTCTCGTATTACTGCAAGGGTGCAATGTCCTTGTCATTTTTTTTGCAAATGATGTAAATTTGTTTATCATAATAAACGCTTTTATTTTCCAAAATTTTTCTGTAATAATTTCATGTTATAAATTAACAAAAACAGAATTTGTAAATTTATCCAGCGACGGTCACCTTCTGGGACATTTTTCTTCTGTCTATCACAGAACGGTGACCTGATCTATGGCTGTCCCCCCTTGAAAAAAGGGGGTGTGGGGTAAAAAGGGAGGGGGTCGTGTCATGCATCTCGATCTCACTCGTTCACGCCAAGTAATTGAGAAATTCCAACGCCGGTTTTATTTTGCACCTAACGTTCTGGATCTTTATTCGGTGATATTAAAATTTACAGCTAAGTTTGGTCTTATTTTTTAAGAGTGATGGGGGGAGGGGGCTTAAAAAATTATAATTAAGAAAAAGTTGTAAGAAGATAGAGGTGTAAATGTATAGTTCTTACAGGTATTACGAGGTTGTGGAGGGCAGCAAAATTTTGACGTAGTGTTGCAAGCTTCGTTGGTCAATGTATTTGCTATGTATTGACGTGATGACCGATACTTATAAATTGATGAAACAGTATGGGGTTGCAGCTACATATATATCCAAAACTTAATTACACAAATTGAACTTAAGAAGTAAATAATACGAATAATAATTTTGACGACCTCGGTGGCGCAGTGTTGTAAAGAGCCGACTGCTACGCTAGAGGTTCTGGGTTCGAATCCCGGCGGAGGCGAGACTTTGTGTTATTTGCAAGATGCATTGTCTCGCTTACCGGTCTTGGATGTTGTATTCTTATTTATTTAGTATATACCATGTCGTTGCTTAGCACCTGCGATACAAGTTCTTACGATACTTAGTGCAGGGCTGAGTCAATGTGTGTCGTTATGTGGTTATTATTATAGGGTATATGCCTGATATTTTTTTTATTATATTTCCAATACCACACATATAAACAAATTCGTTAGACTTTCTCAAATATCTGACTCATTAACTGAGTTATATAGCTTCAAAGCTGTTAGTTAGACAGAGAGATTCGATACAATGACGTCAAAGTATACGCGCCATACAACTTCCATAGAAAAGGTTGTTCTGTTTTCACTGTAAATATACTATTTCTACACACTTTACTATAATTTGATTGAATACAATTAAATCTGAGAGATAGTCCAAAGCAGAAGTGGTCAAATCCAGAAATGGTCAGATACAGAGGCAGTCAAGAATAAATATCAAGAAGTAAACCCGATATGTCAAAACCTAAACGAAAAGTTGCCATTACAAATTAAAGATGCAAATCCAAAGGAGTTCTTAATGCTCAAATCATTATGAACGACACACGCGTATGAGTATCAAAATACGTACACATTCATATTTAATATTTACATACACTTTAACGAAATTTTTGATTGAAATACTAGTTTTGTTCCTGTACTTTTATTAATAGGTTCATCCTATAATGTTAATGGTTCAATTTATAGAACTGTGGTGGTAGATCTACGTGTGAGATCGTCTGAGTTGGTACCACCCTCCTTTCTATTTACAACGTGAAGCAGTTCGCTGTGTTTCGGTTCGAAGGATCGGAGAGCCAGGTAATAACCGACTTGAGTGGTCTCTAACATCTTTACCTCTATATGGGCAATGCATTGGCCGTGTCCTTTCCAAGGGCATCGTCGTGTGGATAGGTGGTATCACTTTCCATGTGGAATAAAAAAAAATTATCGTGTGTTCCGTGTTTGAATTCAAATACTTGCCTAATATGCCTGAAAAATCACACATTTGACGGTGTTAATACGCGGAAGAGGTTTTGACAAACAGCACCAAAGGACACCTACTGAAGACACTTGTTTGTTCGTACGTCAGTGAGTGCTCTCACAAGGATTGGTGCTCGAGGATCTTGCAGCCTGTCTACGTCTCTAGATACCCCGGGGTTGCAGGTCGTTGAACTTTTCCTTTTTTTTCTTTTTAATTCCCCGATGCAAAAAGAGTGGTTTTATAAGTTTGACGTGTTTGTCTGTGTGTCTGACTGCAGCATCATAACTCTCGAACGAATGAAACGATTTTGAAATAGTTTTATTTATTTGAAAGGTGACTTTACCGAGCGTGTTCTTAGCTATGTTTTATCGATATCGGTTTCCCCGTCCATAAGTTTTGGGGGTTGAAAGTGGGGAATAATGGAATGTATGCAAATATGACCGATCGGGGGTTTTAGGTCATTCGCTGTTTCGGACCAAAAGTGGTATGAACCGTATAATGACAATCGAATTGGCCGGTTCAATGAATTATCTCTTATGTGAACCGTGAACCGGCGAAAATCTTTTTCATACTTCAGCGGTTCGCGACGTTATCGAAGATAATTCAAAAGTCTACATCAACTAACCTTAATAAAGTAGACACCAAAAGTTACTCATTTCTGGACCTCTGAACTTGCTGGTCAAATTTATAGCTTTTGTTTAAAAGAAATCCGATTGATCAATGCGTATTCAGGGACTATTTTAAAAGAAAAAATGTTAGTACCTATTTATTTGACGACCTCGGTAGCGCAGTGGTGTAATCAGCCGACTGCTTCGCTAGAGGTTCTGGTTTCAAATCCCGGTGGAGGTGGAATTTTTGTTATCTGCAAGACTCATCGTTTCGCTTACCGGTCTGGGATCTCTTTGTAGTTTATACCATATCGTTGCTTAGCACCTGCGACACAAGATTAGATCTAAGTGCAGGGCACACAGTCAATGTGTGTGTCGCAATGGTTATTATATGGTTATACCTTACTAGCGACTGTTATATACATATAAACCTCCCTCTTGAATCACTCTATCTATTAAAAAAACCGCATCAAAATCCGTTGCGTAGTTTTAAAGATCTGTTGTTTTATACTGTGCAGTGATTGTTTCTGATTTTTAAATTAATCTTTTCGATTTGAAAACACCTCAAGGACAAATAAATTGTATTGTTCTTATTATTTTCATTAAGATTTGTAAAACCTGCCTAATAACTTAGTTGCTAAATAAGTTGACAAATCCAATAACAATAGTTAACAGTATAATACAGCTTACGAAACCATTTTTCCATTGTGAGATTCAACACAGAATATTTCGTAAATTATTTGATTCTGATTCAAGATTTCCTGTCGTTTAATTTAACCTTCAACAATATTGGTTAGTCAGAATTAAAAGAAGACTCAGCGAGTTTTCTCGCTCAAATAATACCAGAATCAGTGGAAGAACCTGACTTACAGATAACAATTTTGAGGAATTACGACCTCTGTGGCCTGGTGGTGTAGACCTCCGACTGCTATGCTACAGGTTAAGGTTCAAATCCCGGCGTGGACGGAACTTTGTGTCGTTTGCAATACGCATTGTTTCGCTTACCGGTCTTGGATGTAGTATTCTGATCTATATAGTTTATACCATATCGTTGCTTAATGCGACAGATTATTTCTCAGTGCAGGGCTGCGTCAATGTCAATTATTATTATTTACATTAAAAGTAAATAGACGGGTATTATTGTATCTTATAAGATAACATACCTTTATAGCAACGCATCAGCGGTGCTCTTGGCGTTGCAATGCGTAGCCGTGCAGTCTGCTTGGTTGCCCATAAAGGTGTATAAAAAACTAACTATGGATTGTATACATAACAACAAGATGACTGTTAATGCTTCAAAAATTTTTCAAGGACAAATCAAAGAACTTGCTTCGATTCGAGCGTCAAAGTGACTCGCTTAGCGTCGCCGAGTGTAACTTGTTTAGTTAATATTTTATAAAAGCGAATGTTTGAGAGGCACGTAACGCTGTGCTCGGATACGTTTGACGTATTTTATGCGAATCCTTCTTCCGTTATAATGAGAGTCATATTCGGTCGGTACAGTCAGCAAATAAGGGAGCGTCTTGGAAAAAATATAAAAAAAACTGTTTTTTTTTTTCTCACACCGATAAGCTGGTAAAGATATTGCACGTTTTAATAAACCTTTAACAAGAAATACGCAAATTAGTGTGTGTTCAAGATCTAAGAATATTGAAAGATCATCCAGAAATTAATTAGCAATAGGTGGGGACCAGAGAAGGGACTTTGTCTATGTGTGTCTTTCCTATGGTTGAGTTTTGATCAACTATTTGGTATGATGGCCAAGGCTTAACTATTGCAGTGCTCGTAAGCGACGTGGATTCTGCCTTCGAAACAGATTTCATCTCTGACCTGTTTTCAACGGTTCTTCCCGTCAGGTTGTGGAAGCATATGATTTGCTTTTTTGTGAGGAAAAAAGTTCATGAATCATCAATAATTGTGGTAGGGCAAAGTGCGAGATCGTCTGAGTTGATACCACCCTCCTATTTATTTCTGCCGTGAAGCAGTTCGCTGTGTTTCCGTTCGAAGGATTGGAGAGCCAAGTAATAACCAGCTTGATTGGTCTCTAACATGTTTACCTCTATGCATTGCACTGGCGGTATCCTTGGGAAGGGCATCGTCGTGTCAATAGGCGGTGATATCACTTTCCATCAGTTGGGCCGTCTACCCGTGATGTGGAATAAAAAAATGAATTCAAATACCTGCCTAATATGCCAAAAAAATTACACATTTGATAATGTTAATACGCAAAAGAGGTTTTGACAAACAGCACAGTGAAGCAGTTCTCTGTGTTTCGGTTCGAAGGATTGGAGAGGGGATAGAATAGCATTCGCTCATTTGGTCTAAACAAGTTAGCTGTAGTTTCAAAACGCAACCGACAAACGCTGGCAATACTATAAGAATAAAAGTCGTTGCTTGTATGCCACCTTAGTCAAACATTAATTAAAGATTCATAAAATAAACTCACGCCGTAATTAATACCTCGAGATGGATAGGCAGAGGTGTTAAACAACGCATTTCGCATGTTTATGTTGAGTCCCAGCGTGACAGGTTGCGAATTTGTCACAATCAGGAACATGGCAGCTACAATGTACGGCAACCCGAGACTCGAACCCTCGACCTGTCGGATCGGTTAACCAAGGTACATAACAAAACAACATAAATTAAATATTAAAAAAATACTAATTAACCCTCTCCTGCTGACCGTACATAAAACTCGACACGATACATCCGACACACCCGAAGAGTAGCGACGTGTAAAATCTGCATTTCTTTGAGATGCACTTGTCCTACCCCCCCCAACCCCGTCTCAACCCTCACCCTACCCCTCGACGCCTCTTAGATAAAGGAGTTCTACTTTCGCACGCTTTGAGCACTGCTCCTAGGTTTTGTTTAGTTCTAGGCAGAGACTTGGGGGGTTGGGACGGGGTACGGGAGGGTAAGACGGGGTACCCGGTACGTTTCGAGTGTTTTGTTTGCGATGACAAAACTGGATAGCTGTCAACGTTGAATTGGCATTGTTAAGGTAGGTGTGAAGATTTTGTTGTGTCTATGTTTTCCGTGGGTTGTATTTAAAAAATATTATAAACTACATTGATATAAATAATATATCTTCAAAGTAAATAGATACAGAAAGATAGAACAGTAGGCGGTTTATGTAAGCTGCTCATATAATTACTTGTCCTATGTGAGTAGCATGTATGTTGCGGGCTAGTATGCCACATATTTGTTTTGTCACTAATAATTTCATTTCAATTCGTATATTGTTACATGAGCTTTATCGCATTCTCTCACCCTAGACTGTAAGATGTATTAGTGGCTATGAGTATAGTATAAAACATGTTCATATAACAAATTACAGAATCTGGGGTTTCTCGCCGGTATCTTCCCCGACATAAATATTCCGAACCGGTCGGTGGTCGAGTAATTTTTAAGAAATTTAAATTCATTTAACGATTCTAAGTATATTTTTTAAGTGTACCACTTCAGGCAAGTTTGATATATATAGAGGGATTGAAGGAATGAAACCATTTGAAATTTATTTTAAATTATATTGATATATTGACGAACTCGGTGGCGTGTGGTGTAGTCAGCTGACTGCTACGCTAAAGACGACTCAGAATTAAAAGACGACTCAGCGAGTTTTCTCGCTCAAATAATACCAGAATCAGTTGAAGAACCTGACTTACAGATAACAATTTTGAGGAATTACGACCTCTGTGGCCCGGTGGTGTAGACCTCCGACTGCTATGCGACAGGTTAAGGTTCAAATCCCGGCGTGGCCGGAACTTTTTGGTATTTGCAAGACGCATTGTTTCGCTTACCGGTCTTGGATGTTGTATTCTTGTCTACGTAGTTTATACCATATCGTTGCTTAGTGCCTGCGATACAAGATTATGTCTTAGTGCAGGGCTGAGTCAATGTGTCTGTCGTGATGTAGTTATTATTATAACAGGAATTGATTGTTAAAGTTTCTTTAAATAATGACCAGCTTCGATTGATCAATCACCATATAAGATTTTGTTGTTTTGACAGTAAAGCGTATCCTGACTGTAGTCTCCTGTAGTTTCTAACGCTTTCTTACTACCTCCTATTTCTTATGATTAAGTTCGTTGCTGGTCCCAAGACAGCCGGTAGTGTGTCCGGGCACAGCCTGTGCGTCATTGCGCAGCTGCATTATTAGTTGATTATTCGATCAAAGGACGCCACTGTCGATCCTGGTGAACAGGAGTTGCAGTGGTGGGACAGAGTGGCGGGTGTGCCCCGATTTTTTTTAACTACCTCCCAAATTTCAGCTCCAGTTCTGATGGTTGATAGACAAACGATTTTGTATGTATACATGTATGTATGAATGGTATATGTACCACAGGGTCTGAATGACAAGGGGTTCAACAAATTTACAGCTTTGAGCTATTTTCAATTAAACACTTAATGGCTCAGTCCGCAGCCGATGCGCCGATTGTCTAATAGACGGATTTTACAGAGCTGTTACAACACTCTTCCCCGCCCCTTAAACAAATGCCATGATTCCGCAAGCGTTAACGCCAAAAAAAAATTAAAATGTATGGAAATTACTTAATAACAATGTAAGTTACGTGAGCGCGAGGA